>CM061138.1:33855067-35082369 GCA_030789695.1 Scilla litardierei
ACTCACGCACTCACCCATCTTCAACCCAGGCCAACAACCCACGCATGTAACCCACACCGTACCCTCTCTCTACCTTACCCATCCTCGGACCTCTCCGCCACCATCGACTCCGAGCACCACCGTTGCTAGCACCGAACTTGTGCAGCTTTGAACCTCGTCCGCTCACGACTACCGTCGACCAACCTCGCATGAGACCCCGCCACCACTGTAGCTCTCTCTCCCACCATGCTCAGCCCTCCGCTGCCTTCGCCCGCGACGAACGCCATCTGCACCACCCGACGCTCCGCCCGTCGCCGCACCCCGCCCACGCTCCGTCCACACCCCAGAGCCCCGCCGCGACCCCCGAGCAGCAGCAGTAGCTGCTGCTGCTTACGCTCAACACCGTCACTCCCTCCGCCCTCGTCTCCCTCCGTGCCGTGCTCCGCCGTACCCCGAAGCACACCCCCGCCTCCGACAGCTCACACTGCGTCGCCCTCCGTCCGACGAGGCCGTCGCCTTCTCTCCGCCCAGACCCTGCTCCGCCTTCCGCCGCTCGCACCGTCGTCTTCACCGTCGTCTCCTCCGCCGGCTTAGCCGCCCCGCCGCTCGTCCTCCGCCCCGCCATCCTCTGCCCCGCCGTCCGACAGCGAGAGCACGAAGCCCCCCCCGCCCATGCAACTGACGAGTGACGAAACGAAGGGTTGGTTATATTAAACGTATTTTTATACGTATAAATACGCGTAATTACGTATTTAGATAATTAAATAATATGGATTTTCTGTTTTAATTTAATAGTAATTAATATACATGCCAGAAAAATACAAGACTAGCTCCAGAAAATCAAAAATGATATTCTGGACCCAATGGCACTAGTTTCATCTCAATCAGACGCGTAGTTTTTCCAAAATTAATTTTTAAGCCTAAAATTTAAATACGTTATTTTCGATTAAAAATCCGTAACTTGTTATTTTCACGTACAATTATATGTGAGAAAAATATATACTATAGTACTCTCCGAGACGGCCATTTTGACAGTTCATTTGCAACTTTCCGATACCGATTGCACCCAGAAGAAATGTTTGAATAATTACGTCACAAATTGAAAAATAATTTTTAAATTATTTTTGAGCTCTTAAAAATTATAAAAATTAATGTAAGCTTCAGAAAATTATTTCCTCCTACGATAAAATTATTTTCAACATATCTAGCCTATAGAAAAATTTAGAACGTTTTTCGACAACGTTTCAATCCGTTTAAAAATCGAAACGATCAAGTTTAATAAATAGAAAATAGTGTTTGCTTTAACCAATTGTTTCTTGTGTTTGCAGGTATCAATCCTCGTGCACCAGCTCCTCTAGCTCCAACCTCGTCTTGCCACGACGAGTCGAATTTTGTAAGTCACGACTAATTCTAAAATTAGAAAATTAGTTAGTGTCCCTGTATGAACTAGGACTGTCACATATAGCCTCAGAACGGCTATTGACTTGAACCGCACTAGAAACCTAATCTAATAGGGAAGTAATCAACTACAGATTACTTTGCCAACTTTCAACTTTGGTGATTGAAACACACAATTGTCAACTTGGATAAATTGTGTGCTTGAACTTGTCTTTATCCTTACTTCGCTTGGCCAGCTTGCTTTGGAAAGAATTTTTGACTTTCTGGTTTTCAATTAAAAGTCAACCAGTTGTCTTGACTTGCCTAGTAACATGTGGAACATCATATGGAACATCTTGTGGAACATCATGTAAAGAACTTGTACTTGACACATCACTGGGGTGTAACGACCCGCTCTCGGGGGCCCGTTACTTATTTGATTTACTCGCAGGTTCCGCAGTTTACCAGTGAATTCAGCATAGCCACAACGCAGAGATGTACCAACAACACTCAAACCAGCATTCAACGTTATTACAGTCCGAGCAAGATTACAAACCAGCAGCTGCACTCTCTCACACAAAATACATGAAGGAAATACGGAAAGGAAATGCAGAAAAGGAAATACATCTCACAACACACACTCAAGCACAAAACAGCTAAAACTCCGCAGCTTCTGGGTCGTATACAGGCTCCTCGTACTCTGGGGCAATCTCCTCGATCAGGTCATCGTCTGCCGGTGCCACAAGTGGAACCGAAGGTAAGTCACAACGATTCTAAACAAAGAAAAGGAGTACTGTACAAGTATGACAAGCGGAAGTAAAGTAAAGTACGGTGTAGTGTCTGTACAAGTGTAGAAAGTAAAGTGCATGACTGTAAAGAGTAACCGTGCAAGCTCCACTAGAACTACGTGACTCAAGTCGGAGAGTACAATATGTGACCGTTCAGTTCGTCTCTTGCCTGGGTGCTACCCAGACGAATGCCGGAACCCAGGCAGCAGGATGGTTTACCGAAACGCAGGCAGCTAGACAGGAGGCCGAAACACAGGCAGCTTGACATGTAGATCGAACTCTAGTCACTCCCGTACTCTCGCAACTGTGAGTTACCCCGAAACCCCGGTGACGTGTCGAGTACAAGTTCTTTACATGATTGTTCCACGGGACGTTTCTAAGTAAACCGTGCCAAGTACAAAGGACAAAGACAAGTCCAACACAAGAAGGTGTCGTATGCTTCCGTGCTTCGAGCACGTAGTGGTGTGGTGCTACAAGTTCGTACAAGCACAAGACTGGATTTCTGAGTTTAGGACCTGTCGTGACTTACCAAAATCAACACCGTCGTAGTAGGCTGGAAGAGGATCTAGTGCTTCCTCTGAGGTTGGTACACCAGAGTCCGTTCCTGCAACACAAATTACTTAGTTAGAAAACACAACTTTTCCCTATTTAATAATTAGGTCAGTTTGATTTTTAAACTTGTTAAAACGGTGTCGAAAAATATTTAAAATTTGGGTTTTTCTCATATTAGTCCCTTAAATTTTGTGTATTTTGATATTAGTCCCTTAAATCTTTATAATTTGTTAAAATTTTTATATAAACCTAAAATAATTATTTTGATTTTACTGCAAGAGGGGAGAATTTTCAGAAGCTTCTGTATTTTTTTATAATTTTTAGAAACTTAGAAATAGCTTAAAACCCTAAAATACTTAAGTGACGCGTATCTTCCGTAATTTCTTACGGGAGCAATACAAGTCGGAATTACGTGAGTGAGTAGTCAAAACGACCGTCTCGAAGTTTAATTTCACATATAATTTTCTCACGTATTATTGTGAGCGAAAACAGCGAGTTACGATTTTTAGAATGATTTATACCTATTTATCTTTTAGGTTTAAAAATTTATTCTGAAAAAAGTAGGCATCTGCTCGCAGTGAGACTAGTGCCATTGGGTCCGAAATATCGTTTCCGATTTTCCAGAGTTGGTTTCATATTTTTCTGAGTCCTATATATTTAGTTATGGATTTATAACCATTTAACCCTATTAATAATTATTTAAAAATGGAAAAATACGAAATAATTCCGTATTTACAAGTTTGCCATTGGGCAAACTCACGCTGCTTCTTAATCAAACGCCGACGGGGGGCCGTTTCTCCGGCGATCAGCGAGTGAGGGGGCGGCAGCGTGATCGGCGGGGACGACGGCGGCGAAGGCGAAGGCGGGGCGGCGGTCACGGCGGCGCAGCACGGCGGCGGGGCGAGGAGCGGGGAGGCCGTCGCTCGGGGGTTGCTCGGGGAAGCTGTGCAGGCGGTGGTCGGAGCAGCTCCGGGCGGCGGTGGAGCAGGCGTCACGGAGATGGACGGCGGGGCTCTGGGTGAGCGGAGTTCGCGGGCTAAGGCCGCCGCACGGCGAGCGGGAGCAGGCGACGGGATCTTGCGGCGGTGTCGGGGCTGGATCTGAGGCGGGAACGGCGATGGGTGGGGTCGGGGCTTTGAGCTGATCGACGACAGCACTGGGGTAGCGGGTTCCGCCGGAGAAGACAACGACGAGAGGCGGAGCTCGACGGCGGGCGGCGGGCATGGGTCGAGGCCGCCGTGAGAGTGGAAGAGGGAAAGAGAGAAGGAGCGGGATTTTCGAATGGGTTGGGTTTCTGTTGAGTGAGGAGGATGAAAGAACAGTTTGCTGTGCGAAAATAGAGGGGAGGGGAGTTTTCGAACGAGCACAGGAGAGAGAGGGAGGGTGAGTGATAGGGAGAGAGGTTTCGGAGTGTGTTGTTTGAGCTGATGGGTTAACAAGAGAAGCCTGGGTCAATATTTATAGGGGTTAGGGAAAAATCAAAATAGTAACCAATGCAATAATAATATCATAGATAATATTAATGAGGTTGAATGAATTGGGGGGGTTGAGTGTCGGATCTCACCGAACTAATCGGTGGGGGATTAAGGGTGTGGGGTTAGGGTAGTTAGAGAAATGATTAGGGGTAAAAGTAAATTAGTAAAAGTAATTAGTAATGATAAAAAGGTCATTAGTGAAATGTAATTAGCAAAGCGGTGAAATACAGGCACGTTTTCACAAACGATTCCGAAAAATTACGAAAACATACATACGGGATCGTATCATCGCGAGGATCGCGAATACAAGATCCGTTCTGGGATTTGAGCTACGGAAGTACAAGTTTTAGGCCAAAACGTTTAGAAAGCGGGTTTGCGGGTTCTATGTTGAAATGATATCCGAAAATTATGAAATTAATGTGGGAGGCCCTAAATGACCATATGATGCTACTGTAGAAGTTTGAAAATGTTTTGAAGACGTTTGAATAGAAAATAAATTCATCGAATCAAAACGGTAATTTTGGGAGATGAATTTTAACAGGAATGTTTTGGGCATTTGGGGAAATCTGAAATTGCTGAAATAATATATGATAAGTCTAGTGCTCTAAAATATTTTTATAAGAATTTTTGAAATCAGTTTGTTAGAAAATTCTTGACTAACATTTATAAAGTAAAATTTATTCTTTAAAAAAATACGTAGAAATACGTAAATTGAACTGTTGAAAATACAGGTCGTTACATTCTACCCTCCTTAAAATAATTCCGTCCTAGGAATTTCTTAAAACTTTATAAAATAAAATAATTGATGTTATTAAGAAGCACAAACAAATAAATGATAAAATGGAAAACTAGGCGAATGATTTAGAAAATAAGTTGTTAATAGCATGAAATATAATGTGATATCATAGCATCAAGAAAACAAGAGATATTACTAATAAATATATACTATTAACATCACCATAGTTTCCGTAGCTAGTCCCGACCAGTATCATCATAATAATTATTTTGACTTTTCAAGTCGCCAAGGATTAATATGGCATTACATGAAAATGATAATTATTATAATAACATCTGTTCGAACTTGGAACCTGAGGTGATAAGTCAATAGCAAACTAATCAATATTCACATCAAAAAGATAGATCATAAAGCTTAAATTTCAACTTAGGCTAATGATGACTAACGGGGCCAAGCCAAGTAAGTCATTAATATAGCATACATAAACGTAATGGCTAAAGCTAATGCATTCGCGCTGCTACAACTTAACCAGCCGAACACAAAGGACTTCATCTGCCATGCTACCAAATTACAAGTCAATATCCAGATCGATACGTATAGGCAAATGTAAGGCCAATTCTCGAGGGTCAAGATCATCGCTACCACTTTTTCCAGCAGTTTCCATAACATCCAACAAGAAGCCAACATCCTAGCCATCTCCCAAATCCGAGCACAATACGGACATCCAAAATCAAAACCTAAGGCCAAAAGCAAGCCAATAATCGTCGCCAATAATACTAGATGCCAACACCAATGGTCGATATCTACTGCCATCACCATCAGCCCTAAGCAGTTCAACGACCAAAAAGCTATGAATCCACAAACACGAAGGGGCAGCCCTAAGAGGGAATCGAAGCTGGGCAGCTCAAGGGGGAAGAACCAGAAAAAGGAGCTCCCAAGAATACCAATAGCGGCGGGTTCCCAATATCCCGACCACATGGCAATAGCGAGGGTGGTGGCGAGGGTTGTTGCTAAGCCCAACAATCCCCAAAGTCGTTGATGGGCCATCAGTGGCTGGTGATCTGCGGCGGCGAGGGCTGCGATTGGCTAACGATCCATGGTGGGGAGGGCCTCTGGGATGGAGCGAAGCGGAAGCTAGCGGATCTTAAGGTGGGACGGGTCGAGCTCGCTTGGGGGAGAGGCCGGGAGGATCGATGGGCGAGAGGGGCGAGGTGGGGGTGATGGTGGAGCGAAGGGGGAGCCGTGGGATGGCTTGGTGAGGAAGGAGAGGGGGTTTATAAAGAGAGGAAAGGGGTGAGGGTTTAAAGAGGGCGCCGAAAGTAGGCAATAGGGTGGGGTAGGTTAGGCGGGAACGGGTCTCGAGGCGAGGAAGAGGACAAAGAGGCAATAATGAGGGGAGGTGGTAGGCGGGAAAAATTTCAAACCCATGAAAAATCGGGTACAAGACGAAAGTGGGTTTAGAAAAGAAATACGAGCTCCAGAAGGATGCAAAAACACAACAGCGTACACGTGTACGTCACGTTTGACTTGTCTCAAAAAACTCCAGCATCATCCTCGAATACTTCTGAACGTCCTTCGATCTGCTTCAGTTGAGGAGTTCGAACTTCTGATGATCGAAAACTTGAACGCTAACCTCCTTAAAATAAACGTGGCTAGGGTTCAAGCAAACTAGAAATAGAAAGATTCTAAGAATGTCAAATGAAAGGTCATCAAGCTTAAAGAGAGGTTGGTAGTGAATAAGATCGATGACGTCACATAATCATGATTCACGTCCTTGCGGTCCAGCGGACACGGCCAGGGAAGTGACTAAGCCAGGATCACTTATGCCCAGTCTAGCTAGGTCGATCCAACAGACTTTAGCCAAGCACATTGACCGGTATCATGGTCCATTGAAGGAAGATTATCATTCATATGAGTGCCACCGACACAGAAGGATTTTTTTTTAAATACAACTAATTAATCCTATCAAAATTTTGTTAATGACTTTTTATTAAGGCTAGATAGGTCAACTCCATTGGGGCTCTCCGAGATGTTTCCGTCCGTCTTTCGAGTGTCAAACCTGCATCCATAGAGAAATGTCAGCTTAGTTGAGTATCGTATAAGATACATCCTGGTTTTACTATACTGTTCACGAGGTATTTTGCACGGACCTGCGTGGGCCACCAAACTTGTAACGACCCGCTCTCGGGGGCCCGTTACTTATTTGATTTACTCGCAGGTTCCGCAGTTTACCAGTGAATTCAGCATAGCCACAACGCAGAGATGTACCAACAACACTCAAACCAGCATTCAACGTTATTACAGTCCGAGCAAGATTACAAACCAGCAGCTGCACTCTCTCACACAAAATACATGAAGGAAATACGGAAAGGAAATGCAGAAAAGGAAATACATCTCACAACACACACTCAAGCACAAAACAGCTAAAACTCCGCAGCTTCTGGGTCGTATACAGGCTCCTCGTACTCTGGGGCAATCTCCTCGATCAGGTCATCGTCTGCCGGTGCCACAAGTGGAACCGAAGGTAAGTCACAACGATTCTAAACAAAGAAAAGGAGTACTGTACAAGTATGACAAGCGGAAGTAAAGTAAAGTACGGTGTAGTGTCTGTACAAGTGTAGAAAGTAAAGTGCATGACTGTAAAGAGTAACCGTGCAAGCTCCACTAGAACTACGTGACTCAAGTCGGAGAGTACAATATGTGACCGTTCAGTTCGTCTCTTGCCTGGGTGCTACCCAGACGAATGCCAGAACCCAGGCAGCAGGATGGTTTGCCGAAACGCAGGCAGCTAGACAGGAGGCCGAAACACAGGCAGCTTGACATGTAGATCGAACTCTAGTCACTCCCGTACTCTCGCAACTGTGAGTTACCCCGAAACCCCGGTGACGTGTCGAGTACAAGTTCTTTACATGATTGTTCCACGGGACGTTTCTAAGTAAACCGTGCCAAGTACAAAGGACAAAGACAAGTCCAACACAAGAAGGTGTCGTATGCTTCCGTGCTTCGAGCACGTAGTGGTGTGGTGCTACAAGTTCGTACAAGCACAAGACTGGATTTCTGAGTTTAGGACCTGTCGTGACTTACCAAAATCAACACCGTCGTAGTAGGCTGGAAGAGGATCTAGTGCTTCCTCTGAGGTTGGTACACCAGAGTCCGTTTCTGCAACACAAATTACTTAGTTAGAAAACACAACTTTTCCCTATTTAATAATTAGGTCAGTTTGATTTTTAAACTTGTTAAAACGGTGTCGAAAAATATTTAAAATTTTTATATAAACCTAAAATAATTATTTTGATTTTACTGCAAGAGGGGAGAATTTTCAGAAGCTTTTGTATTTTTTTATAATTTTTAGAAACTTAGAAATAGCTTTAAAACCCTAAAATACTTAAGTGACGTGTATCTTCCGTAATTTCTTACGGGAGCAATACAAGTCGGAATTACGTGAGTGAGTAGTCAAAACGACCGTCTCGAAGTTTAATTTCACATATAATTTTCTCACGTATTATTGTGAGCGAAAACAGCGAGTTACGATTTTTAGAATGATTTATACCTATTTATCTTTTAGGTTTAAAAATTTATTCTGAAAAAAATAGGCATCTGCTCGCAGTGAGACTAGCGCCATTGGGTCCGAAATATCGTTTCCGATTTTCCAGAGTTGGTTTCATATTTTTCTGAGTCCTATATATTTAGTTATGGATTTATAACCATTTAACCCTATTAATAATTATTTAAAAATGGAAAAATACGAAATAATTCTGTATTTACAAGTTTGCCATTGGGCAAACTTACGCTGCTTCTTAATCAAACGCCGACGGGGGGCCGTTTCTCCGGCGATCAGCGAGCGAGGGGGCGGCGGCGTGATCGGCGGGGACGACGGCGGCGAAGGCGAAGGCGGGGCGACGGTCACGGCGGCGCAGCACGGCGGCGGGGCGAGGAGCGGGGAGGCCGTCGCTCGGGGGTTGCTCGGGGAAGCTGTGCAGGCGGTGGTCGGAGCAGCTCCGGGCGGCGGTGGAGCAGGCGTCACGGAGATGGACGGCGGGGCTCTGGGTGAGCGGAGTTCGCGGGCTAAGGCCGCCGCACGGCGAGCGGGAGCAGGCGACGGGATCTTGCGGCGGTGTCGGGGCTGGATCTGAGGCGGGAACGGCGATGGGTGGGGTCGGGGCTTTGAGCTGATCGACGGCAGCACTGGGGTAGCGGGTTCCGCCGGAGAAGACAACGACGAGAGGCGGAGCTCGACGGCGGGCAGCGGGCATGGGTCGAGGCCGCCGTGAGAGTGGAAGAGGGAAAGAGAGAAGGAGCGGGATTTTCGAATGGGTTGGGTTTCTGTTGAGTGAGGAGGATGAAAGAACAGTTTGCTGTGCGAAAATAGAGGGGAGGGGAGTTTTCGAACGAGCACAGGAGAGAGAGGGAGGGTGAGTGATAGGGAGAGAGGTTTCGGAGTGTGTTGTTTGAGCTGATGGGTTAACAAGAGAAGCCTGGGTCAATATTTATAGGGGTTAGGGAAAAATCAAAATAGTAACCAATGCAATAATAATATCATAGATAATATTAATGAGGTTGAATGAATTGGGGGGGTTGAGTGTCGGATCTCACCGAACTAATCGGTGGGGGATTAAGGGTGTGGGGTTAGGGTAGTTAGAGAAATGATTAGGGGTAAAAGTAAATTAGTAAAAGTAATTAGTAATGATAAAAAGGTCATTAGTGAAATGTAATTAGCAAAGCGGTGAAATACAGGCACGTTTTCACAAACGACTCCGAAAAATTACGAAAACATACCTACGGGATCGTATCATCGCGAGGATCGCGAATACAAGATCCGTTCTGGGATTTGAGCTACGGAAGTACAAGTTTTAGGCCAAAAAGTTTAGAAAGCGGGTTTGCGGGTTCTATGTTGAAATGATATCTGAAAATTATGAAATTAATGTGGGAGGCCCTAAATGACCATAGGATGCTACTGTAGAAGTTTGAAAATGTTTTGAAGACGTTTGAATAGAAAATAAATTCGTCGAATCAAAACGGTAATTTTGGGAGATGAATTTTAACAGGAATGTTTTGGGCATTTGGGGAAATCTGAAATTGCTGAAATAATATATGATAAGTCTAGTGCTCTAAAATATTTTTATAAGAATTTTTGAAATCAGTTTGTTAGAAAATTCTTGACTAACATTTATAAAGTAAAATTTATTCTTTAAAAAAATACGTAGAAATACGTAAATTGAACTGTTGAAAATACAGGTCGTTACATGGGGTTTGGGGTAACTCATAGTTTGAGAGAGTGCGGGAGTGACTGGAGTTCAATCTACATGTCTAGCTGCCTGGGTTTTCGGCAATCATGTCTAGCTGCATGTGTTTCGACAAACAAAAATATGCTGCATGTCAGCATCCTGTCTAGCTGCCTGTGTTTTCGGCATTTCGTCTGGGTCGCGCCCAGGAAAGAGATGAACTCAATGGTCACATATTGTACTCTCCGACATGAGTCACGTAGTGTAGCTACTTTTGCAGTCACTTTTACTTTACGCACTACAGTCACCTTTACTTTACACGTTCCATGCACGTTACTTACTACACTTGTACAGTCACCAGTACTTTACTTGTCATACTTTTAGCTACAGCAGTAGTATGTTTCACTTGCCTAGCCTGCTTTACACTTGCACTACCACAGTATAATGGTTCTCTCCTTTCAGTTCAGTTTGCCTTTACTTTTCAGTTGTGCTCAGTACTTTACTTTTCACTCTGATCTGCGTGTACGTAGTTACTTTTGTCATACTTGTGCACTGCTCCTTTTTCTATATTTAGAATTGTTGTGACTTACCTACGGTTCCATCTCCGTGGCACCGCAGACGACGTACATATGGAGGTAGATGCTCCTGAGCTAATAGCGCCAGAATTCAACCATGAGACCGCAGCTTCCAGAGTTATTTTCAGTTGTGTACTTTTCTTCTTTCATGTATATTTGTTGGGACATCTTGTACAGTATGGATTGTGATAATTGGACACTATTTGAGTATTTTTGTACATCTGTGCATCGTGGCTATTTTGATTTCACTGGTAACCTGCAAGACTTGCGCAAATATCAAATAAGTAACGGGCCCCCGAGAGCGGGTCGTTACATGAAAAGATCAAGCTGCATTATACAAATGATATTGCCAAAATAGAATATATCGTCAAAAGAGTCGGTAAAATCAATAGGTTAAGATCAAGGTTATAATAACCAATTGTAAATAATGATCTTAATCAATAACCTAAAATGAGAGTTAAATTATGTTGTAAAAATAATTTTAAACATACTTAACATATTAACTCCCACATTGACATACATATTGATCAATAAATGCATGTATGCCAATGTAGTCCACAAGGTCCCCATTTTCATGAAAAATAAATTTGAAAACATTTTCAAAATCATGAAACATCACACAAACAATGGGTATGCTAAAAACATTAAGCATAATACACATGCAATATGCATATGTGTGAGAGATCTAAACATTACGGAACCAGATCCAAGAGGAGTTTGATTTCCTAATGTAATCACATGAGGTGATTGCATCCCTAACTAATGAGTTGATGTAACTATCTCTCTCTTGCACACTACACCTAGTGGGGATCCAAAGACTCAAGGATTTTCTAGGCAAGGGTTTTGCCTTTGCGAGAAGGATGGATGTGGCATGCTTAGGTGTAGAAATAAATTTCTTAGCATGCATCAAGTAAGGATTTTGCTTCTTAGCAAAAAATGAAGGATTTTCATTTTTCCTCACCGCCTTATGATTTACATGCTTCTTGTTGGTGTTATAGTTGTACAAGGAAGCATGTTGATTCTTCTTAGGTGCTTTTGTAATATTTCTTGTATTTGCACCAACAGAAGAATTAGATGTGGGTTTGGGTACCACATTTTGAATATACCCCAAACCTCCTCTATGGTTTGTCGGATGTTGTTTTTCAAGCAAACCGTGGAGTGAATCCATAGAATGAACAAAGCGTATAAGCTTTTGGGATCCCTCTTCGCACTTCAACGTAAGTTGTTGAATGTGAGATTCTAAGCTAAGGTTTTGAGCTACTAATTTATCATTAGTTACTTGATAGAGAAGTATGTCTCTCTCACCAGTGTCACAAATATGCATATCATTATTGTTTACACTAGAAGATTCAAGTTCATGCACCCTATTCATAGCATTTTTAAATTTATCTTTCAATTTTACATATGAGTCGATGTACTTACTTGACCCCTTAGAAACCACATTGTAGCGGTATTCGAGCTCCTCGTAGGATGGCTTTGGCTCCTCTTCAACTTCCTCATCGGATTCCTCCTCGCTAGAGCTTGACGAAGACTCTTCCCCCTTAGCCATGAAGCACATTTCTTCGTTGGGATTGAGCCACGCCTCAACCTCTTCATCGCTTGAACTTGAGGAGATTGATGAAGAATCATCAAAAGCCACGAAGCACATGTGAGCCCGCTCCATGTCATCCTCTTCTTCATCACTTGATGTGTCCTCATTGGAGTCATCAAATGTGCCGACAAGTCCCTTCTTTTGGTTCTTGAACTTAGACTTTCTTTTCCAATGCTTCCTCCTGTTACCCTTGTAAGCCTCTTTGATAGGTTTGGAAGGGCATTCGGTGGAGAGATGACCTTTTCCTCTACAATTGAAACAAATCGGGTTGTTAGATTTAGAGACAAACTTTGAAGAAGATTTACCTTGCTTGTTGTTGAGGAATGCTCTTAGTTACTTGGCATGCTCCACGATTTCATCTCCACTAGCCCCATCTTCTTCATCTTCTTCACTAGAAGCTTCTCGATGGAATTTCTTCCTCCATTTGATAGGCTCCTCCTTGGCATAGAATGCAACCCCCTTTTGCTTTTCCGGCTTCTCTGGCTTGGTTGGTTGAATCTCATTCTTGTGTTGAAGCTTCACTTCGTATGACATGAGATTTCCAACGCACTCCTCAACGGTATATTTGGACATGTCATTAGACTCCAAAATCCTGTTAGCATTTGACTCCCATTTGGGTGTAAGAGAGTCAAGAATCTTCTCCACTCGATCCTCTTGGAAAATCACCTTCCTAAGTCCTTCCAAAGCCTTCACGATGTCTGTGACCTTGTGAACATATCTGAGATGCTTTCTCCTTCCTGCATCTTAAACATTTCATATTTAGATCTAAACACACTTTGTTTAGCTTTCTTTACCTTTGACGTCCCTTTATAAGTAATCTACACGATATGCCAAATTTTTTTGGCCAATTTGCATATCGAGATGCGATTAGACTCATTCGGAGTGAGGGTGCAATGGAATGCATTCATAGCCCTCGCATTGAATTTGATAGAGTTCTTCTCTGCATTTGTCCTTGGGGCCGCGGGTGTAGTAGGCTTCTTAAATGGAGACTCTGTAATGTCCCATAGGTCTTGACCCTCCAAGTAGACCATCATCTTGATCTTCCAACTTAGGTAGTTGGTTCCGTTGAAGAGCGGGGGTCGTACGATTGATAGACCTTCTTCATGAGATGTGGATATATCATTGAATGTCATCATTGTTGTATACTATAACCTCGCTCTGATACCAATTGTAAGGACCGTCTTACCATTGCAATACTAACAACACGCACTAGAGGGGGTGAATAGTGTAATGGTAATAAATTGTGCAATTAAAATTTAACTTGCAAATGCGGAATAATAAGTGCAAGAGGAATTAATCAATACAATCAATGCAAATGCAAACACAAGATTTTACACTGGTTTCCCAAATTTGGATACGTCCAGCCACACCAATATCCACTATGAATCTCACACAGAGATACCTCACACAGAGGATTTTAGATTCTCACATAGAGAAATCCTTCCTCTCACACAGAAAGACTTTTGCTCTCACACAGAGAGACTCAAACTCTCACACAGAGAGATATCAACCAACCCTTACACAGAAGGTTATACTCTCAGACAGAGAGTAACTAGGTCTCGCATAGAAAGCTAAGGTTTCAATGAAACACAAAGTAAAAACAAATACTCTTACCTATGCCTTGATGATGAACTTACTCATTAATGAATGCAAGGCATGGAAGCGGGTCTCCAAGTGATGAGATTAGCTTGAAAGCACTGGGATGATTTCCCTTGAGCTTGACTCCAATGCATGAATGAGATTAAGAGCTCTAAGAGGGAAATGGGAGAGTTTGAGAGTGGCTTTAATTAATCTCTAATGATTTACAATAGTTCCAAGAAGTTCTAATGAACTCAGCCCTCTCATATATATATGAATCCAAAATAAACCCTCAAACCCAAAGAAAAACCCCAAAATAATAAATCTACAACGGCTAGATTTTGGCAGTTTATGGCACAGACAGTCGACTGATGAACAACTGACAGTCGACTGTTCAACGGCTATAAAAATTCCAACGCCTATAATCTGAGCCAAGACATGTGATTGTAGACGACTACACAGGCACATGTACAATGAGCATGCACCTATATATCCTTCAGCAGGCGACTGTCATTTGGGATGGAAACAGAGCCGGAAAATGCAACTTTCGCACTAGCGCCTTCAGTCGATAGATGACCAAAATACATGTGCCTTTAATTTGACAGTAGACTGAAATCTCGTCATCAGTCGACTGACTTGCAAAGTGGGATGAAACCCAGAAACTGTAAGTTACGCACTTTGGCACACAGACGACTAGAGAACAATTCCCAGGCGCCTGATGGAATACATGTGACTGTAAAATGAACGTCAGTCGTCTGTCTCCAATAGCTCAAGATAGAGTCAATAAAAGATGACTTGAGCTATTGCATAACAGCCGACTGTAGAAGGCTCGACAGGCGCCTGGAATCACCCAGTCGCCTGTAAGACCTTCATCAGTCGCCTGTTGGAGAGCTAAAAACTCCAGTAAGAGTTTAAGGCAAGGTGAGCCTATTGGGATGGTTTCTATGATAATCCTAAGGCGCACTAATGATGGAAAATACATATACATGAATGAGTTAGTCCATCTATCAAGTTAGTCCATCTATCAAGGCATTAAATATAATCCTAGACTCAAAGAGAGAAAAGCAATAAATGAAATAATACATGAATTACATTACTTTCCTTAGATTCTATAGCTTCAATCCTTGATGCCTTGATGCTCCTCCATCATCTCCAAGCTTTGGCACCTCACGTCCAAGCTTTGGCATTGCTCCACTTGATGTCCATCCTTGCACCAAGCATTTAGTCTCCAAAAGTGATATTCTTTGATTGATAACTAAGAGACTAAAACATGAGAGACATCAGCAACAACATAATGTTGTGATCATCATCAAAACAATAATGGTATGAAACACCAATACCTAACCGTACTGACACTTGATTTCCACCCGACATCGCTCAAATCCTGCCCTATACAGTGCGTTGAGATCCCTAAGGCTGTCCTTATACTCCTTTACAGCATTCTCTGCAATTTTTGTATGGTCGAGTCCCTGTAGGGTGACAATAAATTGAGCTTGAAGCTCGGCCTCTTTTGTCTCCCACTTCTTCTACTATTCAAGTAGTTTCTCCTCGACCTGCTTCCTCAGGGTGCTCTCCTTGAGCAACCGTTCCTCAACCTGCTTTCTCAGGGTAATTTCCTTATGCAGTTTCTGTTCGACTTGGCTCTTGAGGATGGCTTCGCCCTCTGTCTTCATTTTGATCGCCATTAACTTCTGCTCAACCTCCTTCACTCGAGAGATGAGCTCGATCCTACGAAGCTTCGACCTCTTCAACTTCGCCTTCGCTCGGTCATTGGTCTTTTGGTTAGAGGCCACCCACTTTAATTTGTTGGCTAAATTGGCCTCATAATTGGCCACATCTGACGAATGTCGTCGTTACTCGGTGACCTCTGAAGCTGTCTACAAGAAAAAGGTTGATTTAATCCGATTCCCAAATACTTGTCAAACGAGGAAGAGATCGCTGACTAGGAGGCTCTATTGAACAATATAAGCGGTTAGCATCGCGTGATTGATCCTCTCCAAAATGGCTTTATCTCGAGGAAGAATTGAGTTCTTAACGAGCCGAGAGGCGGTCGAGCAACTCGAGAAGACTGACTCGTCCTTTCCCACTGGGTAGGTGAACTGATGGAATTTTCCCTCACGAATCACCATCAGAGTTTGAGGAGACCTATCCTCCAGGAAGATGTATTGCAAGGATGGGAGATGTATTGCATGTATGTGTTGTGTTGCTATCTATGTGCAAGCCTCCTAGTGTAGCGGTATATGGTATGTGAAGTCTTGAGTTGACCTTGCTTTGTGGTATGTATACATAGGGTATAATGAACCGTAGTGTCTACCCCGCAACAATTGGCGCCGTCTGTGGGAACGAAGGGTCACACCCATGTCAAATCCCATACCAGTCAACCGAAACCCTGACCACGGCAAGGACCCCACGGATCAAGAATCGCACTCTCACCATGTGACTCTTGCGACTAATCCACCCCCGGAGGTGGAGGTCGAAACGGTCCAGGCCTCAGCCCGTGCGGTGCAGCAGAGCTTCGAGGCCTTCGCCAATATAATGGCGGGCTTCACAACGGCTAGAGCCGAAGCACCCCTGGGCCCCACTGAGCCACCAAACGTGAGGCGGAATCTTCACCATCAGTTCGTTGAAGAAATGGGGGACAAAGGGCTCGCCGAGGAGATTGCGGCCTAACAGAAGCTCTTGGAGGAAGAAATGGAGATCGCGCGGCTGCGAAGGCGCCAGGAGGAAGCGGCCGCCCCATAGAGGCATCTGGATGAAGCGGCCGAGGCCGTCCGGCAAGCCCTCCTCGACGAAGAGACCGCCCGACGCCAACTCTGCTTCATTATCGTGGAACACGAAAGGCTCTAGAGGGAGAATGAGGAGAACCGGGAGATCACGGAGGTGTCGACGACGGGCCGACGACACAAGAACGAGCGTAGCCCGCCGCTCACCAGGTCCCCAGCTTGGGGGCGAAGTCCTCCCCGTCGGCGTCTCTCCCCAAATCGTCTGGACGAGGAAGCCGTTCGTCAACAACTCTGCTTCCATGCCGCAGAATGCGAAAGGCTCCTAAGGGAGAATCAGGAGCGGAGAGAGATCCCGGAGGCGACGGCTGTGGGCCGGTGATACTGGAATGACCGTAGCCCAACACCCGTCGAATCCCCAACACACGGAAGCAGTCCTCCCCGGTGACCACTTTGCCATTCCCCGGGGCATGATGACTGATCACTCCATATTTTACACCTTTTTTCTGCATGTTTGCATGCCATTTTGATCGCTCGAATCGTGCTTTTCACGATTTTTCGGCAATATTGCGATGCTTTTCACGATTTCTTGTTTTTGTCGAATTTCAGAAGATTTCGAGCGATTTGGAGTGATTCTGAGATGCACCCACTCCGGAGTGTCACCCGTGACTTCTTCGAGGGGAATTTTTCTATTGGAGAGGAGTGGAAGATGAAAGAATATCGTAGGAGCGACGAGGGAGCAAAAATACGAAGATTGGGCATTTTGAGCATGTCACTCGGCCGAGTGAAGGAGTCACTCGACCGACCATTGAAAGCCCGCTCGGTCGACCAGATCTGACACACAGAAGATAGAGTATCAGCGTGCACTCGGCCGACCGTCGCCAGCCCACTCGGCCGAACCACTGAGACACCACTCGCCCGAGTGGCATCAAGACGACGGCAACGAAAAGTCCAGACTTACTGTATATATATATATGTATGTTTTGGTGGATTTTCTCCTTATGCGTGGTTTTCGTCTCCGTAGCTTTCACTTTCGATCGTTTCGTCGTGTTTTCCTAGCTTCTTCCGTTGATCGTCGATTTCGGAGTAAGTCATTCGTGACGGGCTTCATATCGGTCATATCTTATTTTTAGATCAAGCTTAGGAGTCTTAGGAATCGATCCCGGAGCTTCGCGCTCCATTTCGGAACTTTCTGTGCACGTTAGCCGGTGTAAGAAGGGGAACCGGCCGACTAGATGACGATTTAGTCGGTCGGCAAACCATCATGGACCGACTAGTGGGATTTGTAAATTACTCAGGAGTTACTGTTTATCGTTAGTCGGTCTAAGAACATTGGTCGACCGACTAGGTTGCAAACTAGTCGGTCAGCAATCGTTCTTTAACCGACTAACTCTATGATCATTTTTGATACCAAGTACTATTCATTCTTAGTCGGTCTAAGAACGTTCATCGACCGACTAGATTCGAAACTAGTCGGTCAGTAGTTGTTCTTTGACCGACTAAATCTAAATCCTATTTTTGTACAGGAGTTACTGTTTGGACTTAGTCGGTCTGCGTTGGTCAACCGACCGACTAGTTCCCAAACTAGTCGGTCAGTGGTTGTTCTTTGACCGACTAATCAGTATCGAAACCCTAATTTCTGGGCAGCCGCCAGCACTCCCTATTTAAACCCCCCAAACGTTTTTCTTTTCTTCTTTCCTTTCTCCTGAGCCTCCTTCTTCCCCAAATCATCATCAATCTAACCCTAGCGTTCCTCCTTCATCAAGAGCCTCTCCCCCTCTCCATTTTGGCCGGCCACCACCTCTAGGTCGCCGGAAAACCCCCAAAACCCCCCAAAACCCCATTTCTCCAGATTTTTCCCATCCATTCCAGATCTGAACCCTAGGTTCCCCGGATCGTTTCTTCCGTTGCCGTGCTTGCTCGGCATCGTTCTTCCGCTTCCGATACGGTAATAACTCGATCTCTTAATATCCTCATAACCCATTGTGTTTTTGTGAAACCCTAATAAAACTAGGTTGGATGTTGTTTTAATATCGTTTTGCCATGGCAGCGATCTCATCTCCGTAGTTAGCATTTGTGTGACGGCCTCGTTGATCGTCATCCTCGGTGCTAGGCAAGTGAAACTTGCATCTCTTGATTTGGGCCATGTCTTAGGCCATTGCCTTGCTTTAGCGTAAAAGAGACTATACGGTGAAAGGATAGCCGTCTGGACGCCATTGACCTAGTGATCACTCCTTATTTTACACCTTTTTCCCGCATGTTTGCATGCCATTTAGATCGCCCAAATCATGTTTTTCACGATATATCGACGATATTGCGATGCTTTTCACGATGTGTTGTTTTTGTCGCATTTCAGGTGATTTGGCGCGATTTGGAGTGATCTCGAGATGCGCTTACTCTAGAGGGTCACCGACGACCTCCCCGAGGGGTATTTTGCTGTTGGAGAGGAGCGGAAGAAGAACGGATGTCGTAGGAGCGACGAGGAGGCCAAAATAAGCAGATTGGGCATTTTTTGTGTCCCACTCGGCCGAGTGGAGGAGCCACTCGGCCGACCAGCGAGACACTGCTCGGCTGACCAGCGAGACACTGCTCAGCCGACCAGAACAGACACGATTTACCCGTGCACTCGGTCGAGCACTGAAGACCACATCGGTCGAGTGACGAGACCCGTCCGCCCGAGTGGCGCCCAGACGAAGCCCTTCCAAAACATCCAAGTTACTGTTTTTCGGCTGCCTGAACTTCAGAAGACCCACTCGGCCAAGTGGTTAATCCCGTCCGCCCGAGTACTATGAAGCCATCGGCCGAGTGACGACAACTCACTCGGCCGAGCCGCCCCCGAAGTAGAGACCCCTGAAGGCCCCGACTTACTGGAAAATTACAGGGTTTTTCACTCGGCCGAGCGACTTTTGTCACTCGGCCGAGTGCGATGCGCTGCCTGTAGCGAAAACTGCGGAAAACAGGCTGTGCAGGGGTATTTTGGTCACAGTTTTTGGACGATTTTGAGGGCTATTTAAACCCTGTTTTTACCCTAGTTTAGAGAGCCTCTCTCTTAGATTTTTTGCAGCTTTTTAGATTAGTTTTTAGCTTTATTCTTGTGATTGGAGAGGAGACAAAGATTGGAATTTTGTTGGATTCAATTGAAGAACTCCATTAATTTGCATCTCTTTTCCTTAAAAATTCTATTTTTATTGCTTATCTCAATATTGTGATGAATTCCATTGCTTATTTCAACGATTATTTTTGTGATCTTGCTATGATTTGTGAGTAGTCTCCACGTCTTGGGGCGTGGGGATGAACCCTACAAGCCCATTTTCATATTTGTGATGAATTGGTAGAAATTGTGCTAGAATTGTTATTAGGGATTAGATTGGGATCAATTTACTACGGATGGCTAGGTATTCATATCAATTGGGATTTGCAAGAGATTGGATCCCAATTTGATAGGAAACCCTAGAAATTCGAATTGGGTTGGAGTCGGATTTTCGAAGTATCGGTTTGCAAGAGATTGGACCGATACTAGGATTTCCGGTTGCAATTCCATGCCGATACTCGTTTGCAAGAGATTGGACGGGTAGGAACTATCCCGATCTAGGTCGTGGACCGAGTTTGCAAGAGATTGGGCTCGGTGCGCGATTGGACGATGATGTTGATCCTAATGCTAGCTTTCCTAGGCTAGGGTTTGCAAGAGATTGGACCCAAACCTAGGATAGCTATAGACCGACAACAGCGCGAGAGCGTGAGCTTGGTTCTACATTCAGTTGCAACTAGTTCATCCAAATTCTCATTCAAGCAATTTTGATACTGATAAACCGCATTTATGAAATACGGTGAGTAGCGGGGATTCCCCATTCCCTAGACGTTCTTTATTTGATTTGATATTTCCGCATTTTTGTCTGACGATTGTGACAGGATCGCCAAAGGCAAATTTCTTTCTTAAATAGCCAGGTTGATTGGAACAAGCACGGTCATTCGTCCTCCCTGTGTTCAATATCCCGCTCGCTGCTACACCGTGCACTTGCGGTAAAACTACAACCGTTCTTTTGGGTCACATCCCGGAGCGATCAAGTTTTTGGCGTCGTTGCCGGGGAGGCGATTGCGTTTGATTCTTTCTCACCCTAGCTATTTCTTTATTATTATTATTATTATCATTATTTTTATTTCTTATTTCTCACCTAACCCTTCCACGGTACTAATCATTTCTTTGAAACTCTGTTTCCCCTGTGCATGTACACGAGATCTACGGCGGACCCTGCAGCTATCTTATTTGATCCCGAGATCGAACGTACCGCGCGGAGACTTAGAGCGGAAAGGAGACAAAATCCGGAAGGGCGGTTTATGACCAACCCGGAAACTCCTGAACAATTGGCGGCAAGGATGGCGAGTCTAATTTCTATTCGAGATAGGCTTCGGCCTAAGACCTCTTCTACTACCTCATCCATTGCCATGCCGGAGTTGGCGACTGACAAGAACTTCGAGCTAAAGACTGGATTGGTGGTTTTGATGCAACAAGACCCATTTCATGGGAACGCCCATGAGAACCCCCACTACCACATCCAATTATTCTTGTCGAAGTGCGCCACATTTCAGATGCCGGGGGTCTCCACCGATGCCATCAGACTGCGTCTCTTCCCCTTCACGCTAAAGGACAAGGCACTCTATTGGTTGAGGACGCAGGCTGACGGAGTTTTCACCTCTTGGGACGAGTTGGCGAGTGCATTTATTGACAAGTTCTATCCGCCATCCAAGACGGTGAAGATCCGGAGCGCTCTCATGTCCTTCAAGCAAGGACCACAGGAGACGCTCTATGAAGCTTGGGAGCGTTTTAAGGATTTGCAGCATCAATGCCCGCATCATAGCATTGAAGACTGGGAGTTAGTTCATAGCTTCTACATCGGTCTCCAACCGGGGACCAAACAAATTATTGATGCCGCGGCGAATGGTGCTATCTTGTCAAAGACTCCCGAGGTAGTTACGGCCCTAATTGAGGAGATGGCCTCAAATAATCAACAATGGGGCGATGAGCGAGGACACTCCACGTCCTCCTTAAAACCAACTAACATCTACGAGGCGAAGGCCGTAGCGGAGCTTACGAGCAAGTTTGATTCTCTCCACAAGGTAGTGGAGAGATTAGAGAAGTTTATCACGGAGCCCCAAGGAGCCCCATCCACCTCCGCACCGACGAACCAAATGTGTGATTGGCAAGACCAATCTCAAGCCATGTACGTGGGAGGAGAGCAAGGAGAAGGATCCTTGGAGCAAGTACAATATGTCACGGGGAACCAAGGATATTGGGCCAATCCGGTCGCAAGAAATCATCCCGGATTCTCTTACGCCAACAATGAAGGAGCTTTAAACCCGCCACAACCACCACCTCAACAATCCCGACCACCACCACCCCAACAACAAAACTATCCACCGAGGGGGCCTACTCAACAAAACTTTCAACCGAAGCAACAAGTTCCACCATATAGGCCGCCCGGATACAATCAAGGGTGGAGGAATCAAAACCAAAACCCTCCACAATCTCAACAACGATCCGACTTCGAAGCTAGAGTGGAGGCGTTCATGGTCGAGCAAAATAAGGTAAATGCTACCTTGAAGGCGGGGCAAGACTCCATTAATACCGTTGTGGCTCAAATATCGGAGCAATTGGTGTTGCTCAATCGGAACGCTCAACGATTGCCGGCGCAACCCGAGCAAAACCCACGGGGCAACACCGGTCACATCAATGCCGTAGTTGCCGTTACTACTAGAGGCGGGAAGGACACCACCCCCGCCATGATTCCTACCGAGGAGCCCGTGGAGGAAAGCTTGGAGCCAATTGAGCCAACAGTTGAAGTTGAAAAGGAGAAGGAGCCACAAGACAAGGAGAAATCTAGAGCGGAACAATTGATTGAGGAAAGGCGCTTCATGTCACCGGTCCCATTTCCCCAAAGGCTTGCTAGAGCGAAAATGGAGAAAAGGCTAGCGAAGTTTCTCGAGTATCTTAGAGGAGTTAGCCTTAACATTCCCTTCCTCGACGCCATCGTGGAGATCCCCACATATGCTAAATTCTTGAAGGACTTGATTTCGGGGAGAAAGAGGAAGGAGAAGATCATGCTAGCCGAGGAGGGCTCTTGGTTTACCAAGAGAGAAAAGGAGCCGGCCAAATTCAAAGATCCGGGGAGTTTTCGGATTCCTTGCACCTTGGGCGGCGTCCCTCTTCAAAAGGCGTTGGTTGATCTAGGGGCTAGTGTGAGCCTCATGCCTCTCTCCATGTTCTTAAGGTTAAACACCGGGACAAAGTTGAAACCTACCGACATGCGCATTCAATTGGCCGACGGGCGAATAACAAGGCCGGTAGGGATCGCCGAAGACATACCGCTACAAGTCCCGGGTGGAATATGCTTACCATGTGACTTTGTGATCATGGACGTTAAGGAGGAGGGAGATACGTCATTGATACTTGGACGCCCGTTCCTCGTCACCGCCGGAGTGATTGTCGACGTGCGCGAAGGTACACTAACTTTAAACGTCGGCAACATAGAGGTGGAGCTTCACATTCCTAAGGCTATGAAGCACATGCCTTACCACGAGGAACTTGACTACATGGACCTCCTTGATGAGGTAATTGAGGAGGCGATCCCCCACTCAATTGGCGCTCTTTTTGATGAAGATTTAGAGGAAGGCCCGGATTTAGGCCAAGATGAGAAGATAGATGATTCCCCCGACCTCTCCGCTGAAAATGATGAAGGCGACGCTGATGTCGCAAGAATTCGAGAGCTCTGTAAGCTCTCGAAATTAAAGTCTCCAAAGAAAGCTCCTCCGGTACGGAAATCGGCGTCACCGGTAAAGCCGTTGACCGGAGCAAATGCTAGCTTGGGGGAGCCTCCCCCCAACACTATTCGAGACAGGAGACCACCGCGGGAGAACACGCCGCCACGTCCAAATCCAAACGCGCTCCCCGGAAAGTTTGATGGGTGCATCTCATATGCACCAAACATCCCACATTAATTGAAAATCATAGGGGGTCGAGCTCACGACCTTAAACGAGCGCTTGTCGGGAGGCAACCCGAAGGTTTTTGCTTTATTTTCACTTTTTCTTTATTCTCGTTTTAGAAAATTTTAGTGTCTTGAGTCGTTCGCCCAAAAATTTTGTGATAACGGGTCCTCTTTTTCTTGACAGGAGAGGAGATAGGTAGATCCATCATGAGGAGGATGAACGAGACGACGAGGAGCGCCCCAAGAAGGCGCTTGACGCTTAGGAGGAAGATGGAATCGACTGGAGGAAGAAAGACGGAGTTTAGAGCCCAAACGAAGACAAACATCAGAACACAAGGCTCACTCGGCCGAGTATACTAGTCACTCGGCCGAGTACACAAGTTCGTCCGGCCGAGCCGCTCACGAACGAGGGAAGTCTGATGTACCCAACTCTCTGTTTATTTTCCTGATTTCAGTATAACTGCTACTCGGCCGAGTATATATATTCACTCGGCCGAGTAAAACGGATACGCTCCTAGGGCGAGTCTTGCCGAGTAGCTTGAGCCACTCGGCCGAATGGACTTACTCCACTCGGCCGAGGCTGGCAAGGCCACTCGGCCGATGCGTAAGCGGGGAGGAATTTCGTCACTCGGCCGAGTCGTAACTTCTGCTATATAAGGGGTCGAGGGGGACACGTTTTTCGAAACGCTGAAACCGATCGCGCCCCCCCGACCTTTCAGCTCCCCTCGCCCGCTCGCACCCCCTACTCGCCCGACCGCCGTCGCCGCGCCACCGCTCGGCCTGCCACCGCCGGCCGACCACCCGCCGTGACTCGCCCGAGTCGCCGACGGCGGCCGCCGCTCCGACCACCTCCGGTATCGCCTTTATTGCCTTTTTCTCCTCTTTTTGAGTATATTTTGAGGATCCATGTGTTAAACGACCCCCAAACCCAAATCAATTCCTATATCTATCTATGATACCCCTAATGCTCCATACGTTTTGATTATTACCCGCTGATATCTCCATTTCACGCGCAGGTTGTTTTTGGGAGCTTAGGGGAGCCCAGGGGAGCTTCTCGGGACTGATTTGAGCTTCGTGGAGGCGCTGACTTCGCACGCTTCCGTTGCTGAGCACTCGCGGCGTGTCTGGGTATACTCCTTCCACTCTTTTTCACACACCGCACTTTTTACACTTTTTCGGCGCGCTCGGGGCCGATATGCCGCCCCGGACACGGCCGCGGTCGAAGAGAGCTTCCGCCAAGCGGAAGCGGTCGGATGATGCTGGCCCCTCCCACGAGTTGGAGGACTCTCCTCCACCGTCTCCCACACACGCTGTCCACCCAGCACAGCCTGCAGGCCCCGCACACCCCGCACAGCCTGCAGTGCACCCACAGCCCGCACAGCCTCCCCCTGCCGCTGCACAGCCACCACCTCCGGCTCCACTGGTCGGGCCGCTCGGGATTACGTTCCGAGACGACGCACACCGCGCCGTCTTCGACCGTATCTCCCAGCGCTCGATCGTACCCTCCAGGTTTGCACACCTCGCTGACCTAGGACGCCTGGGGGTACTAGAGGGGATGCTCACGTTGTACGACAACGTGGGCTGGCGAGATTTCTTCCAGGTGTCGGCGGATACGTTTACCCGCCCGACACTTGAGGTTCTGAGTTTGATCGCCCGGACCGACGAGGGATGCTCGTTTCGGTTCATGGATCGAGAGTGCCAGGTCACTCTCGATATGATGAGAGCGTTTTTCTCGTGGCCCGCTGTCCCCGGTGCCGATCGTGGTTACGGCCCCACCCATATCCCCTCACCTTCCTTCGACGCCGGTGCCTTCTGGGCCAGGATTACGGGTCTTCACGCTGCCTTTGACCCTAGTAGGGCCAAGGCCTCGGCCATTGTCCATCCCTGCCTCCGCATTGCTCAGCGCCTTATGGCGACGACCTTTTTGGCCAGATATGAGCCGGGCACGATGTCTACGCCAGAGCTCTACATGCTCTACGCGATGACACGTCCCAGAGCTCTATCTAGGGATGGCGATGAGCTGGTCCCCGCCGTCGTGATTGATATCGCGGCTTGGTTTTTGGACCGCATCATCGTATCGGTGGGCGCTCGCTCACCGATATGCTGCGGCGGCCTGATCACCTTGCTTGCTCTTATGACCGGCGAGGACTTCCCCGACGACTTGCGACGCGTCCCGGGCCCCACTTCTCTGTCGATAGATGTTATGGCCCGGATGAAGATGCTTCGTCCGCACGGTGAGCGTCACTGGGTCTGGTTGCACGGCCCTTACGGGGCTGATTACATGATTCTCCAGAGCCCTGCTCGGACTCAGATTGCACCAGCCCACACAGACTGGCTCCCTGCGATGGATGTTCTCATCCCCGCTGCCTACGTGCTCGAGGCCGAGGAGGCCGAGCAGGCCCACGCTGCCCCTGTAGACCCTGTTGCACACCCTGCCGAGCCTGCTGCCGAGCCTGTTGACCCTGTGGCCCCTCAGCCCATACCTGATGTTTCCGCTGCTCCTGACACTTCTGTCCCCACTTCTGTCAGTGTCACGAGTACCTCAGCTGAGCCCACTTCCACCACCTCCACCACTTCCGAGGCTGTCACCACCACCACCACTGGCCCTCTGTCCGTCGAGCCTCTTTGCTCCGCACTCCCCGAGCGCCCGTCGACCTTTGTTGAGAGTGGAGAGCCCTCGTTTGCCGCAGTCGTGGAGACCATGGCTAGCATGATCTCCGCTGGGGTTGCGCCTTTTGGTCCACACACTTCCACCCCAGCGGTAGTCACCTCTGTCTCCACCCCTGCCGTATTTTCCGAGAGCGTCGTGGCGTCTGTCCACACTTCTGTGCCACTGACCTCTCTGGCCGCCTCGCTGCCATATTTGCACTCTTCTTTCGCTGCTGCCGCCTCCACTTCTCACCAGTCGGTGCCCCGGCCTCACACTGAGGCCAGGCCCACATTCGCAGGCGCAGCACCTTTTGTTCCCTTCCCCGCTGAGCCAGTCACATACGCGACCCGAGTTCGCCAGCCACGCCCTGCACAGCCCCGACCGGTGCGTCCCTTTGCACCACCGCTCAAAAATAATTTAAAAACTATTTTTCAATTTGTGACGTAATTATTCAACAATTTCTTCTGGGTGCAATCAGTATCGGAAAGTTGCAAATGAACTGTCAAAATGGCCGTCTCGGAGAGTACTTTAACACATATTTTTCTCACTTAGTAGTGTACGTAAAAATATCAAGATACAGATTTTTAAAAGAAAGTAACGTATTTAAAATTTAGGTTTAAAAATTAATTCTGAAAAAACCAAGCGTCGGATTGAGACGAAACTGGCGTCATTGGGTCCAGAATGTCATTTCTGATTTTCTAGAGGTAGTCTTGTAATTTTCTGATCTCTATATTATTTATTATTAATTTTTAACCAATAAACCCATTTAATAAATATTTAAAAATACGTATTTACGAAAATACGTTTTCGTATTTAACGTAAAACGCTTCGAAATAACCCCCTCACCCTTCGCTCGTCGACTGCATGGGAGGCGGGGGTTCCCGCTCAACGTCGGCGGGATTCGGGGCGGCGTCAAGCGGCCACGGCGACGTGTGGTGGTCGGCGACTCCAGGAGCAGCAGTCGGAGCAGCGATGGGGCGGAGCCGAGGCTACGGGCGGAGGATGGAGAGAGGAGATCATGGGTTCGGGGCTGCCGGAGCTCAGGCGGGGCGTTGAGCTGCGCTCGGGGACAACGGCGAGGTGTGGAGCTGCTTGGGGGCTTGCCGCGGAGGCGTGCACGTCGTCGTCGTGGGGCAAGGGGCCTGCAGCATGTGGGGGATGCGCTCGTTGCTTCGTTGACGGCGTACCGGCACCGGAGGAAGCGACGACGGAGCTGCTCTCGAAGCGGGGCTTTCGAGCGGTGGCAGGGCATCGAAGGAGCTCACCGGCGTCTTCAATCGAGCAGGGTGCTCGTCGGAGGGCTGAGCAGCGATTGGAGATCGGAGAGAGGGGACTCGGGGTGACTGGGCAACGGCTTCACGTCGAAACGCCGGAGATGGAGACGGCAGACGGTGGTGACGAATGGGGGGAAGGGGCACTGCAGTCGTGGCGGAGGAGCGAGGTAGTGGTCCACCGAAGGAGAGGGAGGTCAGGATGGGGTCTCGCTCGGTGGCTAGCTGATTACGGCGAGGTACGGAGGTGGAGGAGCTTCGGGCCGTGGCGGCGAGCGCTCGGAGGCGGAGGCAAGCTAATGAACGAGGGTGTGGGCTTGGGGTCTTGACGTCGCCTTCGGGCTGAGCTCGACGGAGGTGGGCTACGGGTATGTTGGCGATGGGCGAGCAGTGGTCCAAGGAGGCGGGCGAGAGGGGGCAGCGTGCGGCGGATCTCGACGGCTTCGGGCCTCTTGCACAAGAGGAGGGCGATGGAAGAGAGTGGGTTTGAAGATGATGGGTTTGCCGTGGGTAGGGGGTTTAAACGAGAGAGAGAGAGAGAGAGAGAGAGAGAGAGAGAGAGAGAGAGAGAGAGAACTGAGAGATGGGTTTAGGGAATAATCGAAAGAGAGAGGGTGTGTTGTGTACGTTTGTGCCAGCAAACATCAGGATTTGGATTTAAATAATACTAACAATCAATAGATCCAAAGAATTCAGTCTAAGTGCGTTAATGAGGGTTGTTGAAGGGTGTTGAAAAAATGTAGAGGATTAATGATGTTAGGTATTTGTTTCTGACTAAACGTAGAAAAACTTTGTAACGTGTTAATCGTTTTGGGTTAAGGTAATTAGGGGTTAAATGTAATTAGTAAATGATAAAGTTAATTAGTAAAAAGTAAAATCCCATTAGTGAAAGTATTTTGTATAATACAAAAACGGAATTATGATTTTGCCCCTACTAGTAAACGTGTCCGAAAAATTACGAAAACATACCCACGGGATTGTATCGTCGCGAGGATCGCGAATACGAGATCCGTTCTGAGATTTGAGCTACGGAAATACTAGTTTTTGGCCAAAACGTTTAGGAAGCGGGTTTGCGGATTTCCTATTGATTTGACTTCAGAAAATTACGAAATTAATGTGGAAAGCCCTAAATGATCATTGAATGTTACAGTAGAAGTTTGAAAACGTTTTGAATATGTTTGAATAGAAAATAAATTCATTAAGCCGAAACAGCAATATATGAAAATGAATTTTTATCAGATCTTTTAGAGGTATTTGATGAAATCCGGTCTTACTAAAATACTCCATAACTAGTCTGGTACTTCGAAATATTTTTATAAGAAATTTTTGAAATCGTAAAACTCCAGACAAACAATTACGAAATAGTTTTAAAAAAAATTTGAAAATACGTGAATTGTTGCATTGAAAAAAAAATACGAACCGTTACAATAAATACCCCATTGCTTCCAACGGTGAAGGGGTTGGCAAATTTACTCTCAATCTGATTACTCACACACGAGAGCAAAGGTCGTCCATATCTTTGTTCTTTCACTCATAGCTCGTCACGTACGGTCGACTCACCCTCAGTCCGACCTGCGTGCTTAGCCCCCGCTTTAAGTCCTATTACTGACTTAGGCATCGGAGAGGCTAAGGGTTGGACCCCAACCCGGCCTTTCTGACGAGTTGCTTCTTGCACAGGTTAGCTCGTCATCATTGGTCGTCCTCGTCCCTGCCTCAGGAAGTTCGGCCCTTCTACAGCATCCTTCTGGATCCGAGACCGTGGTCTGCCCTCACAACAAGCTTGGCCTCATCACCCCACTAATCACCTGTCAAATAGCCTGCTCTAAACCCGTCATTAGCATGACCATCGTGTCCTTGGTTCCCCTTAATACAAATTCATTGTACGCGAGTTCTACCCCGCCACTCACTTAATTTTTCAAAAAATGCCAAAACTACTCTTTAACAAATCTTTTTAAAAAAACCCCAAAAACTCCTTTCAGAAATCTTTTTGTTCGGGTGAAGGCGAGGATGATGATGATACTCGTGATGACTGGAGATGTGGAGATTCGGCGATCGCAAGAAGAAAAGGAGAGATAGAAATGGTGCCTAACTCCGGCGGCGGGCCGCTCTGGCAATCGCCGGGGGAGTAATTGTTTGTCTGATTTTTTTGGGTAAGACGGGATCAGACAGAGGGAGATGGCCGGCGGCTGGAGGTCGGGTTAAGATGAGAGGGAGAGAGGTGAGTTTAAACGAGCGATGAACCCGGGACTACAAAACTATACAAATGCAACCGCGTTAAGCGAGAGATAAACACACGCTCCGAGAATTGTGGCCCTCATCGGTGATGCTCGAGTACCCCACCAAACTCAAGCATTGCAGGCTCCCCTGAGCTCTTCGAGTCAGCCTCAGAAGAGCATCATCAGCCATCTTCTCACTCAATGGAGAATCAATGTTGGATACATCTCCAAAGCAAAGGATCATTCTGGACTGCGGAATGAAGAGATTTGCACACCCTTTCAACCGAAAGCAGATCATGAACACACAAATAACCTAGAGAGAGTACCAAACCCTCATGTGGGGATTCTCTTTGGGTCCACCTGAATTCGAAGTCTCCGCCGCATCTACAACAAACTCCAACGCATCATCTTGGAATCCATGGCCAAAACTCCAAAACCCCAATCAAAAAACCAACCGTCAGCGGCATCACGGTAGTCCCCATTGCAGCAATAAAGCTGACAATCCTGGGATTTCGCTTCCAGATGGTCTTCCAACCAACCAACGATGGCAGCGAGATTAGAGGTTAGCTCCATCCCAAAGGGTTTCGCTGGTAACAAATCGATCGGATCTGTCGAATCTCTTCGGCCTCCATGCTCAAAGTAATCGCTCAACCAGCACTGGTTGCCACAATTCTCGGGGCCACTATACAAATGCAGACCGAGTTAAGCCTGAGAGGGTAATTTCGTTATTTCCAGTCTGTAAACTCAGCACAAATACAATATTGGTCTGTGTACAGCAGCAAAAAGTTGAAAGGTAGGTGAACACAGCAATTACATCTGTCCCAATAGCAATTACCATCTAAAAATAACCCTTTAAGAAAAGCCCGCACCAAATCTCTGCGTCGAAAGCAGCAGCAGCAGCTGGCATCCCAATCCACGTACACAAATGGAAAACCATCGGCGCCCCGCCCACCCTTTTCTCTCTTCCTCACTGCCCCCCATTTCTCCAACGGCTCTCTCCACATGCCCCCAGGCTCCCCTCTTTATCACCTTCGCTCCCTTCTCTCGTCCTTGTCTTCCTTCATCTTCTTTTAGGGTTTCCAATCGAAATCGAATCCCAATCGATGAGTCGAGGCGGCGTCAAGCACCATGCCTCGAGAAACCGCGTCCTCCTCCTCTCCGTCGTCATTCTCCTCGGATTGGCCCTCGTCGCCGATTTCCTGTGGGCCTCTTCATCTACGAAATCGTTCTCTAAGGCCGTCGATCTCTCTATCAACAATGCCATCGGCCAAGCCTCGACCACGCCCAAGCCCAAATCCAAGAAGGTGAGCGCTCGAACTTTGTTGATTGGCGCAATTTGTTTTGTTGGTAGTAAATGCCCGGATGAGATCAATATGCTGTTTTTATTTGTTTAGCTGTTCCGTCGCAAGTGGCATTGTACTTTATCGGATTTGTATTTTGGTCCGTGAATCCGCATTTGATAGCGTATTTACAAAAGGGACAATGTTTCATTGAGGCATCGTTGACCTAGGTGTACTAATTTCAAATGTCGCTTCATTTTCATTTTTTTCCGCTTCTAAATTTACAACATTTGTTAGCGGGAGAAATTTTCTGCCTGTGCCTAGATGGATTATTCCCAATGATCTACATATCGAGTATCATACTGGAAAGGGGGGTTTCATATCAGATTGCTGGTATCGGTGGTATATCAGGGCTTCAGGGCATATCAGGGGTGCATATTGGGAATTACATATGTATAAATCTTAATAAGTAAAAGGTAATTATAAAATCCTCGATGTCATCTATGATATAACAATACCATGGTTAGAGAAAACTATCATTAAATGATTGTGTATTTCATGTGAAGTGATAAAATTGTGTTGAAACTTTGTGATACAAACACCCCATGTGATTGCCAACATTGCTAATGGATGCATTAACAATGATGTTGAAAGCTAACCAACCTTTGGTCGACATGAAGCATTTGAAGAACCAAACTTTGACACGGAATGATGCCGCATTCCGAACAGTATTTGGAACACGTCTTAAAAGACGCATTCCCTTCCTATAAATGAAGGTGTTCCGCATGGAGTTCATGTAAGCAGAGCAATCCCAAAAGCATCTCTAAAGCAATTAAAGAGTTCTCTATCGGGTGTTTAGAGTGCTGAGTATTGTAAGATTCGTGGCTCCCTGTAGTATAATCAGGAGGCGAACCAGGGGTTGTTTGGGGACTGGTTTTTGAGGTCTTCTCCAGTTTATTTCTCCGTTGCGTAGTGGGTTTGGTTGGTTCCCTTCAACCAAATGCCATATGTTGTAATCCAAAAATTACTGAAGCAGCAGTGATCTCTCCAAACTGGACGTATACCAATATTTGGATGGAACCAGTATAAATCTCTGGTGTGCATGGTGTGTTGCTTTTTTGTGGTAATTGCCTTTTATTTTACTTGGTTGTGTATTTTGTAGCGAAAGGCCATTCTGCCTTGTTCGTTGTCCCAACGATCTTGGAATTTTTGCGAGGGTTGGTATTACCCAAAAGGTGACCCAGAACCCAACAAGTGGTATCAGAGCATCTAGGTTCGTGGCACAAGTCCAAGGCGATGGTGGGAGATTCTTCTACAAAAGGTGACGCAACCAGTTCAGATTCGTATGCGGGACGCCCGCATGCGATAGTGGGAGGCACACACTACAAAATGGAAAGATTCGACGGCAAGGAAAACTTTGAGATATGGCAGTACAAGATGAAGGACATATTGCGAAAGGACCGCGTACACAGAGTGGTGTACGACACGGCGGCTCGACCGGCGGATATCTCGGAAAGGGAGAAGATAGAGATGAAGGACTCGGCAATGACAACCATCCAGCTCAGCTTATCGGACGAGGTGATCTATCAAGTGTCCAAGGAGACTACCGTCAAGGGACTATGAAAGAAGCTCGAGAAGCTGTACCTGAAAAAGTCGCTCACCAATCGGCTTATCTTGCTAAAGACGTTCTTTACTTTCAAGATGCGAGAAGGGACCTCATTGAAGGATCACATGGATACCTTCAACGGTTTAGTGATGAAGATGAGGTCGATTGGTTTGACTGTGGAGGCAGAGCACGAGGCTATGATTCTGCTTTTGTCGTTACCAGAGCGGTACACGACGTTCATCAACACCATAATCTACAGTCGTGATACTCTTATTTTTGAAGATGTGAAAGCGGGGCTCTACAGCGAAGAGTTGATAGATCACATGGCGGGAGTTGGCTTGAGCGAAGGAGTTTCAGACAGCCAGTCTATGTTTGCTTCGGGTGGAAGCAACAGAAGAGGCAACCACAACGGGAGATCAAGATTGAGATCAAAGACCAGAGACACGAGGTGTCATTTTTGCAAGAAGCATGGACATTGAAAAGAGAATGCCCAGAGAGAAGGAACATCGACAAGGAGGTGCAAGCATCATCATCAGTTGCAATTGTGGAGAAGAACGACGTGCAAAGCGAGGAGACCTACGATCTCTTCACAACAACTTTCTTAGATGTTGCGAACCATGTTTGGATCATGGATTCAGGTGTCGTTTCACATGACTCCAAATAGAGATTGTTTTCATACCTACAATACTAAGCATGATGGATCAGTCTTTATAGACAACGATGAAGACGATGAAGAGTGCAAAGCTGTTGGAGTTGGTTCGGTGAGAATCAAGATGTTCGATAGCGTGGTGCGCACACTCACCAATGTGTGGCATGTTCCAGCTTTGAGAAAGTCACTAATTTTCGTGGGGACGCTGGATTCCATGGGTTGCAAGGTCACGATTGAGAAGAATGCACTGAAGATATCGAAGGGTTCTATAGTTGTGATGAGAGGTGAAAAAGAAGGGAATATATATCTGCTAAAGGGGACGACGATCATTGGCGATTTCAGTATTGGCGTTGAGAGTTCGTAGGAGATTGATTCAACCAGGCTGTGGCATCTCAGACTAGGACATGTCGCGGTGAAAAGCTTGGAAGCTTTAAAGAAGCATGGTTTGATCAATGGTGTGAACTTCAAGGAGCCAGAATTCTGTGAGGTTTGTGTCTAGTAGACGAAGGTTAGTTTCGGCGAAGGGAAGCATGACACGAGAGGGATTCTCGAGTATATTCACACCGATGTTTGGGGTCCTGCACCAATTCACTCTCTAGGTATGTCGCGTTATTTCCAAGGTTTTAGGTCTCGGTTTCGGTCTGGGTATCGTTGTTTCCAAAATTTAGGTTTCGGTATTGGTATCATCCGTCTCGGCGGTTTGGGAAGCAAGTTTCGGTTTCGTCCGTATCACAAGTTTCGGCAGTTTCATTTCGGGTATCGGTTTCGGTTTCGAAGATACTTTAAATATGTATATACTATATACACACAGTGATGGTTTCAGAGGTTCTTAAATCTAAACCTATCAAATACTATTAAATACTTAACAAACTAAAGTATTAATCATATCCTATCAAATACTAAATACTAAATAGATAAACTAAATTTGAGTTCGTAATCGTATCAAATACCAAATACCTAAAGTTTGGTACTTAAATACTAAATATTAGATAAATGAATAGATCCTAAAGCTTGCCTTGCGTACCCACCGTTTTACCTTGCGCACATAAAACTTATTTGCAAGTTTGCCAAAAAATCGCTAGGCGTTGCTTTGCGCACTTACCATTTTGCTTTGTGCATATATCACTTATTTACAGGGTTGCCATAAAATATCTGATTGATATGTGCATCGACTGTTTTACTTTTCGCACATACCACTTATTTACAAGTTTGCCTTTTTAAAGAACGCATTACCTCCTGAAAGGCAACTCGTGCTTCTTTCTCTCTCTCTGATCTCTCTCACTCTCACGCTAGATGGTCGAGGCGGGTTCGGTGAGGCAGGAGGCAGGTTCGGTGAGGCGGCGACGTGATGTGGCGAGTTCAATTTTTTCATCTTTCTTTTGTCCTTTTTCTTCTTTTTTCAGCAATTTTTTCTTGGTTTTGCCTCTTCGTCTAATTTTTCATCATTTTCAAGCCGAAATCCTAGTGGTTTCTCATCTCTTTTAATCGAGCTTTCTATGCAACTTATTGATTCACGAAATTTTTTTGGGATTTTTAGAGAATGTTTATTTAATTACACATTCTTCTTCTCCCGTCTTCGATCGGTACTGAACGGTATCGGTCAGTTTCGGTCGGTATCGGTCAGTTTCGACAGGTATCGGCCGAAACTAATCGATACCGTTCAGTATCGGCCGATACTGAAACTAACCCTTGGTTTCAGTATCGTCAACTGCCGATACCGATACGATACGGCCGATACCTAATGGTATCGGCCGATAACTCAAACCCTGGTTATTTCATATCATTTATTGATGATTTCTCTAGAAAAGTATGTGTGTATGTGATGAAGGAAAAGTCGGAGGCGTTTGACAAGTTCAAGGCGTGAAAGACCCTTGTGGAGACTCAAACGGGAAAGAAGCTGAAAGTGATGAGGTCCGACAATGGTGGCGAGTTTACTTCTGCAATGTTCACAAGATTCTGCCAGGAGCAAGGAGTAAGGCGACACTTCACTACACCAGGAGATCCGCAGTCAAATGGAGTTGCCGAGCGATGAATAGAGACTTCTTGAGAAGGCGAGGTGTCTCAAGTTTACTTCGGGATTGTCAAAGGGATTTTGGGCCGAAGCTATATCAACCGCAACATATTTGGTGAACAGAATTCTATCTCCAGCTATCGGTAATAAAATCCTAGAGGAGGTTTGGAAAGGTAAACCAGTTGAGTTAGATCATATTCGAGTGTTTGGATGTTCTGTCCAGGTTCTCGATGGAAGTGACAAGGTCGGCGCAAATGGAAAAAAAATGTATCATGCTAGGATATATGGATGGCGTCGAAGGTTACAGATTGTGGAGTCCAGAAGTGAAGAAGATTTTGGTTAGTCGACATGTTACTTTTGATGAGTTGACGATGCTGTAAAAGAAGTCTCCAGAAAGTACCTAAAATGCCCCGAATGAGGTGGAGGTACTTTTTCCAAATCTCAGGATCGACAGAGATAAAGGTAAAGGCGTGGCGGTTGATGTGGAGAGTCCACATGTGGATACTACTACAGACAGCGACATTAGTGGGAGTTCTAGTCGAGGTGGAGATCCTAAAGCTAATGTGGACGACTCTATTGCTAGTAGAGTAGGGCAGCGCACCATAAAGGCCCCAACTCGTTTTGATGATTATGTGAATTTAGCTTATGCATTACAGGCGTGTGTAGATCTTATGGCAGATAGGTTTGCGATGGATGCATTGATTTTGGACGCAAACTCAGGGTGGCGATGTGCAAGGGACGTCAAAGCACATCCCAAGGAGATTCACAAGAAGGAGAATCCGGTGAGAGAAATGTCGGTGGCAAAATTTGAGCGGCGCTCAAACTTGTTTTCCTTGAAGAGGCGCTAGGTGCCACGAGATGGCATGTGGAGAGATCACTACAGATTTTGCTTCAGGTATGGATTCATGGAGATTCGATGGTGTTCGGAGGCTCACCTTCGGAAATGGGTTCGTTGGACACTCGGTTAGTTGGTGATGCTTAGAGCGAAGCTCACTAGCCAAGTGCCCTGACCTCATGGCGAGATGGTTCGTTTAAAGATAGAGTTCTGGAGATTGGTTCGGTTTGGAGGCTATGTGGTGTGTTTGTATCAAGGTGGAGTGTTGAAACTTTGTGATACAAACACCCCATGTGATTGCCAACATTGCTAATGGATGCATTAACAATGATGTTGAAAGCTAACCAGCCTTTGGTCAACATGAAGCATTTGAAGATCCAAACTTTGACACGGAATGATGCCGCATTCCGAACAGTATTTGGAACACGTCTTAAACGACGTATTCCCTTCCTATAAATGAAGGTGTTTCGCATGGAGTTCATGTAGGCAGAGCAATCCCAGAAGCATCTCTAAAGCAATTAGAGAGTTCTCTATCGAGTGTTTAGAGTGCTGAGTATTGTAAGATTCGTGTCTCCCTGTAGTATATCAGGAGGCGAACCAGGGGTTGTTTGGGGCCTGGGTTGTAAGGTCTTCTCCAGTTTATTTCTTCGTTACGTAGTGGGTTTGGTTGGTTCCCTTCAACCAAATGACATGTTGTAATCCAAAAATTACTGAAGTAGCAGTGATCTCTCCAAACTGGACGTACACCAATATTTGGGTGGAACCAGTATAAATCTCTGGTGTGCATGGTGCGTTGCTTTTTTGTGGTAATTGCCTTTTATTTTACTTGGTTGTGTATTTTGTAGCGAAAGGCCATTCTGTCTTGTTCGTTGTCCCAACGATCTTGGAATTTTTGCGAGGGTTGGTATTACCCAAAAGGTGACCCAGAACCCAACAAATTGATCATAAACAAAAATATATATGGAAAGGAGTGCATATTGGGAATTACATATATATATATATATATATATATATATATATAAATCTCAATAAGTAAAAGGTAATCATTGTGAGATATCAAACATAGTCCCACATTGGCTAGACAAGGAGGATTGGGGGAGTATAAATATGGGAATTGGATCTTCATTGGTATGAGGCCTTTTGGGGAGAGCACAAGAACAAAACCATGTGGGTGCCTTGTGAAGGGCCCAAAGTGGACAATATCACACCAGCGTGGAGATCAATTGAGTTGTGCGCCCATATTTGTACCCCAACAAGTTGTAGCAAAGTCGGACCACTGACTTAGTCAATGTGGATTTGAGGCCATCTTGTGCAGAGCGGACCCTGCACGAGAGCTGCCAATGTGGTGACATGTGGATCTGTATGCCATGTGGACTTGGGCTCTCGAGTGTTGGTTGACTTCACGTAAGGCATCTGTCCTTCGCGCAGTGAAGATGTGACTTGATCGAGCAGATATGTGTTACACCCTTATGTGACTCCTTCAGATACATGAGTCTGAATTGAGCAGTTGATGCGAATCGTGTGTCCAAAGTCCACACAGTTTCAGATGAGCTCCCAAGTCGAGTATGTGATCGTCTTGATGAGCAAGATGAAGGGGTGACTATGTGAGACTATGTTTGAGGTGGAGATTGTGAGATATCAAACATAGTCCAACATTGGCTAGACAAGGGGGATCGGAGGAGTATAATTATGGAAATTGGATCTCCATTTGTATGAGGCCTTTTGGGGATAGCCCAAGGACAAAACCATGCAAGTGCCTTGTGAAGAGTCCAAAGTGGACAATATCGTATGAGTGTGGAAATCAATTGAGTTGTGCACCCATATTTGTACCCCAACAATTATAACATCCTTGATGTCATCTACGACATAACAACACCATGGTTAGATAAAACTATCATTAAATGATAGTATATTTCATGTGAAGCAATAAAATTGATCATAAACAAAAATATATATGGAAATGAATTTCAATTATCTCATTATTCACATAATTTTAAAAGTCATATTTACAACCTACTTGGCATTGGATCAATGAAAGAAACTTTAAAAGATGAAATCCTTAAACTAATTTTAAGAATTCAGATTTCAAAGGCGTGAGAGTGATTTCGAATTTGTGAGAGTGTACCTGCAAAACTTAAAAACATTTATATGAAATTAAGAGCAGTAAAATTGGACAAATTTTGAAGTGTAAACTAATCAAATTAGAGTATATTGACTATTGATAAAAACATATGTTACATTACATTCTAAACCAGAAAACAAAGTCAAGAAAATAGATATTTTAATTAAAAAGCTTCTAAATTTTTTCCAAGTTTATAATCATAGCATTCAAAACTAGCAATCGAATTACTAACATAGCTTTTGTTGGCAAATGTTGCTGCAACAAGCAAACAACTGCTTTTGCTGGTGGCTGCCGACTAGCAAGCAGAGTGGCTGAACGACAACTAGGACTAATAACAAAATTTGAACACAAGTAGAGAGAGGAAGAAAGAAAGAGAGAAGAAGGCAAAAAATTTGAAATCAGGAGAAAGGAGAGGACGGAAAAATGAGAGATAGTAGAAATAGGGAGGAGGAAGAGGAAGGATGAGAATGACGATGAAGAAGAAGGCTGCAATAGTGGCAGCAACAGCGAAGCCAACAGAAGCACAACCAAGTGCAACACAACCAGAACAAAAAGAAGAAAACGGGAAAATAAGAAGAAAGAAGAAAGAAAGGAGGGCAGACTAAAACTTGTCACGCCCCGCTTCCCAAGTATGGAAGGCGAGACGTGAAGAGGTCCGCTCAGACTTGGAGCTGTGAAGCTGCAGTCTGATAAGCGTCTAGTAATTTTATCAATTATCAGGTTCTTTGCATTACGACGAAACAACAACAATAATAATGAGGGATAGACAAATAAAATAACCAACAATCAACATCCACGGATTTTATTCCAAATATTACAGAGATAGTCATAAACGAGAAGTACAGAGTCTGAAAAGAAGGCCTAAGCATGGCCGTAACTATAACAAGAAATGGTGCTACGCACCGAACAACCTAACAACAACTACTAAAAAAGTAAACAACTAAAGAAAGTCACCAGCTGAGACTAAGGGTAGAACTCCAGTGTCTTCGAACTGGACGTCAGCAAACTGTGTCCTCAGCAACTAAATCAGGCTCAAAACCTGACATGTGAGACCCAAAGAGAAAAGGGCACATGTCAGCAAAAGTCTCCCAAGGGAGAACGGAGGACTTTTGTGCAAGGAAACATAAGAGCAAAAGTATACAACTAGCAGTTCTAAAATAATGGAGATGACATGACATGAATGCAGCAGTTTAAACATGAGCATGAATGTAGCAATTTAAGATGAACATGAAAGGTAACATTTGCACGACACGTTGTAGCAAAAGCTACAAAACAAGATATCACGATTTCACGATGAAAACATGCATTTACATTGTGCACATGGTTTACTCCTTACAGCTGAAGTGGCTGTACAGGCACACTTCTACGCTGCGTGATAGCTTAACCCTACCCCAATCCCAGAGTTTACGCCTTACAGCTGAAGTGGCTGTACATGCACACTTCTACGCTGCGTGGTCGCTTAACCCTATCCCTCCACGTGTATCGAGCTTTGGTTTCCCAACAACATTGCGATCGCTTCTGGATCACGAGCCAGGAAGTGTTTTTCAATATGGCATAGGGTTGTGCCCGCAAAGCAGGTGCCTAGCCTCAATAGTTACAATTTTTGTAGCGTGTGCTACGCAATGCATGACATGACATGGCAATGAGCAGTTAAAGTGCGTATTGTTAATTGAAATTAAACGTGACATGGCAGCATGAATGAAAGCATGGTAAAAGTGTCGGATCTAGCTTCATTGTCAAGCTAGATCTAGTAAGGGCGTCTAGGCGACTATCATTTCATCGCCTAGTCTCTTTTAGGCTACTACACAAATTGGCCTAAAACGTGGCCTAAACAAATTACTGTGCAAGTTTCACTTGCCTGAAAGAGACGTGCTGCAATCACAGATCAGAGAGGTCCAGAACTTCCTATGTGCTCAATCAACGCCCAGCCTACAGTCCCATATTATTATCTTCGATTAGTGAGTTACCAAAACAATGAAATCACAGTTTTTATTTTGTTAACATGCGGGTGTGGTTTCCTACGGTTCAGGTATACCTCAACACGACGCGAGAGCTACTCTGACGTCGGGTAGCGACGTCAGGGGTAGCTCCGGTAGCGCAAACGGTACGGCGGATAGCGGCGACGAACGACGATCAACCGGGTAGCGGTACGATCATCGATCAGCGACACGAAGGGGATGGACAGCGGCACAGCGTCCTACGGCATCGGGAGGGCACATACAGCGGTACGGAACACACGAGAGACGGCAGACAGATCTGTTCGCGGATTCGGGTAGCGCAGATCTGAAATTACGTGCGAATCTAAAGTTTGCACACGCATGGGAGGAGCTCCAGGGGTTGTAGCGACAAGGAAAGGACCTGCACGGATAGGAGGAATGCCTGAGGGGCAGTCGGTGGCAGCGGGGTGGCCGGCGGTGACAAGATAGCCTAGGCCGTGGGTCTTTGATAGAGCAAACGGCAGTTTTTCGCGCGTATCCGGGTGTTTGCGTGCTGTTTGCGGGAGGAGGAGGAAGAGTTGTCGCGAGGGAAGCTAGGTGGTGATAGGGGACGCCGATGGGAGTTCACCGGAGGAGGGGGACTGCCGGCAGCGATAAGAATAGCCCAGGCCGAATTTTTGAATGGGAGAGGCTGTGACAGTTTTTCTGGGGTATTTTGGTGTTTGCACGGAGTTTGCTGTGACAGTTTTGTGTTTTTTTTGAGGATTTTTCCTCTTTTCACATGCCATTTACTTGGATACTGATCTAGCTTGACCACATACCGGGCAAGGCCAACTCTCTAGCTTTTTTAAGAGAATAAGGGATTTGGAGCTGGGAATTAGTAGCGGGGGAAATGCCATAAAATAGAATCGCTAAGGGGAGATTCACCAATGATTTTAAAAGTAGAGAAATGATGTTCAAGATTTGTGGAGAAAGAAATAAATATATCACTCGGTTCACTCTATAAGACATGCACGACAACTTCAGCAGGGTAATCTAATCTACTCAGTTTTGATCACAAAAAAGCTAACTAATCCAGATTTATCATAGCTAACATCATTCAATCACCCTGAAGTGAAGTGTACAATTCATGCATATAGAAGTGATATAGGAAAAAGAAATCAGTACTCCAGATATAAGCTTTCAATGCGTGAATCTTGGTGTGTTTTTTGTGAAAGCATACATATGAATATTCAGACTCAGCTAATAATAAAATTTCATCCATTTTCATGCGGAAAAAAGTGTGGGTTACTATCTCTAGATGCAAGGCAAGTCATAGCATATGATATCAGGAATAAAATCTAAGACATGACAAATATAGCATGCATATAGAGTAAGCTAAATCCAACGTCATCATCATCATAGAAAAGTCATCTCTAGCATGAGATGAAAAAAAAGAAATAAAGATAAAGGGAAAATAAAACTATTTACAATGCGGCACACAGAAAAAATAAGAAAAACGTGATGCATGGTAAAATAAAAGAAAAACAATGAAAATAAGTGCAAAAGTGAAAAACGGTGTGAAAAACTAAAAATAAAGGTGGCAAATCGAAAAAGAACGTGAGAACTCAATCCCCCAAGCTAAATGGCACAGTGTCCTCAATGTGCAAAGTGTGGCACACCGAGAGACAATAAATGTGAGGGGCAGGTGAGGATGCATGCATGAAAAAAAATGAAAATAAAAAGGAAAATAAAGAAATGAAAATATGATGCGGACATGATGCATGCACAGATAGGAGTGATACAGAGATATAAGTGGCACCAAAAACTCTCCCTCTCTCCCCAAAAAAAAGATATATAAAGATATGATCAAAAAGAGAATCCCAAAATAAGTGAGGGGAGGGGGGGTGGACAAAAAGGCATCAGGACCCAGCAGAAACGGGCAGCACAACGGCAAAAGGAATCGATGGCATCAAGGGTGCCTAGGAAGGTGGTGCTGCACCGTCTCCGTCCTGAGGCGGAGGAGGAGGTGGTGGCTAGACAGGCCACTGAGCGGGTGTGGGTGTGGAAGTGGTAGCAGGTCGGGTGTGTGTGGAAGTGTGGGCGGGAACCTGCTGGGTGGGTGGGGGTACGCGCGGGAGACGCTCCAGAACCTGGGTGAGACAGTAATGGATCTGCGGTAGCAGCTCGAAGCGGCCAGCCATCGCAGAGACGGTGGAGGACAGGGTCATAAGGTCGCCTCTGAGGCCACTCACCGCCCCCTCTAGAGCACGAATGCTCTGAAGTACAGTGTCAGGGGGAGGTGGTGCAGAGGGACGCACCGGGCGGGGCTGTGCAGGGCGTGGCTGGCGTACTCGGGTCGCGTATGTGATGGGCTCAGCGGGGAAGGGAACAAAAGGTGCTGCGCCTGCGAATGTGGGCCTGGCCTCAGTGTGAGGCCGGGGCACCGGCTGGTGGGAAGTGGAGGCAGCAGCAGCGAAAGAAGAGTGCAAAAGTGGCAACAAGGTGGCCGGAGAGGTCAGTGGCACAGAAGTGTGGACAGACGCCACGACGCTCTCGGAAAATACAGCAGGGGTGGAGACAGAGGTGACTACCGCTGGGGTGGAAGTGTGTGGACCAAAAGGCGCAACCCCAGCGGAGATCATACTAGCCATGGTCTCCACGACCGCGGCAAACGAGGGCTCTCCACTCTCAACAAAGGTCGGCGGGCGCTCGGGGAGTGCGGAGCAAAGAGGCTCGGCGGACAGAGGGCCAGTGGTGGTGGTGGGAGTGGTGGTGACAGCCTCGGAAGTGGTGGAGGTGGTGGAAGTGGGCTCAGCTGAGGTGCTCTCGACACCGACAGAGGTGTCAGGAGCAGCGGAAACGTCAGGTATGGGCTGAGAGGCCACAGGGTCAACAGGGGCAGCAGGCTCGGCAGGGTGTGCAACAGGGTCTACAGGGGCAGCGTGGGCCTGCTCGGCCTCCTCGGCCTCGAGCACGTAAGCAGCGGGGATGAGAACATCCATCGCAGGGAGCCAGTCAACGTGGGCCGGTGCAATCAGAGTCCGAGCAGGGCTCGGGAGAATCATGTAATCGGCACCGTAAGGGCCGTGCAACCAGACCCAGTGACGCTCACCGTGCGGACGAAGCATCTTCATCCGGGCCATAACATCGATCGACAAAGAAGTGGGGCCCGGGACGCGTCGCAAGTCGTCGGGGAAATCCTCGCCGGTCATAAGAGCAAGCAAGGTGATCAGGCCGCCGCAACATATCGGTGAGCGAGCGCCCACCGATACAATGATGCGGTCTAAAAACCATGCCGCGATATCGATCACGACGGCGGGGACAAGCTCATCGCCATCCCTAGATAGAGCTCTGGGACGTGTCATCGCGTAGAGCATGTAGAGCTCTGGCGTAGACATCGTGCCCGGCTCATATCTGGCCAAAAAGGTCGTCGCCATAAGGCGCTGAGCAATGCGGAGGCAGGGATGGACAATGGCCGAGGCCTTGGCCCTACTAGGGTTAAAGGCAGCGTGGAGACCCGTAATCCGGGCCCAGAAGGCACCGGCGTCGAAGGAAGGTGGGGGGATATGGGTGGGGCCGTAACCGCGATCGGCACCGGGGACAGCGGGCCACGAGAAGAACGCTCTCATCATATCGAGAGTGACCTGGCACTCTCGATCCATGAACCGAAACGAGCATCCCTCGTCGGTCCGGGCGATAGAACTCAGAACCTCAAGTGTCGGGCGGGTAAACGTATCTGCCGACACCTGGAAGAAATCTCGCCAGCCCACGTTGTCGTACAACGTGAGCATCCCCTCTAGTACCCCCAGGCGTCCTAGGTCAGCGAGGTGTGCAAACCTGGAGGGTACGATCAAGCGCTGGGAGATACGGTCGAAGACGGCGCGGTGTGCGTCGTCTCGGAACGTAATCCCGAGCGGCCCGACCAGTGGAGCCGGTGGTGGTGGCTGTGGTGCGGCAGGGAGAGGCTGTGCGGGCTGTGGGTGCACTGCAGGCTGTGCGGGGTGTGCGGGGCCTGCAGGCTGTGCTGGGTGGACGGCGTGTGTGGGAGACGGTGGAGGAGAGTCCTCCAACTCGTGGGAGGGGCCGGCATCATCCGACCGCTTCCGCTTGGCGGAAGCTCTCTTCGACCGCGGCCGTGTCCGGGGCGGCATATCGGCCCCGAGCGCGCCGAAAAGTGAAAAAAGTGCGGTGTGTGTAAAAGAGTGGAAGGAGTATACCCAGACACACCGCGAGTGCTCAGCAACGGAAGCGTGCGAAGTTAGCGCCTCCACGAAGCTCAAATCAGTCCCGAGAAGCTCCCCTGGGCTCCCCTAAGCTCTAAAAAGCAACCTGCGCATGAAATGACGATATCAGTGGGTAATATTCAAAATGTATGGAGCATTAGGGGTATCATAGATAGATATAGGAATTGATTTGGGTTTGGGGGTCGTTTAACACATGGATCCTCAAAAAATACTCAAAAAGAGGCGAAAAAGGCGAAATAGGGGGTACCGGAGGTGATCGGAGCGGCGGCCGCCGGCGGCGACTCGGGCGAGGCGCCGGCGTGTGCTCGGCCGGCGGTGGCGGACCGAGCGGCGGCGTGGCAGCGGCGGTCGGGCGAGTAGGGGGGTGCGAGCGGGCGAGGGAAGCTGAAAGGTCGGGGGCGCGATCGGTTTCAGCGTTTCGAAAAACGTGTCCCCCTCGACCCCTTATATAGCAGAAGTTACGACTCGGCCGAGTGACTAGGTCACTCGGCCGAGTATGGTCAATAGAAAATTCCTCCCCGCTTATGCATCGGCCAAGTGGCCGTGCCAGCCTCGGCCGAGTGGAGTAAGTCCATTCGGCCGAGTGGCTCAAGCTACCCGGCAAGACTCGCCCTAGGAGTGTATCCGTTTTACTCGGCCGAGTGAATATATATACTCGGCCGAGTAGCAGTTATATTGGAATCAGGAAAATAAACAGAGAGTTGGGTACAGCAGACTTCCCTCGTTCGTGAGCGGCTCGGCCGGACGAACTTGTGTACTCGGCCGAGTGACTAGTATGCTCGGCCGAGTGAGCCTTGTGTTCTGCTGTTTGTCTTCGTTTGGGCTCTAAACTCCGTCTTTCTTCCTCCATTCGATTCCATCTTCCTCCTAAGCGTCGAGCGCCTTCTTGGGGCGCTCCTCGTCGTCTCGTTCATCCTCCTCATGATGGATTTACCTATCACCTCTCCTGTCAAGAAAAACAGGACCCGTTATCACAAAATTTTTGGGCGAACGACTCAAAACACTAAAAATTTCTAAAACGAAAATAAAGAAAAAGTAAAAATAAAGCAAAAACCGTCGGGTTGCCTACCGACAAGCGCTCGTTTAAGGCCGTGAGCTCGACCCCCTATAATTTTCAATTAATGTGGGATGTTTGGTGCATATGAGATGCACACATCAAACTTTCCGGGGAGCGCGCTTGGATTTGGACGTTGCGGCGTCGTGTTCTCCCGCGGTGGTCTCCCGTCTCGAATAGTGTTGGGGGGAGGCTCCCCCAAGCTAGCATTTGCTCCGGTCAACGGCTTCACCGGTGATGCCGATTTCCGTACCGGAGGAGCTTTCTTTGGAGACTCCAATTTCGAGAGCTTGCAGAGCTCTCGAATCCTTGCGACATCAGCGTCGCCTTCATCATATTCAGCGGAGAGGTCGGGGGAATCATCTATCTTCTCATCTTGGCCTAAATCCGGGCCTTCCTCTAAATCTTCGTCAAAAAGAGAGCCAATTGAGTGGGGGATCGCCTCCTCTATCACCTCATCAAGGAGGTCCGAGAGATCATCCGACCGCTCCTTAAGCAAATATACTCTATTGGTTTCGCCCGTCGGGATTCCCTCGGAATAGTGCTTGAGCCTTTGACCATTTACTTTGAATGTGGCACCGTCCTTGCTTTCCAACTCGAAAGCTCCTCCCGGTTGTATGTGCTTGATGGTGAAAGGTCCGGACCAACGTGACCTCAACTTACCGGGAAATAGTCGGAGCCGGGAATTGTAGAGCAAGACCTTGTCTCCTACTTTGAAGTCCGTGACGGTTATGCGGGCATCGTGGAAAATCTTGGTCCTTTCCTTGTAAATTCTTGAGCTTTCGTAGGCGTCTCTTCTTATCTCATCAAGCTCGTTGATGTCCAAGAGTCGCCTCACCGCCGCACTCTTGTAATCATAGTTAAAGGTTTTGATGGCCCAATATGCGCGGTGCTCCAACTCTACGGGTAAGTGGCAAGCTTTCCCATAAACAAGCCGGAACGGTGTGGTGCCTATGGGAGTGCGGAAGGCCGTGCGATATGCCCATAGAGTGTCGTTTAGCTTCATTGACCAATCCTTTCTAGATCGATCCACCGTCTTTTCGAGAATTTGCTTGATTTCTCTATTTGAGACTTCCACTTGGCCGCTTGTCTGGGGGTGATATGCCATGCCAACTCTATGATTTACCCCGTACTTCTTTAGCATGGCTTCAAACTTGTTCTCTATGAAGTGGCTTCCCCCGTCGCTTATCAAGGTACGCGGCACTCCAAAGCGCGGGAAGATATTTTGCTTAAAGAACTTGGAGACGACTCTTGCATCATTGGTAGGGGTGGCAATTGCTTCCACCCATTTGGAGACATAGTCAACGGCCAATAGGATGTACTTGTTACCATTGCTCGACGGAAATGGCCCCATGAAGTCTACTCCCCAACAATCAAAAAGCTCAATTTCTTGGATGGGTCTCATCGGCATCTCATTGCGCTTGGAGATATTCCCGGTCCGTTGGCATCTATCGCAACCCTTCACAAAAGCGTAGGTGTCCCTAAACATTGTTGGCCAGAAGAATCCGCTCTGCAAGATCTTAGCGGTTGTTTTAGAGGCGGCATGATGTCCTCCGCATGGTAGACCATGGCAATGCAAAATGATGGATGTCGCCTCCTCTTTAGAAACACACCTACGAATGACACTATCTTTGCATATCTTGAAAAGGTAGGGATCTTCCCAAAAGTAGCTACGGACCTCATGCAGAAATCTCCTCTTTTGTTGCGTAGACATCCCATGCGGTTTGATTCCACAAGCCAAGTAGTTGACGAAGTCCGCGTACCAAGGTACTTCACCGGTCCTTATGGCATATAGCCTCTCATCCACGAATGTGTCGTTGATAGGCAAACTCTCGTCCTCCTTGTCGCGAATGAGCCTAGATAAATGATCCGCCACGACATTGTCCGTACCCTTCTTATCTCTGATCTCTAAGTCGAACTCTTGCAACAAGAGTATCTACCTAATCAACCGAGGTTTGGCCTCCTTCTTGTTTAAAAGATACTTCAATGCCGCATGGTCGGTGTGGACAATCACCTTGGAACCGAGGAGGTGGGAGCGAAATTTCTCTATGGAATAGACGACCGCTAGAAGCTCCTTTTCGGTAGTTGTGTAGTTTTTCTGCGCGTCATCCAATGTCTTGCTCGCATAGTATATCACATGAAGCTTCCTATCCTTTCTTTGTCCCAATACCGCCCCAATGGCGTGGTCGCTAGCATCACACATTAGCTCAAAAGGAAGGCTCCAATCCGGTGGTTGTATGATGGGCGCGGAGACTAGCGCTTCCTTCAAGGCGTTGAAGGCTTGTATGCATTCACCTGAAAAAATAAAAGGAATATCTTTAGCGAGCAAAGAAGTAAGTGGTCGGGCAATCGAGGCGAAATCCTTGATGAAGCGGCGGTAAAACCCCGCGTGACCAAGGAAGCCTCTAATGCCCTTGACATTAATAGGAGAAGGGAGTTTCTCGATTACCTCAATCTTTGCTTTATCTACCTCAATTCCTCTCGAAGAGACAAGGTGTCCGAGAACTATACCTTCCGTGACCATGAAGTGACACTTCTCCCAATTCAGAGTGAGATTGTTTTGTTGACACCTCTTTAGGACTTTAGTAAGATTTTCCAAGCATGAGTCAAACTCCCCTCCATAGACCGAGAAATCATCCATAAAACTTCCATAATATTTTCAATGTAATCGGAAAATATGGACGTCATACACCTCTGAAAAGTGGCGGGGGCATTACAAAGACCAAACGGCATCCTACGGTAGGCATAGGTGCCATAGGGACAAGTGAAAGTTGTCTTCTCTTGGTCATCTTCATGCAAAGGGATTTGGAAGAAACCCGAATACCCGTCTAGATAGCAAAAGTATTTATGGTTTGCGAGGCGTTCAAGCATTTGATCAATGAATGGCAATGGGTAATGGTCCTTTCGGGTGGCTTTATTGAGTTTCCTATAGTCAATGCACATTCGCCATCCCGTGACAGTGCGCGTAGATATTGGCTCACCTTTTTCATTTTTTATGACAGTCATCCCCCCTTTCTTGGGGACGACGTGAACGGGGCTAACCCATCTACTGTCAGAGATAGGATAAATTATAACGGCTTCTAGCAATTTTAGGATTTCCTTTTTAACCACCTCCTTCATGTTCGGATTTAACCGCCTTTGAGGCTCTATGGAGGTGGCGTCGGTATCCTCCAAATGGATCCTATGCGTACAAAGCCTAGGGCTTATCCCCTTTAGATCAGAGATAGTGTATCCCAGGACATCTTTATGGCTCCTAAGAACGTCTAGGAGTTTTTCAAGTTGGTCGGGCGCAAGGTGGGAGTTTACTATCACCGGGAAAGTTAATTTGTTATCCAAAAAGGCGTACCTTAGATTCGGAGGCAATTGTTTAAGTTCTACTTGAAGAGGCGCCTCTACTTCTACTTCATCGGCTCGCATGAGTTTCGCTCCTTCCTTGCCATCCGGGTCTAGCTCGTGCTCAGGTGTCGCGCTCTCTTGTGAAGAGTCAGACTCACTACTTAGTGAGGATGATGCATCGAAATAAGCATTCTCCGATTCTGTGCTAGCTTCGTCAGAGCTTTCACTCGGCTCCAGTTCGTCCCTGGAATCAAGAAACACATCAGACGATTCATAGAAGCAAGGGTAAGTGTCATGTGGTGTAACTCCCTGAACGTTGGTTTGCTCTGAAGATCCTTCCGAAGTATAGTGATCCTCAGCACTTGTTCCACCGTCTTCGAAATATAATTTGTCGTCGATCACGTCAACTCTGACATTGCCCCCGATAGTCCCCTCCGGGGAGATCTGGTCCATCACGAAACTAGCAAACAGTTGTTCGTCGGGGTCCTTGACGTCGATAGCGAAAGCTCCGGTAGCGTGGACCTCATCGACAAGCTCCTTAAGGAGGTCCGTGAAGGAGTCATAGTCTTCCTGACCGAGTTCTATTGTTGACATTGCATTCTCCATTCTTCCTGCAAAGACCTTATGCAAAATACAGGGAGAATGTGCGAACAGAAGAAAGTAAAGAGAGAAATAGAAGTAAACGGGTGGTCGATGACGAACACCGTCAAAATGCCCTCCCCGGCAACGGCGCCAAAAACTTGGTCGCTCCGGGATGTGACCCAAAGAACGGTTGTAGTTTTACCGCAAGCGCACGGTATAGCGGCAAGCGGGTTATCGAACACAGGGAGGACGAATGACCGTGCTTGTTCAAATCAACCTGGCTATTTAAGAGAGAAATTTGCCTTTGGCGATCCTGTCACAATCGTCAGACAAAAATGCGGAAATATCAAATCAAATAAAGAACGTCTAGGGAATGGGGAATCCCCGCTACTCACCGTATTTCATAAATGCGGTTTATCGGTATCAAAATTGCTTGAATGAGAATTTGGATGAACTAGTTGCAACTGAATGTAGAACCAAGCTCACGCTCTCGCGCTGTTGCCGGTCTATAGCTATCCTAGGTTTGGGTCCAATCTCTTGCAAACCCTAGCCTAGGAAAGCTAGCATTAGGATCAACATCATCGCCCAATCGCGCACCGAGCCCAATCTCTTGCAAACTCGGTCCACGACCTAGATTGGGATAGTTCCTACCCGTCCAATCTCTTGCAAACGAGTATCGGCATGGAATTGCAACCGGAAATCCTAGTATCGGTCCAATCTCTTGCAAACCGATACTTCGAAAATCCGACTCCAACCCAATTCGGATTTCTAAGGTTTCCTATCAAATTGGGATCCAATCTCTTGCAAATCCCAATTGATATGAATACCTAGCCATCCGTAGTAAATTGATCCCAATCTAATCCCTAATAACAATTCTAGCACAATTTCTACCAATTCATCACAAATATGAAAATGGGCTTGTAGGGTTCATCCCCACGCCCCAAGACGTGGAGACTACTCGCAAATCATAGAAAGTCACAAAAATAATCGTTGAAATAAGCAATGGAATTCATCACAATATTGAGATAAGCAATAAAAATAGAATTTTTAAGGAAAAGAGATGCAAACCAATGGAGTTCTTCAATTAATCCAACAAAATTCCAATCTTTGTCTCCTCTCCAAGCACAAGAATAAAGCTAAAAACTAATCTAAAAGCTGCAAAAAATCTAAGAGAGAGGCTCTCCAAACTAGGGTAAAAACAGGGTTTAAATAGCCCTCAAAATCGTCTAAAAACTGTGACCAAAATACCCCTGCACAGCCTGTTTTCCGCAGTTTTCGCTACAGGCAGCGCATCGCACTCGGCCGAGTGACAAAAGTCGCTCGGCCGAGTGAAAACCCTGTAATTTTCCAGTAAGTCGGGGCTTTCAGGGGTCTCTACTTCGGGGGCGGCTCGGCCGAGTGAGTTGTCGTCACTCGGCCGATGGCTTCATTGTACTCGGGCTTACATGATTCTCCACTCGGCCGAGTGGGTCTTCTGAAGCTCAGGCAGCCGAAAAACAGAAACTTGGAGATTTTTGAAAGGCTTCGTCTGGGCGCCACTCGGGCGGACGTGGTCTCGTCACTCGGCCGATGTGGTCTTCGGTGCTCGGCCGAGTGCACACATAAATCGTGTCTGTTCTGGTCGGCCGAGCAGTGTCTCGCTGGTCGGCCGAGTGGCTCCTCCACTCGGCCGAGTGGGATACAAAAAATGCCCAATCTGCTTATTTTGGCCTCCTCGTCACTCCTGCGACGTCCGTTCTTCTTCCGCTCCTCTCCAACAGCAAAATACCCCTCGGGGAGGTCGTTGGTGACCGTCTAGAGTAAGCGCATCTTGAGATCACTCCAAATCGCGCCAAATCACCTGAAATGCGACAAAAACAACAAATCGTGAAAAGCATCGCAATATCGTCGATATATCGTGAAAAACATGATTTGGGCGATCTAAATGGCATGCAAACATGCGGGAAAAAGGTGTAAAATAAGGAGTGATCAGGAAGCTAGGTGGTGATAGGGGACGCCAATGGGAGTTCACCGGAGGAGGGGGACTGCCGGCAGCGATAAGAATAGCCCAGGCCGAATTTTTGAATGGGAGAGGCTGTGACAGTTTTTCTGGGGTATTTTGGTGTTTGCACGGAGTTTGCGGAAGGAGGGGGAGGAACTGACGAAAGGGGAGGCTACCTGTGGATAGGGGACGTCAAGAAGATTGATCGGCGACCGGTGGGGGTCGCCGGCGGCGACGGAGGCAGCCGGGCGCCGGGTTTGAAGAGGAGGGCTGACAGCAGTTTTTGTAAAGAGTTAGGTGTTTGCACGGATTTTAAAGCAAGGAGGAGGGGGTGGTTGACGAGGGGAAGGTCACCGAAGGTGGAGGAAGTCGTGGGAAGGCTATGCCTGAAGTTTGGTGGTCGCCGGAGGTGGGGAGATGGCTGTCCGAAATTTCTTTGATGGGTGCGCCGACAGGTTTTTGAAGAGAAGCCTAGGTTTCGGTTTCATTTTGAAGAAGAAATTGGCTATATGGCTCTAGGGTTTGGGATTTTGTGTATTATAGGAGGAGAGAGGGTGAGATAGAGGGGGTTTAGTTTGGTTAAAACAGTGGGTTGAATAGTCTATTTGGGTGAGTATAAGAAACTAGTTTTGATAAAGTGTTTTGAAAGGGGGGTATGTTTAGGTGATTGGAGAGAGAGAAGTTGTGAGAGAGTGGGGGTAGACTTAGGTTAATAAGTGATGGAGAATAGCTAGGAAATATTTTCATGATACATATTAGGCCTAGTTTAATTAGGTTAAGCAATAACAAAAGAAGAAAAGAAAGCTAAAGGGAATGATGATGAGGACAATTGGGGGATTATCTTGTAAGTAAAAAATATTTTTTATTAAAAATTTATTGGAAAATCGATATTTTGGTGTCAATATTGCTGCAAGCTCCGCCGCCCACAACACTGACTGCCTTCTTTCTTGTTGTTTGATTTCTGCTCTCTCTTTTTTGTGGATCAATTGGGTTTAGGGCTGGAGAAATTAAGTTTAGTAGTATGTTTAGGTCCAAAATTTGGCCCCAAACATACTTTATATCTTTTAGGAATGGAGAAGTCAGATTTTGTAGCGGGTTTGGGTTCAAAATTGAATCCAAATCCGCTTTAAAACTTAAAATGAAAAGAAGATAAAAGGTGGTCATATCGGACAAATATATATCAACCAATTTAGGTGATATTTACCACTATGGGTACAAAATAATACAACTGATTTTTTTGCAATGTCATCTCCTAGGGATAATTTCGGATTTATCGGCTTATCGATGGATATTTTAATCAATGATTCTTGCAAATTTTTTGCTAAATACTCTTCAAATGTTCAACGGCATGTTTAACGATATACAGAAGCAATGATGGCAAAACCAAACTTTTGTGTCAAACATTTGGATCAGCATTGCTTGTTGTTTTTGCACTTCAATAATTTCTGACATGAATGTTTAACTTATATCCATGTGGTGGGTTTGTAATAGAAATTAATGAACGTGCTCTTGGATTTGAAGGAGCAAAAGCTGAAATTTCAAACACATGATCGTTTAACAAGTTATATAATGTGTTTTTCTAAAGGAACATTCAATTCAGCTCGATCCCAAATTCAAGAAAGTATATTGCACATATCATCTTTAAGCTTCTGGATGAAAGGTCGGCCTTATAGTTGTCTGTCTTATCTGGCCTCTCCCTTCGAATGGCTTCTTCATCATCCTCTCTACCACATACCCACAAAAATCTGACATCATTTTCAAAACTATGTAGATCTTTCAGCATACTGCCCATCATACCCTGCCCATTTCTTTCGAAATCTCCCTTCATCTGTAGGCTAGTTAGTTGCCAGTTCCTGCAACTACTGCTATCGTCGTGAATAATCCCTATAAAGGTCTTTGCAACAGTGGTTGATTTTGGACCAACCTTTTTTTATCAATAAACACACCTACATATTGGTACTAGTTTGTAGCATCATGGTTCTGACAAAGATGATCACGAGCCTGGGATGAAAACAAATATATGAACATCATCTCGGTCTACCATTCTCATGGAAAACACTATTAGTATGACTTCCATGCATAAAGAAATTTCTGAAGATTATTTCTTGCAACAATTCCCATTGGCGCACATATTCTTTCTTAGCAATACATGCTTTATTAGAACATAGTAATTCTGACTTCACTTTCATGCGTTAGGAGATATGATCTCAGCCAATAAGCATTCTAGCAGATGTTACGTGTTGTGAGTCTTTTTTCCCATGAAAGCTCAAAGCTTATAGAACTCTTTTGCGTTGGCTAGTAAGAGGAGATTTTTTTTGGAAACCCTTCACTTTCTAAGAATTCTATATAACTAGAATGATTATTCTCATTTCCTTCTGTAATAAAAATTTAAGTATACATGCTGTCTCAAACACTTTTCTTGTTTCCCTTTAGTTTTACTCCGGTAGATAACAGCTGCCATTGAAGTCCACTCTAAGGGATTTCGAGGCAGACACTTTATAGCTATATGTTGTTTTTTGTAATTTTATTTAAGCATTTGGTAATGCAGCTTGTTAGGTTGACTTGCATTCTTGCCCAATGTGTCATTGTGGTGATTTCTTTTTCCATTTTCTTTTGCAGCCTAAAGAAAAGATTAGCTTAGACAAAGCCTTGGGTTCACACGTTCTGAATGCTACTTTTGCTGATATACCAGCACCGTCTTTAGAATGGGAGGAGATGGCAGAAGCACCCGTACCTCGTCTAGATGGAGCTGCAATACAACATAAAGACCTTTTATATGTGTTTGCTGGATATGGTACCATCGACTTTGTAAGAATCTCATATACTTCAAAATTATAAACGTGTGTTATATTGTGGCAAAGTTGATTAGTTTGATGTACTACATGCAGCATATTCCTTATTATTTGACTAAATTACCTATAAATGTCGTAAAGTTTCACCCCAGTTTACAAATAAATACATTGTTCAGTTTTTTTACACGTAATACATAAAGTTTATTTTACTGTAGATAAGTACATTGATATTTGATAGACTTGGGGGTGCGGCGGCAACTAATGGCTGGTCTGTAATTTCTGGGCACAAAGGTAAAACTGTAAATTTGAGCACAAAGGTAAAACTGTAAATTTGGGGGTCCAGTGGACAGTTGTGTAATTTTAGGCTGAAAACCTAGGGCAGGGGTATTTTGGTAAGTTTAGGATGACCGCTCGTTAGGAGAATTTATTATAAATAAGGAGAAAGATTAGAATGTTGATTATGTTGAATTTGAGAAGAATATTAAGAGTTAGAAGAGATTCGGAGTAGGAAACCTAGATCGTGGGGGAGTTAAGACTTTTTTCTCGAATTAAAGGCTAGGATAGCGGAGGCCAATTATCATTGTATCCCTTATTGAAAATCAATAAAAATATCATCTTTTTCCCCAAAATCCACTTTCTAACCTTAAAAATTCCACATTTCGCCCTAAAAATTTCACATTTCCCCCAAAATCCACCAAAAATCCTATATTTATCCATCAGAACCCTCGAAAATCCTATCAAATTTAATAATAGACTTGGGGTGCGGCGGCAACTGGTGGTAAATCTGTAATTTTTGGGCACATGGGTAAAATTGTATTTTTGAGGGTTCTAGGGTAGATCTGTAATTTTAGGCTGAAAACTCTAGGTCAATGGTATTTTGGTAATTTTAGAGTGATGACTCATTAGGAGAATTTATTACAAATAAGGACGAAGATTAGAATGTTGATTATGTTGAATTTGATAAGAATATTGAGAGATAGAAGAGATTAGGAATAGGAAACTTAGATCTTGGGAGAGTTAAGGATTTTCTCTTGAATCAAAGCCTATGAGGGTGGTCCTCCTCTCGAAAGAGGCCAACTGTCTTGTATTTCCCTTTATTTAATCAATAAAAAATCATCTTTCTCCCCAAATCCACTTTCTAACCCGAAAAATCCCACCTTTTATTCAAAATCCACCAAAAATCATACTTTTATCCCCCCAAAACCTTAGAAAATCATATCAAAGTTTCTCCATATTAAGGGTTGACTACCCACAATGGTGAATGCGTAATATTTTTCAGATGGGGTATAACAATAAAGTAATTTTTTTGCCAAGTAGCCTTAATTACATTTGATGTGTAAGGCCATGTTTATCTTTGAAGTTTTCTGAGTTGTAGTTTATTTTAGACTGTAGCTAGAGGTGTGCAATGTTTAGTTTTCAGATTCCTATTGCTAGTTTCCTGAACTGCAGATTCGTAAATTTTGAGTACCATTTAAAATGCAGACATATGTTTTCTCTACAACTTTTGGTGTTTAGGAAAATATTATAATTGGATATATTTATTTTCTGAACTGTGGTTAAGGCTAACTTTAAAGGTGGCTAATGACAGGTTACGATAGTTCAAAGATTAGCCGAATGCACCTCAGTTTAGCCTTTTGGAGTCAAGGAACTAAGACTCTAGAAAACTATAATTTAGAATATTTAACTCCAAATCCAAAAAAGCACTAATTTGGCTAGCTTGTGTTTATTCATATCTTTACAATCTTTAATTTGGCAGTTATGTTATAAATTATTTGCTATCAAACTTATTTGCATATTCTGTTGTCATAAAACAAACTACCAATTAAAATTCAACAAGAAGCATAATTCAAGTGTTATAGGTAGGGAGTTGATGTGTTGGAGGCAAAATAAAAGGCATGATAAGTGTTATAGGTAACAAATTGAAAAATATTCTCAAGTTATTTTATGTAGATAATTCTTCTTGAGGTAATTTTTTATAAACTATGTTAATGTTTAGGGTACTTATCTGTAATTTAGCCTTAATTCTCAAATAATTTCTTTGTCTTCAGCTGGAATTCAATTTTAGTGTTAAAACCTTCTCATGAACAATTATCTTTTGTTCAAAAAAGGCTTAAATATTGTTAATTTCTCTCTAGTTTGCAACAAGCAATGGTCATTTTTCTATTTGTTCTATTTGATAAAAGCATGCATTTTAACTCTGATCTGACAATAAACAATCCCTCGTTGTAAGATTTGAGATGTGTCATATATCTGTTTGTGCAAACTGAAAGGCATGATGAAAGGTACTCATTCCTATTACAGGTTTTTAAAAACAGTCCTAGTCATTTATGTGGAATAAGATGTTGTCAGAAGAGAAAAGTCCTTCTAGCAAGTAGCATAAAGCTCGTATTGATAATATGCATGCTTGGCATTGACCTTCACTAACCAATATGCAGAATAATTGTTCCACGTTGACTTAACAAGGAGTGATTTTTTATTCAAGTATCATCTCATCTTCAAAATAAATATATATACATATTCTTCAGAAGCGCAAGGCAAATGAAGCTACTGAATCACCTTAGAAAATATTTGCAAAGAACATTTGGACTATAGATGCAAGAGTTTCTGCTCATTCTGGGCACAAATTTTAAATTTTTATTAGGCGAATATTGAATATGTTACTCATAACCTCCCCACAAGAAATTGATCTGTCTGCAATGTTTAATTGACTCGCAATCTTCTTTAGTCTAATTAGCTTTCTTCTGTGTCTTCTGTTGCTCAGGTGCATTCTCATGTGGATGTTTACAATTTTACGAATAATACATGGAGTGCACGGTTTCCCATGCCAAAAGAAATGGCAAATTCACATCTAGGGATGGCAACAGATGGAAGACATATATATGCTGTCACTGGTCAATATGGCCCACAATGTAGAGGACCTACAGCTCGCTGTTTTGTGCTTGATACGAAGACACAAAAGTGGAATGATCTTCCCACGTTACCTGCTGCTAGGTATGGTTCAATATGAAATTATTTATTGAGCTATGATATCATAATATATCTATTATCAGCACTTTTATGCCTCTCCCTTAGTGAACTGCTTCATTGTCCATTTACCCTCTTCATGTTTAGAATGGAACCTTGTAGCGGTGAAGCCAGGATCACATGCTAGTGAGGAAAAACATATCATTTTTAATCCATGAATCAAGAAAAAAGGAAATTGTACAGTGCATTGAAAGATAAATTTGCAAGTGGCAGGAAATAAGCAGCAATCTATTGTAAAAAATACAACTGCTATTTTGAAAATATTTTAGGCTTTCATTGCTAGCAGAGATGCAAAAACATCTCAGTGTATTTGATGGAATTTTCACTGACTAATAATCTAATTCATTTGTCAATGTACTTATAATTTCCCCTTCAAAATTTGAGCATTCAAAGTTGAATTGTTTTATGTGGCATGTTGGAACTAAGCTATTGTTTTGGAACGAAAAAACAAGTTGTCATTATCTTATTTATTATTTTTGGAATTAATTTTTAGGACTAAAAGAAAGCAAAAAGATTGAAACAAAAAGGAGATCAGCCTACACTATGCATATGAATTTTAATTAAATCTAAGGCTAAATATGAAAATTGAAAAGAAACTTCCTACATTTTGACTTCTAATTTTTGAACTGTTTTTCTTTCTATTTCATCTTCATCCTCTTCCTTTTCGATTACTCTGAAAATAATTATAACAGAACAAACAAAATGATAGATTGAAGAGATTTCTTGTTCCTTTCTTTCTTTAGTAGATTGTAGAGATAAAGAGCAATTAGAACCGAAACATTTTCCTCCTCCTTGGTCTTTCCTTTTTTCTTTTTTTAAATATTGAATCTTCTTTGAGATCCGGATGGAGTATCCTTCCCATTCCCATTCTTGCATTTAGTGTTTAGGAGATGGAGGATTCAGGTATCATAGACTGTTTTGTGCTGTTTTATGCCTTTTTGAATTGCTTAGCAATGGCTAATAGTTTGGATTATAATTTGATTGGATTTCGATAATTATTACATTAAATATTGAAGTTAATTTTTTCATTAAAAGAAAACTCAATAAATGCCAGATTTTGTGGGAAAAAGAAACTTACTGCAGGATGGTTCCTACCGTTTCACTGGGACAAATTGTATATATAAAGGTATTGCTGAAAATCTCAGGGTGGGCAATTATTCATGCATGCATTTTTTCGGATGGAAGAAAAGCACTGGTAATCAATAAGGACTTTTTAGAATTGAGTTCGAACAATGGCCCACTCTCGTCTACATGTGGCCCCAAACATGGTACTTCCAATTTCTTCCTGATATTTATAGGTTCAAGTCTTGTACTTGACGTCAGAAATTGATTGGTATGGTCATGTTGCAGTTTTTATAATTGTCTCGTGATGTTGCATATTTCATTCCCAATAAGATTGTTTAAGTTTGAAGTAATAGGAAGCTCAAGAAATTTCCTTCTTGAATGGAATATTACGAAGGGCTAATAAGCATGTTTTTTAGGTATGCACCAGCTACTCAACTTTGGAGAGGCAGACTGCATGTTATGGGTGGTAGCAAGGAGGACCGCCATGAACCTGGATTGGAACATTGGAGTCTTGCCGTAAAAGATGGAAAGGCGTTGGAGAAAGAATGGCGAAAAGAGATACCAATACCACGTGGTGGTCCCCACAGGTTAGTCTGGGAATTTCTATAAGCATTAACAACTTCAGCACATCATATTATCTGTATAGTTGCAGCAGTTGATCCTTCCGGCTTCATCAACCTCACTTGGTCAAACAAGGTGTTGATTGCCTAACATGATTCAAAATTTTAAAAAACAAAGATGGGACTTTTTAGAAAACAAAAGAACATGGCAAATAATAATTATTAATGAGAAAAATTAGAAATAAGCTTCTAGAAATTAGCAACAGAATTCAGCAAAATAGATTTCTCCGCTATTTATTTTTCAGCAACATCACCAACACTAGATACAAGTTAATACAACTTCCAGAGTCCAATATAAATCTGTCGATATTGATCATGAAATCTCAACCACACAAGTTAGATTTTGATTTAGATATATTATTCTTCTATTTTAGGATCCATGGGAATTTGGGCCTTAAGTCGCAAGGCCCTCAATTTGTTTTCTGAAACTGTTCACACGTGAACCGACCAGAGTTACTGTGCATCTGTGCTTGCTTGCGTGTATGCATGGGTGATTGTTCACGATTTACCACACATTTGAACCAGATCACGTCGTGCCCATGCAAATATCCCTTTTGGGTGTTGATAATCCCTAACAGAGTTCATGTACATGCTGGCCGCTTATTGGCACCAGCATGCTGGGTGTTGTCATTACGCTCAATGTCCTATGATTATGCTGTTATTGTGTTGATACATAATAACTCATGACTTTGACGTGCATGTAGTTGAGGGCATGAGGTGATCAATAAGGAAGGTGCATATTGTATTGTTAGTATGGTTTTCAACTATTGTTGTCCTTTCTAGCTATGAGTCTTGTTTCGGGGATTGATTATATACGAATGTAGTTGATTCCATGATTATGATGGTCAATGGGCATGAAAGCGCCTCTTGCGCGCCGTCGACCACAAACTTGTATCCAACGTTGGTCATGGAATGTGCTTTTCATGCCCATGGAGGTGATGGTCCAAGGGTGTGATATAATTGTAAGGAGCGTATGGGGCAAGTGACGGATATTGTTTAGTTCTTAGGAGAATTTCTTAGAAAGGAAACAAGATTGAAGCCATGATTAGTAAATGAAGCCATGTCTAACTTAAACGTTTAAGCCAATATGTAGATGTCTAATTCCTACTTTATGAATATCGACTTCTTTCAATTTTTCTAATATGTGGCTATTATTTTTAACGTCCTTCTCAAACTTAAGATGTGAGTCTTGAGTTTGGATATTAGATTTTTTAAATAGAATCGGGACATGATCATGATTCGTATTAATTTAGTTTCAGATTAGGTCATTACATATGGACAGAATAAACATATGAATGGATATGATTATAAGACAAATGATCATTAAACTATTATAGACAGACATGATATGCTTAGAGCACAAACGGTCATTACATGATTTAGCTTAGAAATCAGGTGACATGATAGGATGATGCCTTTACGTCTAGTACGATCTTATGAAACAAGATTAAGAGAGGACCTGCAACTTAAATCATTAAGTGAAGCCATAATTAGTAACAGAAGCCATATCTATTCCAATGGATAAAGGGCTCAATTCTTAATTTATAGATATCAACTTGTTTTAGTTTTTTCAATGTGGGACTATTATTCTCAACAGACCTTAATACATGTTTGAGGAACATTAGCTTCTACATTGAGCATTCTTACCTTTAAATGAGGCTAGATGAATTTGACATCATTGTGGCATAACGAAAAACCTAAATAGTTTGGAAGAGCACTGAACACTTTTTTGCCAATTTAGTTGGATTAATGCCCATGCATATATGATAATAATAGTTTGAGTTGTTATTGACAAGTGCATTTAATGCATCTATATTCATTTTTATAATCAAGGTTGTTAACCCAATTTGACGATAATAATCACTTGAGATGCTTTTGACAAGTTCATTTGATGCATCTATATTCAATTTTTTGCAATTAAATGCTATACAATAAAGACTGTATATACCATTGTTTGAATTATCATCTGATAGACACTTTGAAGTAATATCCGTCAGCTTCCAATGGCACCAATATGTTTTGTTCTTATATTTGCGGTTTGAAGCTTACTAATCTAATCCAATTGAAAAATTCCCAATATTGCTGTGATGTGCTAATAGTGACTAATAGAGTAGGAAATCTAGGGTTTGAAATACGGAAAGTTGATGTGGATGTGTTACTTAAGAAAAAATGGGAAAAAAATCACTGAATACAAAGGTTGTAATCGAACTCTTACCCCATGCAGCAGTGGAAAGAATCATCATTAGTGAAAAGAATAATCATTTAACAGTTTGAAAGTTCAAACCTCAAAACCCACAACCCCATCTATCAAAATGGAAACATTTAACATTCCTTAATCCTTGGTAAGGATTGTAACCACTTGAAGAGAATTCTAGTACATAATATTGCAATCACCCTTTACATGTTAGACCTTTTCTATGAGATTAAATAGGATAATTAATATATACAAACAACCTAAGTCAATAAACTAAAAAACTAACATAACTAAATTAGATTTAACAAACTAAATGATTAATAAATCTGAACTTTTCGTCTAAACATTCATCAGAGAAAGAAACAGTAATCCATAAATCAATTACACACATTCAATATTTCACTAACCAAATTTCCCCCCCCCCAGGTAAATACTTCAACAACTTAAATTTTTCTGCTTAGATGTTGAAGTTGTTGCTTGATCTGTTTCATCAGCACTCCTAATAAAAGGATCAAAGGGACAGAAAAACAAAGGATGGGACTTAGTCAAGTATTGAAAAGGAAAAGAGATGGATATGTGGTTAAATGTGAGTTAACACAAGACTCCAATTAGGATTTGTCCATTCGGATAGTATTTGGTTTTATAATTGTTAAACAAATATTCACGTAGTTAATGGACTTTCGTAGCAACAATGGTAGTAGAACCTGTTGTGAAGATTCTCGAACCAAGTAGAAAGTATGGAGTGGCATTATAGCACATGCGAGGATATGACTCATGTTATGGTATGAATCTTTACTATGCCGCAACTGCAAGTGGATTAGCAGTTTTAATATACTATTATAAGCAGATTATTCGATCTGTTTTGCTAAGTTTTAAAGTTAATGAAGACAAGCAATGGTAGCCTTGGAATACAAACTAATTTTTGGGCATACTCTAGTCATTAGGCGATGCAAGTTTAAAGCGTACTTGCTAGTACGTGACGAACCACAGTCTGAAGTGATGATTATGCCAACCGATCTCCAATGATTTATGCTTGGATTATCCTTGGATGTGATCCAAGATGGAGATTATTGAAATTATGAGTTGAATCGGGTTCAAAAGAACACACTTTATGAGCAAAGAGAATAAAAGATAAGGTGTGGAACGTTAGCCGAACATTAGAACGAAAATAGATGGATATATGATTAACAGTCATTGAACCTAATATTTCAATTGGAATTTCCCTTTTTGGATAATATTGGGTTTCATGATTATTACCAAAATATAGACAAGGTTAGTGTGCATTTGTCATAACACTTAGATATGTGAGTTATCATTCATTCGAGTAACAAATATTTTTTGAAACAAACATTCTCTAATAGTTAAATCAAATAAGATCCAGCCAAACTTAATATATTCCCCATTTATTATATAATATATGCTAAAATTTTGCTACAAATATATTTGCGTTTTAAAATTTTCATTATTTTAAATAATTTTTTAGTTATCAATACCTAATTCAATGCCACCAATCCAAAACAATTGAAACTATTCTAAATCATAACCATGATACCTTAGAAAGATAACTTGATATTGATACTAATACTGATACCATGGTTTGAAACTTTGATTTTATACTTAAATGGTTAGGAAAATGTAAATTTGTTTTCGAGTACTAGTAATAATATCTCAGTCATTAAAATGCTTTAAGACATGGCTACACAGGAAATGCTCGACTTTTATTACTGAAAATGGAGAGAATGAGAAAGCTTACTTAGCACTCTCCTATTTGAGTTCTATTTATAATAGAGAAATTACATGTGCTACAAGATCTTAAATCCACCATGCAAGTCATTAGCCCACCATGCTATGCATTGATCTACTAACTTATGCAGGACATTCTGTACACACATTAGCACCATATGATACATTGTATCTAGATATTTATCTACATCTAGTATATGGATCGCATGATTAAAAAGTATAAGGAATAATTTATTTTCTTAGCATCCCGTTCAAACTGAAGGTTCGTCTATCTTAAGTTTGGAAGCAACAATTTTATTCTATGTGGAGATTTCATGTGAAAGTTCAATGATGGATTCACTTGGGGCACTTGTATTTGAGATTGTTATCATGACTAAGTGGAAAGCTAGTGACAAAAGCTAACAACAATTCACACAAACTGGCAGATGGAAACTGATTCATGATTAGAGTCATGGTCTTGATCTGGATGAGGCTAACAAGAGGCATCGATGATTTATGTGAGGAAATGGGCCCTAACAATACCGACACCCATGTCATATGAAAGCAGATACCAGGGACTTCATCTAGTTACCATAGTAAACTGGATTAATAGCTTAATAACACAGAGCCTTTTGTCCCACAAACATCTAGAATCTCTATGATAACTTAGATATACCATAAGAAGAAGAAGGGAGTAGAAAGTTATCGACGACATTGTGGCGATATTGATTTAATATAAGTATTGTAGTACCTTCGTACCAAGAAAGAATGAGTCTAGAGCTAATCAAAGGATTGACGGTGGTGCTAGTTAAGGCAGCAACAATGTCGGGCACTTTGAAGCGATGTGATTGGAGCAAGCATGCAGGTTGAGGTTGTAGGTAATGATACGTAGGATTGGAGATAATGTCTTGGCAGATGAAAGATGACTATGAAAGGATAAAGATTTAAAATGTCGGAGGAATCGCTTCACATTGTACAGGAGCTAGGCATGTGCTATAAAAGCCTTATAGTGCGGCCCAATATAGACCCAAAATTGACATGATGATTACAATGTTTTTCTGCTTTGATATCGTGTTAAAAAAGGGAGAGAATGAGAAAGCGTATATAACCCTCTCCTCTTTGAGTACCAGTGGGGAAATTATGGGTGTTACTAGATCTTAGATCGCCATGCAAGTCACTAACCCACCATGCACGGCATTGATACACTAATTCAGGCATGATAACCTATTTACACCTTAGCAGCATGTGATACATTCTATATATCTCTACATCTAGCGTATGGATCAGAACGATTTATTTCCTTAACAAGCCATATATGAGCAGCTAAACATCATAAAGCAAAGACATCATGGAAATCTACACACATTAAAGATGCATTGCTTATTTGAAAAATTAAAATACGCAACTCCAGTCCCAAACGTGCAAGAACATGCAAGAAGAGATGGGACCTATGTAGGCAAGAGTATAATATCAACTTCCTGAAGTCCCCATAACAACATAGAGAGTGGTGAGGATTATAACCTTTTGGGGAAGGACATTGTAATCGTTGTGGACTTATCTGAAGGACATGCTATCCTTATTCGTATCACAAGTGTAGGAAGTTATTTATTACCCCTTTATATGCGAAGCTCCAATGCTAATAAATTGCGGTAACATACTAATTTGGACTACTTTTCACTTAAATACCACAACGTGCAAAAATTTACATTTCAATACCAGTAACCACTATATTTGTTTTCGCATCGAAGTACCATATGGCTGGTACAAAATAGTTATACTTGTGATCAGTGAGCACAGACACTGAGACACGTGCACACATATATGCTGCATGCTACGGTGATTACTATCTGTTCGATTCCCACTTATTTTGCAATTAAGACTAAGAGCCTGTATTCTCTCACATGTTGTTATTTCTTTTGATTAAAGAAAGAACGTTAGATGCTTTCTTAAACCTTCAAAGGATGAACTCTGATTCCATTTCCTTTTATATATTCCAAATTATTTAAGTTCATATTTTGATATTTTGAAAAATATTCTACTATCAGGGCTTGTGTTGTTGTTAACGATCAACTGCTTGTTATTGGTGGCCAAGAGGGTGATTTTATGGCCAAACCTGGATCACCTATTTTTAAATGTTCTCGAAGACATGAGGTAATTTTCCGGACTTGTTCATTGTCATAGCTACAATCATATTATTTATACCATCTCCATAGATGTGCTTTCAGGAATCAGAATAATTGCAATTTTCCTTTTTTTGTCTTCTCTGGTTTCTATGTCAAACCTCGCTTGCATGTTTTTTAAAAACTCTGCACTCGATATTTTGTATCACAGTAGTATCAGGTCAGGCACCACAATGGTTACACCTATGGGTTGCATGTGGATGTCATGAGGCACTCAATAAATAAGCCAGTAAATGTAGATTACTGTTTCTTTTGATGTGTAATGAGTTGTCACTTATTGCATGCAAAGTTTTCGGCAACTTTTGCTTTTCTAATACCATAAATAAGATCATAATGCAGTGATCAAAGTCTCCACTCATACCTATACATACTCTTGAGATACATATGGATTAGGGATTAATTTACGAAAACTATCTTAAACTATTCACGGTTTTAAATACCACCTTTAACTTCAGATATTCACCAAAACCTCCTAAACATTGTTTTTAATCAAAACTACCCTTAAACAAATTTTAGCAAAACTAACTTAAATTTTACTATTTTTCACCAAAGCTTTCATGAACTTTATAATTGTTTATAGAAACTTACTTAAAGTTTGAGTTGAATTTAGTAAAAATATCTTATTCTTTTTATCATTTTAGGGTAGTTTTGGGGGGGAAAGTTTAAGAGGGTTCTGATGAATTTCTAAAGTTAAAGGTGATCTTTCAAAAACCATGGATAGTTTAGGATAGTTTTCGTAAATTAAGCCTATGGATTCAACGTCCCAATTGCCAACTGGAAGAGGATTTCAATTTGTTCAACTCTTTATTAATAGTGTAATCAGCTAGAAAGAGAAATTATGGAGATATGTTACAGAGGTTATCCAATCCTGTCAACTTTTTTATCTTATTGTTTATAGAGTATCACTTTACAAAAAACCCTTTGACTAAATGCATAACTTCCTGCCCCCTCAAACTAGGCATGTATACCAATACATGCCCAATTTGTTACAAATAAATTCATCCCAGAATTTCCAAAGAGACTTAGTAAACATATCTGTTGTTAACTGAGTCATGAAACTAACATGTTTAGTCTTAATCACCTTCTTCTCAACATTTTGTCAAACGATATGATAATTGACTTTGATATGTTTAGTTCTCTCCCGTACCTCTATTGAAACAGAATGGTTTCATGTTCTTTCATCGATTGGTTATTACTCTCCGTTCGTATCTCCTTATCCAATTTCGGTCTCGATTTAGTTAACAAGATTGAATGGCCAAGTCATTGAAAAGCCTAGATTCGATTGTTTTCCAAGAATGTTGAGCCGGGCCCGGGTATGTAAGTTAAGCCATGTATCTAAGAGGAACTTTTTCTAAAATCTTTTTGGTTGCAGTATCAAGCTCCGCCCTCAACCCAACCGAAAAAATCAAATTCCGCTCTTATTCTATGTAATTACTTACTACCTGTATCTCGGGAAACGAAAACACAAAATGACAATCCATTCTAGCTGTTTATCATTACGATAGGTGTCAAGTGGAAGTGCAGCGATGTATGCAGCTAAGGCATCTTAACAGACCGAGAGATTTGAACCTTGTTCCTACACGACCTGATTAATTCGATCAGTCACTCGCCATCTATTTTCATTGTTCAACTGTTTGACAACATGAAAAAACCAACTGCCCTTCCCTATCTATCCAAGGGAGGAAAGGGCAGAGGCCTTTGGTGTCCCTTCCAGTCAAGAATTGGGGCCTCACAATCACTAGCCAATATGCTTTTCTCTCATGCCTTTCTTCGTTCATAGTTCGATATTCTGGTGTCCTAGGCGTAGAGGAACCACACCAATCCATCCATGCAGCTGATGCTACTAAATCCGCTGCTTTAATTTTGGTACCAACGATTAAGAAGTTTTTTCCTCGACTTGCTGCATCAAAAACTAAATCACAGGCTTCTGATAAAAAACGAGCAGTTCTAGTAAGATTTATAATATGAATACCTTTACGCTTTGCAGAGATGTAAGGGGCCATTCTAGGATTCCATTTTTTAGTACCATGACCAAAATGAACTCATGCTTCCATCATCTCTTCCAAATGGATGTTCCAATATGATATGTTTAGTTCTCTCATGGAATATCAAATTATTAGCAATGTAAATTTCGTCCTAATTATCAGAGTAAAGTCTCTTGGAGCGGATGATTAAAATCAAGTTTACCAAGAAATTGATGAGTCCATACCAACTCATGAGTGATATTTACCATATCTAAGAATTCATTTTCTACAATTGACCTAGAAACTATTATTCGTTTCTTACTCTTTCACAACACAAGCTTAGCTCCTAGAAATATTCAGTAATCTGTTGTATACTTGTAATCAGATGGCAAAGCTACCCAATCCAGTCACGCAACAATGTCCATGGTCTGATTAAATAAGACCGCTCATGGGTTCACTCATAAGACATTATAATATATAACGACCCACCTCCCGGGGACCATTACGATTTACAAGATTTGCAGATCCTGCGGGTTACCAATGAAAACAATATAGATGAGAGCAGACATGTATCAAGAATATAATCTGGATACATTATGAGAGAAGTACAATGTCAGCTCATGGGTTCACTCATAAGACATTATAATATGTAACGACCCGCCTCTCAGTGGCCATTACGATTTACAAGATTTGCAGGTCCTGCTGGTTATTGGTGAAAATAATATATATGAGAGCAGACATGTACCAACGTACTCGTATCATTTCTCATTCGAATATAATCTGGATACATTATGAGAGAAGTATAATGTTTTCGAGGTGCAAAAATGAAATACATACATAAAAGATTCCACCCCTCGACTATTCCTCTGCAGCTCGTGCTTCGTGTAGCTAACCCAGCATCCTTGCATCTTGTGGTCACCTCGTACTCCTATGTGGCACCTAACGATGCAACAAGACGAAATGCCGCTACCAATCCGAGGTAAATTCATAATAATTCTAGAATTTGACAATTATGCATGGTAAATAAAAAATAAAACAGGAATAGATTATTATGTGACAATATAAAAAGATAGGCATGCATGCTAAGAATAACTTATCATCGGGAGTACGAATAACGGTAACAGTACTGAAACTAGAAGCATGCATGCAAATTAGATCTCAATTACCTTGTAATAGTAGTTATATCAAACATAGGTCGTGAATCATATTGGAGAGTGCGTCTATCTCGTACCACCTGGCACTCACCTGGGCCACTCCCAATGTAGAAACATGATGTGCCATGAGTTCAAAAGAGTAACATCGTGGGACTCAACAATTAAGTATGACGATACCAATAGGGTGTCTATTGGATTCATGATTTGACTTGACCGAAACACTTGAAGCAGTCATGTCAATAGGAGCATCGCTCGAGTCGCTTACGAACTCTTACTAATATGATTTACTTCAAAACACAATGAGTCTGAAGTGCCAATTATATGTCAAGTATATATCTCTCAGTGTCTCGGTGATATAATACAAGGGTGGTTCTACGGGGCAATACCTGTGTAGTTGAACATGCATCATAAAATAAAGTTTCTAGACAGATACATCAAAACTAGCTAATATGGTTGGTGTGCTATGAGAGGGAAGTCTAGTCATGGTTAGTAATGTCCAAGAGTAATTATGCCCACAAGCTCAATACCAAGAATATGCCATTAACATGTCATGTACATGAATGATAATAGTATGCTCAAGAGCACGTTTCTCATCATAGCACATCCAAGCATGCCTATTTCTAGGTTTGATGTAGGGAAATTCTAGCATAATCAATAAACGCATCTGCTGACATAACAAGATCAATAGCATGAATCGATTGTTATAATAGTCATAATAGTCCGGAACGTATATAGCATAAGACAAGTTGTGTAACAGTTTAAATATAGAGAGCAAGTGATAGAATCATCTAAAAACATGAATAGCATGTCATGAGTGTTATGATAATCTAAAAGTAGGTAACGTACTGCAAGTGAATATCACTATGTCCTATGATTTAGTAGTCTCAAACCTGAGGAAATAACGATGGGGAACATTCGTATAAGTTCATGCTTCATGTCATCGGACCAAAGGTGGTTTCTTAATATAAGACAAAGCTAAGTAGAAAAGTCATATGTCCAACCAGTTACAGGGTCAAGCCTAAGTCTAACAAAATAGGACAGGGTCCAGATCCTACACCAGACATCAACATCAAAATCCAAGTCCATCACCGAACCCCAACACCAAGTCCAAACAACACCACCAAGTCCAATACTAAAACACCAGGTTCAATTATTGACACTGACACCACCACTAACTCTAAGGCCAACCCAACACCATCAAGGCAACCCCAAAAGGAACTCCACGGCCAATATCTAATACTATTAGAACCCTAGAGCCGTACTAAGCTGATGGGCTCATCAACTATAGCCGCCAGCGCACCAGAGGGCCAGGCCCAACCGTGTGACTCAGGTGCGTATTCATAACTTTTAGGCCTTTTTTGCATTATTTTATTATTATAGGGGTCTTTTCGTAAATTGGAAAAATTAGATTTGTATTTAAGTAGAGAGATGCAGCAAGCCCTAGGCTATGCATATTTTGTGATTTTGTGAAAAGATGTGAAATTCTTCCCTCGTCTACGGAAGAGTGCGGACATCCTCTTTAGTCGGCGTCTTGGTAGGGTGATCGTCCCTTTATCACAATCAAGGTATCTTTATTTTCAAATTTTATTCAATAAAAACAGATTTTTGCTTTTGTTCCTATCAATTTGGTATCAGAGCATCTACGATTCATGACGACGGCAACGAGATCTAAAGATCGTATTGATGTGGTGGAAGAAAAAATCAATTGGGAGATTGAAGGCGTGAAGAAAACCCTAACGGAGCATGGCGAAGAGTTAGCAAGGTTGACGGCTTCTCATGACAAGATGACTGCTAAGCAAGACAAACAAAGCGAGACTCTCGCTCAAATCGTTCAACAACTCGCGCTCCTCGCGTTGAAATGTAGAAGCGATGACGGAAACCCTAATCCCACGATAAAGGTGACACTTTTGGAGAAAGGGAAGGGAAAGATGAAGAACTACGAGAATGGATTGCTTTCCGATGTTGAAAAATACTTTGAAGAGGAAGAGGAGGAGCCATGGGAGGAAGAGGATCTTGCCATGACTCATCAGAACGCCGGGGGAAGCCGATCGAATCACCAGAGCTACTTTGAGGGCCGGTTGGCATAGAATTGGAGCGGAACAGGCCGCCCTGACCCCCACAGTAGCCGGTAGGGCCAGCCGAACCCTGCCAGCCTCCAGCAGGGTTGACCGACCTTGCCTGATGTCCCAGTGGGGCCACCGAGCCTCCGGCAACCCCGGTAGGTCCTGTCGCAGGCTCGGCAGCCCCCGCCGAACCCCTGGCAGCTGCTGGTCGGCAATTTTGACCCCGCCCAGCCCTAGACAGCAGCCCGAAGGCACATGCAGGTGCGCCACGTCTCCGAGGACGATTTTCAGCCAGCCTACGGCTATTCAGGACATGCACATGGTGATTATTATGTTAGATCCGGTTGGCGCCCAATAGGGGGGTCTTTTGAGGTTTTTAGTTATTTTATTAAGGAAGGGTATTTGGATAATTAGCTATTTTTCTGAACTTATATTAGAGGGAGGGGCTAGCTAGCCCTAGTTAGGCTTGATTTTGATATTGTGTGGGAGATTTCTTAAGAGAGTGCGGACGTCCTCGCTTATTGGCATCTTGGGAGGGTGGTTGCCCCTTTAATTATAGCCAAATTATCCTTTTAATTTCTAGTTTCTTCAAGATATTTTCAGATTTGCATGAGTTCTTATCAATTTGGTATCAAAGCGCGTAAGGATCTATGGCGGCTTCGACAAGATCACAAAACAGGTTCGAGATTTTGGAGACGAAATTTACTAGCGAGATCGAAGGGATAAAGAAATCCTTGGCGGGAAACGAGGAATCCATGGCAAAGTTGACGGCTTCCATCGAAAAATTGACGGCGAGTCAAGAGAAACAAGACGAACAATTCGCACAATTGATTTTTCAATTGACGGCCAACACAGGAAAAGATGGAAAAGGTGATGAAAACCCTAAATCAGCGGGAAAGGCGCCATATTTGGTCAATGGGAAAGAAAAGATGCAGCTTTTTGACGCAAAAGACGTCCACATGGAGGAGTACGATGAGGAGGAAGACGGAGACCCTTGGAAGGAGGATTATCGAGAAACGGTGCGCCGGAAAGCGGAGGAAGCAAGGAGGGGGCGACAACCCTAGCCGCCCCCACCACGACGCGCGGCAGGGTTTGGGGGTCGCGGGCCCCTCCCCAAGGCCCCGCGGGCCCCCAGAACAGCTTTGGGGGGGCCGATGCACCCCCAGCCAGCACCGGGGCCGGCGAAGGCCCTCAGGGCCCCGTCGACCAGCGACAGGGCCGCGGGGGCCCGAAAAACCTTCGACAGGGCCCTGCGGCCCCTCCACAGGACCGCTGGGGCCCCGCCGACAGCGAGGAACCCCTGCGGGGGCCAGAAGCAGGGCAGGAGCAACGGCCTTCTTTCGGGAATTTTTGGCCTATTCTGAGGGCTCGACGCGTGGATTCGACGGCATTTTTGACCCGGGAGATGGGCAGGGGTATTACGACGACAGAGGAGGTTTTCGGGACCCTTCTGACCCTCTATATGGCGATGATAGATGGCGTCTGCCACCACACACTTATGAGAGGCGCCCCGAAGTTTATCAGAAGGAGCAGGAGGGTCAGACAAAAGTCTACGGTGGTCGAGGAGAAGGGCCCCGAGGGGGCCATGGAGATCGCTGAAAAGGACCGCAGAGAGGATTTGAGACACACCCGGAGAGGTGGCAGCACTACCATCAACCTAGATATGGCGGGGGACGAGGAGACCAGGGCACATTCAATATGGACCGGATGCGGAAACTGAAGATGCCAATATTCGATGGGGTGGATCCAGTGTCGTAGATCAACCGAGCAGAGAGATTTTTCAGAGTCTCTCGCATAACGGAGGCACAGAAGCTGGAGGTAGCTGGGATTTGTCTGGATGTGAAGGCACTCGCCTGGTTTTAGTGGAAGGATGCGAGGCGTTCTTTTCGCTCGTGGGAGGAGATCAGGGATCAGATGTTAGAGAGGTTCAGGGACCCCCACTTGGAGAACGTAAGGGAGCAGCTGCTATCACTCAGGCAGAAGGGCACCGTGAGGGATTATCTAGATAGGTTTGAGGCCCTATCAGGACAGGTGCATGGGTTGTCTGACGAGACGATGGAGAGCACCTTCATGAAGGGGTTGAAGGCCACGATTCGAGCAAAAAAGTTCGCATGCAGAAGCCTCAGAGCCTGATGGAGGTCATGTAGTACGCTCAGATGGCGGAGGACTGGCAGTTGGAGGAGAGAAAGGCGAGAGGTGTTTGGAGTGCGCCTGTTTCTCGGAGTGTCCCGACCGTGACAGGAGAATAGAAGGCAGCTACATGGGCGGATCAAGCGAGTATTGAGAAGACGAGGGAGCAGAGCAGCGCACTGCCAGCAGGGGATCAATTCAGGAGGATGACTGATGACGAGATGAGGAGGAAGAGGTAGAAAGGCCTCTGTTTCAGATGCGATGAGCGGTTCACTCCAGGGCACCACTGTGGGGTGCGCAAGCTGCAAGTGCTGATAGCCAGCGAGTACGAGGAGGATGACGTGGAGAATGAAGAGGACGGAGTAGAAGAGACTCCCCTTGAAGTAGGACCGCCAGAAACTTCATGCACCACCTTGAGGACACGGTGGATTTTCGGGGGCAGAGTAATGTTAGATCCGGCCGGCGCCCAATAGGGGGTCTTTTTGAGGTTTTTAGTTATTTTATTTGGGAAGGGTATTTGGGTAATTAGCTATTTTTCTGAACTTATATTAGAGGGATGGGGCTAGCCGGCCCTAGTGAGGCTTGATTTTGATATGTGTGGGAGATTTCTGAGGAGAGTGCGGAGTGCGGACGTCCTCGCTTATTGGCATCTTGGGAGGGTGGTTGCCTCTTTAGTTGTGGCCAAATTATCCTTTTAATTTCTAGTTTCTTCAAGTTATTTTCAGATTTGTGTGAGTTCTTATCAGATTATTACCCAAGAAATGAAGGAGAGGAGAAGACTACAAAGATACGGCAGGAGGAGCCTACGAGGGAGGCGATGGTTGTGAAGACTATGGAGGATGCCCAAGGGAGGGCTTTGAGGGGCACAGAAACACCTACCATCCATACTGCCAGAGACACCACGAGGGGAGAGCAGAGCAGGAGAACTTTGGGGTGGACAACATGGTCCGAAAGCTAAAGATGCTCATATTTGAGGGAGACGATCCACATGCGTGGATTTACATGGCAGAAAGATTTTTCACTATGTCTTGCATGATTGAGGCACAGAAGTTAGAGGCGGCGATGGTTTGTCTGGAGGGCAAGGCTCTTAGGTGATATCAGTGGAGGGAACAGTAGCACCCTTTTTTGCTCTTGGGATGAGATCAAGTACTACATATTGGAGGGTTTTAGGGAGTTCCACATGGGAAACCTACAGGAGCAGTTGTTCGCACTTTAGCAGGACGGGTCCGTTAAGGAGTACAGGGAGCGGTTCGATACACTCTCTAGGCGTGTACGAGGGGGTCTTTGATGAGTCACTGGAGAACACTTTAATGAGGGGCCTGAAGGCCACTATTCGCTCAGGAATTCGTCTGCATAAACCTCATGGGTTGATGGAGTTCATGAAAATGGCGCAGATGGTAGAGGACCACCAGATGGAGGAGCAGAGAGCCAGGGGCAGTTGGAGTGGGCATGTTTCTCGCGATATTCCAACAGCGACATGGGGGCAGAAGACAGCTACAGGGATAGACCAGACGAGTAAGAAGGGTGGAGAGAAGAGCAGTACACTGCTAGCAAGGGGTCAGTTCAGGAGGATGACGGACGCAGAGATGAGGGAGAAGAGACAGAAGGGGTTATGCTTTCGTTGCGACGAGAGGTTTACCCCAGGGAATAGATGCGCGGTGCGCAAGCTCCAGGTGTTGCTAGGGCCTGTGGAGGACGACATAGATGTGGAGGATGAGACCATTGAGGTTACAGAGGAGGAGGTGCATCACCATCTGACGTGGCAAAGGTTTCGCTCAACTCTATGGTATGTTTCACACCGAGCCATACCATGAAGTTAGTAGGGTATATTTATGACCAGGAGGTGACTGTATCGATCGATAGTGGGGTTACCCACAATTTTATCTCCAGGAGATTAGTAGAGCAGCATGGACTTCAGCTGGTGGACACATGCAGTTTTGGTGTGATGATGGGGACGTGCAAGATGGAGAGCAGTCGTGGGGTATGTCGCTAGCTGATTTTGACACTGTAGGAAATTCAGGTGGTGGACTTCCTGCCTTTAGATCTAGTGAGCAATGATGTTATCTTCGGCATGCGATGGCTGTAAACACTGGGGGACATGAAGGTGAACTGGAAGAGGTTTAGAATGGAGTTCCAGGAGGACGGGGGCACAATGCTATTACATGGGACCCCAGTCTATGCAGGACCATGTCTCACTGAAGACCATAATGAGGACCATCCAGGCAGATGTGGTGGTTTTCTGGTGGAGCTGCATGGCGTAGTATGCGAGGACAAAGCTGGGGCGGAGAGTGGGCAGCCTATCTCAGGAGAGGTGCAGGAGTTACTAGGACAATTTGAAGAGATTTTTAGGAGCCCCAGGGTCTCTCATCTCATATAGACCATGAGCACGTCATAGTATTGCGGGAGGGCGTGTCTTATATCAGCATGAGGCCCTGTCGTTACCCACAAGCTCAGAAGGACGAGATAGAGAGGATGGTGACGAAGATGGTGTGAGCAGATGTCATCCAGCCCAGTGTGAGCCCTTTTCTAGTCCTGTACTGCTGGTAAAGAAGAAGGATGGAGTTGGCGTTTCTGCGTGGGCTATAAAGCGCTGAATAAAGAGACAGTTTCTGGCAAGTTTCACATACCCGTGATTGACGAGCTCCTAGATGAGTTACATGGATCCGTCATATTCACGAAGATTGGCCTTAAATCAGGCTACCATCAGATCAGGATGCATGCAAAGGATGTGCCTAAGACCGCCTTCAGGACTCATAAAGGCCACTATGAGTTCCTGGTCATGCCCTTTGGCTTGACCAACCCCTGTCCCCTTTCAGGCTTTGATGAATAAGGTATTCCGTCCTTATCTCAGACGATTTGTACTGATGTTTTTCGATGATATTCTTGTGTACAGTCGTTCCTTAGAGGAGCACTTGGACCACTTGCATGTTGTATCTTAGGATACCATCAGCTTTATGCAAACAAGAAGAAATGTATATTTTGCCAACCACAGGTGGAGTACTTGGGACATGTGTTGTTTTCAGAAGGGGTGGCATCAGATAAATCAAAGATATCAGTGATGCTGGACTGGTCGTGCCCCACCACACTAAGGGGGCTGAAGGGGTTCCTTAGGCTGACGGGATACTACATGATAGTCATACAAGGGTATGGTACTATCGCCTAGCCATTCACAGAGCTGCTGAAGAAGGACAAATTTCTTTGGAGTGACGAGTCGATGCTTGCATTTGAGGCCTTTAAAAAGGTCATGACTACAATAGCTGTACTGGTGCTACCATCTAAACCATTCATTGTAGGGGCAGATGCTTTGGGACATGGGCTGGGGGTTGTGCTGATGCAGGACCCATTGCATATTACAGCCAAGTGCTGACAGCGAGGGCTAGATTGAAGTCTGTATACCAGAAGAAGCTGATGGATATAGCCATGTCGATTCAGAAGTAGAGGCCTTATTTGATGGGCGGAGTTTCTTGGTTCGCACAGATCAGAGAAGTCTTAAGTACCTGTTGGAGTAGCACATGGTGGCAGAGGAACATCAGAAGTGGCTGCGGAAGCTTATGGGATACAAATTTGACATACAATATCGTCCAGGGCTAGAGAACAAGGCTACAGATGCACTGTCACGACGTGATGAGGATATACACTTGGTAGCCTTGTCTGTTTCCATACTGTAGGACTGGGAGCCATTGCGACGGGAGATTGAGGAGGACCAGGAGTTGGCAAAGATCCGGGCGGCACTTTTGCAGGGATCAGAATATCACCCAGGCTATACTTTGCAGGACGGGAGGTTGTTATATCAGGGGCGTCTGGTGATACCGAGAACGTCAACACACATTTTCTACAGGAGTTTCACAGCAGTGCCGTGGGAGGCCATTCTTGGCTCCTCAAGACCTATAGGAGGATGGCGAGAGAGGCTATTAGAATGGAATTAAGAAGGATGTATTGAAGATGGTGGCGGTGTGTGACGTTTGCAAACGTCACAAGTACATGACGGTGGCCCCTGGAGCTTTGCTGTAGCCGCTATCCTTGCCAGAGCGGATCTGGGAGGATCTGTCCATGGATTTTATTGATGGGTTGCCCAAGTCTGGAGGATTCGCAATAATACTTGTCGTGGTAGACTGCCTCAGCAAGTATGCACATTTTATACCACTTCGGCATCCTTACTGTTCAGTATCAGTGCCAGAGGTGTTTTTGAAGGAGATCATTCACTTGCATGGGCCGCTGAAGTCCATTGTCTCTGATAGGGACAATGTATTCTTTAGCAGGTTTTGGCATGAGCTCTGTAGGATGCAGGGTGCAGGATACGGTACTGAAGCGGAGTACGACATACAATCTTTAGACAGACGGCCAGACTGAGGTCGTCAATATAAGTATTGAGACCTACCTACGTTGCTTCATTTCAGAGACTCCGACATTGTGTGCACATTGGCTAGCATGGGCAGAGTACTGGTATAACACGTCTTATCACACATCTGCTCAGACGACGCCTTTCAAGATACTGTATGGACGGGTCCCTCCACACTTGTTGCATTATGGGTAGGAGACAACACCTATTTCGGAGGTGGAGCGATACTTGGCTAAAAGGGACTGAGTTTTAGATGAGTTGAAGCTTCATTTGACCAGAGCTCAGCAGATCATGAAGGCTAGGGCGGACTCACACGCAAGGACGTGCAGTTTGACGTGGGTGATATGGTATATCTGAAGTTGCGTCCTTATAGGCAGAAATTTCTGGCCCACAGAAGAAATATGAAGCTATCTCCTCGATATTTTGGGCCTTATGAGGTAGAAGCCAAGGTGTGACCAGTTTCATATAGCTTGAGGTTGTCCTCAGGATCGATCATCCACTCGGGTTTTCATGTATCCCAACTACGTCAAGCGATTGGCGATCTGTTACGATCCGGGAGATCGTATAAGCAAATTGATAGATTTAAAAGTGGAAAATGTAAAAAGATGATTTTTGATAAGAAAGAAATGCGAAGAACTACAAATAAATGGGTTTCCTTCGAGACGAAACCCTATCTCCTAGCTTTGAATGTCGGATCAAAGCCTAAGAACCCTCTCTACGATGCCTAACACGTTCTTCACAAATCAAGCATAAGAAAATAAAAATGCCGGCTAGCCCTAATAAATAGAAAAGAGGAGATTTACTAATCTAGTCTGAAAAGACTAGAATACCCCTAAACTAACCAACTACGTGGTACCACGCCTCCTACGCCGCATGTAAGTCACCACAGGGGGGCCCGCCCCTTCATAATGGCCGCCGGATGTGGAATCCGCATCACGATCATACACATTCTCCATCACTCCCAGAGACATTGACGGAAGACATAGAGGTGATTTTAGAGCCTGAGGAGTTGAAGGGCGTCCGCAGGGGGAGCGAGAAGTGTTGGTGCGGTGAAAGGTCTTGCCAGAGCACGAGATCACCTGCGAGTTGGTGAGTGTCATGGCGCAACAGTTTTTCGACTTTCAACTTGAGGACAAAGTGGTTTTTTTGGGGAGTAGTGATGGGCTCATCACTTATCGTCACCGGTGCACCAGAGGAGGGCCGGGCCCAACTGCGTGACTCAGAGGCGTATTCGTAACTTTTAGGCCTTTTGCATTATTTTATTATTATAGGGGTCTTTTCGTAAATTGGGAAAATTGGATTTGTATTTAAGGGGAGAGATGTGTCCGGCCCTAGGCTATGCATATTTTGTGATTTTGTGAAAAGAGGTGAGATTCTTCCCTCGTCTACGGGAGAGGACAGACGTCCTCTTTAATCGGCGTCTTGGTAGGGTGATCGCCCGTTTTATCGCAATCAAGGTATCTTTATTTTCAGCTTTTATTCAATAAAAATTAGATTTTTACCTTCGTTCCTATCATAAGCCAAGCACCAATACCAACCAATCCAAACACTAACTTCAAAGCCAACAACAAAGTCCAACAACATAATCCATTACCAAACACTTACATCAACACCCATTCATGATTACGTTATGTGTTGATGCTAGCATTATAGGTTACAAGCAAAGATGGTGTTGTTTTTAGGTGGTGTACACTAAGGTGGCGTTTGGGTCAGGTAGGTTAGTGAAAACAACGTCTGCATCAAGGTATCAGGTAATGGTTATGTTGACGGTATTTTGTTGCAGGAGATGGCTTTGGTTGACGGTGTCAACGGTGGCAATCAACGATGGGTGTGGTGCCAATGAAGACATCTATGTGCGGTGTTATGATTTCTGTTCAATTTGTTAGTTTAGGTCTAGGAAGGGAAGTGAGGGATGATTAAGACTTGATTTAGGAGTGGAACTTGGGTTAGGATGATTGCTCTGACACCAGATTTGACGTATGATGGAAGTGACCTAGGATTTGTGGTGGTAAATGTAGTTGATTTGAGAAATAAATAAGGTTTGGTCAAAGGAAATCAAGATAAAAACGAAATCTGACCTAATACTATAGTGAATCACTCACCAACTCAAGCAAATCACATGTAAAGTGATGTTACTTCTCAAAATTGGCTAATCATTCGTCATCCGCAAAAGTCTCATGCAGAAAATATTTATAGCCAAAGAATACGTGCATAACATGTTCCACAATATAAACTATAATAACATAAAACACTAAAAGCCCATTTATCTTATAGCTAAAACAAGTCTTCTCTCTTACGAAAACAAGTCTCCCCTGCTGTATTCCCCTCACATTGCGCAGGAGAGGGTAACAATGATTGGACCTGTACATACCCACACATGTGCACATATACATATTGAGCGTGAAGGTAATTTTATTCTTTTCTTTACCGTAACTAAAAATTTTTTGTGGAAGTCCTTTCATGTGGCATTGAAGCCAAATATACATTGCTTTAAACAGATACAAATTATGTCTTTCTCAGTTTATAGTTATATTTTTATCCAGGTTGTGTATGGAGATGTTTACATGCTAGATGATGGGAAAAAATGGAAGGAACTGCCTCCAATGCCAAAGCCAGATTCCCATATAGAATTTGCATGGACTGTTGTCAATAATTCAATTATTATTGTTGGTGGTACGACAGAGAAACACCCGGCGACGAAAAAGATGATACTAGTTGGTGAAGTGTTCCAGTTCAACCTAGATACGTTGGTATGGAAATTTTTTCACTTGCTATGTTCTTTCTTGTAGACGTACAAGTTTTGTTATATTTGAAAGTTACGTGCCAATTAACTACCCTTAATCTTTTTTGACTTACGAGCAACATTTCTGTTTTCTTGTTGTTGTTTTCTTGGTTGTTGTTTTCTTCTTGTTGTTTTTGCGAGCTTCTGAATGACTCTAGTGTACGAGGCTTTGCTTGAAGAATGCCAGAGTTTGCGCTTCTTAGCAAATGAAAATGAATAGGCGACCTCCTATGACTTTTAAATTTTATCAACCCATCAATCATAGCTGAAATTGCACAATCAGCTGCAGTTATATGATATGTTTTGTTAAGAAATCAGTAAAAATGTTATTAAGGTGTTGACCATGGTTTTGTGTACATGAGATACATGTTCCCATAGCTGACCTCAATTGGTTATCCAGGTCTAAGTTTTACTGGTTCAGTCACATGATTCCTATTAACAGATATAAAAGGTGCGTGAAGTTGAAACTTGAAACCTCTATTATGAACTTGAAAAGTTTGTTTATAACTTGGACTATGACTAAAAAGCAAAACAACATTAGCGCAAATAAATCAATACAACCTCAGTGGAAAGGTTAATCTGGTACTAATTCAATAATTTTTGTCCATCTGATTCTCCATGACAGTAATGTTGATCTTCGCAACTTTTGTCCCAGCAACAGGGATGGTTCATGCTTCACACTTAGCGTAGCCTTTTGAATTCTGTTTGCATCAGCGGCTAGAGTCCCTTGGCAGGAAAATTAATAAATAGTATGTTGCTTGGACACGCGAACACACCTGACACAAGAACGATATGACATGACAGTGACATTTGAGCAAATTCTAGAAGTATGTTAAAATAGAAGCATCATGTCCAACACAATATGGCTTTATGGTTGAAGTGTACATGTTACTGGTAGAAACTTAAGGATGATTATATATGCAGTTCATATAGTTAGCTTCTCTACGCCCTATCTCCCAAAATAATCACATAAAACATTTGTTGGTTCAATTGTAATTTGTCCGCAAATTAAAGCAATGCTAGGCCAGTAACTCCAGATGCCGTTCTTTTTGTCATAATCATGTTATTATTTATTTATATATTTATTAACTCGTTGTATAACATTGTACAGAAATGGTCCGTGGTTGGACGAATGCCATTCCGTATCAAGACTACCTTGGTTGGCTTCTGGGACGGATGGTTATACTTCACGTCTGGCCAGCGAGACAGGGGTCCAGATGATCCATCTCCAAGAAAGGTTGTTGGATCCATGTGGAGGACAAAGTTAAAATTGAGCCCATAATTCGTTCCTGATCAATCGGGATATTGAGCTTTTTGTGTATTTTGTGTAGTGTTTTCAGAAAATTAGCCATTTGGGGGTATATATATGTTTATATGTATTCATATATAAACCAAGTTATTAACATGCCCTTAATCAATATAGCATCTGTTTAATTTGTGTTTCCTTCTCCGAATGGAAGTATGAAGTTGGGTTATACCTTGTCTGATATGCTGCAACCTGAGCTTTTCCTCCTTTTTCTAAACATTACTTCTCTTCCCCGGTAAATTTCTTGATCCCAAGTAGGTGAATCAGATTTGCAGACTATATCAAATGATCGTTTTTCCGTGTATAATTTAATAGAAAAGATGATGTCCGGACAGATTCAATGTTTCCTTCTTTTTACAGCTTTGCTGTTTTCTATATTTACTTTCACCGTTGACAATATACTTTTTTTTTTTTAATTTGGATGCAAATGGTCGCGTTGGCCAACCATCTTTCTCTTGTTGTGTGGCTTTTTCTCAATTGGAGTTGTAATTAGCATGTCTTGTTACACCATCCTTCATGGATCATGATGAGCTGCACCGCATCTGATTCCAAAAAAAGCTTTTAAGATATTGGTGGTTGAAATTGTGTCCATTTTAATATTGATGTCTTAAATCATTGTGATTTGGTCCCTGTTAATCCATTAGAAGCTATTCCCTTCAAATAATTTGCATCCAAAATCTGACGAATCAGGGTCCGGCAAATCGGGTTGGATTTTGGATTGTAACCGGGTCTCGATTAGACTTTTTTGCATACATTGGAAAGCTCGTTAAAGACGTGCGAGCGCCACATTCAACAGGGATCGACTTAGAATTAGAATCAGGGCCGAGGAGGTTGGATATAAACAAACAAAGGATCAAAAATGGTATTGCATATGCATAACCAAAAGTGCCGTAGTCTGAAAGCTACATACCAGTCCACATGCCCAAACTATCTCCAAAAGGAGCCAACACATGCAGCTCCTAAGCCCCGACGGCGACTTGGTCGAGATTGGCAGTCCCTGCATCTGAAGGAGACCGAAAGAATCTGAGCTCCGGCCACTATGATCCATCAGCCAGGTGTGATGCTGGGCGATCATCTTTGCCGCGGGCCGCCGAGACGAGAAGCTTTGGTGCATCTATCCATGCCCCTTCTCTCAGCCTAATGGAATATAGCGGGGTCTCCAACCCCCTGTCGAGCAGAGCCCTGCTATAACATGGATGTATACAACGGTTTTTTTTTTCAAAAATGGAAAAAACCGTTGCATATACCGTATTTCTGCGGTGTATATAGCAAATATCCTGACGTAAATCCGATCAAGTACCACTGCTTTTTGGGGAGCACTGTGTCAGGATCAGGAATCACTAAAAGAAGACTGAGCTGACGTGCAAATCGACTAGGCTGAAAATAAGGGCATGTTCTCTTCGCAGATTGTGGGCGAGAACGTAGGACTCCCCCACTGTTCACTCTCACTGTAGATGGGATTCCAACCCAACTTTCCTTGTGCATGTTCTTTTGGGAGAAATCGAAAGGGGGAACGCGAGCTAAGGTGGCGGCCTCATTTGGGAATCTCTACTCGCTTTGAATTCTCTGTGTTTTCCGGCGATTACGCTGGATTCTCACCTCGTGTGGGTCTCACTGGGGTGTTATCTCAAGCTTTGGTGGGTCCCACGCTGGATTCTCAAGCTGGATCCTTCAACCAAAAGAACACACAGCACGTAGTGGGCCCCTCAATCAATTTTCCACCTCCACTTTCCAACCAACTTTCCACCAAAAGAACACACTACACCGATTTTCTCTCTCCCAAGGTTCAACACCCTCCCTCCAACTTTACTCATTTCCACAATCTAGCTAAAGAACGGGGCCCAAGGCAACGTCATCTCATACCTCATGTGGATCAGCATGTCTGTCGTCTTTGTATGTTTGGTACAAAGTACACAGAATAAAAAGAATCATTTATACAAAGGGATATGCTATATGCACCTCAAAGAAGGGGGTGTATGTACTATTTTTTTGTCAAAAATGAAAATTTTGTCACACCACTTGTCTCCTTACTCCTATTTTTTTCCATTTTGGCAATGAACCATATGACTTTGGGGGTGTATACAGCACAACCCTATGCAAAAAAGGGAGGTTGATGTGACTTTGTCCTATGTGGCAATGTCACATCACCCCCTCCAAATTTTTATTCGTTTGGTCCCCCTCTATTTACAGGGTTGCCATTGGCATTCCCCCCCTCGACAACCCCTTTTGTCACGCCCCGCTTCCCATTCTACCGGGGGCGAGGACGCGAGCGGGTCCGCGATGTGCTTAAAACAAGGAGGAGTACTTTTTTTTCTTCTTTTGAAATCTTCTTCTTTTCTTCCTCCTTGGCTTAAACACACTAAGCGTCTGTATAAAAATTGCAGATCCTTGCTTGCAAATTTAAGAAGCAGCTCAAACAACATTATTACATATCCAGTGTACAATAATTAAGATACAGCTTGGCCTAGTATGGCCAATACAAACAAAGTACACGAATTACATTAATCAAATATGTATAAAAGTGCTGACGCGAATGTAAAAGTCTAGTCTTCTGTGGGTAGATACTCCACGTAGTCTTCGAGCACTGGCTCGACTCCTGCAGTAGTGTCTTCAAAGAACTCACTATCGATACCTGACGGACATTTCGTAAAACAACAAAATGAAATGTCCGTCAGCGAGGTTTACTCGGCAAGATAATCTCAAAACCAAAATGTTGGACATTTTAAAATTAAACCAAGCTGGACTTTTAAAGACAAGCAATAAGTTTAATTTAAAATAAGCAATAAAAGAGATAAAGCAGTTAAAGCAGTTAAAATAGTTAAAGCAGTTAAAGAAGTTAAACATTTGCAATCTGTCGCAACTTAATCATTGATAGCCATTTGCAATATCGTTTACAACCTGTAGCAATTTAATCATTCAACAACAATTTGCAATACCATTTGCAACCTGTGACAATTTAGCATTAAATAAACACACCGTAGCAACCTGCAGAAAAGATGTTAGAACAATAGTCAAAAACCAGTCTATCCTAGTGATAAGTCCATGTCCAAGAGTACTAGAGATAACCAACATGCAGCCTGCGACGGGAGCAACTCCGAGGCTTACACACCGTTCCGATATGGCAACGGTCAAGGTTCTAACCCCCGTAATGTGTTGGAGGTAATTTAGTATGGCGCATCCAGTCATTCTGTAACACTTGTGATCATAGACTACCCCAAACCCGGGTCAAGTCAAGTGGCGGTCAAAAGAATGTGTACTATCTGTCTATTATTGAAATTCCATCTTTCATTCTATATTATTAAAGTTCCATCTTTCATTCAATATTGTTGAAGTTCCATCTTCCATTCAGTCAATTCAATCTCGGTATTCCAATAGTCTGTACAACAGTCTCGTGAAAGTTCACAACTTCACGACTCGATTAAATGAAAACATCAGTATCACTTAAATAAATAAAGAACGAGTAAGATATGATTTTAACCAAGCAAAAGAGTTTAAATTAGCTTAAAATACTTTCTAAGACTAGTAGTTATTTTTCAAGATTTTTAAACAATTTTTAAACAATTTTAAATAGCCAAAAAGCAATTTTAAATCAAGAAATGATTTTTAAAACATATGTTCAAGGAATTGTTTAGAGCAAACCGTACATCAGAATTCTTCAAACAAGGTGTCAAAATGATCGTATTTACTAGTACTATGACATATATTTTTATCGTACATTGGTGTACGTAAAAATCACAGGTTATGAATTTTAAAAGGATTTATAAAACAAGAAATTATTAATAATACCCTCGATCAAGGATTTATTTCGGATAAACCGTACATCAGAATTCTGCAAACAAGATGTCAAAACGATCGTATTTACAAGTACTGTAACATATATTTTATCGTATAGCAGTGTACGTAAAAATTGCAAGCTACGAATTTTAAAAGAATTTTAACCTATTTAAGTTTTGCCTTTAAAAATTCACTGTGAGAAATATACTTGCCTGATCGCGACGAAACTAGCGCCAATGGATTCGTTTCGACGTTTCTGATTTTCTGGGACTAGCCACACATTTGTCTGGCCCCTGTATAATTAGTTATGGATTTATAACCTTAAAACCCATTTATTAATTAATAAAAATTACGAAAAACGAAATATTCGTGATATTTACAAGTTTGCCCTTTCGAAACTTACGCTGTTTCGCTCGTCGTACTGTGCAGGGGCGGGGGCCTACGACGTCGGGGGGCGACGGCGAAGCGCCGTGGCGGCGGCGGAGGCGGCTACGGGGTCTGAGAACGGTGGAGCGACGGCGGGCGTTGGTGTCCTCGTCGAAGCAGCGGTGAGGGGGAACGAAGAGGAGGCGGCGTTCGTCGGAGCTCGGGTGGCGAGGCTTCGGGCTGCTGATGGCGGCGTCGAGCGTAAACAGCAGCTGCTGCTGCTGGTCGGGGTCGTGGCGGAGTCTGGAGGGAGTGGGAAAGGCGGCGACGGGGCGAGCTCCGGTGGGGGTGGCGCTGTCCGCTCCTCAGCGGTGTTGTGAAGGCGGTGGCGGAGGAGCTTCGAGCTCCTGTCGGAGCGTCGAGCTGCAGAGCCTCACGACGGCGTCGACGCGAGTGCGAGACGGCAGCGGCGTCGTCGGAGGTTGATGTGGAACGGAGGAGAGAGGGAGAACGAGAGAGAGATGAGAAGGAGAGCGCTGTGTGTGGGTTTGTGTTGCTTTGGGTTGAGAGCTGATCCGTGCGAGGGTTACGGGCTGGGTTAGAGTGAGAGAGAAAGAGAGGCCTGTGGGTGTGTATGGGTTTCGGGTTGCTGTGAACGAAGGAGGTGTGAGATATATAGGGTTTTAGAGAATAGGGTAGATGGGGTTTGTTAGCTGAGAGGGGTAGATGGGTGGATGTGGGTAGCTGAGGGAAATGGGTAGGGGTAGTTACGGGTAGATTAGGTGGGATAATTAGGGGGGTAATGATAATTAGGGAAGGGTTAAAAACATTAGTGAAGGTCATTAGTGAAAATACAAACGCGAAATTACGAAAATGCCCCTACTAGTAAACGTGTCCGAAAAATTACGAAAACATACCCACGGGATCGTATCGTCACGAGGATCGCGAATACGAAGACCGTTCCAGGGTTTGGGCTACGGAAATACTAGATTTTGGCCAAAACGTTCAGAAAGCGGGTTTGCGGGTTCTCTATTGAAATGATATCAGAAAATTACGAAATTAATGTGGGAAGCCCCAAATGATCATAGGATGCTACTGCAGAAGTTTGAAGTCGTTTTGAAAACGTTTGTATAGAAAATAAATTCATTAACCCAAAACTGTAATATCTGAAAATGAATTTTTATCAGATCTTTTAGAGGTATTTGACGAAATCCGATTTTACTAAAATACTCCATAACTAGTCTGGTACTCCAAAATATTTTTATAGGAAATTTTTGAAATCAGTTTAAGACTCCTAACAAACCATTATAAAATACAATTAAAATTGAATTTTCTTTAAATACTTAATTTGAAAGTATTGGAAAAATACAGGCCGTTACATTCTACCCTCCTTAAAAATAATTCCGTCCTCGGAATTTAAAAATATTTTTGAAACAAATAATTGATATTATAAAGAAGCTCAAGCAAATAAATGATAAAATGGAAAACTAGTCGAATGATTACAATTTAGAAAATAAGTTGTTAATAGCATGAAATATAATGTGATATAATGGCATCAAGAAAACAAGAGATATTTCTAATAAGTATTAACATTATCATAGTTCCCGTAACTAGTCCCGACCAGTATCACTACAATAGTTACCATGCCTTCTCAAGTTGTCCAAAATTAACATGAGATAATCACATGAAAATGAGGGCTATTATGATGACAACATCTGTTCGAATTTGGAACCTGAGGTGATAAGCCAGTAGCAAGCTATTTAAACCACATAAATGGAAGAACATAAGGTTTATTCGTGCTACTGGGTCTTAATCAAAGATGTCGCTCATCATATAGCACGTATCGACTAATCCACGGGTACCAACACCATCAATTTCCATAATGCCCAACCACATGCTAACGTCCAAATCACCGCCCAAAGGTAAGTACAAGGCCAACACTCTAAGTCAGTACTCACTGCCAGCATTTCTTCCGTCAATCTCCATACTATCACACAATAAGGCAGGATCCATGCTCTCATCCAGAGCCAAGCACAAGGCCTACATCCAACTTCAACACCCAAGGCCAATATCATGCCGATATTCATCGCCATCACTCCTTCCGTAGACCAATACTTGACATTTGCAACACCCAACATCACCCAACAAATGAACAACCAAAAACACGCTTTCCCGCACACCAAAAGGAGTAGACGCAAGAGGAAGCCTAAACGGGATCTCCACGTGGGTGAGACCCAAGGCAGAGAGCTCAAGAGAAGCCCAAGGATCACGGCTTCCCAAGATCTCAGCCAAGCGGCGGTAGCGAGGGTGGCGGTGAGGGTTGCTGCTAGGCCCAACAGACCCCAAGGTCGTTGGTGGGCCATCGGCGGCTGGCGATCTGCGGCGACGAGGGCTCCGACTGGCTGGCGATCCATGTCGGGGAGCTAGGGCCTATGAGATGGAGCGAAGTGGAAGCTGGCGGATCGGAGATCGGAGTGGCGACACGAGGTCTGATCGAGCTCGCTTGGGGAAGAGGCCGGGGGGAGGGGGCGATGTCTGAGCGAAAAGAGAAAGCCACGGGGTGGCTTGCGGAGGAAGGAGATGGGTTAAAAAGAAAAGGGGGGCACCGAAGTCGTCGGTGTTAGGCTGGAACGGGGCTCGAGGAGAGGAAATGGACAGAACGCAATAAAGAGGGGGAAAAGGCGGTCAGTGGGAAATGAATCAAACCCTTGGGGGAAAGAAATTTGGTACAAGATAGAAGTAGGGGCTAGAGGAGAAATACGAGCACAAAATGAAAAGACGCCAACAACCTACACTGGCACGTTAGGTTGGGTCGTCTCAAAATCTCTAGTATCATCCTCGAATACTTCTGAGCGTCCTTCGATCTGCTTCCGCGGAGGAACTTGAACTTAAGATGGTCGGGTATTTTGAACTCTACCCTCCTTTGACGACAGTCAAAGGTGGCATGAAATGTCCTTAACCAATTCATCCCAAGAACAACATCAAATGTTGGCATCTCTATCACCATGGATTTAGCAAAAAGACCTCGGCTACAAATCACAATAGAACATTGGAGGCATCCGCTGGGAACTGCCAGCGGTCTCGACCATCCAACGTGGAGTCAGAGGTTTAACAGTTACAGTGATAAGAAACATGTCCAAGCTCTAAATAACAGAGTAAGTAGCTTAGTGGAATATCTCGTACCTGGGATTACTTGGTCCGTATCCTCAGCTTCTTCTACCGTCATGGTACAAGCTTGGCGTCTTTGGGGTAGCACCTGTTGTCGAGTCTGCTGGTACACTTGTTGTTGGTTGACGTTGCTGAGCAGAGTTGGAAGGCTGAGACTTCCTCTCAGGACAGTCGCTTGCAGTGTGGCCCTTCGATTTGTTTCAGTGGTAGAACTCGAACTTCTGATGATCCAAAATTCGAATGATGTCCTCCATAACTAGAGTTCAAGGGGACCAAAGAAAGATTATAAGAAGGTCAATCGAAAGGTCATCAAGCTAAGAGAAGGTGATAATGAAGATCGATGACGTCACATAATCATGATTCACATCCTTGCGGTCCAGCGGACACGGCCAGGGAAGTGACTAAGCCAGGATCACTTATGCCCAGTCTAGCTAGGTTGATCCAACAGACTTTAGCCAAGCACATTGACCGGTATCATGGTCCATTGAAGGAAGATTATCATTTATATGCGTGCCATCATCAACTGAAGGAAAGGTGATGAAATGAGTAGATGGTTCATCCAATGAAAATAACTATAACGGTTAGCAAAAGTGGCTACTAAGGAGGGTATAACCAAGAATGGAACACGAGTTCCTAAGCAAGGGTTAAGAGTTCGAAAAGGTAATGAGGTTCAATGGAAATAGTTCGTTGCAAATTCTGTGATAAGAAGCAATAGAAAATTTCCAAATCAAGATGTGGACATGCTATAGCACGATAACATATGCTAGCAATGATAATAAAGACGATGGGTGTCAAATCGACGTAGAGGGAAAAGATTCAGATATACTAGTGTTTACCGGTTCAACAGCTTTGTGGAGAATATAGGGTTGGATTTCCGGTATTTCCTTTACGATACTCAAGGTGTCGTTGTTGGTGACGTCGTTTGTATCTGGTCGACCTGCCATATATACTTCAAAACAAACCGCAATGTAAGGTAAGTTAAAATCAAATCACCATCAGTTGTGAGTACCTGGTTGACCTGCCAAACTACAAAACAAACCGCAATGTGAGGTCAGTTAGAATAAATCTATTCTAGTTATACACTTGGATATTCATGTCATTTAAACCGATCTTAAAGTATTTGCATAAGCAAGACCTGCATGGGCCGCCACCAAAACCTGTCACGCCCCGCTTCCCATTCTACCGGGGGCGAGGACGCGAGCGGGTCCGCGATGTGCTTAAAACAAGGAGGAGTACTTTTTTTTCTTCTTTTGAAATCTTCTTCTTTTCTTCCTCCTTGGCTTAAACACACTAAGCGTCTGTATAAAAATTGCAGATCCTTGCTTGCAAATTTAAGAAGCAGCTCAAACAACATTATTACATATCCAGTGTACAATAATTAAGATACAGCTTGGCCTAGTATGGCCAATACAAACAAAGTACACGAATTACATTAATCAAATATGTATAAAAGTGCTGACGCGAATGTAAAAGTCTAGTCTTCTGTGGGTAGATACTCCACGTAGTCTTCGAGCACTGGCTCGACTCCTGCAGTAGTGTCTTCAAAGAACTCACTATCGATACCTGACGGACATTTCGTAAAACAACAAAATGAAATGTCCGTCAGCGAGGTTTACTCGGCAAGATAATCTCAAAACCAAAATGTTGGACATTTTAAAATTAAACCAAGCTGGACTTTTAAAGACAAGCAATAAGTTTAATTTAAAATAAGCAATAAAAGAGATAAAGCAGTTAAAGCAGTTAAAATAGTTAAAGCAGTTAAAGAAGTTAAACATTTGCAATCTGTCGCAACTTAATCATTGATAGCCATTTGCAATATCGTTTACAACCTGTAGCAATTTAATCATTCAACAACAATTTGCAATACCATTTGCAACCTGTGACAATTTAGCATTAAATAAACACACCGTAGCAACCTGCAGAAAAGATGTTAGAACAATAGTCAAAAACCAGTCTATCCTAGTGATAAGTCCATGTCCAAGAGTACTAGAGATAACCAACATGCAGCCTGCGACGGGAGCAACTCCGAGGCTTACCCACCGTTCCGATATGGCAACGGTCAAGGTTCTAACCCCCGTAATGTGTTGGAGGTAATTTAGTATGGCGCATCCAGTCATTCTGTAACACTTGTGATCATAGACTACCCCAAACCCGGGTCAAGTCAAGTGGCGGTCAAAAGAATGTGTACTATCTGTCTATTATTGAAATTCCATCTTTCATTCTATATTATTAAAGTTCCATCTTTCATTCAATATTGTTGAAGTTCCATCTTCCATTCAGTCAATTCAATCTCGGTATTCCAATAGTCTGTACAACAGTCTCGTGAAAGTTCACAACTTCACGACTCGATTAAATGAAAACATCAGTATCACTTAAATAAATAAAGAACGAGTAAGATATGATTTTAACCAAGCAAAAGAGTTTAAATTAGCTTAAAATACTTTCTAAGACTAGTAGTTATTTTTCAAGATTTTTAAACAATTTTTAAACAATTTTAAATAGCCAAAAAGCAATTTTAAATCAAGAAATGATTTTTAAAACATATGTTCAAGGAATTGTTTAGAGCAAACCGTACATCAGAATTCTTCAAACAAGGTGTCAAAATGATCGTATTTACTAGTACTATGACATATATTTTTATCGTACATTGGTGTACGTAAAAATCACAGGTTATGAATTTTAAAAGGATTTATAAAACAAGAAATTATTAATAATACCCTCGATCAAGGATTTATTTCGGATAAACCGTACATCAGAATTCTGCAAACAAGATGTCAAAACGATCGTATTTACAAGTACTGTAACATATATTTTATCGTATAGCAGTGTACGTAAAAATTGCAAGCTACGAATTTTAAAAGAATTTTAACCTATTTAAGTTTTGCCTTTAAAAATTCACTGTGAGAAATATACTTGCCTGATCGCGACGAAACTAGCGCCAATGGATTCGTTTCGACGTTTCTGATTTTCTGGGACTAGCCACACATTTGTCTGGCCCCTGTATAATTAGTTATGGATTTATAACCTTAAAACCCATTTATTAATTAATAAAAATTACGAAAAACGAAATATTCGTGATATTTACAAGTTTGCCCTTTCGAAACTTACGCTGTTTCGCTCGTCGTACTGTGCAGGGGCGGGGGCCTACGACGTCGGGGGGCGACGGCGAAGCGCCGTGGCGGCGGCGGAGGCGGCTACGGGGTCTGAGAACGGTGGAGCGACGGCGGGCGTTGGTGTCCTCGTCGAAGCAGCGGTGAGGGGGAACGAAGAGGAGGCGGCGTTCGTCGGAGCTCGGGTGGCGAGGCTTCGGGCTGCTGATGGCGGCGTCGAGCGTAAACAGCAGCTGCTGCTGCTGGTCGGGGTCGTGGCGGAGTCTGGAGGGAGTGGGAAAGGCGGCGACGGGGCGAGCTCCGGTGGGGGTGGCGCTGTCCGCTCCTCAGCGGTGTTGTGAAGGCGGTGGCGGAGGAGCTTCGAGCTCCTGTCGGAGCGTCGAGCTGCAGAGCCTCACGACGGCGTCGACGCGAGTGCGAGACGGCAGCGGCGTCGTCGGAGGTTGATGTGGAACGGAGGAGAGAGGGAGAACGAGAGAGAGATGAGAAGGAGAGCGCTGTGTGTGGGTTTGTGTTGCTTTGGGTTGAGAGCTGATCCGTGCGAGGGTTACGGGCTGGGTTAGAGTGAGAGAGAAAGAGAGGCCTGTGGGTGTGTATGGGTTTCGGGTTGCTGTGAACGAAGGAGGTGTGAGATATATAGGGTTTTAGAGAATAGGGTAGATGGGGTTTGTTAGCTGAGAGGGGTAGATGGGTGGATGTGGGTAGCTGAGGGAAATGGGTAGGGGTAGTTACGGGTAGATTAGGTGGGATAATTAGGGGGGTAATGATAATTAGGGAAGGGTTAAAAACATTAGTGAAGGTCATTAGTGAAAATACAAACGCGAAATTACGAAAATGCCCCTACTAGTAAACGTGTCCGAAAAATTACGAAAACATACCCACGGGATCGTATCGTCACGAGGATCGCGAATACGAAGACCGTTCCAGGGTTTGGGCTACGGAAATACTAGATTTTGGCCAAAACGTTCAGAAAGCGGGTTTGCGGGTTCTCTATTGAAATGATATCAGAAAATTACGAAATTAATGTGGGAAGCCCCAAATGATCATAGGATGCTACTGCAGAAGTTTGAAGTCGTTTTGAAAACGTTTGTATAGAAAATAAATTCATTAACCCAAAACTGTAATATCTGAAAATGAATTTTTATCAGATCTTTTAGAGGTATTTGACGAAATCCGATTTTACTAAAATACTCCATAACTAGTCTGGTACTCCAAAATATTTTTATAGGAAATTTTTGAAATCAGTTTAAGACTCCTAACAAACCATTATAAAATACAATTAAAATTGAATTTTCTTTAAATACTTAATTTGAAAGTATTGGAAAAATACAGGCCGTTACACCTTTTTTACATGTTTGCCATTGGGGGTTTTACTGCTTTTTACCCATGATGAAACCGACACACACAACCGCACTTCTCACTTCTTTTTGGTTGCACGCGTGCATCGCAACCTATTCGTGTGGTTTTTTTTGCGTCGTGCACTGTGTGCACGGGTTATTTCTTGTAATAGGCTATACAAACCAAAACACGATTTGAATTTTCAATTGGATTTTCATTATATGTATTATTAGATATAGAGAATTGCTCCATACACCGAACATTCGGTGTATGAAGGTGACGATAATCTATAAACATCAAAAATAAATTAATTTAACTGTCACAACACTCATTCTCTCTCTCCGTTTTTTTTACAATTTTGGAAAGACGTCACCTCCCCACACCGAATGGGGAGGTGCTAATAGTCTTTCTCTAGATATATTTACAAGTACCGGATGTTATAAATGCAAAATATACAAAATTTTAACTCTGTAGCGTTAGACTAAGCTTTTTACAATTGGCTTTATAAAATCTAAATCTAGATCCATAGTTCTAGCTTGCAGTACACAAAAGACCATATCTATAATTCTAACCTCGTGTCTGCTTGCTTGACAGTTGATTTACATTTAGATCCATAATTCTAACTTTGTGTATGCTTGATTGACATTTCGTTAATACACTCCCGCAAGATTGAGCCGCCATTAAAGACGCCAATCTTGGACCTGAGAAATTCTGTGTTTTGCTTCGATAATGGCTTAATCAGGAGATCTGCTATAAATGCGAGAATTGCAGGGAGTAAAATAGCCTTTTTTTTTTTTTTTTTTTGATACATCGGAAGCAGGAAACATGGGTCGTGGAACAAAGGTACACCCGTCCAGAGCGTTTAACCCCAAACACTGAGAAGCCAGATAACCATCGGAGCCATAAAAGCTGGAAAAAAAATAAAAGGTGATATATTGTAGTGGGATTCGAACCCCGGTCTCCATCAAGACAACCGAGTGGTTTAACCGCTAGAATGAACACCGTAGCTCAAAGTAAAATAGCTTTAAAAACTCAAAAGACAGATTAAGTGGTTGATCTCATTACTTGAGAAAAAATATATTAAGGGTGTGAAATTCCCCGAATAACGACTTTTGATGAGTTTTTAAAAATTGTTTTTCGCTGAAATTAATTGAGGGAACGTTTAACTTACATCAGCTTTTTGAGCCATGGTATATAACATGATACATTTGGTGCAGTGATCAACTAGAATTAACTAGTACCATGAGCCGCCGTTGCAAATGGTACGGGAAGGCTAATTGATAGCACAACATGTCACGTCCCGCTTCCCATTCTGCTAGGAAGCGAGGACCCGAGTGGGTCCGCGGTGTGCTTAAATCAGGGATGCGTACTTTTTTCATTTCTTTCTCCCTCCTTGGTTTAAACGCACTGAGCGTCTGTGTAAAAGCTGCAGGTCCTTGCATGCGGATTTAAGAAACGGCTCAATCCACATTATTACATATCAAGCGTACATGAATTAAGATATATCATGGGCCTGGCATGGCCAATATATCAAGATACAACGGATTACATTAACATTATTCACATAGAAGTGCTGATGCGAAGGTAAATGAAAACGCCCTAGTCTTCTGTGGGCTGGTTCTCTACGTGATCCTCGAGTACTGGCTCGACCTCTGTAGTAGGATCCCCTGTAAACTCACTGTCAAGTTCTGACGGACATTTCATAAGACACCAAAATGAAATGCCAGTCAGCGAGGGTTACTCGGCAAGTATAATCCACATAATAAATAAAAAGGTAAGAACATAAATATAAGAGAGGCATGCGTTAAAGCATATCTTGAGTATGAGCATGGTACGTTAAAACGTGGTAGGAAATGTTAGACCAACATGGCATGGTAATTAAGATCATGTCATAAGTTTCGTATGAACATTTAATGAGTTTAATTCGTAAGAACTACATCATATATGGAAGTGATGTAAGGAAAAGCATGACGAGATATATAATGTCCGAAACATTATTAGTGCTAGTGGTTATACCCTAGGCCAAATATTTGGACCTTTATGTTATGTCATTTTTCATTTATAAAATGTTTCTCTTATTGTTATTGTTATATTGAGTGCATGTTACATTATAATAATATTTAAATAGCTGTTTTATGTTATTTTAAGCATCCATAATCATTCATCGTTAAATGTATAATGATGAATTGAGACCAGTATGAGTTTGGTTGATAATTATGAGATAATTATATGTATGGTGATACAAATCAAACTTATATGTACTTGTTGGAGATGAATTTACCCTTCATCGTTAAATGTATAATGATGAATTTACCATTTTGCCCTTAAAGCTAAACCTCTCAGAAAAATTCCCAAAAAATTATCATGGGTTCGTATCGTCACGAGAATCATGAATACGAAGTCCATTTCAGATTTTGAGCTACGGATACAAGAGTTTTGGGCCAAAACGTTTCGGTTGTAGGTTTGCGGGTTCTATGTTGATTTGACTCCAAAAAATACGAAAATATCATGGTGAGTACTAAATGGCTATATAATCATGTTGTAAAAGTTTGAAACCATTTTGATAATGTTTATAAAGCAAAATATTAACAAGGCTATTCTCACGATATTCAATTGAAAAATAGTATAAAAACTATTTATAACTTTTTAATGAGTCTTAAAATCATGAAACTGAGTTATAACTATTTTGATGATACAAAAAATATTGATTTGAAATTGTGTTTGATATAAAACTCCTGACAAAGTATTTTAAAATATCTTTGAAGTATAAAAATACGTAGAATACGAAAATACGTGTACTGATGGATACAGGTCGTCACACAACAACAACCCCTTTCAAATATATATTTGTTAAGTTCATAAGACAATGCAAGATATCTTTCATATATGATAATCTGACGAATACTCATCCATAAATGCTTCAAGTAAAAAAAATACACTCATATGATCTATCATATTCTGTGGAAAAAAATGTGTTATGCTTTCTTACATAAAAGGGATCTTGTGTACATCCATGAGAAGTATTGTGCTCATTTGTTAATTAACCATGTGGACGGGGCAAAAAACCCCACAAATAGGATACAACGAACGCGTGAAACCGAAAAGGAGTCATGTGATGTGTGGGTGTTGGCGGGGTAAAAGGGAGAAAAGCAGTGGTTTAAATTGCAAAAAAACTTTAGAGGGCAATGTGCATAAATCTCAATAGCAAGCTTGTAATTCATGGGAATTGGAGGGGGGGTTGGCGCTTTTATTTGGGTGCTCCACAACCACATCCCAAACCATACCCAACTCCCCACCCCCATGTGGGAGGTTGATGTGTCACCCATCTCCCTTTTCAACATGCGACAAAGGGTGCCACATTGGTTTTGTCCTAGTAGGACAAATATCTTGTCAACAGAGTGCACACGACAAGAAAAAAACCCACGAACAGGATGCGATGCACGAGCACAATCGAAAGGAATGAGAAATGCGAGTATGTGGGTATCGTCGGGGGTAAAGGGGGAAAGCAGTGGTTAAGTTGCAAAAAAACTTTCGGGGGAAAAGTGCATAAATTCCAGTGGCAAGCTTGTAATTCATGTTAATGGGAGGAGCTTTTATTTGGGTGCTCCACAACCACACCTCAAACCACACCCATCTCTCCACTGACTCCCAAGCGAGCCCCACAATGATGAGGGGGCCAAATATAGGCCACCACTCTATCAACGCATTTGTCTTAGTAGGATAAACATCCCATCAAAGGTTGTGTACATTGGCCTGAAGAAAATCTCTCACACAGGATGCAGGACCCACACACAGTTGCAACAGACAGAAAAGTGTGGGTGTAGGGGGTATCGTTTGGGGTGTAGAAGGAAGAAAAGCAGGGGTTAAAGTGCAAAAAACGTGGGGGGACAAGTGGAAAATGACCAATGGCAACCCCGTAAACATGGGGAGGATGGAGGGGTTTGGGGGTTCTCGTTGGGATTATGAAAGGGCAATGACAAACATGTGAATAGTGGGCACTGGTGACACAAGAAAACGCCCGCACATAGGATGCAGGATGTAACGGCCGGTATTTTCTAAGCGTATTATTTGTGCGTGCCCGTATTTTCGTTTTAACCATCCGGATGTTTTCGTACGCGAGTTCTATGTTTGTGCGTCAACGCGAGCGCGTATCCGTTCTTCGTTCTGCCGTATCATTATTAACCGACTATCGATTTTCACTAATTACCTTAATTTAATTACCGTAGCCTAATTACAAATTTCTAATCACTTTTAACTTTGCTAATTACCTTATTTATTTTAATAATTACACCTTGCTTAATTACTTATTTAACTTAACAATTAATTACACATTTGCCATTGTATGAAAACATTTTAACCCTAGCTATTAACCCCTAATGAATTCCACCGTTTGGGTGGGTGAGATCCAACATGAAAATTTAATCCCTCCCCACAACCAGCTCCTCTCCCTTCAATTTGTCTCCCCCATCCACTGTCGTATTTCAACAACGACAGTAAGGCACGTTGCCAACAAACCAACGGTCGTCTTCCCCATTCTCATTTCCTCCTTCCTCCTGCCAACAACAACCTCTCCCTGCAAAACACTTCCTCTTCCCCTGCAACATTCATCAAACCCAAAATCCGTTCTTCATTAGCACCATCATCTTCCCCAAAAATCAGTATCCCAAATCCTTTACAAATTCAGATCCAAAATCTGAAATCAACCCAAACCCTCCTCCAATTTCTTCCCCAAACCCAAATTTCAGAATCAAAGGAAGAGATCAAATACAAACAGATCTGAAGATATTTCAGATTCTTACAAATCAAACCAAAATCTGAGATACAACTTCAGAAATCAAACCAACATCAATTCCTCTTCTTCCTTCTTCCTCCCTCCACCTTCTCCACTCTTCCTCCTCCACCTCAGCCCACGCCACCGCCGGATCCCGCCTGCAACGCCGGAAGCGCGCGCCGCCGTCGGAGGACCGTCGCCGGAGCCGCCTGCAGACCGCCGCGCAGCACCTCAACCCGCCGGAAACCGCCCCTCCCTCTCGTCCCCGCCGCCGGAGACACCGCCTGGGAGCCCGCCCCGCCGCCGGAGCCGCCAGTCGCCGTCCGCCTCTCCTCCCTCCTCGCTTGCGCATTGTAAGCCCTCCTCTTTTGTTTCCCTATTGGTGTTGCTGCAAAACGAAATGAGAGAAACAAAAAAAAAGGAAACTGAAAGAGATAAGATAAGAAAGGAGACAAAGAGACATGGGGGGAGTCAGTAAGGGTAATAGCCTAGTAGGTGGCCATATTAAGTAAAGAAAAAAAAAGAGATGACAGGGGGGGGCCTGGGAGCTAACATAAAGTAGGGCTATTAAAGAATGAACAAAGGAAGAGAGAGTGTGCCATGTTAAAGATTAGATTAAATGTTAAACTATAGTGGCAGTTGGGGGAGGGGGTTATGAACCGGGTATAAATTATAGGGTGGTTAAATTAGTGGAAAAGTTAATAGGACATGGTATAATATTAGATTAAGTAAAATAGTTGGCCATTCTTTCAACTATAGTTTTTATTAATTAAATGTTTAATAAATTGTAACTCTATGTTTAACTAAAACAGCGAACCACTATCACCGTAACGAAGTAACCGTCGGGACAAACCCAACGTCACCAAAATCACCGAAAACAGGCAAGTATGCAATTTATAGTGGATTTGTTAATGTAAATACTCTTTTAGCTCTCTGCATGCAAAGTTCCATAACTAAATTTTCAAGTCGCATTCGTTAAATTCACATGCTCAGGATTTTGTTAAATTGTTGTAAATATTACTGGATACTCTTGTAACCATGGAAATTATTGTGTAAAGATAAATGGTCACATTATTGCTGCATGTCTCAAAATGACTAACAAGAGAGTGACATCGTGAAATCGTGCGCCTCGAAGGCGAAATCGTGACTTTCGTGATGTCATGTGAGTTGACTAGGCTGGCTCGTGTTCCAGCACCAATATTGGGGTGGGGTTAGGGTTGTGCGGCCACTAGGCGTATGACGGGGTACTCTCTTCAAGGGCACCACCCGTATGCGGTGGGTTAGCGCCAAGCACGGTAAGCCCCCGTGTGAAGAACGACCCACTCATCACGTCCTACCGGCGAGAACCCTATTATAGATGTGTGACACTAACTTGAAACTTGCAAAGTGAAATTGTTACCTCAGTGAAAATTGACATGTCTTATTTTACTCGTCAGATTGTTTAGAACTGCATGATAGGATGTTTTTACTTTAAAATCAGCATGCTCAAACTTTTACTGTTATCTTGTTAAATTATAATTGCCTCTTAAATTCAGTATAAATTTGTATATCTTGCCTTGGGTTCTAACATCTTCTTGCAGACCCTTGCTGACATACATTCATGTTTTTGGATGTATGTCAGATCCCGAGCTTGAGTATCAGGAGGTTCCTTACGAGACACCTGACTTGGAGAGTCAGGAGTTCGCTGTAGACGCCGAGTTTCTCCCTGCGGAGAACTAGTGGGCTATTCCATTACTGCCTGCCGTAGTTTGCTTTCCGTTGTTGTGTGTACGTTATTATTGTTGTATTTCGGCCCAGCTGAGGCTTGTTGTGTTCATTTCATGTACGGACGTTTATTATTTCTGGATGTGGCTTGTAATGTATGAATAATTCTGGTTGTTCTGAAAAGCGTGCAAAGGACCTGCCCTTGCGTTTACCACAGACGCTTCATGAACCTGAGTTTCACCGCTCCGGTTCAAGCGGACCTCAGTAACGCTCTCGCTTCCGTCGTTTTGGGAAGCGGGGCGTTACAGGTTTTAGTGGTGGCCCACGCAGGTCCGTCTCTTTGCATTTGCAAATTCAGAACAATGAGAATATTTTCATCGGCCAAACATCTACAGAATCACATTCGCGAGATTAATTTGGGTTTTCCTATCTCAGAATGGCTGAGGAACGAAGCACCCAAAATGGACCCGTACCTGCTGGAGGCGGAAGTGATGACATCCGCCAGATGCTTGGTGTTATGAGGGAAATGCTTGAAGTTCAGCACCACTTGGTCCAGCAGGGACGTCAGGCTGCACCAGTTGCTCTACCGCCTCGCTATGAGCCTGGAGCCAAGCAGTTCAAGGAGATGCATCCGACGAGTTTCTCTGGACGAGAGGGCCCACTAGCGGCCGAGGAATGGCTTCGCAAGACTGCGGATAACTTAGGTCTTGCCCGAATCAATCCGAACGATTGGGTAGACCTCGCCAAGCAGCAGCTGACAGACAATGCACGTCATTGGTGGGATGCTGAAGAGGCTAGGCTGATCAAGCCGATTCTTTGGGCTACTTTTCGTCAGAGGTTTGACGCCCAGTACTTCCCGAAGTCTGCAAAGAGGGAGATGCAGCAGCGCTTCATCAACCTGGAGCAGGGCACCAGGACAGTCGATGAGTATGAGGCCGAATTTACCATGTTGAGTCGATTCGCCACTACACTGATAGCAGACGAGGAGGACTGTGCACACCGCTTTCTGCAGGGCTTAGACCTGGACATACAGGAGATATTGTCCGGGCACACCTTTACTACTCATGAGCAAGTCCTAGTGGCCGCGAAGCAGCGCGAGCAGGTAGTTTATCAGAAGCGGGCACGTCAGGCGGGCAAGCGCCCGATGGAGCCACAGAGGAGTGCACCTAGGCCCGGCTTTCGTCCTGTTCAGACCACACCGTTCAAAAGGCCAGCTGCACCTATCCCCAACCGAGCTGAGTTGGTTTGCCATTTCTGCGGCAAACTTGGTCATGTGAAGAAAGACTGTAGGAGGATGCTGAATCAGTGTTTGGTCTGTGGATCGCCTTCTCATGCTGTAAAGGATTGTACCCGCGGTTCTCGACCCGTGCCTCCTGGAGCACCTGGACCCGCTCAGAGGACCGCACCGGCACCTGGACAGCGTGGACCACCTCTGGTTCCACAGGATCGGGCCTTTCAGCAGGCCAATCCGCCGAAGCGCCGAGCTTTCAATCTGACAGCCGTTGAGGCTGAAGCTGAGGACGACGTGATTGCAGGTAACCCCTAAACTAGTCTTCCTTATTTATGCATTATGTTTGATTAGTTATATCCATGTTAATCTAGTTGCATGTTATCCTTAGGCGTCATCTTAGTTTCATCTCACCCGGCCTTGACCCTGTTCGACTCTGGAGCTTCCATGTGCCTCCTATCTCGGAAGTTCGTAGTCGAACACTCGATACCCACCTATACACTTCCCAAGTGTTGGAATATTACAACTGGGAACGGTGTAGTGAAGGTTGCACTGGGATGTAGACCATGCCCGTTGGTAGTTGGTGGACACGAATTGTATGCTGACTTCATTGTCCACGACCTACCCAATTTTGATGCTATTCTCGGCATTGATTGGTTAGGAGCTTTTTACGCCACGATCGACTGTCGCCGGAAGAAAGTGGTATTCGAAATTCCTGACCACCCGGTGTTCGAGTTTGTCAGCGGAGGACGTTCGCTTGGACCTGTCAAGTTCCGAGCCCAGCCGTGCAGACTTACTATTGCATCCATGATAGCAGAGCCGGAGAAGCCTGCAGTAGTGAGAGATTTTGAAGACGTCTTCCCTGAAGACATTTCTGGATTGCCGCCTGACCGAGCATTGGAGTTCAGCATTGATCTTATGCCGGGAGCTCAACCAATTTCGAAGGCACCTTACCGTATGGCTCCTGCAGAGTTGGAAGAGCTGAGGAAGCAGTTGGATGAACTAATGCAGCAGGGTTTCATTCATCCCAGAGTATCTCCCTGGGGTGCCCCCGTCTTGCTGGTGAAGAAGAAGGATGGATCGAGAAGGATGTGTGTGGATTATCGGGAGCTGAACAATGTCACAGTGAAGAACAAATACCCGCTACCCCGTATTGATGATATTTTCGATCAGCTTGGTGGATCGAGAGTATTTTCAAAGTTGGACCTCCGAAGCGGATATCATCAAGTCAGAGTCAAGAAGGAAGACGTGCCCAAGACAGCTTTTCGTACTAAGTACGGGCATTATGAGTTCGTTGTCATGCCGTTTGGTGTGACCAACGCTCCTGCTGTGTTCATGAATCTCATGAACCTTATCTTTTACGACTTCCTCGACAAGTTCGTGGTGATCTTTATTGATGACATCCTGGTGTACTCGAGGAGCGAGGAGGAGCATGCAGAGCACTTGAAGATGGTATTGGAGACGCTCCGTCACCATAGACTATATGCCAAGTACAGCAAATGCGAGTTCTGGCTGGACAGAGTTGCATTTCTTGGGCATGTGGTATCAGGAGCTGGTATCTCAGTAGATCCGGAGAAGGTCAGAGCAGTCAGTGAATGGCCTACACCTCGATCGGCATCGGACATCAGAAGTTTCCTCGGATTGGCTGGATACTACCGCAGATTTATTAAGGATTTCTCGAGGATAGCTGAGCCGATGACGAGATTGACAAGGAAGGATGTTAAGTTCAGTTGGTCAGACTCTTGTGAGCAAGCTCTTTCTACTCTGAGAGAGAGGCTGACATCTGCACCAGTTTTAGCTATTCCGGACAGAAGCGGAGGCTTCGAGATTTTCTGCGACGCATCAGGCAAGGGACTTGGATGCGTTTTACACCAGCACGGTCATGTAGTCGCATATGCTTCTCGACAGTTGAAGATCCACGAGAAGAATTATCCGACTCATGACTTGGAGTTAGCTGCCGTCATATTTGCTTTGAAGATTTGGAGGCATTTCTTGCTGAGTGAGAAAGTGAAGATTTTCACTGATCACAAAAGTTTGAAATATATATTCACTCAGAAGGAACTGAATATGAGACAGCGCAGATGGTTGGAATTGATGGCGGACTACGACATCGATCTTCAGTATCATCCAGGGAAGGTGAATGTCGTACCAGATGCTTTGAGTCGACTGCCCGAAGTGATGATTCTCACAGCTCAGTGGAGATTGCAGCAGAATCTGCGAGAGATGGATGTTGAGGCTGTCCTACCTGGAGTCACATCGTCGTTGATGAGCATGCAGATTTAATCAACGATTGTGGATCGGATCAAGACTGCCCAAGATGGGGATGCTAAGTTGAAGAAGATCAGAGAACAAGTTAAAGCAGGACTTCGGACAGATTTTCTGATTCACGCGGATGGATCTTTGAGATATGGTAGTAGGGTCTGCGTTCCTGCAGGAGATATCAGAGAAGAATTGATGAATGAGGCTCACAGTTCGCCTTATTCTATTCATCCTGGAGGTACGAAGATGTACAAGGACCTTCGTCAGAATTTCTGGTGGCATGGGATGAAGAGAAGTGTGGCACGTAGCGTTGCCAAGTGTCTTGTGTGTCAGCAAGTGAAGGCTGAGCATCATCGCACTGCTGGACTACTACAACCTCTGCCGATTCCAGAGTGGAAGTGGCAGCACATCACGATGGACTTCGTGACTGGCTTACCTCGGAGCACCAGGCAGAACGACGCGATCTGGGTCATCGTTGATCGATTGACCAAGTCTGCGCACTTTATACCTTTCCGAGTTGGGCAATCCACGGAGATATTAGCAAGGAAGTATATGGAGGTAATGACCTAACTCATGCCTTAATAATTTCCTTCTAGTACTAGTCGTGATATGGGTTATATCGTGTAGGAGATCGTGCGCTTGCATGGAGTCCCGGTGAGCATTGTATCAGATCGTGATACGAGGTTCACGTCTCAATTCTGGAAGAGTCTGCAGACCAATCTGGGTACCAGTCTGAAGTTCAGCACTGCGTATCACCCGCAGACGGATGGACAATCGGAGCGCACTATTCAGATATTGGAGGACATGTTAAGAGCTTGCATGTTAGATCTCAAGGGTTCGTGGGAGGATCATCTGCACCTGGTGGAGTTCTCCTACAACAACAGTTATCAGGCGAGCATTGGCATGGCGCCATTTGCTGCTCTCTACGGGAGGAAATGTCGATCGCCACTGAGTTGGGATGACGTCGGTGATAGAGAGCTCTTGGGGCCAGAGATGATTGTGGAAGCAGTTGATGTTGTGCGTGATATCAGGGACAAGCTTCGGATTGCCCAGGACCGTTACAAGCATTGGGCAGATGCTAAACGGCGTCCTCTAGAGTTTCAGCCGGGAGATCATGTGTTCCTGAAGATCTCACCGAATCGAGGAGTGATTCGATTTGGGAAGAGAGGCAAGCTTAGTCCGAGATTTATTGGACCTTTCGATGTGCTAGAGCGAGTTGGAGAGGTAGCATATCGCTTAGCCTTGCCACCGTCTTTAGAGGGAGTTCATGACGTTTTTCATGTGTCCCAGCTGCGTCGTTATATCAGCGACCCTTCTCACGCTGTGGACTACTCCGAGATTACAGTTCGACCGGATCTGACGTATGAGCAGCAACCTGTGGAGATCATAGATCGACGTCAGAAGGCGCTCAGGAACAAGGTTGTCAATCTCGTGAGAGTGATGTGGCGTCGCGACTCGCCAGGAGAGTCTACCTGGGAGCGGGAAGATGAGATGCGGGAGCGTTATCCATATTTGTTCCATACTCTTTAGGTGGATAAGAATTCCGAGGGCGGAATTTTTCTTAAGGTGGGTAGAATGTAACGGCCGGTATTTTCTAAGCGTATTATTTGTGCGTGCCCGTATTTTCGTTTTAACCATCCGGATGTTTTCGTACGCGAGTTCTATGTTTGTGCGTCAACGCGAGCGCGTATCCGTTCTTCGTTCTGCCGTATCATTATTAACCGACTATCGATTTTCACTAATTACCTTAATTTAATTACCGTAGCCTAATTACAAATTTCTAATCACTTTTAACTTTGCTAATTACCTTATTTATTTTAATAATTACACCTTGCTTAATTACTTATTTAACTTAACAATTAATTACACATTTGCCATTGTATGAAAACATTTTAACCCTAGCTATTAACCCCTAATGAATTCCACCGTTTGGCTGGGTGAGATCCAACATGAAAATTTAATCCCTCCCCACAACCAGCTCCTCTCCCTTCAATTTGTCTCCCCCATCCACTGTCGTATTTCAACAACGACAGTAAGGCACGTTGCCAACAAACCAACGGTCGTCTTCCCCATTCTCATTTCCTCCTTCCTCCTGCCAACAACAACCTCTCCCTGCAAAACACTTCCTCTTCCCCTGCAACATTCATCAAACCCAAAATCCGTTCTTCATTAGCACCATCATCTTCCCCAAAAATCAGTATCCCAAATCCTTTACAAATTCAGATCCAAAATCTGAAATCAACCCAAACCCTCCTCCAATTTCTTCCCCAAACCCAAATTTCAGAATCAAAGGAAGAGATCAAATACAAACAGATCTGAAGATATTTCAGATTCTTACAAATCAAACCAAAATCTGAGATACAACTTCAGAAATCAAACCAACATCAATTCCTCTTCTTCCTTCTTCCTCCCTCCACCTTCCCACTCTTCCTCCTCCACCTCAGCCCACGCCACCGCCGGATCCCGCCTGCAACGCCGGAAGCGCGCGCCGCCGTCGGAGGACCGCCGCCGGAGCCGCCTGCAGACCGCCGCGCAGCACCTCAACCCGCCGGAAACCGCCCCTCCCTCTCGTCCCCGCCGCCGGAGACACCGCCTGGGAGCCCGCCCCGCCGCCGGAGCCGCCAGTCGCCGTCCGCCTCTCCTCCCTCCTCGCTTGCGCATTGTAAGCCCTCCTCTTTTGTTTCCCTATTGGTGTTGCTGCAAAACGAAATGAGAGAAACAAAAAAAAAGGAAACTGAAAGAGATAAGATAAGAAAGGAGACAAAGAGACATGGGGGGAGTCAGTAAGGGTAATAGCCTAGTAGGTGGCCATATTAAGTAAAGAAAAAAAAAGAGATGACAGGGGGGGCCTGGGAGCTAACATAAAGTAGGGCTATTAAAGAATGAACAAAGGAAGAGAGAGTGTGCCATGTTAAAGATTAGATTAAATGTTAAACTATAGTGGCAGTTGGGGGAGGGGGTTATGAACCGGGTATAAATTATAGGGTGGTTAAATTAGTGGAAAAGTTAATAGGACATGGTATAATATTAGATTAAGTAAAATAGTTGGCCATTCTTTCAACTATAGTTTTTATTAATTAAATGTTTAATAAATTGTAACTCTATGTTTAACTAAAACAGCGAACCACTATCACCGTAACGAAGTAACCGTCGGGACAAACCCAACGTCACCAAAATCACCGAAAACAGGCAAGTATGCAATTTATAGTGGATTTGTTAATGTAAATACTCTTTTAGCTCTCTGCATGCAAAGTTCCATAACTAAATTTTCAAGTCGCATTCGTTAAATTCACATGCTCAGGATTTTGTTAAATTGTTGTAAATATTACTGGATACTCTTGTAACCATGGAAATTATTGTGTAAAGATAAATGGTCACATTATTGCTGCATGTCTCAAAATGACTAACAAGAGAGTGACATCGTGAAATCGTGCGCCTCGAAGGCGAAATCGTGACTTTCGTGATGTCATGTGAGTTGACTAGGCTGGCTCGTGTTCCAGCACCAATATTGGGGTGGGGTTAGGGTTGTGCGGCCACTAGGCGTATGACGGGGTACTCTCTTCAAGGGCACCACCCGTATGCGGTGGGTTAGCGCCAAGCACGGTAAGCCCCCGTGTGAAGAACGACCCACTCATCACGTCCTACCGGCGAGAACCCTATTATAGATGTGTGACACTAACTTGAAACTTGCAAAGTGAAATTGTTACCTCAGTGAAAATTGACATGTCTTATTTTACTCGTCAGATTGTTTAGAACTGCATGATAGGATGTTTTTACTTTAAAATCAGCATGCTCAAACTTTTACTGTTATCTTGTTAAATTATAATTGCCTCTTAAATTCAGTATAAATTTGTATATCTTGCCTTGGGTTCTAACATCTTCTTGCAGACCCTTGCTGACATACATTCATGTTTTTGGATGTATGTCAGATCCCGAGCTTGAGTATCAGGAGGTTCCTTACGAGACACCTGACTTGGAGAGTCAGGAGTTCGCTGTAGACGCCGAGTTTCTCCCTGCGGAGAACTAGTGGGCTATTCCATTACTGCTTGCCGTAGTTTGCTTTCCGTTGTTGTGTGTACGTTATTATTGTTGTATTTCGGCCCAGCTGAGGCTTGTTGTGTTCATTTCATGTACGGACGTTTATTATTTCTGGATGTGGCTTGTAATGTATGAATAATTCTGGTTGTTCTGAAAAGCGTGCAAAGGACCTGCCCTTGCGTTTACCACAGACGCTTCATGAACCTGAGTTTCACCGCTCCGGTTCAAGCGGACCTCAGTAACGCTCTCGCTTCCGTCGTTTTGGGAAGCGGGGCGTTACACAGGACCCGCGCATAGCTGCAGCGAAGAGGAAGTGTGGGTGTGTATGGGTAGTGTGTGGGGATAAACGGGAGAAAGTATGTGTTCAAGTGCAAAAAACGTGGTGGACAAAGTGGAAAAAGACCAATGGCAAACTAGCAAATATTGGGAATGAATGTTTTTTGGAAGGCGCTCATTGGGCTCATAAAAAGGCACTGTCAAACATGTAAATAGTGGGTCTTAGAGGGCTTTTTATTTGATGTGGTAAGGTGGCACTCTCATGTGAGGGTGTTGATGTGAGTCATGTGACACCTCTCTATTTGACATTTAAGACAAAGGCTACCATATGAGTTTGTCCTAATAAGACAAAGTACTCAAATATATAATAGGTATTGATGGCAAACTGCAAAGACAAAAAATAGAAGGATGTAAACAGAAAAGGACCGTTGATTATCCACCCTTCCTCGAAGACTCGTCTCCTTTTTTCGGTCGGCGGCCGATCCCTCTTCTTAAAATAAGGAGTACGCTGTGCGTCCCGTTTCCCCTAAAAAAATCCCTATTTTCTCCCTCGATCGGCCCCCAACCCGCCATCGATCGGTAAATATCAGGCAAGTATCCTTTAACTCCATCGGAAATTTTTTCACTCTGCTCGACGACAGCTGCTATCGATTTTAATTATCAGATCTAGGGTTTCTCGCCGTCCGCAAGCGTCCATCCGAATTTTTAGGGTTTCATGGCGGCTGGGAGGCATGGGGGATACAGAGACCAAGAATTTCGCGACCGCGACTCAGATTTAGAAGCGTCTAGAAGAAAAGACTACTACAGCGACCGCGAGCGGGCCAGGTCTGAAGATGTCCGGTCTAGGGTTAGGGTTAGGTCAAGGGACGTCAAAGAGAGGGAAGCGATGATTGGGTCCTACCGCTCGCCTGTGAGCAATTCAAGCGGCGGGAGCGGGAGTAGCCATAAAAGGAATCAACTTTCTGTGAAGTCGGCCGAACGGGAGCCTGGGGAGCTTTCGAGCGGAGAAGAGGATTCTAGGGTTAGGAACAGTGATGTGGTCTCCAAGGAGGAGAAAAAGAGGAAGTTTTCGCCTATAGTTTGGGATAGAGACGATAATAACAGGCAGAAGTCTAGCGCTGTTAGTTTGAGAAGTACGAATGGCCTGGTCGAGGGAGTTGAGCTCCCTCTTCCTCCTCCACTTCCGCCGGGTTTTGTCCCTATGAATTCAATAGGCACAAAGGCTACTGTCGATTCTCCTAACGAGCCTAACAATCAGGAGCCAGTGCAGGTGGAAGTGGATGCTGAAGAGGATGATTTCCCATCTGCCAGGCACATTTCTTCTTCCAGGTGGGCCGACAATGATGAAGAAATAGATGAGGAGATTTTGCCAAAGAAGAGGATAAGTACTCCTTTGACCGAGAAGAAGCCGACAAGTCCTGAACTTGGGGAGGTCGTAATGAGAGAAGTGTCTGACAGGTCCAATTCAAACTCATCTGGTTCAGGCGGGGAGAATAGAGAGGGCAGTGATAGGGAAACTGTGGTGGATAAGAATGATTACATGGATGTTGATGGGGAAGAGGATAATGGTGATGTTCGGAGTGATCAAATTTCGGATACTGAGTTTGAGGATAGAGATGAAATGCCCAAAGCTCCGGAGCCATCGAATCCACCTCAGAGAGCGATAAATATGTTGCAAGGCTGTAGAAGTGTTGATGAGTTCGAGAGGTTGAATAAGATTGATGAAGGCACTTATGGGGTTGTGTATAGAGCAAAGGATAAGAAGACCGGTGAAGTAGTGGCACTGAAGAAGGTGAAGATGGAGAAGGAGAGAGAGGGGTTTCCGTTGACGTCTTTGCGGGAGATCAATATTCTTTTGTCGTTTCATCACCCTTCTATTGTTGATGTTAAGGAAGTTGTTGTGGGTAGCAGTTTAGATAGTATTTTCATGGTTATGGAGTATATGGAGCATGATCTTAAAGCGTTGATGGAAACAATGAAGCAACCATTTAGCCAGAGTGAGGTTAAGTGCTTAATGTTGCAGCTATTATCCGGTGTGAAGTACCTTCATGACAATTGGGTTCTGCACAGGTACACTGGCTCTGACAATGTAGGATTTCTAAGACACCCGGTACATTAATTATAACTGCAGTTTCTTGTTGGAGTTGAGCTAAATGTTTGTTTCTTATGTGTAGGGATTTGAAGACATCAAACCTTCTGCTAAATAATCGAGGTGAGTTGAAAATTTGTGATTTTGGGTTGTCTCGCCAATATGGGAGCCCACTGAAGCCATATACTCACTTGGTGGTGACTTTGTGGTACAGGTAAATCACACACTTGTTTTTTGGTGTATAGTGATGCTTCACATTGTTTTTTAAATTTAAAGGCTAGCTCACTATGGTTTTGTACTTTCAGAGCACCAGAGCTTTTGTTAGGAGCAAAGGAGTATTCGACTGCTATTGATATGTGGTCATTAGGCTGTATAATGGCTGAACTCTTAGCAAAAGAGCCCTTATTTAGTGGGAAGACTGAGTTTGATCAGCTTGATAAGGTAGTTTCCATCCAATGAGATTGTTAGGAATCTTTATAGCCTAAGTTTGTTTAATTATATCTTACCAACTTTACTTGCAGATATTTAGAACTCTTGGAACACCAAATGAGAAGATATGGCCTGGTTATGCAAAGTTACCGGGAGTCAAAGTTAACTTCGTCAAGCAACCGTAAGTTCCTCGTATCTCTGTTGTGATGTGCTTTCATGCTATATATTGAAATCTTATGATCAACACACTTTTCCCCAGGCCTCCAGCTATGGGTGATCTTGTTCAGGCTTCCTGGCTTGTCTTGGTGGCACTTTCAGTTAGGTGATGCTTGTACGTGTTTCTTTTAGCCACTGAGACATTTCATTTTTTATTCAGGTATAATATGCTGCGGAAGAAGTTTCCGCCTACTTCGTTTTCCGGAAGTCCAACTTTGTCTGAAGCTGGATTTGATCTGATAAACAAACTCCTAACTTATGACCCTGAGAAGGTAGAATTTTCTATAACAAAGAACGGGAAAAATTCAAGTTAAAAATTTGCACTGCTGCTTGTCCTGTTTCGGACCACGCTAATGTCCGCCTTTGGTGATTTTCTTGCAGCGCATAACAGCAGAAGCTGCCCTTAATCATGATTGGTTTCGGGAGGTTCCTTTGCCTAAATCAAAAGATTTTATGCCAACATTTCCAGCCCAACATGCACAAGACAGGTACTGTAATTTAATGATTATAAGCTGCCACATGAGTGGTTCTACTTATTTTAAATAGTTTGGTGCTCTCCTCGGTCTGCATTTAATTTTTTCCCAAATGATATACACAGGCGCCTGCGAAGAATTATGAAGAGCCCAGATCCTTTAGAAGAGCAACGCAGGAAAGAATTGCAACTAGGAGATAAGCTGGGCGCTGGAAGCTTGTTTGGCTGAGTAAACAAGAAATACACAAGGTCATGGCTTTCCATTTCCCATGCATGTTTTGACGAGCAGTCTCTCTGTGCTTATTCTTTTTTTTGAGGTGAGCCATGCACTACAAGTGAAGTTGTGCAACTTGTGTTAGAGTCAGACGACAATTGATGATGTTATTTAGCAGGCAGACGTGGTGATTTGGGTGGAGTTAAGATATTCTGTGCCTCATCAAAAAAGAAATTCTAGTGAATGGCATTTTTGTTCTCCGTCACCATTGACCATTAAAGGTTCCTCTATGCAGGTGTGGCATATTGGCTTTTATTATTCTTAGTACCACCGGTTTCACTTGTAGCCTGCTTATGTAACATATCTCCTATTGATACATTGTAAAAGAAACTTCAAAGTTGGATTTAAATACAATGTTTTCTGGATATATTACCTATATTATTGGTGATCTTTCTTTTGATCTTTATATTGTGTTTGCAAGAGACAATTGGTGTGAAGCGGAGAGGACGTTGTTCGCTTTCCAGTGTTAAAGAAATTATGGATAATATTCTATTGAAAGGTAAATTACCATTTGATTCTCATATGTGCAAGAATGGTCTGATTTGGTATGTGCATGTTAATCAGTTCGCTGACATTATACATTTACTAGAGGTAGTTATTTTCCTTGTAACCCACTGAAATATAAACTTGGTCTAGTAACATCTTTATGAATATATTTAATGTTATACCACCTTTGTGTAACGAGGTTAACAATGCCATATAACTGACACAAACTGTGATTCATGAGGCAATCAAGTGTCCATGTGGCATGTGGATTAGAGCAAGATTTAAGGATTGCCATCCATCTTCTTCATGATGTTTAGTTGGACTAAGCCTAAAAGATATACTTAATGGTAATCGGACTAATCGGACAACATTTCACTTCTATGTGCACATACATGAAACAATGCATCTTTGCTATTTGTTTATTTGACTTATCATATTTCATTATCAGTCGGAGCAAAGCATGGTTCTACGACATAATTATTCCTCTGAATGATTTTCTTTTTTCATGATTAGTAAACAAACCTGGCATGATGGGAATGAATTTAGACGAGAAAAAAAATGATGTCTTCATGATTTGAGTTTACACTGGTATATTTAATTATTAGTGGCAGTAAAACACACTAACATGGTGCCTTTAAGTATGGATTCTATTAAACACTGGCAAGATTTTTAATCTAAAAGACATCTTATTGGGGGGGAAAGTGGACATCTGGATTTGGGTCTGTTCTTTTATTTTTTTACCTATACCTTTTTCTTTTTCTTTTTCCTCTGCTGGTGTTTTGTGCCTTTTGTTGGGGGTTTGAAGAAAAAGAGGAAGAAGGGAACAAAGCTGAATAAATGGGTTGTGATAAACAACTAGGTCATGCTACTTAGTGTGACATTTTGCTAAGAATACAACCTGTGGTTGGTATTGCCTTAAGTATTTTCTGAGATTGGTGAGTTATCATGCTATAATGTTAGCCTGCATGTTTTTGTTATTGCTTTCGATTGCTGCTACGTGTCTTCCCTTGTTTAATTGTATGGCTATCACTTAGGTATTTAATCATTATTTTTTTGGTCTCTAATGCTATATCTTTCATAATTTATATAATTTTGAGATATGAAATGAGCTTATTATGATTGTTGTTATACGCATATGCAGTTTAAGTTGTGGCTTCTGCAAAGAAGAAGTTTTTGCTCGTTCTAACCTGAACATAACCTATCTAGTGACCATTTATTTGAGGATTGGCTATGACCAAATCTTTATGCTCCCAGCAGGTGCCTCTTGGTCAGTATCTATTTAAAATGTTTCTTTCGTTTCTTTTGGGGGAAAGCTTATGTTGTGTCTAATTGATTGCTGATGCACACATGAACTTTCCCTTCTTGTTGGCACATTTACATGTTGGATTTGCTGGTTGTTTTTTCTTTCTGCTCTGTTTATTATGAATTTATGCTACACTTTGCCCAATCCCTATTATTTTCTGTTACCAAGGATTTAAGTACATGTGTTGGAGTAGTGTCCTGAAATCTTAATTCTGTTGTTGAGCGGTATTCGAAATTTAGGTTTGTTATTTGCTTCAGGAGTTTATATATTCCTGAAGTTAATGCTTGGGCTTGATTCAACATGTTTATTTATGAAACAGATTTTTTATATGTAACTTTATAGTTTGCTTACTACTACATGCAGCTTCTACGATGACCTGGGAGTTGCTCTCTATCATTCTTTGCAATGTCTACACTTTCAAAGTTCTTTTTAGGCTTGGATTAACAGAAAAAAATGAATTTGAAAGATGAAAGAGAGCACAAGAATAAGAAAGCAAAAGGAAAATGAAAAGGAAGGAAATAAGGAAAGAGATGAAAAAGCCACGGAAAAGAAAAGAGAGATGGAAAGAAACGAACTATTTGCTTATCATTGCATATTGTGCATATTGTGCAATAATCAACTTTTGTTTGATACCAAACATAATGCAAATAAGCTATGAACATGAGGGACATTTTTTACTTATTTGACTTCACCTACAAGTGTTAGCTTAAAACTAGTCTTGTTAGAAAAACCATTAATCTATTTTATGTTTTGTATGTTACAATCAATTTATGAAAAATTTCTTTGTTTCTTTATGTTGCAATATTTCTTCGCATCATGCACAAATATACACAAGTCGGCATTTAAATCTGATAGCCTTTTGTCCAGTATATGTATTTGTGTTACCAATGTAGCTGCACGGTCTAGGTTATGGTTTTTGAGTTTTTGCACTTAAGAACTTTCATAAAATGGATGTATAAGCAAAGTAAGGTACTTTTTTAGTATTCTTCTTCATAATTGTTGATTTGATTTTACAATTTTTTATGTTGTTCCTAGAATGATCAAACTAAAACAAGATGTAATAGTGGATACGCCCTGAGAAATAAGTTTAAAATAATACACACATTTTGGAATGTGATGCAATGGAAATTCACTATCCATCTCACAAGTATATATATCTGTTGAAATATGCTTCCAACTTGTGTTTTGGGCTTGACACGGCCGTGCCAAGTTCTGCACGACCGTGCAAGTCCACAGAAACTGCCAGTTGTATTTCGCAGCTGTGACATGGTTGTGCAGAGCTCGACACGGGCCATGCACAGCCAACAAAGCTGCGCAGCCATCTTTCGCGAGTGTGACACGGCCGTGCCGATTCCTACACGACTGTGTCGACTGTAGACGGGCCAGACACGCCTATTTGAGTTAGATTTTGATTTAAAACCTAATCTAATCGGACGGTTGAGATTTCGCATGACCTTTGAGACTATTTTAACCACTCATAGGGTTTATTTAAATCGTGCGAAGAAAGCGAAAAGAAAAAGAAGATATTGTGTGACGTCATCAAGTTACTTCTTCAGCGCGCGTCTTGGAGCTCTAAGACATGATTTAGTGAGTGACTTCTATGGATTTCTATTGAAATTCATTGTAATCGTCTTCTTGGGATTCCACTTTTCGGGTTGAGGGATTATTTGTGAGAGGCTTGGTTTTTTCTTCTCTTTTGATGAGATTTGATATCTCTTGTTTTGGTGAGAAGAGTTTGAACTCCAAGTTTGGAGCTATTGGTGCTCGATCAGGTATGTCATTATTGCAAGAAACCAAGACACTGGAAGAACAAGTGTCCATAGTTGAAGGCTAAAGGTAAATAGTCTGCTCATCCTGTAGCAGCGTTTGGTGGTGCATGCATAGATGCTGATAATGGAGATATATTGGATGTCTTCTTCGAAAGACAATCGGGCTCCATGGATTCTTGATTTAGGGTGCGATTTCCATGACTGCTGCGGAGTCATTTTGTGACAAATACTCCTAGAGATAGACCAGACGTATACATGAGGAACGGAGCTGTCTATAATGGTATGTATCGGCACAGTTCATTTCAAAATGCAGGATGGAGCCATTTGGACACTTACCGGTGTTAGGTACATGCATGTACCGGATTTGCAGCGGAAACTTAATTCGCTTAGAGCTTTGAATGGTGTGGGGTGTAGCGTGGTGCTCAAGGGATAGCGAATACGGGTGTCCAGGAGAGGTCGTTTTGTGATGGCGGCGAAGAAGGTTGGCAACCTTTATAGGCTTCAGGGTCAGACGATGTTGAGTCAGAGGTCTGATGCACGAGAGAGTTCCAGTGGAGGAGCAGTTGGGACTCATAGGGACGTCGTGACAGTGAAGCAAGGTCGGTTGCAGGATGAGATAGTTGCGGTGTGCAGGAAGGGATCGTCAGGTGACAGAGTCCAGGGATCATCAGGTGGACCCGTTACTGAGCGCAAGGAATTGGGAATTCGGTAGAGCAATTATAGCACATTGGTGAGCACTCACGTAGATGGCGTGGATGACATGGCTCAATTTACCCGTACCCGTACCCATACCTGTGACGGGTAAATTTTTGTACCCATGCACATACCCATCGGGTATATGGATACCCGTGTATCCGCTGGGTATGTGTATGTATATCCATATACCCAATGGGTATGTGTATCCATATTTGGTACCCGTAAAAAAATTTACTTGCAGCATAAGGAACCCATTGAACATCTTTTGCTTATGTGATATCCAATCATTACAAGAATGTGAGAAACAAATAACAACATCCATCATGCGAACATTAGTATAGTTATTACAAATATTAGTTTAGTTATTAGTTTTATAAAATATGTAATTGGGGTTTATATGTAATTTACTCTATAAGAATAATATATTAATATTAAAATGATTGGGTACAAGTAGCCGTGGGTATGGATATATAATATGCATACCCGTCCAGTTTTACCCGTGGGTAAAACATGGGTACACATACCCCTACACGTGGGTATAAAAGTCTACACATACCCGAACGGGCCGGTATTCGCGGGTAACCGTACCTGTGGGTAGAATTGCCATCCTTAGACACGGTCGTGCCGATTCTTACACTGTCGTGTCGACTGTAGACTGGCCAGACACGCCTATTTGAGTTAGGTTTTGATTTAAAACCTAACCTAAACGGACGGCTGCGATTCCGCACGACCCTTGAAACTATTTAAACCATTCCTAGGGTTTATTTTGAAGTGTGCGAAGAAAGCGAAAAAAAAAGAATCATTTGTGTGCCGTCATCAAGTTTCTTCTTCCTCGCGTGTCTTGGAGCTCTAGGGCATGATTTGGTGAGTGACTTCTATTGATTTCTATTGAAATTCGTTGTAATTGTCTTATTGGGATTCCTCTTTCGGGTTGAGGGATTATTTGTGAGAGCCTTGGTTTTTGCTTCTCTTTTGATGAGATTTGATATCTCTTGTTTTGGTGAGAAGAGTTTGTACTCCAAGTTTGGAGTTATTTGTGCTCTCTTTTGTTGAAGAAGATTGAAGGAGTCGGCTGTAATTCTATCTGATCATATTAGTGAAAACCGTCATCGGGAAGCTGGACGTAGGCACCATTAGCGGGCCGAACCAAGGTAAACTCTGTGTCGCTTGATTTGTTGCTTTCATGCTTTTGTTATTTTTTATCTTGCTTGTTTGGTTGGATTGTGCCATTGTGGTTTATCTCTGAAAGATCGCGGCATAACGATTGTTGGGTAGCTATTCGCCGAAGTGGGCTTCCGCTAGTCGTCGTCTGGTCGTCAGTTTTTCCCCCCAACAGTATCATCTTTGGATTTATGTTGTTTTGAGTTATGTATATTTGTATGTTTATGTACCGTGGTTAGAGAGAGTAATGCTAACAGAATGCAAAACTATCGGCTCTTGTCAGAACTATTCGCTCTTCACATAAGTGTTCTGTGTTGGCCTCATGAATCCTTATCGACTGTTTCTTAAAACTTTCACCTTTTTTAACTTATGTTTACTGTCGTTAATTTTAGTCTTTTAACAATAATGTAAGTTTTCTACCTCACTCTAACGCATGATGTGCCTCTTTATTTACGTTTTTTTACCATTATACTCTTTTTTTCTCCGCAAGTCTAACTTGTATTGTTTGTCTATCATGTTACCACCATATCAGTTTTAAATTTATTTGTTTGTTTTTTATAATCATGTAATGGTGCCACTCTTACATCCTCAAATCTTATGGCTTACAAAGTCTTGTTAGACATCCATATCTTACTCATTGCCCTACACACACCTGGCTCCAGTTTTCTGACTATTCGTTTGTCATAATAGATTTCAGATAAGAATTTTTCCTTGTAGGAATTGTTTAGCAATTTATCCTGATTTGATTATGACCTCATTGTCATTTCCATTGTTTGCCGTCTATATGCTACCGACATCATAAAGTTTATCATATTAACATATGACATGCACAAATGAAAATGCATGCATGCTTGAGAAAAGAATTACCGAGTTTTCAGGGCATTTCCATCATGTAAATTACAGGCGTAGCAAGACAGGTTTTTTTAAAATCATATATACTGATTAAAATATAAAATAAGTGCATACTTGGGAAGATAATAATGGCCCATATTTTTCATGCCTCGTGGGAGCAAGCGTTTAGAGAAGCAATTTTTCATATAAATGAAAATGTCTTAAATGACTGTTTCAGTTGTATTCAACATTGATTTGTTGTCCGGACCAGGTTTACTTCTCATTGTGATTCAACCAAGAACCAGTTTTGAATGCACTTGTAATGATTTACGAATCAAACCGTATGCTAAATAATGAATTCAATCGGTCCTGCCCACTTGATATCAGGATTTGAATTCAAATCCTACAACTAAAGACAATTGTAGTTGAATGTGTTGGCTACACAATCTCAAAATTACTCGCATTCCTATTAATGCTCACACATGCACAGTTCACAGGCAGGCAGGCAGGCACGCACATATGCTAGATTTATTGGCATATGCATATGAACATGCAATGTAAGGGGGGAAATGATGCATTGGACTTGTGCATGTTGCTTGCACACTATCTTTTCATTAAAAGCGGGATAGTAATGTGTATATAAAATTTTTGATAAAAAATTATATTTAATGCATGCTGTTATTATTTTCTAAGAAGATGCCAAGAAAAAAAGAAAACCGCGAGGACGGTTGTAAGCCTAGGTCAAATCTGTATCTTAGAACTGCACTTATAACTATTGCACTTGAAATTGTGGGTTTTGAAATAAAAAGAAAGACTATGATTTGACACTGAATATTATTTTCCTACCTTTTCTATTGTTACTTCCCATTTTTCATGTTATTGTATGTATGTTTGTGTAGGTGCTGGTTACCGATATTTCTTTTTGGGTGCGGTTGGTTTGAAGGAAAAGGAAAGAAAAGGAAAGAAAGTTAGAAGGAAAACTATTTTCCATTGTTTTGGTTGAAAAGAAAAAACAAAGGAAAATGAAAATGCAAGGAAAATGAAAATGAAAGAAAACAAATTAAAATTTATATTAAAACTTTTGTTTGACTTTTTTCTCCTCTTGGCATAAGGAAAATGAGGGAAAAGAGAGTTAAACTAATTTCTCACATGGATACATCCATGTATTTGTATTTTTTAGCAAACATAATTACTTGTTACATTTAAAAAATTTGTGATTCATAATTTGTGAAAATTAAAAAAAGTAGCGAATAATTCAAATAGCGAATAATTCATGAAATTTTAAAAAAAAAGTAGCGAATAATTCGTGAAATTTTAAAAAAAAGTAGCGAATAATACATTTAAATAATTCATGAAATTTTAAAAATTCGCAAATTATTCATGGTTGCTTGAAAAATCCACACCTTATGCATGAATTTTTCAAATAACTTGCAAATTATTTCAAACTTTTTAACAAAATTTGTAAATTATTCGTCTACTATTTAATAACATATTATCTACAAATCTTAATATATATTTAATATATATAGTGTTAGCGAATTATTAGTTACAATCCGCTTTTCAAAATAACTAACAAGTTTTTAATTTATAAATAAAATTTTAATTTTTTATGATTGTAGAATGATTTAAGTCCACATCGTAACCGGTTAAATTGTTTTTTATTCATTTTCAAAGAGCAACCTAATAAAAGTAATTTCCACATTTTCCTTTCAACTTTCATTCCAATTTTCTTTCTTTTTCTATTTCCTTTTCATTTCATTTTTCTTTCTTTCATTTTCTCACCATCCAAACACACCCTCCATGTTTCTCTTTCTACCTTTTCTGCTGCTGCTGCTGCTGTTTTTCCCTAGCAGCAGCCTGTTCTCGAATGGATGGACACATTCATTCTCATGTCCAGTGAACTTGTAGATCCTAAAGTGAAGGAATTCTGACTCATATATTAGTTGTATCTTGACCTTTTAATTTTACTTTATCATGATTTTCCTGATGTCCATAATTTTCCAAGACATGCTTTCAGGAGTTTAATGCCTTGGTCTTGTTGGTTTAGACCGCTGATCTTCTTCTGTGACGCAAAGTGTTGCTAGAAAATAGGGAATTTCTATCCACATCAATGTTCTATGACATGCTTATAGAAGTTAACATCGCACCTAGTTATTTGTGAGTCACTGAACTCTTTTCTGCTGAGAATTGACCAGTTTAAGCCGTGTGATATGCACTTGCAATTTGTGGGACAATTAGCTTTGTGTTATATTAGGACTGATGGTCGATGGTCACATTATCGCGTATAAAAAACCAATTTTGGCGTCACCCTAGCATCATTAAGGTTGACAGCCCCCTTTTATCATGTTGCAATTTGAAACTATTCATATACATTGTTCTAGTTAATATAGTTGTGCTGGCTGATTTCTTAGTCAAAACCTCAACCATCTGCATAGAATTCCCTATCACATATGAAATTCTCAAAGGGTTATAGCCTTTGTTTCAAACAAGATGCCAACAACACCTATTGGACCTGTCTTTTTTCATACCTTGGTCTTGTGGTCGGTTGGGTTGTGTTGTGTTTTGTCAATTTTGAAATCATTTGATTTTTTAGGAGTTGCTTCTATTATTATTTGGTTTGATGAATCAACCCCACCCATCCGAGAAAGCGCGTGCGTGCACACACACACACAGAGAGAGACATGAGGCGCGGACACAAGCCGAATACAAATCCTTTGCAGAGGATTCTATTAGGTTTCAGTAATGTGTCAAAAGCTGATGCCAAAGCCAAAGCATATGTTTTTGCACGTGGAAAGCCATTTTATGTTTATGATTTTGCTGGAGATTTGTATCAGAAGGATCGACTGCATTAGCATCGGATTACAAATTTCTTATCAGCTTCTTTTAGCAAAACCATGAAACGATGTCAGAAACTTAGTTTGTTGCTGCTAGCTGATTGATCTCCTTAACAGGATATGGAAGTACATATGCTTAAGATTAAGGTGCTTTTTTTAATTCTTTGTACTATATGTAAAATATATCTCGTGGTTTGTTGTGGCTTCGATTGGCCTGCTGCTTTCACCAATTCCGTGCCTCTAATGGCTTTGTGCAATTTACTATATATATAAAGCTAGATTAACGGAGAATAACTGGGATCTTAGGTCTGTTGATGTGTTGAGTTCTTTTTGGTTGAGTAAAAAGTTTTTTATTCTCGCCTAATGGGAGCAGAATGTTCGTGCTGCTGCTGCCGCTGCCGCTGCTGCTTTTTCCTGTCAGTGTGTAAAATATTAAGAAAGCATAAAATAAGATAAGTTGATGACTAACAGAATAAGCCGTGTGAGCAACAATTTAATCAATCCTAGGTCTAGATGCAATCTCACATCCAATCCATTCTCAAGTGCAGCAACAAATGCAAGCGATACAAGCAATGTTTAATCAAATGCTACAGCAGCAGCAACCTCTCCAACTGGAGCATCATGGCTTTCCTCTAAATTAGCAGCCCTAGGGGGCAATGACATCCATCAGCACCACCCCCACCTTCAAGTCTCCAAAACTTTCAAAAAGCAACGACATTGGGAGGGACGGTCATTCCCTGCTTATCATCAAGCTCACCAAGGTCACCTTTTGGTGATGGAATTGAATGTTGTCGTTAGGATGCTGAAAATGACGACCTCGTCAATAACTTAACGGCGCACAAACCAGAGGATATGGATGAACCCGTAACCGAAGTATATGCGTACATCAATGAAGTATATGCGTACATCAATGCGGAAGAAATATTTGTGATTAGTGCCTGGACCTAAAGTCAGGAGAGGATATAACATCTAAAGAGAATGGTAAGGGGGAAGGTAGATAATGAGATTACAAAGATGATTGACAAGAAGAGGCAAACTCTTTGGAGGTTTGAGCTATTCAGGCCCGGATTTGAACAGTATACCCCCATTGAACACGCAACGAGCAACGAGCGTCCATCTTGATGCAAGTTTTAAGAGAGGCGCATCTTAAAAAGGACTCGCATGCACTGTGATTACTATCAAGAACGTGACATCCAACGTCTGTCACATCCATTTTACATAATAGGGGATGGACCTACTTGGGTTGTACAAGTTACGGACGTATGATGGTATACAAGTTATGGACGTAACATGTGACAATAATTTGTCCTCCACTGGGAAGTGGCAAAGCTCTATCTTACATTCTAGACGTAGCATTAAGAGAAGCAAGTAAAATCTGATCTACTTGCTTTCATACCATTGCAAACGTCTTCTTTGTTCAATATACATAACAGCATACATAGGCAGCCAAACTGACCGCTTGGAGCACAAAATGGAAGATGCATAATTTCCATCTTCCTCGATAACAGATACATTCTCTGGCCGTTAAAGACGAGGCAGATATGATATAGGCCGCAAAGTGCAAAATTTTCTATTTTAATAAACACATACATACCTTCGTGTTGTGCATATGATAGGTCAAAACCATAACCGTGAGCTTGAACCTCCAACTCCGTCTTTGTTGACATGCTGCTTTGCCTCTGAAGCCAATTTACACATCACGGCTGGCATTAGACTTGCAGTTCAAGCGGAATGTTCAGCCGCGTATGATTCCAAATGTCAGCATCAGGAGATGCAATTGAACTTTGTCTAAAGATCATTTCCCAAAGAAAAGGGTATTGCCCAGCACAAAAAGGACGAGGGACAATTCAAGAAAGAAGATTGTGTTGATCAACATTCGATCCACCGCCCATCCAAATATGGTAATTCCTCCAGGGTTTGACTGAAGGTACAGTACTGTAATTTGGGGGGAAAATCCATGTTCACTAATAATTTGACTAGGCATGCAATAATGCAATTGGACTGATATAAGTAAACAGAAGTTGCACCATGTAGAGGGATAGACAAATGACCGTAAGGCTGAGAAGAACCTCGGTTTTAGAAGCATATATTTTGTAGATTAAAAGGTAAGAATGAAAAGAAAAGCACACCTAATTTATGTCATCAAAGTATTCGCTGTTTGCAAAAAATAAATCAGAATTTTTAATCAATGGAAGCACTTCTAGCTTTTCTATTACTTTCAGGCTTTATTTAAAGATAGCTAATTATTTTGCGAATAATACATCAAAGATTCCTCTTCTTTAAGTTTTGTAGGGTTTTAATGGATCTCACCAATGATCTAAACCCGTAATTTGTATAGCATAGGAACAATGACAGATTGCAGAAATAGTTACCTTAGTCGAAGATCTTATTGTTAGATTAGTTTTGATGAAGCGAACCCCCCTTTCAATGTTATAATAACGTGTACTTTTAACGCCCACGACATAGTAGTGACAATAGAATCTCTAAAGCTCCACAAGATGGCTCCTCCATCCAGCAAGAATGCATATGCCAATGTAGATATTCTCTTATTAAGATCGCCCAACCAATCAGACTCGGTGTTACCCTCTCAAAGCCTCAAAACCAATCATCCATAATAGAGGACATAATCGGCAACCTCGTTTCAATGCCTTCCAATGATCAAGATATGTGTTCGATTGATATCTTCTTAGTATATATCAAGCTACCTATTCCATTAGCATAAGAGACTCACGCCGTCTTTTCATAATTTTGTTGAGGCTTTGGATAACATTTAAGCTAAGACAATGGTTCTTGGCAACATGTATGTCAATAGGTTTTGTACTAGCCATATTAGAGCGATCAAGAACTGTCCTTGTGTACGTCTCTTACGAGAGTCGAAAAAACTGCTTGCGCCGATCCGTGTGGATCTTAGCTCCCAGCATGTAGAATGCATTACCCATATCCTTCGTGTCAAAATAAGATGCTAGTCAATGTTTGGTTGCTTCAAAAATCTTCATATCATTAGAAACCATTAGAATGTCAGCATCAAGATTATAAAACTCTCAGCAAATTGTTTAAAATACATGTAATGGGATTTCTCCATCATCATAAACCCATATTAACGTATAGCTCGATGGAATCTTAAGTATCATTATATAAATGATTGCTTCAATCAGTAAATTAAGCGGTTGAGCCAGTAAACTGTTAAACTGTTCGTTCATGACATTACAACCCATTCAAGTTGTTCCATAAAGATCTCCACATCCAGTTTTCAATATAGACATACCAGTTTAACGTTTGTTTAACGTCTACCTGGACCGTTCCAAGTCCACACAAGCATTGATTTAAATATCGACCGATACAGCCGATATATCGGTATCGTACCCAATCGGGTCTAATACTGATATAAATGATGCTTTGTTAAAATGAACCCGTTATGCCGATATAGTGGCTCGATGTCGACCGATATGGGGCGATACTATTCATTACTGGTTTTTTAAAAAAAGTAAACGGGTTAGGATCGAATCGATCCAAACCTGTTTTCTTTATATTATTTTGCAAATGGCAATCGCCCCAGACTTGATAAGTATACATAGAATACAACTCTTCGTTCATTGCATCTTCCATTCATTCACATTGGGGTTAGAAAAAACCTTTAAAGACTTTAGTTCCACATCATCTTGTGATGATGCCACCATGTAAACTTCCACTTCATCTAATGACGTTAACATGGAATCTTGACACATTAGCTGTGTACAAGTTCTTGGGATTTCTACATGGATGTGGCCCGTTATCAGCAAGCTTACAGCTTGCACTAATTCCATGATCCTCTTGTAGTTGAGTGGAGTTAATATCACCAAGTTCGGACAAGTCTAAGTCCCAGCTTCTTTCTTTCATGCAAGGAAACTTCTCTATGAACTCGACATAGTGTGACAATAGTATGATCATAATACCATATTTGTTTCACTTAAGAAACGTATCCGTTAGGACTCATCAAAGTAGCGTAAAAATATGCAATTTTTTCCCATAGACCCAGCTTGCCATGTGGATAGAACTGAGGTGCACATATGTCATTGAACACTATGATATGAGGCAATACCCGTCCATAACTCGTAAATGATGGTATTGACCAGTTTGGAAGGACATAGTGCACAATATAGGGCACAGTAAGTAGCGCATCTCCTTAATTCGAGTTTTGATAGTGCCGATTGCACCATCATCGATCTTACCATGTCAAGCAACACCTTAATCCTTTTAAGACACCATTCTGTTGCGGAGTATGCGTAGACAACTGTTGAGTAACCTCCCTTTTTATCACATAATTTCTTGAACTATTCAAATATATACTCACGGCCACACTTTTGAGCCCTTTAACGTCTCCATCATACGCAAGTACCATTTAGAACGAGTATTTGCTTCAAATTTATGTGAAATCAAATATACACATACATTCATCTATGAATCTAATAAAGGGGCCCCACCCTAAGTCTTTAAACTTATTTGTTTGTAGATGTCCGAGTAGATAAGATCCAATAGGACAGATATGCGTTTAACTTTTCCAATCGGTTTTCTTATGGCTTTGCCAATAAGACAAGGCTCACAAGTGGGCAAGGTTAATTTGGAGAGCAAGCCAAGTACGTCATCTCAAGCCTAATGTAACATCATTTCTTGTCTAATATCTCCTAGTCTACTTTGCCATTCACAAAGATTGCAATAGAAATGTATTATGCAACAACATTGAAAACAACAAATATATAACTGGTATCATTCAAAATATATAAACTTTTGACAAGAAACCAGTTACATAAAAATATTCCCATAATTGGGTATATGTCCATTAGACAAGGTTGCACTAACATTGTTCTGCACTAACTTAGACACTGATAAATTTCTTCAAATTCCCAAGGCATGCGTGACATCCTCTATGAGTAAGGAATTTCCACCTTTTACATCCAGTCAGTATACGCACCTAATATTGGAGTCCATTCACACCTAATATTGGAGTCATTTCTATGAATAATGTTTCACTCTACTTCAAAATCTGATAGTATGACTCAAATATCTCTGTCACATTATGTAGTCGGTGTCACATTATGTAGTCGGTGGAGCCTGAGTTTACAACTGACAAATGAGGAGAGTCAACACAATCAATCAAACTATGCAAGCAAACAAATGCATCATATGAGTAAGGACATGCCTTCTTCGGCGATGAACATTCTTACATGAAGTGACGCATTCGTTCACAATTATGGCCAAATGCCTAGTCCTTCCTATAGATATTGTGCTTTTTACGCTTCCCACGCTTCTCCTTCTTGAAATCCTCTTCCTTTGATTGCCATACCCCCGGCGTAGTTTTACTTGAAAACTTTTGCTTTGGCTACATCACCTCATGGATGTTAGGCTTCCACATTCATGGTCTTACCTTTGGCTTGAGTCATCTATTGATGCTCATCCTCAAGCTTCAAATGTTTCCTAGGATTGAAGTTGGCATGTTACTTTAAGTTTACATGTAGGAGTGTCTAGTAATGAAAGGTCTACATTGACGAGAAGTCAATTCCTTTGTGGAAAGCCTCGAAACCCCTAGATTTTATTGTTCTTTCCCAAAATTTTCTATAAATTTCCCTAAATCTTTCTGGTTCTACACCAAATTTGGTATCAGAGCCAAAAGATCTCATCTTTCTCTTTCAAATCCCCAAATAAAAAATCGAAACAAATTCCAAAACCCTTACCGGCTGCCGCCCAAAACCTCCTCTAGTGACATCATCTGTGGTCGCCCAAGGCCTCCCACGCCCTCGTCGACATCGTTCTTAGCCGACAACACCGACCATTGCCCTTGATCCATCATCGAGAAGAACCTCAATGCTCGACATTGATGTCGACGACCAGGGGAGTCGAACCCTCCAGCAACTTGTATGTATTCTGACTAACCCAAACCCACGGTTTGGCGACAAATCATTGTTGATTTTGTCGAAAAATGTTGTCGTCGTCGTTTGAACCATCTGTTACCGTGTCGGCTCCGTTGAGCCGACCCTGATAGTGAGTCGTGTTGTGAAGCTATGCTGCGTCGCGCCGACCGACTAAGCCGCATTGTTCATCGACTAAATTTGAGTCGATGCAACCAGGCTCGAGCCGACTGAGCCAGTGAGCCAACCTGATGTCTGCTCCAGTCGAACCAGGTTAACAGCTCCACTAGACCAATGTGCACAATGTGTCGTTCCATTTCTTGGGGATTTTATTGGATTTTTTATGTCGTCCAGCTATTTCTAAGATTTCGGAGTTATTTTCAGCACAAATTTAGTACAGTTTGCGCCATTGGCTAGCCAACTCAACTAAATGCACATAACTATCCTTTGTGGACCTATTTATCTTCCGCACTTGAGTTCTAATTTTATGAGGTACTATGATGATAACTACAAAAGCTATTTTCTTCTAACAAATTAAGAGCATGAGATGTTCAGACAGGTCCCACTCTTTTATGGCTTTGATGATAGGTATGGATGTGATAATTGGGAGTATCATTTAGAATATTTCTTCTCGTGTTTTAATTTTTCAAATGAAAAAATATCTATATTACATTTGACAACTGTTTTTGAATTTTATGGCTGACTAGGATAAGCTGATGTCATGCTGATGTATAAAGAGGTTGATAGAAGAATGGCTAGAATTTAATCTTGGTAAAAGAAGGGTTGAGATGAGTGTTTGGAAAAACCACCACTTTTTTCCTTTGGTGTTCAAACCCCCACAATCACTACATTTGCGCAGAATACCACCCATTTCCCCTTTTTGATAAAAACCCCTCTCATTTCACTTTTTGCCCACACACCCTACACACACCCACACATATGCATTTCCCCACAATCACTATATTTGTGCATAATACCCTAAACCCCTCCCATTTCACTTTTTCCCCCACTTTTTGGCCCGGGTTAAAATTTTTTTCACACACTGGAAGACGCCCGCGCCGAAGCACGATTTTTGTTTAATTTTTGGGAAGAAAAAGAGTTTGAGGTGATATCTTAAATGAATCGTGCCCGAGGGCATGGGTTATGCACCAAAGGCGTCTGCGTCGAAGCTAGATTTTTTTCGTTTAGATTTTGGAGAGGGAAATAATTTTTGGGAAGAACAAAAATTTTGATGGGATATCTTAAATGAATCGTGCCCGAGGGCACGGGTTATGATTAGTACATACACATATCACAAGCTAAATGAAGAAGTGTCATCTTGGTATAAGCAATTTCAAGTTTCTTTTCAAAGTTATTCAGTATTCAAACCACTCTTCGATGTCGGTATCTTTCCAAGCATATAATAATACATCAATCATCACTACAAATCTATGGTCCAAAGGCAGAAAAGATCCATTAGAAGAGTTACTCGAACTAAAGAAGAAACAAGAGATTGAACCTAAGCCAGAGTACATGATAGAGCATGACTAGAACCTGAGATAGAGTGATGAGCTTAAGCCAGATCTTGAATATGAGATTAAGATAAAATTTGAGCATGAGCCCATATTGAAGCCCGAGCCAGCATTGGAATCAGAGCCAGAGCCAGAGTCTTAGCTTGATCCTGAATTAGTATCGTCTTAGCTTGATCCTGAATTAGTATCGTAATCCAGGCTAAAGCTTTATCTTGGGCCATGTGTTGATCTTACATTAGAGCTGTAGATAGAAGCACCATTATATCTAATTGAGCACATCGAGTTTGTCATCACATATCATTCTCATTTTACCAACAAACATGTTCTATATGTTTTTCTTTCTTTTGTGATTTGGGAGAAATTTTTGAAAGATATCTATATATTCACATCATACCACGCTTTGAAGTTCATGAACACATATATTCGAATTACAAGTGACTACTGATTTTTGTCCAATTATGCTACTGATGTCACCATTCAATAGGTGGTGAAGTTCTCATGCCAATGAGAATGATAGTGATCCAACTGAGATAGTCTTTTTTTACTTTTATTTTTATTTTTATTTTATTTTAGATTTTATATTTGAGGTAGGGATAGAGTTAAGTTTTGAGTCTTTTATTTATTTTTGAGTGTTTTAGTTATTTTAGAGTTTTTGTCCAATATTGGTGGAAAGAAAAAATGGTACAAGCTGTAAGCCTATACAACGACCTCAAAACTGGCGTATTTGATCAATGAAAGGTTTGAGAAATTAAAAGCTCATAAACCTGAGAAAATTCTGCATTGACAAGAAGTCAATTCCTTACCGAGAATACTCAGAAACACTAGATTTTATTGTTCTTCCCTAAATTTTTCCACAAATTTTCCTAGATCTTTCTGGTTCTACATCACAACCTAAAAGAGTTTCCTACAGTCATTTTTGTGATTTCATATAGCTATTATAAAAGGCAAAAACTAAGCAAAGTGAGGTAAATTATGAAAGCCAGGTGTTATTTCCTTATAGATTTTCTCCAAAGTTTTTATTGAGATTGATTTTTTCTTAAATCCAAGTCACACATTGTAATCCAAGTTTATGTTGGTATCTGATACCACTTGTTAATGTGGTACCAATCGCCTTGCGGAATTTTTAAGATCGTTGTGACAACAAACAAATCAAATGACAATTCAAACCTGCAACACAAGCAATAATATGGCAGTAACCCAAAACAAAAGAATAATACATAATGACACCAAAGATTTATACCGATTCCACTCAATACTTGGTATACATCCAGTTAAAGAGATCACTAATGCTTCAATATCCTTGGATTACAAGCTATGTCATTTGGTTAAAGAGAAACAACCAAACCCGCTAAGAAATCGCAGAAGAAACTATGGAGAAAACCTCTCAACTAAGCCACCAAAGCCCTCAGTTTGCCCTCTAGATATTCTACAGGTAGCCGCAAATTTTACAGAGAAAATTGCTAAGACATAGCTGGATAATTGCACCAAAAACCTAGCCAAAACATGCATATATAGCCTTGCAGGTCTATGCATAAAACGGGTCGGAATCAGATCCAAATTCGAATCAGATCCGACTTCAACGTGTTACACATCTTCGGTCGTTGGATCTGGGCGAGGGCGCCCAGATTGCACCACAATCCCCCACCGATTCAGCACAATTGCTACACACCTCGTCGCTCATGCGCTATACGCTTGACACAAAAAATCACCGATGGGCTTACGTTCATGGGCATCACTGCTCGAGCGGGCCGCTCTTTGCTCCGTGGGCCGCTTGGCCATGCCAGCGCTAGGGGGCTTCGTCCGTGCATCAACGTGTCTGTGGGCCCAGCACCCTTGGGATATTCAACTGCTCTCTTGCACTCTTTTGCACTGTGCAAAATACTTCCGAAATAACTAATGGGATGGACTTGTTAGATCCTTGATTTTGGGCTTCAAAAAATCTACAATTTTTTTAAAAAATCCTGATAAATCCGAGATGCATCCCAAGATATTTTTGGTGTTTTGTATCACAATTTTCGACAGTTTATGGAAGTGATAATGATGCGGACCCGAGCCGCACCCGGTTCCACTTGAGGCCGGCGGCTACCTAGGGGGACCCACCCACCTTTAGTAACTTACGTGCGCCGTATGAGGCGCGGTAGCACGTAGGAGAGTTAGTTAGGGGTATTCTAGTCATTTTAGACTAGATTAGTAATTCCCCACTTTTCTATAAATTAGGGCTAGCCGTCTTTATTTTATTTTATGCTTGATTTGTGAAAACACTTTGAGTTATCAATTGTGAGGGTTTTTAGGCTTTGATCCGTTCATTCAAAGCTAGGAGACAGGATCTCGTCTCGAAGGAGATCCATTTATCTTGTGTTCTTCGCAAATCATTCTCTATAAAATTCCTCTTTTTATATTTTCCTCTTTTAAAAATCTGAACTTTATTGATTCGATCCACCGGATCGTATCAAATTGGTATCAGAGCATTGAGATCCAATGGCGACGAGCACGAGGTCAAAGGCGGATGGCGTGGATGAGAAGGTATAAGGGCTTCGAGAAGAGTTCACCCGGGAGATCGAGGGCTTGAAGAAAACCCTAGGTGAATCCATCAAGGATCACGCCCATTCGCAAGAGGACATCCAAACCGAGATCCGGGGCATGCGAAGGGACGCCGCGCAGACGGCAAGGGACATCCAAGGGTTAAAGGAGGCAACTTCAGATCTCAAGTTTTTAAGGGAGGCTACATCGTCAATTCCGGAGATAAAGGCTATGCTCCAAGCCCTCACGATGGAGAGGGGAAGAGAGCGGGGCAAGGGGATTCAAGGGGGAGAAAATCAAGTAGATTCTACGCTTGAATCAGCAACTTGGGAGCAATCGGAGGGGATGACGGCTACGGCGACTTTTTGGGGGCGAAACGCGGCCCCCCTAAACCCTAGGAGGGCCGGCCAGCAGGAGACAGGGCCAGCAGGCCCTCCTAGGCCTGCGGATGAACCGGCAGGCCCATCAGGGCCTGCGGCCACTGTAGCAGGCCCCCCCGGGCCTGCGGAAGTTACTGCAGGCCCTGTTGGGCCTGCGCAGCACGCGACATGCCCAACTGGGCCTGCCGCAGCTGCGGCAGGGCCCAGTGGGCCTGCCGCAGCAGCTGCAGGCCCGGACGGGCCTGCTGCGGCATCGGCAGGCCCATTCAGGCCTGCCGCTGCCCCAGCAGCCTCGATCCGGCCTGCAGCCCAGTCCTGGGGGCCCGCCGAGGTGCAGGCGGCCCACTGGGGGCCCGCGTCGACGCCAACTACTTTCCGAGGGCCCCCGGTAGTGCAGACAGGCCCATGGGGGCCAGATGGAGGCGGATGGGCCCGGGACGCGATGATTGGGGCTCCAGCAGCCCAATTTTGGAGACCAGAGGCCCACCCACAGGTACTGAGACCACAGGTGGACCCCAGACAGGTGTTTGATGGCTTTCCGGAGTGGGGACATGGCCCGAGGGGCTACTTTGGAGGACGGACAGCGCCAGTACAGCAGCCCAGAGGAGCCGGAGGACCCTTGATGGCGCGACAACAGGAGTTTCCGGGGTACCATTACCAGCCCGAGGCGTGGGAGCGACCCGGGTGGCCTGAGGAGCTGTACGGGGCTGACAGAGGAGGGCCCGTTGAGGCAGTCGGCGGGGGATTCGGCCGTGGGGGAGACCGCGGTAGAGATGGGGGTCCACATGGAGACATTAATGCAGACCGCCGCCTCATGAAGCTGAAGATGCCGATTTTTGACGGCACAGACCCGGACGGGTGGATCTACCGGGCGGAGCGATACTTCCAGGTGATGAGACTGACGGAGGAGGAGGTTCTGAGAGCCATAGGGATCTACTTCGAGGGGAAGGCGTTGGCATGGTACAGGTGGAAGGCGGCACGGACGCCCTTTCGCACTTGGGAGGAGCTTTCCGCACTGATACTAGACCGGTTCCAGGAGACCCCAGGAGGAGATTTCTACGAGCAGTTATCTGCTCTGAGGCAGGAGGGGACGGTCAGGGATTATGTGGAGAGATTCGAGATGTTGAACAGTAGGGTGAAGGGGGTGACTGACGAGGTGATGATCGGGAATTTCATGAGGGGGTTGAAGCCCTCTATCCGAGCAGAGCTGAGGATGCAGAGTCCGGGGACATTGGAGGATGTCCTTCGCCTGGCCCACAAAGCGGAGGAGAAGCATGCAGAGGAGAGACGCATTCGGGGGACTTGGGGGGCCCAGGGCCAGCGTAGTCAGACAGCACCGGCCCCACTCCCGGGGGTTACAGTAGCACCAGTGGACACGGAAATGAAGAGAGAGGAAAACCGACCAGTGATCCCTGGTAAACGGATGACCGAGGCTGATATGAGGGCGAGGCGTGCTGCAGGCCTCTGTTTCAGATGCGATGAGAAGTTCAGTCCCGGTCATCGGTGTGCGAGCAGGCTGATGCAGATTGTGCTAGAACCAGACGAGTGGGTGTATGCTGAGGGTGGGGAGCCAGTGATGACGGAAGAGAGCGAGGTTGAGCACGCACATCTGGATGTAGCTGAGGTGTCCCTGAACTCCTTGGTAGGTGTAACCACGAACCATACCATGAAGTTGTCAGGACGATTGGACGACGCGCCGGTGACGGTACTCATAGACAGTGGGGCTACCCACAACTTCATCTCTCGACATTTGGTGGATCGTCATAGGTTGCAGGTGAGCACCTTGGAGACGTTTACGGTCCTCTCAGGGACAGGGAGGAGGGAGGAGAGCAGTGGGATGTGCAAAGGGCTGAGTCTGACCTTACAGGGAGTGCAGATCGTGGAGGACTTCTTGCACCTAGAGTTGGACAATATCGATGTGATTTTGGGCGTGCAGTGGCTGAGGGGGTTGGGCGAGGTGAAGATGAATTGGAAGCAGCTTAGGATGGAATTCCAGGAGGGGGGTCGCACGGTGGTTCTGACAGGTGACCCTAGCCTCTGTTTTCCCTCGGGGGCCTTCAAAGCCAGATCTCCACCTTGAGGACAAGGTGGCTCTTTTAGGGGGCGGTATTGATGCGGACCCGAGCCGCACCCGGTTCCACTTGAGGCCGGCGGCTACCTAGGGGGGACCCACCCACCTTTAGTCACTTACGTGCGCCGTAGGAGGCGCGGTAGCACGTAGGAGGGTTAGTTAGGGGTATTCTAGTCATTTTAGACTAGATTAGTAATTCCCCACTTTTCTATAAATTAGGGCTAGCCGTCTTTATTTTATTTTATGCTTGATTTGTGAAAACACTTTGAGTTATCAATTGTGAGGGTTTTTAGGCTTTGATCCGTTCATTCAAAGCTAGGAGACAGGATCTCGTCTCGAAGGAGATCCATTTATCTTGTGTTCTTCGCAAATCATTCTCTATAAAATTCCTCTTTTTATATTTTCCTCTTTTAAAAATCTGAACTTTATTGATTCGATCCACCGGATCGTATCAGATAACTATCTTTTCATTTAGATGTACACCAAATATTAAATGGAACCGGTATAAATTTTGGTGTCAAGTATGTGATTATGTTTTAGTTTATGTTATATCTTTATTATTACTATTGGGTTATGGATTTGCTGGGGTATGGAAAGAATTTGCAGTTTATTGTTGATTCACGATCTTAATTTTCAGCGAGGTGGTTGTCGAGTTGACAAATAATTATCACCCCCATCACGTAGCTAGTGGTTTTAATAAACAATAATCTATTTTAATTACAAGAGCCCCCTGGACATGAATTATGATTAACTAATTGAACTACCGGAAGGAAACATCGAAATTGAGCATCGTCCTACTAATATGATTCAGTATAGATCTTATGACTAGGACAGTCTATTTTATATATGCCGCTCAACATGATCTAAGCTATTTACAGGCCTACAAACAAAAAATCATATTGTTTTGTCGTGTTTTACATGTGATAAATTGGTGTCAAATGAATGGCTGGAAATGGAGTCTGTTTTGATCTATAGTTTGGTGTAGAAATTAAAATTAAACCTTGGATCATGATCAGCACACTATAAAACCATTTCATACGTTTATTTTTAGTTTGAAACATACAATAATGCAAAATCAAACTGTTCAAATTCTGAAAGTGAAAAAATAGAATAGCAGATACCCTTTAAATATTCTGAATTCTGCCCAAAAAACACCTTTGCTATGTGTCAACATGTTGGTCTAAATAATTAAGATCCTAATCACTACAAATATTACCAGCCTTTTATTTTAATACATGGTTCTTGCTATTGATGGGGATAGGTCATATGAGGTCTATATGCAAGAAAATTACGGGTAAGAGGTGGCTAGGACTGCAAGTTACAATCTTACTTTAAACCGTGTTCTTGTGTACAGAAATCAAATATCTACAGGCTAGGCATTGACGAGCATTAATATATCTTCTTAGCAATCAATCTTCAGTTAGGGCTAGAAAATAAGAGGTTGGATTGTTGGTTAGCTTTACTTACCTAGAGCTTGTCTCTTGTGGTATGCAGACATGTGAGAATTTATTTGAGTGGTAGTTTGCCATGTAACACTGTCTAATGACTCCAAATCACTTTCTGAATGATTGATGGCTATTGAGCTTGCCGGAACAACTTCTGAATTCCCAGAGCCATTCGTGACTCTCGAGTGAGAAGAATCAGAACTGCATGTTATCCATGCATGCCATTTGCTGGCAACCGATGCAATTCCTTGTGCCCTATGAGTAATTTTTGCACCTGAATGCAAGCAAAGGACAACACCAACCACTTGAACAATTGAAGATACCTGCAACATGAAGAAAGATTAAATGCATGATATCCATTTAAGAAACTAGAGATAACCATTTGCTGCAAATTAATCATGGATTAACAAAGGTTACATTAGACTTACAGCCAAGTTCCCAGCATTAGTAAAATTGACTATTGAACTGTATTTCGTAGTCTGGAAAAGTATCACACATTGACTTGCTGAGATAAATATGAACAATAATAGAAGAAACATCCGGAACCGATGGCTGATTTTGGAAAGATTATAGCGTAGGCGAACATGTTCTTCCAACAATATCAAAGTGTCCAGATCCCTATCTAGAAGTTTGCTATAATCGTCAAAGTGAACAACTTGCAAATTGAAGACCAAATTGAACAAAATGCAAGCTGATAAGAAAATCATGGTCAAGTAAACCCATGATAGGACTGAAGCTGACAAGACCAAAGCAGATCTCCATACGGAGTCATGAAAGATGCACACAGATCTGTTGACTTCCCGGGCAGTTTTTATAACAAAGCATGGCAACATCCACCAAAGGAGCAACCGAAAAAAATCCTGCAAAAATAGCATGCTCTTCTTTACTATGGAATGTATGCAAGAAAAGAACTAAGTTTTAGTATCGTGATCAAATGTACAAGTATATATGCTAATCAATTAAAAAGGAGCTTGTATACAACAAGGTTATGAGTAACACGGATCGTTTCGGTACATGGAATGAAAATGTTTATGAACGATGTTATTGGTCCAAACATGGGGAAATCTTCATTGGATGCGTGGTAGGAACGAAATCCTTTATTATTTATGCGATTGTTAAAGAATTTTTGTATTTTTTAATACACAAATTTACTGGTATTTTTAATGGTATGTATGTATGCAAAATAATTTGTATCATAAAACTTACCAGGTGCTGCACAACTTCGTAACAGTAATCCCCCATCTTGCCTAAAAAGTTCTTATAAATCTAGGATGCTGATTTTTACCATTCCAAGTCCTTAACGTACCACGCTTCGGAAATCCGGACAACAGATCGTGGAGGGTGGAGGGTTTACCATTTTCAGGTAATATTGGTATAGCTGAGCAATGAATAAAAAGAATGCAATTTTCTTTCACTTGAGTGACAGAAAGTTATATGTGAAGAGACGCAATGTTAGTAGCTCACTCGGAGCCAATTTCTACTCATTTTTTGTTGCAACATTTCTATTCAGCAGTTTAAACAGATGGAATATAACGATGATACTCTATAGTCTTCAACTCCTGCAATGGTAATATCTATGCCTGAAATTAACATCCTAACTAGGTTAGCTTCAGAAATTTGGAAAAGTAAACCAGCCGCAAGCGATTGCAGATTCATAAAAAATGAATTTGAAAATTATCAAAAGCTCTAATTGAATCGTAGTTTGGAAGCCTCTATCATCAGCATTCAGTTTAAGGATGGGTGACGTCTTAATTCATATCTGAGGTACATTCATCAAAAAAAAAATTGTTGTCACAAAGCGATGGACACATCAACACTTGACACCCAAGCTAGTTCATCTAATATCCCATCTATTAAAGAAATTTACATGTTTAAATTCCAAAAAAAATCTTTGTGCGATTTTTTAACATGATACATGGAGGAAAAACATTCCAGGCGACTGTCTTCCTAGTTTTTATTTGCTATACTTATCTGTAAATTCCCATAAAGAGCAAATTGTAAGTGAATCTTTCTATCGCATGTGATTGTTGGACTAATTGTTATCTCATTTAGTCAATTGTGCAATGAAGATGTAGCATGCTCTTCGCAGAGTTCATTTTTTGAAAGCATTTATGGTTTTCGTCTTTTTTTCAGCATTATGTTTAAATTTGATACATGGAGCATCATGTTTAAATTGTGCAAGTCATTCAAAACATCAAATAGCGTAAATTTTAAGACTTTGAAGTTCAATTGTTCAAACGCCCTGAGAGAAGGTATCGTTTTACGCGTACTGCAAGGATATGTGACAAATCTAGCCAATCTGAATGTAACAATTTGAAAATCTTGTTACCCGTCTTTTTTTTTGTAAAAAACCAAGGAATACAAATTAGGTTACATGAAAATATTCCCAGACTAGGAAGCTATCCAACTTTACAAATCAACGATTCTTTGCGTCTGATATAACAAAAAACAAAAAATTCACCTGAATCTTTCTCACGTACTCGTCCTGCAACCTCTCGACCTCTCCATGATGCTGATCGACGAACAAAAACTTCCTGATCCCGTACTTGTACAAATTCTTGGAGACGCAGACCAAAGAGACGGCAGCCAATGACGCCTCGGAGACGAGGGCGCAGAGCTCGAAGCTATCGATATGGCATCGAGAGAGGTAGATGGCTGCGGCGGGAGCGGCGAGCCCAAGGAGGACGAAGGCGGATGCGGTGAGTACGAGGCAGAGAGGCGACGACGAGTCAGCGTTGTGGAATCCGAGTAGGGAGAGGAAGAATTCGAGGCGGCGGATGATGATGTCGAGCGGCCTCGGAGGAGGATCGACGAGCGGCGCTAGGGTTTCGGAGTCAGCGGCCATCAGAGATGCGAGTGAGCTCGTGAGTCGTTTTTAATGTTTTTATATTCATTTTACTTTGGGGGGCGGGAGACAGGGAAGATCGTCTTTCGGTCGGGTGGGAGTTGGGGGCACGTGATAGGCACGTGCATTTGTTGACCGTCCTGCAAGTTGGGATTCAGTGTTGTATTACTGTGATTGGTTGACGTGTCGTTACGTAATGTAATTGATATCTAATCCACGAATTGTGTTCGTTTTCGATGTTAATGATTTCTTTTTTTCGCTCTTTTTCGCCGACGTTTAGAGGCATCTTTAACTCACACTTCCAAAGCAAGGTACCCTCCAAAAAGGTTCACGCATACCCCTCTCTCTCATTTTTGCTTGCGTCTTAAGACAACTAGATATGCTGTTTGATTAGATGCTAGCAGAGGAAAACCGTACGTTGTGGTAATAAGAATCAAAGTTGAACAACATGTGTTACAATATCATGTGGTATCAAAGAGGCCGGCCGTTTTCTTCATTACTCAATGCATCATCGTCAATATCGACAATAAAGCAACTGCATTAGCTTGTACATTACCATGCAACGATCTGCATGTAAGAAGTCTTGGGGCGATGCGAGGGTGGGATATGGGAAAATTCCAAGCACAATCCAAACAACTCCAACTCCAGCTCCATAAGTGGAGAGCCACAACGATCTCCGACAATGGTCAGGTACTCTTTAAACATGATCTAGCTTCCTCCAACCTACCATCTCTTTTTTACTCCTTCTATAGATCGACACGTAAGCTATCGGTGTGTCTCTCTAACAGATTGACCGTAGATTACCTCGGGCCTCATTTGAGTCACGTGCTGATTTAAACATCATAGGGGATTAGGTTGGACCCCAGATCTGACCCCCCTAACGATCCATTGTGTTGTAGGAAGTTGAATGCAACCCGGAGATGGCTCGGGTTCGACAGATACAACTCGGACCTGATTGGAACGTCATGTAGATAGCTAGGACACTGACTCACATATCTCAGATCGGAGACCATTCAGCTTATGGCTTAGCTCGTCCAATATCCAGATAGTTGCCTACGTCAGCTGCTACATCCAAATCATCTTCCAACAATTTCATCGGTGAGAAAACACCCCAAAACATCTGGCGTCGTCTGTGGGAACGAGTCGACATCCACATCGTCAACCGCACCGACAATGACTCATTCTACTAATCAAAGGCCTAAAAGGCCAATTTCCAAAGGGACGACATACGTCACTCCGCTCCCAGGCTCCCAACGGATCCCAGTCCAATACAGCTATATGACTGGGGAAAGAGCTTATCCATTCTCGTAATGCATGACATCTGCAGAGGTATGGTCGGTAAGAAACAAATAAACCAAGTAAATCCTTATGTTTGTTTCGATTTTTTTTTCTTCTTGCCGAGCTAACATATTTTGCATAGTTAACATGATCTTCGACAAATGTACTCTGAGAGAGCATTTGATCGACCTTTTTCCACCTTATCTTCAATAAATTGCACAGGCCCACAAACCAGCTCAGGAAACCTAACGGGCTGGTCGGTTATACGACCAGAAGCTAACCGTCCTCGTGGACCGACCAAGCTGCATATCGGCTGTAAGTCGAGAGGCCACACCCCTAGCGTGCCAACCAAACTGTAAGTTGAGTGGCCACTTTGTCATGCCATGTATTTGGAAGACCCCCTTTGTGAGTATTTCCATGAGGGTATGTCCATGTGTATGGTTTTATTGAGTGTATGTGTATTTATGTGTTTGTATTTGGAGGTGGGCTTTGCCTACATGCATGTGTAGTGTGTATTGTGTGTAAGTCTTGACCTTGTGCGTGTATGTGTATGTGCATGTGTATGCATGTATAAGTAATATGTGTATGTGGGTGTGTATAGAAATGGCATGCTTGTAATTATCTAACCAAGATGAGGGGCAATTTCCTTGTGTGGCATCCAGTGTAATTAGGCACCAACTTAGAGGGCATTTTTTGTAGAAGGGCATTTTAGTCATTTCCCCCTTAGATGAGATCCTCTAGAATTTCTTCTTGGTTAAGAATGTTATTAAGTGGAAGATGGAGGGTATAAGTGTCTTTAGCTAGGTTGGAGGGATCTAGAGAAGGTTAGAAGCCTCTCTCCTCGTTTTATTCTTTCTATCCTTTCCTCTCTCTTTTCTTTTCATTTTTCTTCCCTTTATCCCTCATGGCCGAACCCCTCCCCTTTTCACCAGGTCGAACCCTCTTTTGGCCTTATTTCCTTTGAATTCAAGTTAAGAGTATCTCATCTCTTTCATATAGTGCCATGGTGTGAGTTAGAGCAAGAAGGAATTAGCTTGGAGATAGAGGGAGATAGGTCATTCATGAAGGTTGGTGCCTTTTGGAAGATGGGAGCTTGGAGCCTGTTTGGCTCCGGATTTCCACCAGGAAGTACGACTCACCGCAAGTGTACGGTGGTTTAGTATAGATAAAAGTGTCGAACTCTGGGGAGGCAGTTGTTTAGTGTTTAGTTTATAAGAAGTAGGAGAATGCGTGGTCAGCAGCTGTCACAATAAGATTGTTGTCACAGACAATTGGTTTCACATGATTTTAATAAGTCTAAGGCAATCGGAAATCCCTGCTAGGTCGTTCGGGCTTGGATACTAGATTAAGAATCATATCGTTGAACATCCGAGAATGAGAACGAGTAATCAACTATCGTTGAGGTACTTGTCTAACGTATTTCAACGTGTCGCCTCGTTATCGTTTGGCTTCATACTTGGATACATGCATTATGCTTGACACGATTCCCGTGTCACAACCTGCATCCATTATCATAGACTAAGGTTGGAACACTACACTATGATTGGCTCTAGTAGTCGGGCTACTATCGTAGGGCACCGGCTAGCGAATTAGGGGTTAGTAATGACCCCTAGTGCACGTGTCACTCTCGTGAACACGAGCCCTAAAAAGTGACTACTAAACCCTAATCAGATTCATGGGGATTTTCCCTAGATTTGGAGTCGTTCTCACGAATCTCCAATTCTAGTGCTAATCCCCAAAATCTGGGTTGAAACCCTATGTTCATTTAATGATGGAAACCTAGCATTCAATCCCTAGGATCATAATCAAGCATAGCGAAAGACATCATAATCAAAGCAATCAAGAAATTAATCGCAGACAATGCAAACATAATAAAAGTAATATCGAAATACAGAGAATCAAAAGTAATGAAGAAATATATTAAAGTATTTAAGTTCTGACTATTCTAAATGGATCAAATCGTAGAAAAAGACGAGAAAGTCTCCGTTCTCCAAAGTGAGGGCTCACCAAAAGTTCTCCAAAATCAAGCGTCCTTAAACCTAATTAATTGTTATTATTTATACAAGTCCGCTAAAATTCACAAATTCCAAGAAAAACATCCAAACCCCAATAAAACCCCATTAACTTAAAGTCTGGCAGCAAGGCGCTCGGTCGAGCGTGCGCTAGCGCTCGGTCGAGCGCTATCTTGGTGTTTCACTTCGATGGTCTGGCAAAAAAGGTAGCTCAGTCGAGTGGAATGGCGGCTCCGTCAAGCTAAGGAGACATAAAATTCCAGGCATTTTTCAGCCAGTTAGGGGGGAGTCGCTCGGCCGAGCGCATGGATCGCTCAGTCGAGCCCAGGAGACAAAGATATTTAGGCAAAATCAGTGGGGGTCGCTCGGCCCGAGCGCATGGGTTGCTCGGCCGAGCGACCATGCCAGTCAACCTTCTTGGCCTTCAATTCTTGTCACGACCCGCTTCCCTAAAATGGAGGCGAGACGTGAAAAGGTCCGCACGAGAGTGGAGCTGTGAAGCCCCAAACCCGATAAGCGTCAATAAAACACAAGCAGGTCCCTGTAACCACAACGGAACAACAATAATAACACAAGGAGAGACTGAAATAAAATCTCACATATCATAAATTGTCCAACATGAAAATAAGTCCAACATCCAGAAAAGCCACCAGTCTAAAAGAAAGAGTCTCAAGGCCCAGAACAAGGCCAACAAAACCAACGACATAATAAAGTATAGGTGCTACGCACCGATAACAAAACAACAGTCTAAACAAAAGTAAAACGCAACGAAGACACTAGGACTGGTCCCCAATCGAACACAAGACCCCCCTATTGTATCCAATTTGGACTCCCCCGACCCCCCTAAACAGGGGGATGGTGGTCCAAAATTGGGTGCCATAGGGGGGGTCTTGCTAATTATTGAAACCATAGGGGGGTGTTGCTAATTTCGGAGAAAACACAGGGGGTCGGTACTAAATAACCCTAAAATTTATGATATTTGGACCTTGATCTGATAAAATTTATGACATTGGACTCAACACCATAAATGAATGCACATTACTGAAATCCGCTTTAGACCAGTGTGTGGTCAAATTGAAGTGTGGCGATCAAATACTTTTCGTGCCGTGCCGTGTCGCCCATGGGCTGAAAAGCTTGGCACGGGTCCGGTCCGAAAATGAACCGGGCCGGGCCGGCCCGGTCCGATAAGTATTTCGGGCCAAAATTGTTGGTCCAAGCACGGCCTTATCGTGCCGGGCCCGTGCCGAGCTATCGTGCCGGGCCGAAAATTGCCACCCCTAATGGGAAGCATCACCACAAACCAGACACTGGCCCAGAAACTTCCGACACTGATCCTTGACGTGGCCAGGCTTGCCGCAGAAATGGCAAGACTTTAGAATAGGCCCTCCTGGCCTTTTAAACTGAGCAGACTGATTAGGCCTGAATCCAGGTCTAACCACAGCTCTCGCCTGTTCCACAGGCCTCTTCCCAGCACCAACAATAGACCCCCTCCTCTGGTTCACGAGCAGCTCCTGCCTCTTGGCTGCTACTAGAACCTTCTGATAAGACTCCCGGTCAGAAGAGGTCACAAAACTCTGGAGCTCCGAAGCAAGCCCCTGCAGGAACCTCTGAGCTCTCTCCTCAGCGTCCTGCACCATCTTCGGTGCAAACCGACTCAGCCTCATGAACTCTTGGTGATAATGGTCCACCGACGAGCTCCCCTGCTTCAAATCGATAAAACGCTGCAGCATCTCTTCCCTGGCAGCTTTCGGAAAGAACTCACCCTCAAATCTGGCCTTGAAGGTAGCACAAGCTATCGGCTCCACCAACATCTTCTCTTCCGCATCCCACCAATTCCGAGCATTATCCTTGAGTTGCCTCTTCGCCAAATCAACCCATCCAGCCGGGGTGATCTTGGCCATCTTCAGATTGTCCTCGATGTTCCGAATCCACTCATCGGCAGCCAGAGGACCCTCAGACCCATCAAAATATGCGGGACCCAGCTCCCGAAATTGCTTCGCTCCCGGCTCAGATCGAGGGGCATCTGGAAGAGCCTGGGCAGCTCGAGCAAGTGGAGCATTCTAGACTTGCAGAAGCACGCCCTGCTGCACTTGCATCATCTGGAGCATCATCCGCATCATCTCACCGTTGGTGGGTTCCCGCTCTGGCTCCTCATCATGAGGGAGCGCACCACTGCCCCCACCACGGGTGAATCGTCTTCCTGCCATCTAGTGACACAGAGAACGAATCAGATTAGACTCATAGCTTATGACTCGGACGTCGAACTTAGTTTATTGGACATTCTAATATTATTATCGCTATTCCAAAAATCGCAGTTACAGAAGGACCTGCATGGGACACCAACAAAACCTGTCACGACCCGCTTCCCTAAAATGGAGGCGAGACGTGAAAAGGTCCGCACGAGAGTGGAGCTGTGAAGCCCCAAACCCGATAAGCGTCAATAAAACACAAGCAGGTCACTGTAACCACAATGGAACCACAATAATAACACAAGGAGAGACTGAAATAAAATCTCACATCTCATAAATTGTCCAACATGAAAATAAGTCCAACATCCAGAAAAGCCACCAGGCTAAAAGAAAGAGTCTCAAGGCCCAGAACAAGGCCAACAAAACCAACGACATAATAAAATATAGGTGCTACGCACCGATAACAAAACAACAGTCAAAACAAAAGTAAAACGCAACGAAGACACTAGGACCGGTCCCCAGTGTCCACGTACTCCCCGTCGAACACAAGCTCGGGCTCGACGTCAGCAAACACATCGTCCTCAACAATGTACTCAGGCTCAGGATCTAACATGTGTCACCCAAAAGAGTAAAGGGGCACATGTCAGCAAGTCTAAAAGACTTGGGCAAGGAAACTAAAGTAAGGCAACTAGCAACCTAGCAGTTATGGTATGCATGACATGTCAGTTATAACATGAGTGCACAATCAAGACATGGCAAGACAATTTGTACAAGAGAACAATCATCGGGACAAGACAAGAGTAGCCAAGCTACTATCAATCTCAATCAATTCACGTTTCACATTGTTTTGTAGATGTTTACGCCTTACAGCTGAATGGTTTCACATTCGCTGATTGGCCGCTTAACACCTACCCCAAAACCCAGAGTTTACGCCTTACCACTGCAGTTGCTGATCGGGCAGACTCCCAGTTGATTGGCCGCTTAACTCTTACCCCCAATACCCACACGTAATGGAGCCAGGGTCCCCGCACATGAGCTCAGCAAGTGAGCCGGGGTTGCCCCGCACATGAGCTCGCATTCTTAAACATTTGGCGTAGGGGTGCACCTAGCCGGAAACAAGCAATTCGGGCATTGGCTATCAACCAACACATGGCCCGCTTCTGGAACACGAGCCAGGAACACAAGCATTCGTAGCGAAGCTACGCAATCACAGAAGCACTTAAAGAATGCAATGACATGACAATTAATTCGCGTACCGTTAATGGAAAGTAAACATGACATGGTAATTGTGCATCATGCTATATGTCGGAACTAGCTTCGTTGTCAAGCTAGTTCCCCAAATTTGCGCCTAGGCGAGTATCATTTCGTCGCCTAGCCTCTTTTACGCCTACAACAAGCAAATGGCCTAAAACATGGCCTAAACCCTAAGTGGCAAGTTTCACTTGCCTAGCACCGGGGAGGACGACCACTTCGTCACACGGATGCTAATCTACGGGGAAATCGCTGTTATGGGGGAACAATCATCAAACAACATGAAATTTTATTAGGGTTTCATAAAAATACAAATAGGTTATAAAAACACCAAGGGATCGATTTCTTACCGAGAGGAGGCGGAAGAAACACTCCGGAGAACCCTAGGATCAGATCTGGAAAAGATTGGAGAAGTTTGGAGAACTAGGGTTTTTGGGGGATTTTGGGGATTTGATGGAGATTTGGGGAAAATGAGAGGTGGAATGAGTGGATGGAGGGTTTAGATGATGAATCTAGGGCTTGGGATGAAGGAATGAAGCTTGGAGGAAGATGAGGGCTCAAAGGGGGAGATTTTAGGGTTTTGGGTCGAGTGGAGGAAGAAGAAACGTTTGGGATGGGTTTAAATAGGATGGGCTGGCGGCTGCCCAGAAATTAGGGTTTTAACACAGGTTAGTCGGTCAAAGAGCAACCACTGACCGACTAGTTTGGCAACTAGTCGGTCGGTCGACCAACGCAAACCGACTAAGTGTAAACAGTAACTTCTGAACGAAAATAGGATTTAGAATTAGTCGGTCCATGAACAAATACTGACCGAATAGTTTAGCATCTAGTCGGTCGATGAACGTTCTTAGACCGACTAAGAGTGAACAGTATTGATACTAAAATTAAGATGCTGAGTTAGTCGGTTAAAGAAGCATTGCTGACCGACTAGTTTGCAACCTAGTCGGTCAACCAACGTTCTTAGACCGACTAACGATAAACAGTAACTCCTGAGAAATTTAGAAAGCCAACTAGTCGGTCCAAGAAGGATTGCCGACCGACTGGATCGTCATCTAGTCGGTCGGTGCCCCTTCTTATACCGGCTAATGAGCACCAAAAGTTCCGATACGGAGCGCGGGGCCCCGGGATCGATTCATAAGACTCCTAGGCTTGATCTAATAGTAAGATACGACCGTTATGAAGTCCGTCACGAATGACATACTTCGAAATCGACAATCCTAAGGAAGAAACGAGAAAATACGACGAATCGATCGAAAATGAAAGCTACGGAGACGAAAACCAACATGAGGAGAAAATCCACCAAAACATATATTATATTATAATAAATCCAGATACATGAAAAGCAGTCGTTACAATTCTCATCCTCCTTTTTGTGACACCAGCTCGGCTAAGCGGGATGGCAGCTCGGCCGAGCGATCTGGAATTTCAGCACAGCACAGATCAGCTTCTCTTTCTCCTCTCTTCTTTCTTTCTCCTTTCTTTCTCTTCTTGCTCCTCTCCAACAGCTTTAACTCGTTAAGAATGATGCCATTGACGCTCCGGCATCGATGCTCGTGTCCATCATCCAGTATTGCTCCAAATTGCGCCAAAGTTCCCGAAAATCTACAAAACACTACGAGAATCAAATATAGCGTGAAATACGCGACAAAGTATAGAAAAGTGAACTTTGGCCGATTAAAATGAGATAAAAACATGCAGTAAAAAGATGAAAAATATGAACACATCAGAGCCTTTGGAGGAGGGATTTCTTGGAGCAAGCTATGAACTTTAAGAAGTAGGAGTTCATAACCTAGCTCTTTCTTGGGCATATTATGTTTGAGGTTGTTATGCATGATGTTGTTGTAGATGTTACAGATTTTTCTGCTCTGTTGATGTTACTATTTGGACTATAACTTTCGGTATAGACCTCCTAAATTTAAGATCGTAGACAATTTGGAAAACTCATTACGTTGGCTACTTCATTTAGATACTAAATTCAAAATCTGATTGGAACTAGTAAACTGATAATCTTTAATGTAGTGTCATTTCTGGCAAAATCTCATTATTGTGGTACTATGTTTCTTTTATTGTGATTAGTATAACTTTTATTCTACTTCTTCAAAAATTATGTTCTAATTTGATCTGAAAATCCATTGAAGTTATCTACAACTTTTATTTAGAGATTAAAGCCTAATTCTTCGTGTAATTAGACTGAATTGCTGATTTCTGTCGTAATGTCACATTCTGGCAGATTTTGCACCATGTTGGTAAACAGAGTATACCTTTCATTGTAGACATCCAAACATTATTATCTTGACAATTTGAAAACCTAACTGAATTATATACACTTTTCATGTTGAGACCTCATCGGGATTAGGACTTTAGATGACTGCAACTGGCTGATCTTTACAGCTAAGTAACTCAGTGACAGGATTGCAGTAGTGTACCATATGTTTTGCAGGCTATAACCATTAACTCAATTATCTGAAAATTATGATTTTTCATAATTGAAAACATATGTGGATGCTCTACATTTTCCATTTAGAAACATGTGTCTAATTTTAATTGCATTTGTTGTTATATTGTTGTGAATGTGGTTATTGCTGAATATTGCGGATGTCTTGGTGTTGTTCTTAGGTTATTGTTGTGAAGCTGTTATGATTACGAATACAATACAATGTGAGGTGTGCACAAATGTCCATGTGCCAATTGAGAAATGAGCGATGATAAAAGATATATGGTGGAAGGAGTTGCTATGTGGACCAAAGTGCTACATTGGGCCAAAATGCCACAATAGGAGACGAGAGAATTCGTCGAGGGCCACCTCTTGATCCCAATTGGAGCCACCTCTCGAATCCATGCTAGCTTAGACATGGGATACCTATATGGGTTGCACGTGCATTTCATATGCATTTCATTTGTGCATCTCATTTCATATGCGATTGTGTGTATGAGTGTGTGATATGATATGAATGCTCTATATTATGTGCGCACTGAACATGGATATGTGCTTAGGTCATATGCTTGCACCGCTTATTTTTCTTTTGATATAATGTGATGTGTGATTTGCCTTGTGTGCCTTGTACTATGTGGTTATACTAGTTCTCTTTCATTCTCGTAGTTGTCCCCTTGTTCACCTTAGTATTTCATTACTTTTGTTTATTGTTGTGTACTTGTCATGTAGTTGTTTACTATTAGTTGTCTACTTTTACCTGGTCACTACCTACACACTCTTTCCTTTAGCATTACAATGTCCAACATAGATATTCCATTTTAGAGTTGTGAACTCCTGCTGGACACGCTTTGACGTGCCCTCCCCCTTTCCCCCACAGGTAGTACGGGTGGCTTCTTCAGCAGGTTGGTGTCGTGGAGTAGAGGGTGCAGTGTAGCATGTGTAGGAAGATATATGCCCATAAGGCAATTTATCTTGATTATACGTCTTGTTCATACCGTATATGGTACGTATTATTCTAAGTATAAAATCATTTGTATTAATATACTTAGATAATATCCATAGACTTATAGTTAGGTCCTTACATATCTAGATGAGATCTCGATTATGAGTAAGTAAGAGACCGAATAGAAACGTAAGTCTAAAACGGTTCGTGATCGTAGATGTGTCGAGAACTGGATATCGACACATCGGATAGATCACTGTGTCTTCGTCTTACCTTCGAGTAATGATGATCTCATAGTCATTCGACTTGGTGAAGTCGGAGACAAGACACAGGTGCTCATTGGAGAATGAGTTCACTGAACGACCAAGTTAGAGTTATTAAATGGTTAACTTTAATGATCTGTCTTTAATAACTCTAGGGTGATGATAGGTTAGTTGATCCTTAAGACCTGAAGTCATCTGTACCAACCTGTGAGCGGACGGTGTAGCTTAGACCCATGATCTAGCTTCGAGGACCAGTCCTGATGAAAGGTCTTAGGTTGGGTTGCACCTGAAGCTCTCTAGGTGAGTAAGTGACTAAGATGGGATTCGTCACTTCCATTAAAGGGAAGTTAGTGTTATAGGCTCAGTACGGTCTTTATGTTAATCCTCGGCCGGGGTACGTTGCAAGTAGTACAACGTGTATACAATAAAGACCGCCGTATACTGACCAATGTTGTCTAATAGGGTTGACAGTAAACCATACCCTAGGCCAACAATAACACAGTCTTGACGAAGGGATTTTAGCTAACGGAATTCATCACTGACACAGCCAATGCAAACCCTATGATACTTTTCTCAAGGGTCGATCACGTTATGATGACTCTGAAACAGGGACGACAGCTACTGCTCGTAGTGACCGTCGTCTAGGGGTTTCTAGCCCCAACCTGTAGTAAGGTCAGGCTGTAGGTTCTCACACCGAGTAGTGTTCGTGTCTTAGTAATAGGAATATAGAATAGAGAGAAATATCATTTGATGATATTCACAAGTTAAGTTGTGAAAGTTAGTCGCATTAGCAATAGGGACACAACGTTGCATTAGATGCTAATTTTGACTAAACGTGTTGTAAATTAGTTACGACGAATTTAGTAGGAACAAACTTGTTGGAAAGGGTTACCTGGATGACGGGATCGTCCCGGTCTAAACACAGGTTCAAACCGCGTCCAAATCGGAGCTCAAACGAGCCCAGAAACGCAGAAAGAGTTCAAGGGGAAGTGGGTTAGACCCACTGGGCCAAAAGGCCCATGTGCAAAGGCAAAACGGGCGACGCCCGCTGGCTGCAAAGGGCGCACGCCCGTTGCACAGCGGGCGCGGCCCGCTGCAGCAGCGGGCGTGGCCCGCTGTGTGCAGCGGGCGGGCGCCCGCTTGTGCAGCGGGCGGGCGGCCCGCCCTTGCTCCCTTGGGCGGGCGCGCCCGCTAAGCCTAGCGGGAGCGCCCGCAACTTAAGTTAAAATTAGGGTTTTGAAACCCCTAATGACGGCTACGAATTTTGTGAAAATTGCTAAACTTTGAGCAATTGTTTGAGGGGTCAAACGAAGTCGAAATTCGTCACCGTCAGTTCCTACGCGTTCACCACTCCAAGCTTTTCTGATTGATAGCTTGTTTGGTGTCTGAAGTTTAGTATGCGAGGAGAAATAATTCGTTAAAGTTTGACTTTGTGAAAGGCTAACTTTAAAGTTGAAATTAAGCCAAATGACTTAATTTATTCTCTTCATGGGGATTGTCCCACATTGTCCGCAACGAGAAGTTGAGTGCTCACTCCCTATATAAATAGGGGTGCACTCTCCTCGTTGAAACACACACCAGTCAACGATCGAGTAGCTCCAGATTTTTAGAGCAAGCTCGATTGGCGACTAAATCTCTCTCTCTATTTTCCTATTCTCCGGAGTAGTCCTAGCACGACTACAAAGGGGGTTTGGATCTGATCCGGACGTTTAAGACGCGGGTTTCTTCTCAAGTGAAACTTTCTACCGCGTGTGATCGGCTCGGAGGCGAAAGCAGCTCGGGCGGATCGGTGCGAGGGTGTGAGGCGGCTTAGGGAGATCGGGTCAACGCGGCTCGGCTACGAGGAGCTTCTCAAGACGGTGCGGTACATCTTGCCTGCTCCAGGGCCAAGATTCCGGGTATGTGGTTAAGCGTTTTCTAGTATAGTTTTAATTAGTCGCTTTAGTGTAGATCCTTCTTGGGGTGGTCAGACCCACTCCAAGTCGGCATAGATCGGGATAGGTTCCGGCTCCCCAGAGCCTAGCTAAATAGTTTAGCTAGTGTAGAAATTTTGATTTCTGGTTTTTCCGCTGCGCTTTTGTGCCTCCGTTGTCCGTCCGACTTAGGACGGATACGGATCCGAGCTCTGGGGGTCCGCCAAAACCCCAACAGTGGTATCAAAGCCACGGTTATGCTATAGATCTACTATAGCGACTTTTTAAATTGTTAAAAATGCTTAGCTTTCATATGCAAAACTTTTTAGCATTATGTTAAATTGGTTTTGAAAATATTTTGTGTTTCAAAAATTAATTTTGCAACACGGAAATTTATTTTAATTTTGGGACAAATTATTTTTATGCGATAAATCTAAAAGAAGTCTCCTATGTTTTAAATACTTTATAAAATTTTTATGAGACACAAAAAATTTTTAAAAGAGTATTTAAAGTTTATGTAAACTTTATAAAAAAATTTTATTTTCGAAATTTAAGAATTTTTCTTTAGTTACATAAAAGTTAGAGATCTTTAAAACTTTATTTGAAAGCTTCTAAAAAGATTTCTAAAAGTTTTAAAAGAGTTTTAAAATTATTTTAAAATATGTAAGTAATAGAAATGATTTTATTTCATGAGATGAAACATAAATTAATTTCTTTTTATTACATAGATGTTTCTAAAATTATTATGTGACATTTTAATTTTAGAAATAAGGTTAAAAATTTTTAAAGGCCTAGGTTTAAAATTATTAGATAATTTTGTACGACCTAGTTTTATGCGATAAAAAATTTTTTATGAAGGCTTTAAAATTTTTAATCTTTAATTTTAAGTGTTAAAATTTAGATTTGCATGTTTGTATTATATAGATAATTTTTTAAACTTGCAAATACATTTTATATGTCACTAAAATGAAACTTTCTTTTATGCGGATAAAGTTAGTTGTTTCATTTCATGTTGAATAATGTATTCACAAACCTTGTTAGGTTAGCCATTAAAACATGATAGTGACATGCTATGTTTGATAAAACAAAACAACATCAAACCTAATACCAGATTAGGGTAGTCCTTTTTTGTTTTGTAAATCATTTCATTACAACGTTTAATTAAATGATTTTCATAAAAAGACAATGGTGAATTGTTTTATTAAAATCCTAATTAGATTGGGGTAGCAAGTTGAACGTAGAACCTTATAGTTGATAAGGACTTAATAAAAGATGTTCAACCAATCTGAAAAATTTTGAATTTTAGGATCAACTAGTTGATAAGGATTAACTAGTTCTCTTAATTAAAAGCCATTTAGTTGTTTGAAAAACATAAGATTGATGACAACTCCTTCAATGGATCATGATGTCGGTCAATGTGCTTGGCTAAAGTTTTTGGACCAACCTAGCTAGACTGGGTAACAAGTGGTCCTGGCTTAGTCAATTCCCTGGCCGCGTCCGCTGGACCGCAAGGAGTCGATTCATGACTGTGTAAGTCCATCGACTATACCTAAGTCAATACGATAATAATCTTGTTCAAGATAAATCGTAGCCCTCCTTGTTTTAGGAGTTGGCAACTGTAAGAAACATGTTCCGGTTGTTGAGCTACACTCAAGCCGTGACATGTCAATCTTATAGAAACCGATTTCTTGATTGACATCTTAACCTGACTGAAACCGTTGTCTCATCCCTCGAGCTTCGGCGTAAGTCTAACCAAGAATGTAGTCTAAGACCTGACCCAAACCGGCGCGTCGTGCATACACCGAGCAAAGGGGCAAGTCAGGCTAGACACGAAAACAAGGGTCCGACTAGGCTAGCCATTGTGATCCGGTTGAGCACACTCATGATCACAAATGACTAGGGGTAAAATCGATAGGGAATCATAGTAAATATGATTGACGACGAGTTCGTCTATCGACTGCAGAGTCGGACAACTTGTTGAGATACACTCAAGGTTGTCAGACTCAGGGTAGTCGGATCCCTCTCTCACAAATATTATTTTATAATAAATTGTTCATTATTATGGCTTTAAATAAATTTAGTGGGAGAATATAGTTTTATTAAAACCATTAAAACTATACTACGAACATATACTAACTAAAGTATCTATAAAATGCAGAATGGACTCAGGTCTAAAATACATGGTAGAAAAGAACGTGCTGGATGGAACCAACTACAAAGACTGGCTTAGGAACATTAAGTTGGTCCTTTCCCTAGCTGGGATTGGATACATATTGTTCGAGGACGCTCCGGATAAGCCCGATGAGGATTCGACCCACGAAGAGAAAGAAGCCTTCAAGTTGTACCAGAGGGATGCAGAGAAGGCAAGATGCCTTACTCTAGCTTCGATGACCAACGAACTGCAAAGGAAGCATGAACATATGGATGTTCAGAGCATACTCCTTAATGCACAAGAATTGTATGGCAAGCGATCCAGAGCTGCCAAGTTCGAAGCTACTAGCAACCTCTGGGGCACGAAGATGACGACAGGACCCGTACAAGATCATGTTATCAAGATGATCGGGTACGTAGAGGACGCCGCTCAGTTAGGATTTGTCCTGGACAATGAGATGTCCACGGACATTATCCTAAAGTCTTTAACTCCCGAGTTCAAGCCCTTTATAACTGGCTTTATAATGAACAACCTTGAGACGGATCTTCTTGGTCTCCTCAATATGCTCCGGCAATTTGAGGAGATTGAGAAGAAGCCGACTGCACTGGTTGTTGGCTCTGCTACTTCCGACCAGCCGAAAGGCAAAGGGAAGAAGAGGCAGGTCCCACAACCTGCGAAGGCTAAGAATGGGACGAAGAAGAACAAAGGGGCCCCGTCGAAATCTGAGTGCTTCCATTGCCACAAGATTGGCCATTGGAAGAGGAACTGCAAGATCTATCTTGCAGAGAAGAAGAAAGGGCATACTGATGCCTCTACCTCAGGTACAAATTAAAATTCAATTAAATGCAATTATTTCCATTCATATAGTGTGAGACACTTATAGACATCTGTGTACTGTATACAGGTGGCTGATAAGAACTGGAGATTGAAGAAGTACGGAGATCGGTCGGCAATCAAAGCAACAGTTGCTGCTGGGACCGCTCAGAGACTTCTGGAGATGATGATCGTGATGGAGATGATATTTTTCTTATTTGAATAAAATGTATCATCTTTAAGGATCGAAAACAATGAATGAGTGCTTTGCACTCAAGGTTTATTTTTGATAAACAAATTAAGGTTCTTTTAATGAACCCGTTGTTTTGGAATGGATGTCTCGTTTGTTGCAATTGAAATTGAATTGGCTTAAATTCTGTGGATGTGGCTTTTCTGTGATGGTTGCGTATATTTTCGAATAACGGTGTATAGCTTCGATAATATTGATTTTGAAGCTGACTAAATGTTAGAAGTCAATCAGTAGTTAAGTGTAGGTTCCAGGGGGCGTATAAATTGTGTGCGATCACAATAATACGCATATCAAGATTAACTCTTGATTATCTGCATTTAGTTATTAAAAGAGTTAATACTAAATGTGGTTAAAGGAATAAGTACAGTGTATGACGTTTTGATTGAACGAGTCAATGTCAAGTTTCCTTAAAACGATCTTGACTTGACTCATTCGTCAAACCGAATCTGACACTTGTACATTCCATCTGAGGCACTTACCAAATGGTTATTTTTGCACATAAATCTAAATATGATTTAGATATTATGTTGAAGAAATTTGACCAGGTAATTCTTAAAGTCAGTGGGAGCGAGTTAATATACTTAGTTCCGTTTTTCGGACTAAGTAAAAAGGATTTTTCACTTTAATGAATCTTCTATATAAATCATTAAGTCAAAATTGTTTTGATTTAATCACATATATATAGAGACTTAGGGTGTCAAATATGTACTTGACATATTGACACAATAAAGTGGAGTGAGCTAAAACTGACTTACGGAAATGTTAGACCCCACATCTAAATCGTATAAGCTAACTGTTAGCTATACGAAGTTAGGAAAATTGATCCAGATCATTTTTCCAAAGGATCAACCCTGTGTGATCAAGAGATGTAATTTCAATCCATTAAAATTCGTTGTAGATACTTATTAGTAGAACCATTCTTAGGTTTGCCATATTAAATGTCAAAGTGACTGATATGCTATAACGGCATGAGATACCGTGATAAATAGCCTAAGTGCAAGTGGGAGATGTAGGAAGATATATGCCCATAAGGCAATTTATCTTGATTATACGTCTTGTTCATACCGTATATGGTACGTATTATTCTAAGTATAAAATCATTTGTATTAATATACTTAGATAATATCCATAGACTTATAGTTAGGTCCTTACATATCTAGATGAGATCTCGATTATGAGTAAGTAAGAGACCGAATAGAAACGTAAGTCTAAAACGGTTCGTGATCGTAGATGTGTCGAGAACTGGATATCGACAAATCGGATAGATCACTGTGTCTTCGTCTTACCTTCGGGTAATGATGATCTCATAGTCATTCGACTTGGTGAAGTCGGAGACGAGACACAGGTGCTCATTGGAGAATGAGTTCACTGAACGACCAAGTTAGAGTTATTAAATGGTTAACTTTAATGATCTGTCTTTAATAACTCTAGGGTGATGATAGGTTAGTTGATCCTTAAGACCTGAAGTCATCTGTACCAACCTGTGAGCGGACGGTGTAGCTTAGACCCATGATCTAGCTTCGAGGACCAGTCCTGATGAAAGGTCTTAGGTTGGGTTGCACCTGAAGCTCTCTAGGTGAGTAAGTGACTAAGATGGGATTCGTCACTTCCATTAAAGGGAAGTTAGTGTTATAGGCTCAGTACGGTCTTTATGTTAATCCTCGACCGGGGTACGTTGCAAGTAGTACAACGTGTATACAATAAAGACCGCCGTATACTGACCAATGTTGTCTAATAGGGTTGACAGTAAACCATACCCTAGGCCAACAATAACACAGTCTTGACGAAGGGATTTTAGCTAACGGAATTCATCACTGACACAGCCAATGCAAACCCTATGATACTTTTCTCAAGGGTCGATCACGTTATGATGACTCTGAAACAGGGACGACAGCTACTACTCGTAGTGACCGTCGTCTAGGGGTTTCTAGCCCCAACCTGTAGTAAGGTCAGGCTGTAGGGTCTCACGCCGAGTAGTGTTCGTGTCTTAGTAATAGGAATATAGAATAGAGAGAAATATCATTTGATGATATTCACAAGTTAAGTTGTGAAAGTTAGTCGCATTAGCAATAGGGACACAACGTTGCATTAGATGCTAATTTTGACTAAACGTGTTGTAAATTAGTTACGACGAATTTAGTAGGAACAAACTTGTTGGAAAGGGTTACCTGGATGACGGGATCGTCCCGGTCTAAACACAGGTTCAAACCGTGTCCAAATCGGAGCTCAAACGAGCCCAGAAACGCAGAAAGAGTTCAAGGGGAAGTGGGTTAGACCCACTGGGCCAAAAGGCCCATGTGCAAAGGCAAAACGGGCGACGCCCGCTGGCTGCAAAGGGCGCACGCCCGTTGCACAGCGGGCGCGGCCCGCTGCACAGCGGGCCCGCGCCCGCTTGTGCAGCGGGCCAGCGCCCGCTGCTTGCAGCGGGCGCCCGGCCCGCTGCAGCAGCGGGCGGGCGGCCCGCCCTTGCTCCCTTGGGCGGGCGCGCCCGCTAAGCCTAGCGGGCGCGCCCTCAATTTAAGTTAAAATTAGGGTTTTGAAACCCCTAATGACGGCTACGAATTTTGTGAAAATTGCTAAACTTTGAGCAATTGTTTGAGGGGTCAAACGAAGTCGAAATTCGTCACCGTCAGTTCCTACGCGTTCACCACTCCAAGCTTTTCTGATTGATAGCTTGTTTGGTGTCTGAAGTTTAGTATGCGAGGAGAATTAATTCGTTAAAGTTTGACTTTGTGAAAGGCTAACTTTAAAGTTGAAATTAAGCCAAATGACTTAATTTATTCTCTTCATGGGGATTGTCCCACATTGCCCGCAATGAGAAGTTGAGTGCTCACTCCCTATATAAATATGGGTGCACTCTCCTCGTTGAAACACACACCAGTCAACGATCGAGTAGCTCCAGATTTTTAGAGCAAGCTCGATTGGCGACTAAATCTCTCTCTCTATTTTCCTATTCTCCGGAGTAGTCCTAGCACGACTACAAAGGGGGTTTGGATCTGATCCGGACGTTTAAGACGCGAGTTTCTTCTCAAGTGAAACTTTCTACCGCGTGTGATCAGCTCGGAGGCGAAAGCAGCTCGGGCGGATCGGTGCGAGGGTGCGAGGCGGCTCAGGGAGATCGGGTCAACGCGGCTCGGCTACGAGGAGCTTCTCAAGACGGTGCGGTACATCTTGCCTGCTCCAGGGCCAAGATTCCGGGTATGTGGTTAAGCGTTTTCTAGTATAGTTTTAATTAGTCGCTTTAGTGTAGATCCTTCTTGGGGTGGTCAGACCCACTCCAAGTCGGCATAGATCGGGCTAGGTTCTGGCTCCCCAGAGCCTAGCTAAATAGTTTAGCTAGTGTAGAAATTTTGATTTCTGGTTTTCCGCTGCGCTTTTGTGCCTCCGTGGTCCGTCCGACTTAGGACGGATACGGATCCGAGCTCTGGGGGTCCGCCAAAACCCCAACAGCATGTTGCATTGTACTTGGGTTGTGTTGAGGGTTGTACTATTTGTACAGTTGCGGGTTTAGTGTTGTACATTTGAGGTGGAGCCGTGAGCATTGTATAAGATGTTGTACTTGTATGCTGGCTGTTGTGCTGTACATTGTGATTGTTTCTGTGTTCTTTTTTGTTGTTCTTTTTGTGTAGTGTGCCGCATTACATGTAATATCCTAGTATGTGCGCGGTGGCATGCTCTTTCTGCATTGACTTTCCCTTTCTCTTCCATATCTTTCTTTATCGCCTCCGCCTCTTCAGGAATACTTGGGATAGATTCGAAAATCCCAGGTATTCTGGGGAGCGGGGCATTACACACTCCCCTCGCAATTCGACCGAGCTGTAAGTCAAGGGGATCGCTGAGATCTCGTCATTTGATTGCATATGGCACTAATATAAGCTGAGCTGTCAGGTAGATGGATCCTTGGATGATGCAGCCAAAGGAGCCGACCTCAGGTTTGTGCCACTGAGGTCGTCATGAGGAGTCATGCTGCTAAGAATATGACCTCGTGTATATCGTCATCGCAGGGCTGTTCTTGTCAGGGATCCAACCTCGTGAAGGTCGCCCTTTCGGAGAGTGTCTGCTGAAGGAACCGACCTTGTGGAGGTCGCCCTTATAGGGCGTATCTACTGAAGAAGCCGGCCTCACAGATGTCGTCCTTGCTAACAAGAGGGAGACGATCTCATGGAGGTCGTCTCGGTAGGATGTTTGCGACCTGAGTAGATAGATTATACTGGCATTGCAATGATGTGCCAGCAGCTCGGTCGGTCTGACATCCTCAGTTGCTCTTGAGCAGTCCCTAGAGACATGTGCGGCTTTTGGACTTGGGCACAGTGGGCCTCACTGTTATAGCTGCTTGGGCCCCAGCTCCAATGGACCCCAGACCAAAGTATCACTAACACCATCAGAGCTTTGACTTGCTCTCGTATACACATCAAACTTATTTTGCCTATATTTAGGAGGAGATATATTTGCATATGGGGAAGAATGTTTTTAAAAGATCACTTCATTTTCTAAAGGGAAAGAGATGATTTATAATTCATATACTTTTAATGATAATAAACGGGGGAGATATATTAGCTGTCATGCATAATTACATTTATTGCAACACTTAATGCATTGATTCCTAACATGTGTTGTTGTATGATGGTAAGTATTTTTTTCATTATTATGCATGCATGTTTGTCATCATAAAAAAGAGGGGAGAATGTTGTGATATTGAGTCACACCCCATGTAATTTTGATAATGAGCAAATGTATAATCTAATATCTATGAGTACATGTACAAGAGATTAAGATAAATCAAAGAGTCACTCAATAGTTTAATGAATTCATCAAGGCAATGAATCAAATGAAATTAGACAATGATCTTGGAGAGCCAAAGAATGCATCATGGGCTTTATTTCTGTGTGTGATGTAACATTTCATTAATTGTCTTAGCATATTAAAGTCTTAATTGAAGCTCACACATACTTAAGAATACACTAAAAATATTTTTAATTGAATAAGATAGTGCATCCCATGCTTTTTTTGATACACAACTGCGTATCAGAAAAGTAGTCGACTCTCAAGAGTATAGGAGTCGACTACTGGGTATAGCTACACTCTGCAACTTTCTGTTTCCACCGAGAGACAATTCCTTCATTATTGGTAGTTGAGTACTAACCAAGTAGTCAACTACCCAATGTGAAGTAGTCGACTACCCAAGGCCAGCTCAACCTACAACGGTCTAATTTCTGCAAAAATGAAAAAAGAAAGAGAAAGAATACACCTTCAAGAAATTTATTATGTGGGATGTTAATGGCGAAGACTCCAAATCCAATCCTCTGAAATGTAATCACTGGCCTCTGGCATGATAATCTCAGTTAGCCGATGCACCTTCAAGAATTTCCATAATGTGAACTATCAACTGATATTAAATTTGGGCTTGATGTAAAATGTCAATGAAAGCAAAGGAGGAAAAGGGAGTGTAGTATCAAACCCTAGCTTCCAGATGCTGGCTGCACAAGTATTGCTGTAGAGAAGAGTATTTGATGGCCTCACTTTACACACCCGGCTGGTTGCGTTATTATAAAACTGTACTATGCATTACATGAAGCAAACAAAGTATCCCTCACAACTTAGATTTTGGCTTAAAGAGAGCAAGTTCTTTAAGTTCCCTTCTCAATATCTTCCCTGCAGGAGATTTTGGTATCGAACCGATGAAAGCAACACTGCGGATTTTCTTGTATGGTGCAACCTGCAGCAAAAATCAACAGAAAGGATATGCTCAATATATATTTGGTACGACTTCGGGGTTCTCGTGTTAGGACCATGCATATATATGTTAGACATCATAAGCTTCATGTAAGATCAGTATGACCAAATAGGTTGGATATGAGACTGCTTGAAGTAATTATTTTGTCTAAACCCTCTGCTTCTGACTTTATTGAACAACATTTGGTTAATGCATCTAAATCCAGTATTAGCCGCTAATAAGATGCCAATAACCATTAAAGTCTATATAACTGTTTCGGGGTCTTGTTAAAGGATTCATATAGAAGATCAGAATGCAATGCAATAGAAGGAAAAGAAAAGACTAATGTGGAGTAACTTAATGAAATTGAGAGACTAATATTAAAAAAATCTATGACTTGAGGGACGAATATCATATTAGACCTAAATTGAAGGACAGATAATCAAAACCCCCGGGAAAAATTCCATCAATTGTGTTTCCTATTTTCCATGTGTATGAAGATATACTGGACATGACTATTTCTTCTGAAAATACATTAACATTACGGTTTGTTTATTGTCTGAGTCGGTAATTGATGGGTGGTATATACCTGCTTAGCAACATAATCCATGATTTGTTTCTCATTGAGGGTGCTTCCAGGTTGTCTCGCAACAAATGCCCATGGTATTTCCCCTGCATCCTCATCTGGGTACCTGTACAAAAAAGATGAAAGAGGTGAAAAAAGGCATACAAATGCATCATTATGTCTTTCAGTCTACGCTGGTGAATTTGTCTCTTTTATGCAATCATCTGGTGTATAATCTAGAACTTACATTTTGTTCGAATCGTATTGCTTGCTTTTTCTCGTGTAGTTAAGAGTAGGCGGTGAGCTCAAAATAACATTTTGGCTGGAAAACTTCAATTTCAACAAAGACCAAGTGTTGCCGTAAATTCTCAGGCAAGGCAAGGCAGTTAGCAGCTTATACATAACAAAGAAATTGTAAATAAGAAAGAATGAAAAGCATGGAAGAAAAATAATCGAAGCTTAATGTCAAAAGAAGTGTAGTAGCATGCCATATTAGTCTCCTAGGATATGCATCATTTTCTCTCTACTACAAGTTATATTCAAAATGGACATTAACATATATTCCTCTTTATAATTGCTTGTTGTAACTACCAACAAACCACAGTTTAATCTTCCTAAGGTATAAATCCAACAATTACAAGCTTACTAGAGTCTAGACAATCTAGTTCTGATAAGTTTATGCAATATGCACATACAACATATATCAATAAAACATGAAAATGTGAGTAAAGAACCAAAATTTCCATAAAACAATTAAATTTTCAAAATATATGAAGTCTTTGAAGTGACATACGGAATTACAGCAGCATCGGCTATTTATGGATGAGATTGAAGTATTTGCTCAAGTTCGGCAGGGGGCACCTGTAGCAGGATATGTAGTGAATAAAGAGATGAATGTCTTTATCAACTGATAGTACTTGTTAATTCAATAATCTACTACAATTTTTCGAAAATATCAACCCACCTGATAACCCTTGTACTTTATCAACTCATTTAACCTATCAACAATAAAGATGAATCCATCGTCATTGAAGTAGCATAGATCTCCCGTCTTAAGCCAACCGTCTGGGGTCAAGGTAGATGCAATTGCCTGATCATCATCTACAAAACATGCAATATTAAAAGGGTAAATTGCAGAAAAATACCCTTACGTTTGGACCATTTTCACGTAAATACCATGAGGTTTATTTTCATCAAAATATATACCCAAACGTTTTCCAACGCTTTTAAGTTGATACCTTTTTTTTTAATTTTCCGTCCAAAAGACAGAAATTTGGACAAATTTACCCCTGAATGGGCCTTTTATAAGTTAATACTTTCACGTTTGGGCCTTTTATAAGTTAATACCCTGAATTGGGTGTGTGTGTCCATTGGGGTGGGTGGGAGCATGGGTGTGTGTGTGATGTGTGCATTGGGGTGGGTGGGTGCATGTGTGTGTGTGTGTGCATGGGGGTGCGCGCGTGTGCGCGTGCATGGGGAGGGTTTGTGTGCATGGGTGAGGGTGTGTGCATGGGGTGTGTGAGTGTGTGCATCGGTGGATGTGTGCATGGGTGGGTGGGTGTGGGCATGGGGGTGTGCATGTGGGGGGGGGTGTGCGTGTGCGCATTGGGGTGGGTTGGTGCATGGGTTTGTGCGTGTGTGCGCGCGTGTGTGCGTGTGTGAGTGCATAAGGTGTGGGTGTGGGCATGTGTGTGTGTGCATGGGGTGGGTGTGTGCATAGGGTGTGTGTGTGCGCATGGGGGGGTGTGCACACGCATCAGGGTGGACTGGTGCATGGGTTTGTGTGTGGGTGTGTGCGTGGATGGGGGGTGGGTGTGGGCATGGGTGTGTGGGCATGGGTGTGTGTGCATGGGTTAGGTGGGCGCATTGGGTGCATGGGTGTGTGCATGGGTGTGTGCATTGGGATGGGTTGGTGCATGTGTAACGGCCTGTATTTTTCCAATACGTTTAAATTAAATATTTAAAGTAATTTCATTTTAAAAGGTAATTTGTAATGGTTGATCAGGAGTTTTAAACTGATTTCAAAAATTCTTATAAAAATATTTTAGAGCACTAGACTTATCATATTGTATTTCAGCAATTTCAGATTTCCTCAAATGCATAAAACATTTCTGTTAAAATTCATCTCCCAAAATTACCGTTTTGGCTCGACAAATTTATTTTCTATCCAAACGTCTTCAAAATGTTTTCAAACTTCTACAGTAGCATCATATGATCATTTAGGGCTCCCCACATTAATTTTGTAATTTTTGGATATCATTTCAGCCTAGAACCCGCATACCCGTCTTCTAAATGTTTTGGCCTAAAACTAGTATTTGCATAGCTCAAATCCCAAAATGGATCTTGTATTCGCGATCCTCGCGACGATACGATCTCGTGGGTATGTTTTCGTAATTTGTCGGACACGTTTAATATCAGGGACAAAACCGTAATTTCTAATCTATTGTATTTTGCTTATTACATTCACTAATGACTTTTTACCATTACTAATCACCTTTACTGATTTACTTTTCCCCCTATTAAATCTAGATCTACCACTAATAATTACTACCCTAACTACCCTCATTAACCCACCCCCTTTTGTAGGTCAGATCCGGCATTAGGATGTGGAGTCATTTAACACTATTATCATTATTATTATCAATAAATTTTATCACATGCTAAATTATTTGCTAATCCTATAATTAACGCAACCAGGCTCTCTAAATCCTAAGAACCCAGTCTCTCTCCCCTTGTCATTTCAACCCAGCACCCCCAAATTCATTATTCTATTAAATGTTTGCTACTGGTTACTATTTTTATTATCACATTTTCTAAAGCCTATTTATAACTCCCCAGGATCTCTCTTCTCCCTCAGGCTCACCAAACTCTCCTCCCCTTCGTACACGAACCCGAACCCGTACTCTCTCATCCTCCACCCCTCTCCGACGCAGCTGAACCCGCCGTACGCCGCTGCCGCCTCCGCCATCTTCAACGAAGCGCCTCGCCGGAGCTCCGCCCTCGAGAGCACCACCCTCCACCGCGTTCGTCCACAGCTTCTGTCGCGAGCTCACCCTCTCTCTCTACTCTTCGACTTCGTCGTCGCCGTCGACTTCAACGACGCCGCTGCTCCGAGAGCAGCCCTCCCACTCTCCGCCTCCGCCTTCGACACCCCGAGGCCACCAACCCTTCGACGATCACAGGTGCCTCGCCTCCGCCGTCCAACGTCACCGACGAAGCCTCAAGTTGCCACCCGCCTCGCTCCGCTGATAGCATAGTTCGCCCGGGTAGCACCCGCGGCAAGAGTTGGCCTCTTGGTTGCTCATTGTACTTCCCGTTATAAGTCACGAACTAGGCTAGGCACAGTTACTCTCCCTATTGCTATTGTCATTGATATCGTCATGGTTATTGCTATTGTCATTGCTCAGTCACCTTTACTTTACTTGTCACCCTTGCATGCTTGACAGATGTACTTTACTTATCGCACTTGCATGCTTGTCTATCCCTACTTTACTTACCGCACTTGTTTACTATAGACTGCTCCATATTTGTGCACTCCTCTTTTTCTATCACTAGAATTGTTGTGACTTACCTTCGGTTCCATTTATGGCACCGGCAGACGAAGACCTGATCGAGGAGATTGCCACAGAGATCGAGGAGCCTACATTGACCCAGAGGCGGTAGAGTTTTAGTTACTTTTCTGTTGGTGTGTGTGTTGTACAGTGTATTTCCTTTTCCGCATTTCCTTTCAGTACTTCCTTCATGTATTTGTGAGAGAGTGTGCTGGTTGTTGTTGTACTTTAATTTGGACTGTAATAACGTCTGTACGCTGGTTTGAGTATTGTGGTACATCTCTGAGTTGTGGCTATGCTGATTTCACTGGTAAACTGTGGAACCTGCGAATAAACCAAATTAGTAACGGGCCCCGAGATCGGGTCGTTACAGGTTTGGCGGCCCATGCAGGTCCGTGCAAAATACCTCGTGAACAGTATAGTGAAACCAGGATGTATCATATACGATACTCGACTAAGCTAACATTTTCTATGAATGCAGGTTTGACACCCGAATGATGGACGGAAACACCTCAGAGAGCCCAATGGAGTTGACCTATCTGGCCTTAATAAAAGCCATTAACAAAACCTAAATTTTGATAGGCTTAATTAGTTATTAATAAAAATCTTTTGTATCGGTGGCACTCGTATGAATGATAATCTTCCTTCAATGGACCAAGATACCAGTCAATGTGCTTGGCTAAAGTCTGTGGATCGACCTGGATAGACTGGGCATAAGTGATCATAGCTTAGTCACTTCCCTGACCGTGTCCGCTGGACCGCAAGGACGTGAATCATGATTATGTAACGCCATCGATCTTCATCACTATCACCCTTCTTTTACCGTGATGACCTTTCAATTGACCTTCTTAGAATCTGTCTACGCTTGAACTCTGGCTACGGAGGGCAGCGTTCGAATTTTCGACCAACAGAAGTTCGAGTTCCACAACGGAAGTGACCACCATCATCTGCTCAGCAACGTCAACTACTCACTCCTCAACAGCAAGTGTACCAGCAGACTCGACGACAAGCGCCACCCCGAGACGCCAAGCTTATACCATGACAGTAGAAGAGGCCGAAGCTACGGACCAAGTAATCACAGGTACGAGATATCCCACTAAGCTATACACTCTATTGTTTAGAAATCATAAGCTTAGACTTGATTCTCATCACGGTAGGTACCGTCTTAGTAGCCGGTAAACCTGCCCTCACACTGTTCGACTCGGGAGCTACACATTGCTTCTTGGCGAGTCGATTCGTCCTAACACATGCCATCTCTGTTGAACCTCTGACTTCCCATTGGAAGGTCGAGACCGCTGGCAGTTCCCTACCGGTAACCAGCGGATGCCTCTAATGTTCCGTTGTGATTTGTAGATGAGATCTTGTTGCCAACTTCATGGCGATAAAGATGCCGACTTCCGATGTTGTCTTTGGAATGGACTGGTTGGGATCATTTCATGCCACCATTGACTGTCGTCAAAGGAGGGTAGAAATCGATATACCCAATCATCCAAAGTTCGTGTTCCTCAGCAAAAGCCGATCAGAAGGACCAATGGAGTATCGAGCCAGACCCAACGTGTAGGCTGTTGCGTTTTTGCATCCTTCTTGAGCTCGTGTTTCTCTTCTAGACCCTACTTTCATCTTGTACCCGATTTTTCCACGTGTTTGAATTCTTTCCCGCCTACCACCTCCCCTCATTATTGATTTTGTCATTTTCCTCGCCTCGAGCTCCGTTCCCGCCTAACCCTACCCTACCCTATTGCCTACTTTCGGCGCGCCTTTTCAAACCCTCACTTTTTTTCCCTCTTCTTAAACCCCCCTCTCCTTCCTCACCAAGTCATTCCCACGGCTCCCCCTTCGCCCCAACTCACCTCCACCTCGCCTCTCTCGCCCGAGCTCCTCCGGCCTCACCCGAAGCTCCACCCCATCCCGGAGGCCCCCGCCACGTCTCGCAGTCGCAGCCGTCGTACCTCGCCGCCATGGATCGACAGCCAGTGGTAGCCCTCGCCGCCATGGATCGACAGCCGCCGATGGCCCATCAACAACTCTGGGGATTGCTTGGCTTAGCGACAGCCTTCACCGTCTCCCTCGCTATTGCCGTGTGGTCAGGATACTGGGAACCCGCCGCTATTGGTATTCTTGGGAGCTCCTTTTTCTGGTTCTTCCCCCTTGAGCTGCCCAGCTTCGATTCCCTCTTAGGGCTGCTCCTTCGTGTTTTTGGGTTCATGAGTTTTTGGTCATTAAATTGCTTAGGGCTGATGGTGTTAGCCGTAGATGTCGACCAATGGCATTGGGGAGCAGTATCACTTGGGATGCGTATCGGCTTGCTTTTGGCCTTAGGTGTTGAGATGAGATGCCAGTCTTGTGCCCTGATTTAGAGGACAGCTTTGATGCTGGCTTACTGTTGGATATTGTGGAGATTGCTGGAAGCAGTGGTAGCGATGATCGAGATCCTTGAGAGTTGGCCTTATGTCCGCCTTCTTGCGTCGATCTGGATATTGGCTTGGCCCCGTTAGTCATCATTAGCCTAAGTTGAAATTTTAAGATTTATGATCTATCTTTTTGATGTGAATATTGATTAGTTTGCTATTGACTTATCACCTCAGGTTCCAAGTTCGAAAAATGTTATTATAATAATTATCATTTTCATGTAATGCCATATTAATCCTTGGCGACTTGAAAAGTCAAAATAATTATTATGATGATACTGGTCGGGACTAGTTACGGAAACTATGGTGATGTTAATAGTATATATTTATTAGTAATATCTCTTGTTTTCTTGAAGCTATGATATCACATTATATTTCATGCTATTAACAACTTATTTTCTAAATCATTCGCCTAGTTTTCCATTTTATCATTTATTTGTTTGAGCTTCTTAATAACAGCAATTATTTTATTTTATAAAGTTTTAAGAAATTCCGAGGACGGAATTATTTTAAGGAGGGTAGAATGTAACGGCCTGTATTTTTCCAATACGTTTAAATTAAATATTTAAAGTAATTTCATTTTAAAAGGTAATTTGTAATGGTTGATCAGGAGTTTTAAACTGATTTCAAAAATTCTTATAAAAATATTTTAGAGCACTAGACTTATCATATTGTATTTCAGCAATTTCAGATTTCCTCAAATGCCCAAAACATTTCTGTTAAAATTCATCTTCCAAAATTACCGTTTTGGCTCGACAAATTTATTTTCTATCCAAACGTCTTCAAAATGTTTTCAAACTTCTACAGTAGCATCATATGATCATTTATGGCTCCCCACATTAATTTTGTAATTTTTGGATATCATTTCAGCCTAGAACACGCATACCCGTCTTCTAAATGTTTTGGCCTAAAACTAGTATTTGCGTAGCTCAAATCCCAAAACGGATCTTGTATTCGCGATCCTCGCGATGATACGATCTCGTGTGTATGTTTTCGTAATTTGTCGGACACGTTTAATATCAGGGACAAAACCGTAATTTCTAATCTATTGTATTTTGCTTATTACATTCACTAATGACTTTTTACCATTACTAATCACCTTTACTGATTTACTTTTCCCCCCTATTAAATCTAGATCTACCCCTAATAATTACTACCCTAACTACCCTCATTAACCCACCCCCTTTTGTAGGTCAGATCCGGCACTAGGATGTGGAGTCATTTAACACTATTATCATTATTATTATCAATAAATTTTATCACATGCTAAATTATTTGCTAATCCTATAATTAACGCAACCAGGCTCTCTAAATCCTAAGAACCCAGTCTCTCTCCCCTTGTCATTTCAACCCAGCACCCCCAAATTCATTATTCTATTAAATGTTTGCTACTGGTTACTATTTTTATTATCACATTTTCTAAAGCCTATTTATAACTCCCCAGGATCTCTCTTCTCCCTCATGCTCACCAAACTCTCATCCCCTTCGTTCACGAACCCGAACCCGTACTCTCTCATCCTCCACCCCTCTCCGACGCAGCTGAACCCGCCGTACGCCGCTGCCGCCTCCGCCATCTTCAACGAAGCGCCTCGCCGGAGCTCCGCCCTCGAGAGCACCACCCTCCACCGCGTTCGTCCACAGCTTCTGCCGCGAGCTCACCCTCTCTCTCTGCTCTTCGACTTCGTCGTCGCCGTCGACTTCAACGACGCCGCTGCTCCGAGAGCAGCCCTCCCACTCTCCGCCTCCGCCTTCGACACCCCGAGGCCACCAACCCTTCGACGATCACAGGTGCCTCGCCTCCGCCGTCCAACGTCGCCGACGAAGCCTCAAGTTGCCACCCGCCTCGCTCCGCTGATAGCACCGCTCGACGCCGTCCACCGCCTTCGCCAAGCGCGACCGCTAATGACGTCATCGTTGCTGCCGTTCCACCTCCTCTCGTACCGCCGAGCCCATACGCCATCTCCACCACGAGGCCCCGAGCTCCTCGTACGAGCATCCTCCGACAACCCCCGACTTCTGCCACATTTCCAACGAGCCCGTCTCCACATCCGCGACGGCCTCGAGATCGCACGCTACTCGCTCGGCGTAATGCCTCAGCCACAAATGTCGTCGTGGCCATTGTTATCTTGATGAAGACCTTGCTTTCCTTAGACACACATGTCCATCAAAGCAAGTACCATCCCCCCAAGCTCCAGGTTTTTCCCTCTGTGAATTTTGATAAAAAGACATGTATCCTACTATGCATGTCTGTGAACTCATTGCAAATGATTTATGCAAGTGTTCACTTGCTAAATATATCTACAATGAATTAACAGGGACATTAACGAAACACAGAAATTAGCAATGACCTTATATTTTGCCCATGCTTGATATTTGATAACATAACTCTATTAAGCAATGTAGTTCAAGATAAATTACAGGCATAATAAGTAGGGTTATTTGTAGTAGTCACTACCCGTAAGCCAATGATTTCAAAGTATTTAATGGCAATGAGGCTTTGACGTTCAGGTATACTGCCTTCATATATATTATGTTATAACCACAACTTTAAATATTATCCAGTTTATGGATTAATCTAGAGGTTTGGTATATTTTCATTATATAATAATTACCCGTTATTACTACTCAAACAACATAGTTAATGTCTTCATATAACTATTTTTAGTGGATCTATGATAAATATTAAATAGATACATGATCAATCAAGTGCCTTTCATGGTATATATAGATCTGTAGGTTGTAGCGGCATGATGGTTTGCATAATCAATTAGCCCTAAAATATAAGCCTTGATATAATATTTGTTGGTTTTCTAAAAGTTTAAATTGCTGCTATTATCATGTGAATGTGAGTTGAGTTAGGTTAATTTAACAAATTCGTACGTATATAAAAAGGGGTAAGAAAAATTAGATAATAATTAGTGTAGCCATTAACTGATAACTTCTTGTATTTGCAGGTATCAATCCTCGCGCTCTAACTCCATCCTCGTCTTGCTACGACGATCCCGATAGTGTAAGTCACAGTAAATTCTACCCTTAGAAATATAGATAGTGTACTCGTATGAACATAGGACTTGACACCTAGTCTCGGAACAGTTATTGACCTGAACAGATTATTGGCATGCTTGACAGAAAGATTGTAACTGGAAATGTGAGAATGGTAAATGACTCGTAAAACTGCAAGTACGGTAACATGCACAGACACTGGGTTTTGGGGTAACTTATAATTGCGGAAGTGCGGGAGCGACTAGTCCAGACTTTGTTGTCACCGTGCGGGTTCTAGCAACCCATAACAGTGCCGGTGACAACCATCACAGATCACAGATTATTGCACAGTTCTCAGAGATTATTGCACAGTATTCATAGCATAGTTCGCCCGGGTAGCACCCGCGGCAAGAGTTGGCCTCTTGGTTGCTCATTGTACTTCCCGTTATAAGTCACGAACTAGGCTAGGCACAGTTACTCTCCCTATTGCTATTGTCATTGATATCGTCATGGTTATTGCTATTGTCATTGCTCAGTCACCTTTACTTTACTTGTCACCCTTGCATGCTTGACAGATGTACTTTACTTATCGCACTTGCATGCTTGTCTATCCCTACTTTACTTACCGCACTTGTTTACTATAGACTGCTCCATATTTGTGCACTCCTCTTTTTCTATCGCTAGAATTGTTGTGACTTACCTTCGGTTCCATTTATGGCACCGGCAGACGAAGACCTGATCGAGGAGATTGCCACAGAGATCGAGGAGCCTACATTGACCCAGAGGCGGTAGAGTTTTAGTTACTTTTCTGTTGGTGTGTGTTGTACAGTGTATTTCCTTTTCCGCATTTCCTTTCAGTACTTCCTTCATGTATTTGTGAGAGTGTGTGCTGGTTGTTGTTGTACTTTAATTTGGACTGTAATAACGTCTGTACGCTGGTTTGAGTATTGTGGTACATCTCTGAGTTGTGGCTATGCTGATTTCACTGGTAAACTGCGGAACCTGCGAATAAACCAAATAAGTAACGGGCCCAGAGATCGGGTCTTTACAGCATGGGGGTGTGTGGGCATGGGGTGGGTGGGTTTATTGGGTGGGTGTGTGCATTGGTGTGGGTTAGTGCATGTGTGATCGTCTACCTTATAGTGCCCAGATTGAGCCAATACTTCAACATGTCACACACGCCCATGCACCCACCCACCCACACCAAGCACACACATCCCATGCACACAACACATCCATGCTCGCACACCCACCCCATGCACACAACCCACCCACCCCGCAGACATGCCCACCCCCACACACAACCCCACCCCCACCCATGCACACACTCACCCTAAGCACACACCCCATATGCGCACAAACCCCATGCACACAATCCACCCACTCACGCAGACACACCCACCCGACGCGCACACACACCCCCCCAATACCCCACCCACCCACCCATGCACACACACACACATGCACACACACACACACATACACCCTGTAAGCACACACACCCTACCCACCCCACATGCACACACCCCCCCCCACGCACACAACCCCCAACCACACCCACACCCCCCCTCATGCACACACACCCCCATGCACACAACCCACCCACCCCACGCGCACCCACCCACCCCCCACCCATAAACACACCCACCCACCCATGCACACACCCCCCCCCATGCACACACACCCCCCCCCCCCACGCACACACACACCCGCCCCACGCACACCCACCCACCCACCCATGCACACACACCCAAGTACACACACCCCCCAAGCACACACACCCACGCACACAACCCACCCACCCACCCACGCGCACTCCATGCGCACACACACCCCTGCCCCCCAATGCACACACACCCCACACACAGCCCACCCACCCCCGCGCACGAATGCACACACACCCACTCACCCACCCCATGCACAATCCGACCCGAGAGAGAGAGAGAGAGAGAGAGAGAGAGAGAGAGAGAGAGAGAGAGAGAGAGAGAGTCGGGGGAAGAGAGAGAATCTGTAGAGAGAGGGGGGATGGAATCAGTAGAGAGAGTCGGTAGAGAGAGAGAGAGAGAGAGAGAGAGAGAGAGAGTCTGTAGAGAGAGAAGAGAGAATCAGTAGATAGAGAGGGGGAATCGGTAGAGAAAGAGAAGAGAGAGAGATATGAGGCGGGGCAAAACGGTCCAATTTAACACCGGTAGCCCATTTTCCGCCACATGGTATCAATTTGTCACAAAATAAACCTGAGGGTATTTACTAAAAATGGCCCAAACGTGAGGATATTTTTATGCAATTAACCCATATTAAAATCAAGATTAGTTTTAATAACCAGAAAATTAACAGATGCAAAATCCATATCATTAACAGTGTTACTGACAATGATTAAAGGATGCATTTTATCAGTTGCCACATACAATGCTATTAAATATTTGACTTTCCACTCTAGGAATTAGTATTCGCTGTTCGGGTTTAGTCCCAACCATGTAATGAAGCAAGTAGACATGGTGTCTTTCTTAAGGCGGATCTTACAAGAATAAGAAACGGCAGACCACTAGAGCCACCTACCCTATAAGAAGCAAATGACAAAATTGCTCTTTCACATGTTAGTCTTGCTGATAGGAGTCGAAGAGTGTGTTGTACAGTGTATTTCCTTTTCCGCATTTCCTTTCAGTACTTCCTTCATGTATTTGTGAGAGTGTGTGCTGGTTGTTGTTGTACTTTAATTTGGACTGTAATAACGTCTGTACGCTGGTTTGAGTATTGTGGTACATCTCTGAGTTGTGGCTATGCTGATTTCACTGGTAAACTGCGGAACCTGCGAATAAACCAAATAAGTAACGGGCCCAGAGATCGGGTCTTTACAGCATGGGGGTGTGTGGGCATGGGGTGGGTGGGTTTATTGGGTGGGTGTGTGCATTGGTGTGGGTTAGTGCATGTGTGATCGTCTACCTTATAGTGCCCAGATTGAGCCAATACTTCAACATGTCACACACGCCCATGCACCCACCCACCCACACCAAGCACACACATCCCATGCACACAACACATCCATGCTCGCACACCCACCCCATGCACACAACCCACCCACCCCGCAGACATGCCCACCCCCACACACAACCCCACCCCCACCCATGCACACACTCACCCTAAGCACACACCCCATATGCGCACAAACCCCATGCACACAATCCACCCACTCACGCAAACACACCCACCCGACGCGCACACACACCCCCCCAATACCCCACCCACCCACCCATGCACACACACACACATGCACACACACACACATACACCCTGTAAGCACACACACCCTACCCACCCCACATGCACACACCCCCCCCACGCACACAACCCCCAACCACACCCACACCCCCCCTCATGCACACACACCCCCATGCACACAACCCACCCACCCCACGCGCACCCACCCACCCCCCACCCATAAACACACCCACCCACCCATGCACACACCCCCCCCATGCACACACACCCCCCCCCCACGCACACACACACCCGCCCCACGCACACCCACCCACCCACCCATGCACACACACCCAAGTACACACACCCCCCAAGCACACACACCCACGCACACAACCCACCCACCCACCCACGCGCACTCCATGCGCACACACACCCCTGCCCCCCAATGCACACACACCCCACACACAGCCCACCCACCCCCGCGCACGAATGCACACACACCCACTCACCCACCCCATGCACAATCCGACCCGAGAGAGAGAGAGAGAGAGAGAGAGAGAGAGAGAGAGAGTCGGGGGAAGAGAGAGAATCTGTAGAGAGAGGGGGGATGGAATCAGTAGAGAGAGTCGGTAGAGAGAGAGAGAGAGAGAGAGAGAGAGAGAGAGAGAGAGAGAGTCTGTAGAGAGAGAAGAGAGAATCAGTAGATAGAGAGGGGGAATCGGTAGAGAAAGAGAAGAGAGAGAGATATGAGGCGGGGCAAAACGGTCCAATTTAACACCGGTAGCCCATTTTCCGCCACATGGTATCAATTTGTCACAAAATAAACCTGAGGGTATTTACTAAAAATGGCCCAAACGTGAGGATATTTTTATGCAATTAACCCATATTAAAATCAAGATTAGTTTTAATAACCAGAAAATTAACAGATGCAAAATCCATATCATTAACAGTGTTACTGACAATGATTAAAGGATGCATTTTATCAGTTGCCACATACAATGCTATTAAATATTTGACTTTCCACTCTAGGAATTAGTATTCGCTGTTCGGGTTTAGTCCCAACCATGTAATGAAGCAAGTAGACATGGTGTCTTTCTTAAGGCGGATCTTACAAGAATAAGAAACGGCAGACCACTAGAGCCACCTACCCTATAAGAAGCAAATGACAAAATTGCTCTTTCACATGTTAGTCTTGCTGATAGGAGTCGAAGAGTCAGCAATTTCATTTTGGTATAGTTTGGGAGAAGAAAGAGTTCAGTAGACCATTCCAAATTCTATTTTGTCACACATCCATATAACATATCCTAGTTGTTACAACAATTATGACATGCCTTCATAGCCATTAATTCAACAATTATGGCATGCCTTCATGGCCATTGATTTAACAATTATGTTTTGCATTCATGACGACCACTTTCTTCATCAATGATGACCGCTACTCCAATCAATGCCTCCTCATCAATGCCGACAATAAATCAACTTTATTAGGTTGGACTTACCATGCAACGGCCCGCATATAAGAACTTCTTGAGGCAACGGGAGAAAGGAGACGAAGCTCCGAGATCCTACACTTACGTATTCATATATTCCAAATCTGATCCTTCTATTTCATGTTTCCTCCATTGCTCGACATGAGGACTAGCAGACGACCTCCCAACAGATCAGACATAGTTCCACCGAGACTCTTCAAGTCATCCACTGACTTAAGCATCGGATGAGATTATGTCAGACCCCAGATCTGACCCCTAACGAGCTTCTTGTGATGCAAATAGCATGAAGACAGCTCGGACCAGACTTCCATAGCTCGAATCAAGTTCCAGTCACCTCGGGATGAGCTTGTCCAATCGTCCGTCAGTTGTGCACCACATCTACTGCAACCAGATGTCCCAACAACATACACACTCACTTCTAATGTGCGGATTTATTCTGAAACATTTGGTGCCATTTGTTAAAGCTAAAATTGACGTTGATACGACTATTTTGACCGGGCCCGAAGGAGCCAAATCAACCACGACCAGGCAATCAGCCTATTACGGCCTTGGGCTCCAGCCCAAGTATCTCACGGGCAGATTGCGCTTCTCCACCCGAGACGAAGGCCCAACAGACTGTCCACTTCCATATTAAAGGAAATCGGGGCCCAAATCGAGGAAGCATTCGCCAAATATGGCAACCGCCCAACGCCATCACTCCCGCAATCATGACCTACCAATTATGGCGGCCACCCTCATGGCAATAACTCGCCAATCATGGCCTGACTTAATGGCCATCACTCTAGCCATCATGGTCCGCCAATTATGGCAACAAGCCATCATGGCCCGACTTTATGTCCATCACTCCAGCCATCATGGTCCGCCAATTATGGCAACAATCCATCATGGCCCACCAATCATGGCAACCACTCATGGCCATGACTCCACCTTCATGGCATTCATCACATCATCAAACGTCGCAATTATGGGGGTCAACGTTTCCCTATTAGCACGTCCTCATCAATAACGGCCATGATGTCTCATCATGGCCCATGACTAGGAGACTCGCCTATATGAAGAGGAAGGAGGCATCATCACCGAGGGCGGATCTTGGAGATCTACAGAGGAGGTATCGCATACAAACTCTCACCTTCTTCCACCTAACATACTTCTCCTCCATAGCTCGGCACGAGGATCGGTGCTTGGTCTCTCCGTGAACTAAGCCCAATCCCAACGAGCATCTATCAGATCAGATCTGACTTTGGCATCGGAGGGGAATTAGTTAGAACCAAGGTCCGACCCCCCTGATGAGCTCTCTCGTCTATGCAGGTCCAGGAGATCCAGCAACACCGAGGCTACCCCTCAGCGTCTTCCCAGCCGGAGCCGAGCGCCCTCGTCCCCGAGTCCGCTCATCTCCACCACCAGGAGGTCATCGCTCTGCCGAGGCTACCCTTCGGAAAGCCGACGCGAGGATCCGCACGTCCCTCACCGAGCGACTCCACCTTTAACTGATCCCGTAGGTTGTCGTCCTGCTGAGACTACCCCTCGGTGCACCAAAGAACGGATCCGCGCTTTCCTGCTCAAGCGAACACTCCATCGATCGACTCCAAGGGTCATCTCCGTCTCACGTGACAGCTACGTCATCCGGGCCTCCAGACTATCAATCTGTGGTACGAAAACGTACGTAAACATCTGGCGCCGTCTGTTGGAACGAGTTGACATCCACGTTGTAAGCCACATCGGCGATGACTCGTTCCCGAAATCGAATTCTAGCCCCCACTCAAGACAAAGACAAGAGGCAAACGCGAAAAAAATGAGTTGCTTGGCATCATCCACAAAGTTTGTTCACATGCCCATCGAGCTTTACATGGTCTTAGGCGGAGATGCCCCTTGCTCGGATCTCATCCGAAGCGGGAAGTTCTCTGACAAACTTGAGGAGACCAAGCTTGAGGGTAGAATCGCACAGGGAAGCTTCGCAGATCTCCCATGCATCTCGATCTTCCTCTCAGGCTTTGCGGATCTCAGGGAAGCTCGCATGGCATAGGCTATCTAGCTAGCTCGATCGAAGCCATGCAAGCAATGACGACCTCCGGAGAACTCTTGCGGATCTCCCTACGAGATCGATGGTGGCATCATGGGGTCATGCGAGATCCTCCCGATCCCTCTATGCCGGCTCAACGATGATCGCCATGGGTCGTGCAACTCTCTCAGATCTCTTAGCAAGTTCGATCTGAGCTCTGGAAGACCGTATGATCTCTGTCTCAGCTACTTGACACCATCTTCGACCAAGCTGAGGAGTCTTTCTTGAGGCTTCAAATTCTTGATGCTTCAACCCAAATTCTTGATGCTTTAACCCTCAGCCCAACAAACTCAATCCGAGCTTTGATGCACTGATTCGAGATTCATCAAGCCTAGTTCGGGCCTCGCACAAACCAGATCTGGTCCGCCTAAGCATCGAACCTCTCGTCCGAGCTCTTTTTCTCCAGTTTGACTCGTCGTCGTCAAGACATCATCCCAAGTTATATTCTTCTTCGAGATCGGAGCTGGATCGGTCTCCAATTGCCATCGACCCGAGTTCCTAGCCTAGTCAGGAAGCCAATCTGATCTTGCAATGAGTTGTGAGACCTCGCCATGTGTAACGGCCGGTATTTTTAGGCGTGTTTTCGATTGTGCGTACCGGTATTTTTCTTCAGTCATCCAGTTAACTTTTTGTCCGTTCGTGTCGACGCGAGCGCGTCACTGTTTTCGTTTTACCGTGTCGTCATTATTTACCGTCAAGTTTAACCAACATAATTTAACTTAATTATACTGCTAATTACATTTTACTAATTACAAAATCTTAATTACCTTAATTAATTTCAATAATTACTTTTTCATTTTTAATGATGACTAATTAAACTTACTTAATTACGTAAATGTCTTAACCCTTAACTACACGACAACACACACGTTTTAGACAACCAAATACATCTCCTCAATTAGCCACAGTTGGCATGCATTTATTTTGTTCAAGCAAACGGACACGGCTCTACAATCGCTTTGGTCTAAAGTTATAATAACTTCCATCCTAATCATATTAAATTGGGTTTGACAAATGGAGTGTTGTCTCACATGCTATCTATCCTTAAGAACAGGCACCATCGTCTCCCCTGCAAAACAAACTGCAAATCCATCCTATTCCCTCCTTCAATTTCAGCAAACTACCCATAAACAGAGGGAACGACAACAGTTCTTTTCCCATGCAAATCATTTCCCGAATTGAAATTCATCATCCTCCCAAACCAATTCTCCAAATCAAATCAACTCAAATCCACCAACAAACCAATTCACAAATTTCAGAATCAACCAAAACCTATTCACCCAACCAAACTGAAATTCAAAATCAGCAAAACATAGCAACTTCTTATCTGAAGTTTGGAAACCCAAATTCTGAAAACACAACTTCAGATTCAAGATCAAAGCAAACCATTTCAAAATCAACCACAAATTTCAGATCTGATCTCTCCCCCTTCCATCTCTTCTTCCTCCCGAGCTCGCCATCGCCGGAGCTCCGATCGCCGGCCACCAACCACGGGGCTTGTGCCGCCGATCCCCGCCGTGCCCATCCCCTGCTACGTGCACGTCGCCACCCTTGCATCGCCAGACAGTCACCGCGCCGTTCGCCTCCAACCGCCGCGCCGCCGCCCGTCAGGAGCCCGCCGCCGCCGTCAGTCTCTTCCTCCCTCCTCCCGTCGCGCACAGGTGAGAAGATCCATCCCCTTTGTTTTGCGCATGAACCCGTTGTTAGTTGCCTGCAAACAATTGAAACACAAAAAAAAGAGAAGGGGGATGAAATGTTAGGACAGAGAAGTTGATCACTCCATATTTTACACCTTTTTTCTGCATATTTGCATACCGTTTTGATCGCCCATATCACGCTTTTCACGATTATTCGACAATATTGCGATACTTTTCACTATTTCTTGTTTTTGTCGTATTTCAGGATATATGGAGCGATTTTGATCGATTGTGAGATCAAGAGGATTTGCGCCCACTCCGGAGAGTCAACCATGGCCCTTTTGAGGGTTATTCTGCAATGGAAGAGGAGTGGAAGAAGAAAGAACGCCGTAGGAGCGACGGGGGAGCGAAAAGATGAAGATTGGGCATTTTCAGCATGCCACTCGGCCGAGTGAAGGAGTCACTCGGCCGAGCATTGAGACCCCGCTCGGCCGGCCAGATCGGACACGCAACAGAGATGTATCAGCGTGCACTCGGCCGAGCATCGTACGCCGACTCGGCCGAGTGCGGAGACTCCGTCCGCCCGAGTGGCACCCAGACGACGGCAAGCCAAAATGTCCAACTTACTGTAATCCGTCAGTCTGCCCCAGAAGCCCGACTCGGCCGAGCGACGAAAGCCGTCCGCCCGAGTACCAAATGCCCCTCGGCCGAGTGACATTTGCCACTCGACCGAGTGATGCCGAGGACATGCAGCGCCCAGATTTTCAGACAGCCTCTCACTCTTTTGAAATCTGCTATCATTCCAGCAATCAAAATATTTTTCTCATATTTTTTATGGATAGTAGACTTCATGACGGTTCCAACGCCGCCAAGAACGCGCAAATCGGAGGTCGGATGAAATCTGGGGAATTTCTGCAAGTTGATGCTGCAGTGCTGGAATTTGCATGTCAGTGTCACTCGGCCGGGACACATATTCCACTCGGCCGAGTGCGGCCTGGGCCCAGATTTTAAGTTGCGGTTTGGGCTGTTTTTGGGCACGAATTTGAGGGGTTTTCTAGGGTTTCTTGCTAGGGTTTTGGGGGAGTATTTAAGGGGTTTGTAGCCACCATTAGAGGGGATCCCCATTATGTTTTATTAGAGTTTATTTTAGAGGTTAGGCCATGCCCTAGGCCCCCTCTTGGATCAAAAGGCTTGTATTTGGATTGGAATTCTTCATCAAAGCTAAGTATTTCTATTCTTATTATTTGAATCTTTGTTTTTCTATCTTTTTGTATGCAAGCAATGATTTCTATTGATTCTCATATCCTTATTGCTATGCTAGAGTAGATTTGTTGTTCTAGGGTTTGGGGATGAACCCTATGGATCTAATTTCATATTTGTGAAGAATGAATTCTAAATTGCTAGAATTGCTAGGAGGTTAGGTTGTGATTGATTTCCTACGGATAGCTAGGGATTTCCATCGATTTGGGATTTGCAAGAGATTGGATTCTAATCGATGGGAAGGCCTAGATATTCGATTTAGGTTTACAATTGGGTTTCTCTAGATTTGGTTTGCAAGAGATTGGACCAAAGCTAGGATTTTTAATTGTAAATCTATACACATATTCGTTTGCAAGAGATTGGACGAATACGAACTATCACAACCTAGATCGTAACTCGAGTTTGCACGAGAGTGGGCTCGAGGGGCGATTGAACGATGATGTCGATCCTCATGCTAGCGGCTTAGGTTAGGGTTTGCAAGAGATTGGGCACTAACCTAGGTTTGCTATAGACCGGCAATAGCGCGAGAGCGTGAGCTTGGTTCTACATTAAGTTGCGACTAGTCCACCTCAATGCAAGTTTAGTAATATTAAGATTCACTATTTACAATGATGTATGACGATCCGTAGTGGGAATTCCCTAGCCCTAGACGTCTTTATTTGATTTTATATCCCCATACTTTGCCCGACGATTGTGACAGGATCGCCGCAAGGCAAATTCCCTCTTTTATTATATTGTATTTGACCGATTTCTTTATCACCGACACCGACATCCACCACCATTTCCATTATATCATACCATATCCATCTCCACCAATAAAACCATCGTAGTCAAACCAACCTAGGATAGATTGGAACCAACACCACCTCCTCGTGTTCGATACCCGCTCGCCACTTTGCCGTGCGCTTGCGGTAAAACTACAACCGTCGCCTCGGGACGTGTACGCCGGGGCGCGACCAAGTTTTTGGCGCCGTTGCCGGGGAGGTGTTTCCGTTGGGTGCCAATTTGTCACAATTAGGTTGATTAGACTACATTAAAAAACAAAAAAAAAACCATTGAGAGAGTTTTTTTTTTCCCACCACCTGCTATTATTATCTTTATCTCTCTTTGTACCACTGACGTCTTTTCCAGGTGTTTACTTTGATTGATTAGGTACAGTTGTTGCAGCGATGGTGCTTCCAAAGAAAATGCGAGTGGGCTCTATACAATCCTACATATATCTCGCTGCATTCTATCAGGCTGATGGAGAATCCTTCGGGGAAGCCTTGTCTAGGTTTGAAGGAATGTTAGAAATGTTCCAGACGGAGTCAGACCATGAGTGGAATGACTCCACGCTATTTGATATCTTCACTAGAAGGCTAAAGGGACCCTCACGTGAGTTTTTGAAGAGGTTGCAAGTGGGGAAGTTCAGTGATCTACAGTTGGCAGCAGCCTTGGAGCAAATGATAGATGATGCTCGATCTACCGGTTCACTAACCGTTACGGTAAGTATACCACACGACCAAGTATTCATCGATTTTGTTATGGCTAATGTCTCTAGCGCAGGTACTATCATAGATGGAGTGTATGCTTCACTTGAAGGTGATCATATCCACCTTTACACCATCAACACTCCACAAATAGAGACATCTGAACTGTCAAAGGAGGACACATATATGGACCTATTGAGAAACATTATTGACGTAGTTCGAGATTCCGGTCCATTGACAATAACGGCAGGTGATCCTTTTGAGCTTGAATTTCAAAACTTTATTACTCATTGTATCTCTTCCACAGGCACAATTGATGATGGAGTCTATGCTCTAGTTGAGGGGCACAAGACCCACTTTTATACCGCGGTCAAGATACATGAGCCCATAGAGCCACCTGCACCTACTATTGAGGAGGCCAAGCCATGCAATCGGGTGCCTCGAGCTCCAGGACAGAAACAAAGAATGAGGCATGAAAAGGAGATGATGACGTTTACATTGCCTTCTATACCTGAGGAGCCTGAGGAGGATGTCCACGTTCAGCTTGGGGGAGAGTCAGCGTGTGTCATCGTCGCTCCCCCTTGCCACCCACATGAGCCAGAGCTTGCTTTTGAGGAGGCCTTACGTGCGGAGCCAGAGCTTGTCACCGAGGAGGCCGTGCATTGGGACGAGGACACAGCCATTCATGAGGATCCCAAGCATTGCCCTCCTCCTTTCGAGCTACCGCAGCCACCTCTACTTTCTACAGAGGATGAGCATCCCTCAGAGGCCCACCCTTCCACTGACGCCGAGGACAATCCCACAGAGCTTATGGCTCCCCTTCAGGGAGATCTCTTTACTCCCTCGCCCTTTATATTTGACTCCCCTCCCGTGTATGATGCTTGCTATGATTCATATTCTGAAAACTCATTGCACCTTTTGCAGGATTCATGTACATATGATCAAGAGGTACGATGGGACGTATACGAGGAGGAGAGCGAGGAATTAGCACCCATGGATGCTATTGATTATGATCAGGAGGTGCAATGGGATAAGTCTGACGATGATGAGGAGCTGCCTGTTGATACCTACGCTTATATGCCCAAGCTACCTGAATAACCCGAGGCGAACAATGAGGAGTTGATCGACGTGGTATACGAGAGTGGAGATTTATTTCCAGGGAAGTGTTGTCAACCGTTTTTAATTTTAAATACTTATGTTGATGACCCTCTTTGGAATACATTTATTTTGGGAAAGAATTATCCACATCGGATTGATGCGGCTTATCTCTTGCAGGGTACAGGTGGAGTCCTTGGAGAGGTGCTGGGAGCCGCATTGCTGGAGTCTGATGGAGTCCGTGGACATGCGAGCCTGGCGGAGCCACGGAAGGAGCAGTTGGAGCAGTTGCCTGCACCGGCAAAGATACTGGATCCGCCTTTTGCTATAGGTGATATCAATCCAGTAGTGTAGAAATTTTTATGCTTTGAATAAACACGAATTCTCTCGACAGCGAGAGGACCGTATAGATTTGCTTGAATAAATACCACCTCATATGACGGCCACAATGATCATTTACACCCCAAACCCATTATATATATTAATTGCCCTCTTCATATTTTGATGTGTCACATCCTTTTGCTCACCACATTCGAGCATTTCTTTCAAGTGAAACCTTACTTTCTTATTCGTTTGACTTGGTCACGCTTTGCAAAGCCATGAAATTTTTGGTCAAGTCACTTGAATAGGACTGTTTGGTATAAGCTTGGGGGAAAGCGCTCTCATGCATCATTGTATGTGCATGTAGTTGCATTAGGATTTCATGTCATTCATTTCATCATTTTTCATTCACCTCCCTCATATTTATCGTTGTTCCTCATATTTTTCCTATTATGATCACATTGAGGACAATGTGAAGTTTAAGCTTGGGGGAGTGCATTTCCATGCCATTTAGATGCATTAGTTGCATTTTTACTTTATTTTAGGATTTTTAAAATTTTTCAAAATTTTTTGCATCATCTTTTTGATTTTTCCATCTTATTTTCCTTTTATGTGTGTTCATGCATCATAGTGTGTGCTTGTTTTTCTTTTCTTTCCTCTCTTTAATTTTTATTTCTTTATTTTCTTTTCCTCCTTTTGCTAGATTTGCTCCTTATGATGATATCTCTTATTGCTTTAGCAACCATCACGATGCTTATTATTCCTTGCCATGCTACTTAGAGTATTTCATTATCCTGCTATCCATGTGCTTGCTTATATATTCTTTTGATGATTTCTCTATATGAATGCATGATATTAGTTGAAACTGAATGTATGAATTAGCGTTTAGTATGCTTTTGTTGGAAGTGCACCAAGATTCACGCATCAATTGTATAACGGGAGCATCTGCCTTATCATCTTATTCACCTTCTGTTGCATGCTTGATATGAAAGTACTCTTTACCGCCTGACTTCACTTTTTATTGAGATGATTGAGAATATCCATGCTTACATATGAGTTTTAGTTGACGTATTATTTTATTGAACCGTTCGTGCACATCTTAGAGTGAACCGAGTGTTACATTATTTCTTTCTCCACATATATCTTTTTATTCTCTACATGTCACTTGAGTTCACCTCCTAAAGCTACTTATATCGCATCTTTTTCCTAAAAATCCACACAAAAGAAAAAGTTACCTCCAAAAAATCCAAAAAGCCAAAAAGGAGCCAAAAGCCAAAAATACAAATCATATAGCTCCTACAAAAATCCAAAAAGAAAAATGAGAAACAAAAAGTTCAAAAAAGAAAAAAATAGAAAAAATGTTTCTCTATCTCATTATTGGAGCCACAAAACACTTGGGAAAACCAAGGCAAAAATCCCATCTTCCACTATCATATTCCTTTAGATGCGACGCCTCAAGCTAAGCTTGGGGGGGTGAACTCGTTTGACCATATGAGTGAGTGCGACATTAGAGTGGAGAGGTGCACGAATGAGGAAGTTTGATAATGCTGAAACTTAGCAAAATACATTAGTTATGGAGATTTCTTATGAATCGATATAAATATGTGAATGCCATGACTCTTATTCTATTCTCTATTGCATGCTTGGTGTGTATCTTATATGCTTCATTTATAACTTTTGATTGAAAAGTGCATCGCCAACATTTGTATATTGAATCCTATGAAATGCGTGACGTGGATATGAATTGATTGTATGAATTTAGAGAATCCCTTTTGTTGTTCTTAAAAGCTTGCAAGTACCATGTTTATGAAAGATATGAAATCCTTGTAGCATGTGATTTGTATTTTCCAAGTCATCGTGATGTGTAGCTTATGGCTTGAGATCTGAGAGTATAATCTAGCGACCCCTTCCACTTCGTATTCTTTTATTTCATCTCCCTTATTTTTCATCTCCCGAGTTCGTCTTTTTTGCTTATCTTCCTCGAGGACGAGTAAGAGGTAAGCTTGGGGGATTTTGATCACTCCATATTTTACACCTTTTTTCTGCATATTTGCATACCGTTTTGATCGCCCATATCACGCTTTTCACGATTATTCGACAATATTGCGATACTTTTCACTATTTCTTGTTTTTGTCGTATTTCAGGATATATGGAGCGATTTTGATCGATTGTGAGATCAAGAGGATTTGCGCCCACTCCGGAGAGTCAACCATGGCCCTTTTGAGGGTTATTCTGCAATGGAAGAGGAGTGGAAGAAGAAAGAACGCCGTAGGAGCGACGGGGGAGCGAAAAGATGAAGATTGGGCATTTTCAGCATGCCACTCGGCCGAGTGAAGGAGTCACTCGGCCGAGCATTGAGACCCCGCTCGGCCGGCCAGATCGGACACGCAACAGAGATGAATCAGCGTGCACTCGGCCGAGCATCGTACGCCGACTCGGCCGAGTGCGGAGACTCCGTCCGCCCGAGTGGCACCCAGACGACGGCAAGCCAAAATGTCCAACTTACTGTAATCCGTCAGTCTGCCCCAGAAGCCCGACTCGGCCGAGCGACGAAAGCCGTCCGCCCGAGTACCAAATGCCCCTCGGCCGAGTGACATTTGCCACTCGACCGAGTGATGCCGAGGACATGCAGCGCCCAGATTTTCAGACAGCCTCTCACTCTTTTGAAATCTGCTATCATTCCAGCAATCAAAGTATTTTTCTCATATTTTTTATGGATAGTAGACTTCATGACGGTTCCAACGCCGCCAAGAACGCGTAAATCGGAGGTCGGATGAAATCTGGGGAATTTCTGCAAGTTGATGCTGCAGTGCTGGAATTTGCATGTCAGTGTCACTCGGCCGGGACACATATTCCACTCGGCCGAGTGCGGTCTGGGCCCAGATTTTAAGTTGCGGTTTGGACTGTTTTTGGGCACGAATTTGAGGGGTTTTCTAGGGTTTCTTGCTAGGGTTTTGGGGGAGTATTTAAGGGGTTTGTAGCCACCATTAGAGGGGATCCCCATTATGTTTTATTAGAGTTTATTTTAGAGGTTAGGCCATGCCCTAGGCCCCCTCTTGGATCAAAAGGCTTGTATTTGGATTGGAATTCTTCATCAAAGCTAAGTATTTCTATTCTTATTATTTGAATCTTTGTTTTTCTATCTTTTTGTATGCAAGCAATGATTTCTATTGATTCTCATATCCTTATTGCTATGCTAGAGTAGATTTGTTGTTCTAGGGTTTGGGGATGAACCCTATGGATCTAATTTCATATTTGTGAAAAATGAATTCTAAATTGCTAGAATTGCTAGGAGGTTAGGTTGTGATTGATTTCCTACGGATAGCTAGGGATTTCCATCGATTTGGGATTTGCAAGAGATTGGATTCTAATCGATGGGAAGGCCTAGATATTCGATTTAGGTTTACAATTGGGTTTCTCTAGATTTGGTTTGCAAGAGATTGGACCAAAGCTAGGATTTTTAATTGTAAATCTATACACATATTCGTTTGCAAGAGATTGGACGAATACGAACTATCACAACCTAGATCGTAACTCGAGTTTGCACGAGAGTGGGCTCGAGGGGCGATTGAACGATGATGTCGATCCTTATGCTAGCGGCTTAGGTTAGGGTTTGCAAGAGATTGGGCACTAACCTAGGTTTGCTATAGACCGGCAATAGCGCGAGAGCGTGAGCTTGGTTCTACATTAAGTTGCGACTAGTCCACCTCAATGCAAGTTTAGTAATATTAAGATTCACTATTTACAATGATGTATGACGATCCGTAGTGGGAATTCCCTAGCCCTAGACGTCTTTATTTGATTTTATATCCCCATACTTTGCCCGACGATTGTGACAGGATCGCCGCAAGGCAAATTCCCTCTTTTATTATATTGTATTTGACCGATTTCTTTATCACCGACACCGACATCCACCACCATTTCCATTATATCATACCATATCCATCTCCACCAATAAAACCATCGTAGTCAAACCAACCTAGGATAGATTGGAACCAACACCACCTCCTCGTGTTCGATACCCGCTCGCCACTTTGCCGTGCGCTTGCGGTAAAACTACAACCGTCGCCTCGGGACGTGTACGCCGGGGCGCGACCAGAAGTGAGAAACCTGAGAAAATTATTGAAGGGGTTAAAAAATGAATAAGAAAGGGGGAAGAGGTGACAGTGCAATAAAGTGATGGGGATAGTGCCTTGCTTATTAAAGGATGAATAAAATAATAATAAGTTATGGAGTACAGCCTTAGTAATTTGAGAAAGAAATGGACATCATGCAAACAAAATAAAGGAAGGTGCTAGCCTATATTAAATGATAGGAGTTGGAATAATAGAGTGTGTCAGCTTTATAAATAAAAATGTTATCAATGAATGAATATGGAAAAGAGAGAGCTAGATAGGCGTATATATTATTATATGATTAACATGTTACTTGTTACCCCTAGGTCAAAAATTAGTGTGTGAATAATTTAATGCTATGTCTAACTATATGATTAGCTTAAAGTTATTGTTAAATTGTTATTAGCTTGTTAATATTAATAATTACTTTAGCATGTATCAACTTTGTAAATGATGATTAGTGTAATAAAACCAGTATAAAATAAGGTCGCACCATGTTAGTATAACCCCATATAAACATCATCCTAGCCAACGAACCCAGTAAAATTAGACGAACCCACTTTAAGGATTAACCCGATATTTTGATTATCTCGCAATAGATCTAATTTAGTGAATTGTTTAACCAAAACAAAGAACCGAAAGTACCAACACATAGTACCCGTCCAGACGAACCGACGACAACCAATACCATCGAAAATAGGCAAGTGATACTTGCTAGTAATTATTTAGGCCATGTTTTAGGCCAATTTGTGTAGTAGCGTAAAAGAGACTAGGCGATGAAATGATAGTCGCCTAGACGTCCTTATTAGATCTAGCTTGACAACAAAGCTAGATCCGACACCTTTACCATGCTATCTTTTCATGCTCTAATGTCACGTTTACTTTCAATTAACTGTACGCACTTTTAACTGCTCATTACATGTCATGTCATGCATCAAATTGTTCTATCGTGATTGCGTAGCACACGCTACAATAATTGTAACTATTGAGGCTAGGCACCTGCTTTGCAGGCACAACCCTATGCCAATAACACTTCCTGGCTCGTGATCCAGAAGATGGGTGCCAGTCCATATACACGCGGAGGGGTAGGGTTAAACGATCGCTTGAGCGTAGAAGTGAGCCCGTACAGCCACTTCAGCCAAAAGACGGAAACTCTGTGCGCAAAGTGATAAATCAGTGATTCGTGAATCGTGAAATAGTGTTTTCGTAGTTCCTGCTACGCCGTGCTTGATTGTTATCATCTTATTCATTTAATTGTTGCACTCTTTTAATGTCATGCCATATCATCATGTTAGAACTGCTAGTTGCATTATTTTATTTGTATCCTTGCACAAAAGTCCTTCGCCTTTCTTGGGAGACTTTTGCTGACATGTGCCCTTTTCTCTTTGGGCGTCACATGTCAGACTTTGAGGCAGAGCAGGTAGTAGAGGACGAGCAGTTCGTGGATGCTGAGTTTGAGGTTCCTGCTGAGACCGAGTTCGAGGACACTGGTGACCGGTCCTAGACTCGTTTGGAGTCTCCCCTTAGTTGTTACTTTTCCTTAGTCGCTGTTAGGTTTCGGTGCGTAGCACCTATCTCTCTTTGTTTTGTTTGGCCATTCTTTAGGCCTATTGTTCAGACTTATACTTTTGTGACTATTCTGTGATGTTGTAATATTTGTTGGATGTTGTTGGTGGATGTTCTTTTATCTGCTTTATTGTTGGTGTTGTTGTTTCGTCGCAATGCAAAGACTTGCTACTTTTGGAAATTTTTACAGACGATTATCAGACTGCAGCTTCACAGCTCCATGTCTGAGCAGACCTCCTCACGTCTTGCCTTCCATATTAGAGAAGTGGGGCGTGACACCATGCCTCGTCGAACCAATCTAAGTTCGTTGCGGTTGAGGAAGCAGAGAGCAGAGCTCGACCCAGCTCGTCGCCAAGAAAACTTAAGCTCGACCCAAGGTCATCGAAGCTCACTATTCGTCGCTCGTTGCATGAGTTAGAGCCAGCTTTGTTGACCACGCATCGGCATACTGGGATGGTCTGGATCTGAGAGTCGACCCAACGGAGAGGCATAGATCTGTCGATCCTCCGACCCGCCCGTGAGAAGCACGATCTGAATCTCGCCGAAGCTCGATCCTGGCAAACTTTGCTGGAGCTCGATCCAAGCCTTCGACCCAACCTCGCAGTCCGCAAGGAAGAACCGTGCCACGAGGCTTCGTCGGGGCTCGATCTGAGTCTTCGACATAACCTCGCCGTCGTCAAAGGTGATCCGCATTGTGGGGCTTCGTTGGGGCTCGATCTGGGCCTCTAGCCCATCCCTTCGTCCTAAGAGACGTTCGAGCTTCCATGCTATGGGGTTCAATCTCTTTAGTTCAAGCTTCGAGCCTCCATTCGAGCTTGGCAAAATTAAGAGAGAATCAAGCCATGTCTCTGAGACAAGCTCCTCGTCGACTCAACTCCAACGCTGCCCCAAGCTCCGAAGGGCCTTCAGTCGTCGACACACCTTGCCACGGTCGTCGACTCAGCTCCGACGATCCGCCCCGAGGCAGCGTCGACCAATTACTGACGCTCGACCCAGGGGCAACGTCGACCACCGGTGTCGATTCGAGACTTCCAGCCATGGCGGAGCTCGCCCAAGGCTGATCTAAGCTCCCAGACACCGATCCGAATCCCATTGCTTATCTGAAGCTTGCCGCGGGCCGATCGGAGATCGCAACCGTCGATCGAAGTTGCCTGGCCGTAGGTCGATCGTTGCTCGCAGCCACCGATCGGAGTCTCCTGGCCATCAACCGAAGCTAACTTCTGATCGAAGCCGACTGCGGATTGGCCGAGCGACACATGAAGATGACACTCGCGCTTAAAATTGAAGCTCGGAGCTAACCTCAGATCAGACGGGCAACTCATGGAGAAGGCGCTCGACCTACGAACCTCATCCCCTCAACGGGTTAGCCCACAACTTCTCCAGCGAAGATCGCCGGCCTCCCATTGTAACAACCCTAGTATGCAAATACTAAGTAATCGTTAAATTCACCCGAGTTTCTCGTACATGTGCACACCAATCCCAGGGAATGGAGAGATTTGCAAATTGCCCCTCGATTTTTCATTTATACCCAAATGAGGGTATCATTGTAAGATTGGGCTTAAGGCAAATTTCTTTAAGTGAAGGGTTATTGTGAAAAAAGGGAAATGAGATATTTGCAATGGCAAACTTGTAATAAAAGCAAACAATTTGGAGGGTTATTTTAAAAAGGAGAGAAAAAGAAAAGAAAAGAAAAAGAGGGTATGGCAATAAGTTTGCCATACCAAAGTACACATAACCCCCCATCTCTCCCCTCACCCTACACCATCCCCCCCCCCTATCCCCTCTCCTAGGTCCCTTCCTCTCCCCCTCTCTCCATTATTTTCAGCCCATGGCTGAAATTAGCTAGGAAAAAAAGGGAAAAGAAAAAGGAAGAGAAGAAAGAAGAGAGAGAGGAGAAGAGGAGGAGGAGGAGGAAATCCAAGATTGGAGGAGATTTCTTGCAAACCCAAGGCATCACTTGAAGCTCCAAGGAGGTAGGAACTTCTCACCTCTCCCTCTAGTTATAGGAGATGGATAGAAGCATGTATGATTGAGTTTTCTTCGAAATTTTGGGAAGAATGTTGTAGAAATAGGAAACTTATTGCATGCATGAAATTTGCTGAAACTTTAGTTAGAACTGGGATTAAATGGCTTTTAGGAATGCTCCAAAAATTTTATATGTTGTTTAATTCGTAGTTATGAACAACTTTCATGTTCACAACTTTTTCCAATTCGAGTTGGAAGTAAGGGTAAAAATTCATTCTTTACAACATGCCTGTAAATATGTCAACCTGTTCACAGTTTAGTAAAATGGATCTCACGATCTGCACACACATCAGAATTCTATGATTTTAGTCTCGTTGGAAAGCTAACAAATTTTCCTAAAACTTTAACAGAGTGCTTACCCTTCGAAATTTTGACTGGAAGGGGGCTAAAATTGGCCATCGAGACAGACCCAGAAAGCTGTCTGAAAAACAGAACTGACAGCCTTCACAAAATAATTCACCATAAATTATATACTCCATATTTTTGCATGAAATTTTATATGTGAACTCATAACTGCCATATCTACAACTTTCATTCAGTAAGTTTTTTTAAATTCTCACTAGAAATGGCTAATAACCATTGATGTTTGTGACTGTTGGCGAAATTTCAGCAAATTGCATTGTTTGCTAATGACTAGATTATTGTTTTGGTTTACTTCTGAACATATCGCTAATGTGGATTCATCAGTAATTAAGTTCTATCTATGGGTATGCTACTTTATGTTGCAAGTTTGGAAATGGATGTTTATGTTCATGGCTTATGAAGCTTGCAAGTTGTTGTGAACATCCCGATGAAAAGAATGCATTGGATCTCATTTTACATGCTTCATACTCTAGGTTTAATGATTAGTTAAAAGACAACCTAGGGTGGTCTCGTTCCACTCGTAGTGGGTGAGTGCCCTAGGAGGGGTTGGGGAAACCAAGGTAACGAGTGGACATGCGGGGATGGACTGCAGAGTTGTGGGCCACTCCTGACGAGCCCTCAGCGGCGGGGAGTTGGTGCGGTTGTGATTGAGTTGGTTGTGTTGGTGAACGGCTTCTTTCGTAAGATCTTGTCTCGGGAAGTCGTAGCATTCCACCCACATTATCGGGTGAGGTCCAGTCCCTGATGTCTGACCCGTTACTTAGGTTTCAAATTCATGCATGAAAACTAACCTATTAAGACAGACAAAAACAGTAACTCTGGGATGTGATGCATTTTCCTTGTTGTGCTTCCTCTGTTGTGCACTATGATTAAAGTAGTAGAGTTGTGGAGTTCCTACTGGGCACGCTGTGACGTGTCCTTTCCCCCTTCAGGTCTAGGTACTAGTTCTCAGGCGGCGGGTCCGGGAGTGGAAACCCCGGAGGGCGGCTCGTCTCAGCAGGGTCCGTAGTGATCGTGGTTAGTGTGGGTCGCGTGGTGTAGTCTTTGTGTGTGTGATAGTAGTATTGTACCCATGTTCCCTTTGTACCCCGTAAGGTTGAGTTGTACTTTTGTGGGAGCTTTTACTGTTGGGGTTGTACAGTGGACTTGTACGGTACTGGACGTGTAGTAGTTGTGCTCTGTGATGCTCTGTTCGTCGTACTTTACCTTGCTGCCTGCGTTGTAGTGCCTTGTACTATCCTTCTGTGTTGGAGATGTACTGTTCTGTTTTCATTTCAGTCTGTACTTTACTGTCTGTGTTTCCTCAGCGTTTGCAGTGGCCTGCGTGACATTTGGTGTGCACTTAGCGCTTGGTACTCTAATACCGCAGCTTGTCACGCCGACCCTCCTTATTTTGGGCAGCGGGGCGTGACAACCATGAATTTCGGAGTTCAATCAATTGAGCTTCCAAGCTCACGATGGATGCTCCTCCAGCTTGCTCTTGCCAAGGGGCGATCAGACCTCACGACGGCCGACTGAAGATCGCAGGCATAAACCAAAGTCAGCCAATCATCGATCGAAGCCCACAAAGTTTCCCTGAGATAACAATGGCATGGTCGACGCTCGGAGCCTTCATCCACCCGATAAAACTTTGGTTTAGCTGAAGTTTGACCACCTCGACCCCGGAGAAGGCCACCAGTCCATGACGAGGCCGACCAGTCCAATCCAAGCCAAGGCTGACCCTGGAGAAGGCCGGCCAGGTCGGGACGAGGCCGACCCGGGTCCGACCAAACGAGTCCGACAGCCTTGCCGAGCATATGATCCCTCTAGCCGAGCATCAGTCCGATCCTCTGTGTCAGGCCCCCATGTGGAGCTTCCGAGCCTCTGTGTCGGGCCTCCGTGCCGAGCTTCCAAGCCACCTTGTCGAGCTTACAAAGTCATCCTTATCTTGACAGAGCTTCCGGCCATGCCGAGCTCTCTCACCGAGCCGATCTGACCGAACCACAGTCGTTCGAGTTCGAGCATCCAAGCAGCTCCTCCGACCATGCTGTTGGGCCCATGCTGGCCGAGCTGTCAGACCCACCTACCAATTCGACCAAGCAGCTCATCTGGACTCCGTTCGGGTATCCGAGCAGCCCTTCCGGAGGGCCACCGAAGCTACCGCTAGACGAATGGCCTCGACCGGGTTGTCAAACTGCTCCCGCATCCACCGAGCCGGACGAAGTAATTGCAGAGCACCACAATGGAACCTTTGAAAAGCCTTCATAATGTCCTCACCCATTTCATCAACTTACCATGTTCCGGCCAGTTGCATGTAGTATGATTTACAGTCGTCTGTTGGTTCAATAGTCGACTGTCTATGCCTTATCAGTCGACTGTTGTCACGCCCCGCTTCCCTAAAATGGAGGCGAGACGTGAAAAGGTCCGCACGAGAGTGGAGCTGTGAAGCCCCAAACCCGATAAGCGTCAATAAAACATAAGCAGGTCCCTGTAACCACAAACGGAACAACAATAATAGCACAAGGAGAGACAGAAATAAAATCTCATATCTCATAATTTGTCCAACATGAGAATTAAGTTCAACATCCAGAAAAGCCACCAGGCTAAAAGAAAGAGTCTAAAGGCCCAGAACAAGGCCAACAAAAGGAACAACGTATCAAAGTATAGGTGCCACGCACCGACAACAAAACATCAGGCTAAAACAAAAAGGGAAAAGCTCAACGAAGACACTAGGACTGGTCCCCAGTGTCCACGTACTCCTCGCCAAACACAGACTCGGGCACGGCGTCCGCAAACACCTCGTCCTCAACAACGGACTCAGGCTCGGGATCTAACATGTGTCACCTAAAAGAGTAAAGGGGCACATGCCAACAAGTCTAAAAGACTTGGGCAAGGAAACTGAAGGGAAGGTAAACTAGCAACCTAGCAGATATAGTATGATGCATGGCATGGCAAGTATAGTATGGAAGTGACAAATGAAGGGAAGTACAAGTAGCAAGTATGTCACGGTTAACAAGTAAAACACGGACAAGTACAAGTCAAGTGGTTCACGTCAAGTGAACAGTCAAGTAAACAAGTTGTGCACAGAGATTCCGCCTGTTGGCTAGAGTGGCTGATCGGGCCAACTCCTAAGCTCAAGTGACCGTTTATCTCTACCCCTCCACGTGTATCGAGCCAGGGAGTTACCTCGAACACGGAATGCTCGCTTCTGGAAGTGTGTTTAACATGTATGGCGTAGGGCTATGCCTGCAACACAGGTGCCTAGCCGGTAAACAAGTAGGGCGGGCATTGGCTATCAACCAACTCACGTAGCCCGCTTCTGGAACACGGGCCAGGAACACAAGTATTGTAGCGTGTGCTACGAATGCGACATTCAACATGGATAGCATGGATGACAATTAATTCGCGTACTGTTAATCAAAATTAAACATGACATGATAGTTATGCAACATGGTAAACGATGGTCCTAGCTTCGTTGTCAAGCTAGTTCCGGAATTGCGCCTAGGCGAGTATCATTTTGTCGCCTAGTCTCTTTTACGCCTACAACAAGCAAATGGCCTAAAACATGGCCTAAACCCTAAGTGGCAAGTTTCACTTGCCTAGCACCGAGGATGACGATCAACGAGGGTTCGTCCCACGGACGCTAATCTACGAGGAAGTCGCTGTTATGGAGAAACAATTATCAAAACAACATTCATTTCATTAGGGTTTCACAAAAACACAACGGGTTATGAAAACATTAAGAGATCGATTTTTACCGTATAGGAAGCGGAAGAACGACGCCGAGCAAGCACGGCAACGGAAGAAACGCTCCGGGGAACCTAGGGTTCAGATCTGGATGGGATGGGGAAAATCTGGAGAAATGGGTTTTGATGTGGATTTTGGGGATTTGATGAAGATTTGAGGAAGATGAGAGGTAGAATGTGTTAAGTGAAGGTTTGGATGATGGAGGATGAGCTTGGGATGAGGGATTTAGGGTTTGAGGAAGAAGGGGGCTCAATGGGGGAGAAACTAGGTTTAGAGTTGAAGAAGATGAAGAAGAAAACGTTTGGGAGGGGTTTAAATAGGAAGGGCTGGCGGCTGCCCAGAAATTAGGGGTTCGACACTGATTTGTCGGTCAAAGAGCAACCACTGACCGACTAGTTTGGAAACTAGTCAGTCGTTGACCAACGCAGACCGACTAAGTCCAAACAGTAACTCATGTACAAAAATAAGATTTAGATTTAGTCGGTCAAAGAACAACTACTGACCGACTAGTTTGACATCTAGTCGGTCGATGAACGTTCTTAGACCGACTAAGAGTGAACAGTAACTGGTACCAAAAATAGTTAATGAGTTAGTCGGTTAAAGAAGCATTACTGACCGACTAGTTTGCAACCTAGTCGGTCAACCAACGTTCTTAGACCGACTAACGATAAACAGTAACTCCTGAGAAATTTACAAAGCCAACTAGTCGGTTCAAGAAGGTTTTCCGACCGACTGGATCGTCATCTAGTCGGTCGGTTCCCCTTCTCACACCGGCTAATGAGCACCAAAAGTTCCGAAATGGAGCGCGAAGCTCTGGGATCGATTCCTAAGACTCCTAGGCTTGATCTAACAACAAGATATGACCGATATGAAGCCCGTCACGAATGACTTACTCCAAAATCGATGATCAACGGAAGAAGCTAAGAAAATACGACGAAACGATCGAAAATGAAAGCTACGGGGACGAAAACCACACATGCGGAGAAAATCCACCAAAACATATAATATAATATAATAAATCCAGATACATGAAAACCAGTCGTTACAACTATCCACGTGGTAAGTTACCGTTATGAATTCTCACTTACCCTCTCTGACTGTGTAGCAGTCGACTGTGAATTCATCAGCAGTTGACTGTCGCGGGCCCAGATTCTATTCGTTGAGTTTTTCCTCACGGATTTCAAAGCGGTTTTTGCTGAATTCGTTTGTAGGGTTTGAGAAACCTATATAAGGAGCCTATATTGTTCCATTGAGAGGTTACTCATTCATCCAAGTTTCACTTTGCTAAATCTCTCAAGATCAAATCTCTCAAACCCTTAGCCCTAGAATTCTTATCTTCATTCTCTTGCTCTCCAACCTAGAACCAAAGAGAAATCTTCTAGGCATTTGGTGCAGTCAAGAGAAAGGGTTTTCCTCTCTTACAAGAGAGTCTTTCAACACACAACACACTTCTCCTTCAAGTTCTACTTCAAGGCATAGGTGATTGTAAGTGTTGCTTTCATATTTTCATAAATTTCGTTATTGCATTTACTCTCGGGTTGTGAGAGTGGTTTGCTTGCTTCCAAGTTGTGGGAGTCAAGGTCAATCGATTGTATTTCGATTTCACTTGTAAGGTTGCTACAAGTGGGTTTTAAGGAAACCTCAAGTTAGGGTTCTAACTTGAGTATCCGGTTGTGAACCGGGTGGAAGCGACGTAGGATTACCGGGAACAAGTCGGGAAGTGACTTGGGTAATCCGAACCCTTGAAACATCCGTGAGTTTGCATTTGTTTCATTTTTGGGTTTATTTCTATTTCCGCACTATTTGTTGGTTAGGAATTTAAATTGGTGTAACTATCTTTTTAAATTGCATAAACACTGTTCATCACCCCTTCTAGTGTTTCCACCATAGTTAGAGTCCTTACAAGACCATACAGCCTGATCATACTACAGGTTGGGCTCGAAGCCCTATATGGCAGTGACTGCGAGCAGTTGTTACCGTCCCTATTTCAGTATCATAATTATGTGGTTAACTCATCGACATGAGTATTGTCGGGACCACCCTAACTGTGTCCGTGATGAATTCCGCAGTTTTAGTCTCTTCGTCTAAACTATGTCGTTTAATTCAAGTCTAGGGTATGGTCAAACTGTTAATCCCGATAACTCGAATCTGGTTAGTTTCCATCGATCTTTAGTCAAATAATGTTGGACAACTTCTAACATACTCTGGTTAGAGTTTTCATTAAAGACCGAACTAACACTACAACACTAACTCCCATTGACCGGGAGAGACGAATCCTATCTTGGTCATTACTCTCCTCGCACGCTTCAAATGCCACCCGACCAAAAACCTTTTGACAGGCCTAGCTTCGAAGCTAGGTTAGAGATATAAGTGACACCGTTCACGTACAGGTTCGTACAATGACCTCAAGTCAAAAACCAACTTGCCTATCATTACTAAGAGTTATCATTGACAAGTTGGTCAACATAACCATATGATAACTCTTGTGGGTCGTTCAGTGAACTCATTCTCCAATGAGCACCTGTGTCTCGTCTTCGACTTCGACAAGTCAAATGATCATGAGATCATCGTCACCGCTATACGGTGAAGACTAAGACACAATGGTCTATCCGATGTTTCTATATCCTTTTCTCGAAACATCTACGACCACGAACCCTTTTAGACTTATGCTACAGACGGTCAAATATTCTTCCATGATCGAGATACTTATCTCGATATATGTTTGACCTCACATTAAGTCTCAGGACTTTACCTAAGTTATTTCTAATGATAATTACATTATAATTTAACTTAGATAAATTATTACCAAACAGCTTACTGTTATTTTGACCAAGATGTTTGTATAGATACACAGAGATAAATTACCTCGAGGGCATACATCTCGCAACAATACTTAGTCCAGAAGTCCTTTATCTGAGTGCTATTGGAGCACCTCTATATCTGGCCAACTGCACGAGTTCCAATATAGCGTTCATAGTAAATTTACTAGCCAGATACAGTGCAGTGCCCACGCAACGCCACTGGACCGGGGTTAAGCATCTTCTGCGCTATCTCTAAGGGTCAACAGATTTGGGACTCCTTTACAAAAATGGATTATCATCCACACTTGTTGGTTATGCTGATCCAAGTTACATGTCTGATCCCCACAATGCAAAATCACAGACATGGTACGTGTTTACCTATAGTGGGACAACCCTTTTCTGGAGATCCGTCAATCAAATCATGACGACGACATCATCCACTCACTCAGAAATGATTAACATCTATGAAGCAAGCAGAGAATGTGTCTGGATACGGTCAGTTGTAAATCACATCCTGGTGATGAATGGATTGAAGACTGGTGACCTTGAACATACAACCATGTTCAAGGACAACGCTGCTTGCATTGCTCAGTTACGAGGTGGCTACATCAAAGACGACAGAACGAAGCATATTTCCCCTAAATTCTTCTAGACGCATGAGCAACAAAGAGATGTAGAGATCGACATCAGACAAGTACAATCATGTTACAACCTGACAGACTTATTCACTAAATCTCTTCACACTACTACCTTTAGGAAGTTTGTACAGAAAATTGGTATGATGCGCCTAAGAGATTTGTAAGCCTAAGCGCTTGCACAGATCAGGGGGAGTTAGAGAATATTTGTACCCTTTTTTCTTAACTATGGTCTTTCCAACAGGGTTTTCCATTGCCAAAAGTTTTAACGAGGCAAACATCAACTCGGGATACTGAAGTATCCACCCCATGTGAGACTCCTATACCACTCAGAATACTGAAGTATTCATGAGCAGAGTGTTGGATCTGGATCTAAGCCTAGAGGGAGGGGTGAATAGGCTTATAAAAATATTCGTGCAACCCACACGAAATCTCAGGCAGTTATAGCACAATCAATCAGACGCAAAGTATAGAAAAGCAGCCATATCATGCACAGGCGATATACACTGGTTTGATCGTCCCAATGACCTACATCTAGCCTCAAAAGCAATACTAGATTAGTAAAGTTAACTTGTACAACCTGTAGCTAAAGCACCAACTCTACACTTACCTTACTCTCAGTACCTGCACTCACCAAAGGGCCAAACGATAACAATCCTAGTAACGCTCTCTATTGGCTAGTCCCAACTAGCCAAGTCCCCAATTAGATAATAAAATAGTTCTACAAAGATCATGTAACGACCCGCTCTCAGTGGGCTATTACTTATTTGATTACATTTACGGGTCTGCAGATTACCAGTGAAAACAATATAGCCACAATACAGAGATGTACCAATGTTCACACCAGCGTACATTATTACAATCCATAATTAAGATACAACACACAACAGCACTCTCTCACCAATACATGAAAGGAAGTACAGAAAAGAAATGCGGAAAGGAAATACATAATAACATATAATACGCACACCAACTCAAGTAACTAGAAATCAGCAGTCATTGTATCAAACTCTGGCTCCTCAAACTCCGGGGTCGCTTCTTCGATCCGTTCGTCGTCTGCTGGTGACGTAAATAGAATCGTAGGTAAGTCACACTAATTCTAAACATAGAAAAGAAGCAGTGCGTAAGTATGACTAAAGCAGGTGATAGAAAGTAATAACGTACAAGCAAACCAAAGCGAAAAGTAAAGTATTGAGCAACAACTGTGACAATGCATACATAACTGAGTAGTAAAAGTAAACAGAACTGAAAGAAGACGACGAACTGTATTGTAGTAGTGCAAGCGGTGAGTAAACTAAAACTACGCGACTTAAGTCGGAGAGTATGATATGCAACCATTGAGTTCATCTCTTGCCTGGGTGCGCAGTATCCAGACAAAACTTACACTGGTAGTAGGAGGTATTTGCCGACGCAGGCAGCATGTAAGGTTTTGCCGACACAGGCATCCATGTTTACCGACACAGGCAGCAGGTAGATGAACTCCAATCACTCCCACACGCTCACAAACTACGAGTTACCCCAAAACCCCAGTGAAGTGTCAAGTGTCATATGTACATGTTTCACAAGATGTTTCATTCGATGTATCACATAATATTATTAGTTCCTTGTTTACAATGATAGTTAAACCAGGACCACTGGTTGACTTTCTTATTGAAAACCAGAAATTTAGGAACTCATTTCAAACCAGACTGAGCCAAAGCAATGTGGATGCTAAGAAATTTGAGGATAAAGACAAGTCCAACAATTGTGATATTGATTCCATACTTTGAGCATGTGGTAGTTTCGTTAGCACACAATTTACCCAAGTTGATGGTTGCGTGTTACAACCACCAAAGTTGAAAGTTGGCAATGTAATTAGATAGTTATTCTGTAGTTGATTAGTTTCCTATTAGATTAGGTCTCTAGTTTTTGGTTCGAGTCAATAGCCGTTATGAGGATATATATGATGTCTTAAGTTCGTACGAGTATACTTATCTAATTTTCTAAATATAGAATTCATTGTGACTTTCGATTTTCGAGGTTATTGTAGTGAGCCGGGACTAGATCTAGAGCTTCGAATGGTTCTGGTGCACGAGAATCGATATCTGCAAATACGAGAAATAATTGGTTAAAGAACACACTATTTTATATCCAATTAAATTGATCGTTTTGATTTTATAATCGATTGAAATAGTGCCGAAAAGCATTCTAAAATTTTATACAGGCTAGATATGAGAAATATAATTTTACCTAAGAAGGAAATATTTTTCTGAAGCCTCTGGTAATTTATATAATTTTTAAAAGCTCAAAATGAATTTAAAAACTAATTTTAATTAGTTATCGTAATTGTTCAATAATTTCTTCTGGATGAAATACGTATCAGAATATTTCAAGTGAGCTGTCAAAACGACCGTCTCGAAGAGTATTACAACATATAATTTTTCCATGCATCATTTTACGTGAAAATATTAAGTTATGAATTATTAAGTGAAAACAACGTATTTAAATTTTAGGCTTAAAAATTTGCTGTGAAAAATCTAATTGTCAGATCGAGATGAAATTAGCGCCAATGGGTCCGGAAATCACGACCGATTTTCTGGAGCTAGTCTTGTATTTTTCTAGTTCATAGATTATTTACTATAATTTTAAACCATTAAACCCATAATATAACATATTATTATATATATATGCTTAATATTTACGTATTATATATGTATACGTATATAACCGTATACTCACTTTTATTTTCCCTCCCTCTTTCACGACACACAGGCTGGGGTATGCGTGTCCGTTCGTCGACGGAGGAGCAGTGGAGGCGGCAGACAGTGGCGACGAGTGGGGACCGACGGCGAGGTGGAACGACAGCGAGCTCAAGGGGGTTCGGCGTCGTGCGGTGGAGTGGAAGCAGCGGAGAAGCTCAGAGGCGATGGCGCTGCGCGATGGCGGTGCTGAGGGGCTCAGGCGGTGGAACGGTGGATGGGGAAGCGGACGTCGTCGTTCGGTGGGGCTTGGGGGCAACGTTGGCACCGTCAGAGGGGAGCGACAGGCGATGTCGACGTGTGGCTGCTGCTCGTGGTCGTCGTCGTCGTCGGGCGGTGTTAGGAGGTGGTCGGAGAGAGCGGAGGAAGCGGGGACTAGGCAGAAAGGAGGTCGGAGGGGCGAGGTTGAGGCGGCGGTGTCTTGGGGGTGCTAGCGTGGGGTGAGGTGGTGGTGGTTATGAAGCGGCGGTGGTCCGAAGCTCTCGACGAGCTGTGCATAGGGAGAGGGGAGGCCGTGGGGGTGTTTGCTGTGGACGGTGGGCGACAGTGGGCGACGACGAGGTGCTGAGAGAGTGAGCGAGATAGCGTGTGGAGCGGGTTACGGGGAGAGAGAGAGAGAGAGAAAGAGAGGGGTGTATGCGTGCGGGCTTGGGGAGAGAGAACGAGAGAGAGAGATGAATGTCGAGAAAGAGAGCCTGGGGGGGTTTAGTTTATATATGGGTTTAGTAAATGACATAGTTATTATTGAAGACAAAGGAAATAAATGGGATGGTTGAGATCCCAAAATTTTGGATCTCACCAGCTAGGGGAGTCTGATAATAGGGGTAGTTAGGGTTAAAAGTAATTTAGTAGGGGTAATGTAACCCTCCGCTCCCCAGGATATCTAGGAAGTGCGAATACGTCCCTGTTATCCCATAGCAGCGAGTGTTACGAAGTGAGATACAAAACTCAAAGCAGGTCCACTGCGCACTGCTGGGCTAGTACCTGTAGCATTCCAGACAACATAGAATAGCAAAAGAGAACCAACAAACCAAACAATGATTATATATAAATACAAACTATTCATATACAACATTCTTATACAATCTCATATACAACATCAACCCTCATCTCCCCAAAGTGCAAGAACACACCCAGCTCCCTCACACACTCACACAAACTCTCAACTCCCACCATCTGAGCTAATGGGTCTCCAACTCTATGATACAACCTGAAAAGTATCAACGGGGACACGTCACAGCGTGACCCAGTAGGATATCCAAACCCAACTCACAGGTGCAATGGAATGCAATGCAATATGTACTGAACTGTGAAATTGACTCATAGCATAACATGAGAAGTAATGTATGTAATCACATACCACATCCCTTAAGAAATTATAAATAATACAAATAATAGAAAGCACGCACCTGCGGCAAAGAGTCATGCAAAACAAAGTGATCACTACAGAAAAAGAAGTAACCTGTCACATCAAAAGCGGAAACATGGCATTATAAGATGAGGCATGTCCAGAGATCCTAGTAGCTATTTAAAGGGAATGAAACACAACATCAAACCCAAATACAAACTACTAGCAACCACCAAAGAGGAACCAAGTCACAACATTTATTTCACAACCACAATGATATGATGCTTATGATGACATGCTCCCCCACATGATGCAAATGATGTTGAGTATTGGACTCCCCGTATTTGGTTTTGGATGATGAGCAAACATAAATAAATCGTGAACTAACAATTTGTGAGCGCAGTTATGGAGATCGTCGCCAAATTCACGAGAACACTCAAAGCGACATCTTAAGACTTCTCAAAGCTCGAATTCAATGCCTAAAGCTACGTTGAAGCTTTTGGACCTTTTTGGAAGTCATGAAGATTTGATCGAAGCTTTCGAAGACCGTTCCTTAAGGTTTTATTCATAGTCTTTTTGCTTCGATTTATAGAATGTTAAGCCTTGAGTAATTCTTACATGTCTATCTTCATATCGCTCATATCTTAGAGCTAGGATTATCTTAGAAGCCATTAGAAACTTTCCCGAAGCCTATCGCTTCTTCCCTCGGCTTCTAGTGCATCTTAGTTGGTTCAAGTAGAGTCACCAACCGACTAGATGACGATCTAGTCGGTCGGCAACTCTTCATGAACCTACTAGATGTCCTAACTCATTTCAGCTCAGCCATGTCGATCAATTAGTCGGTCAAAGAAGGTTCACCGACCGACTAGATGACGATCTAGTCGGTTAGGAATCCTTCTCAGACCGACTAGTTGAGCTTGCCTCTGTACAGCCTGAGTTACTGTTTACAGTTAGTCGGTCCAAGAACATTCATCGACCGACTAGTTGTGAAACTAGTCGGTCAGCATTTGTTCTTAGACCGACTAGTGTAACTTGTATTCTGCTTCGTGCATTTCACTCTTAGTCGGTCAAAGAACACTCACCGGCCGACTAGTTGGCAAACTAGTCGGTTGGAAAGTCTTCTTAGACCGACTAGTTCATGTTGCCTGGAAATCACTCTTTTGGCTGTCGAGCTGTTAGTCGGTCCATGTTGAATCACCGACCGACTAGTTGATGAACTAGTCGGTCAATGATCCTTCTTAGACCGACTAGTCTGCTTCAGATTTAGATCCGTTGGAGTTTTGAAAGCGACGTTTCTTTCTCTCTTTTCCCTTGATCCTTTAAATACCTGAAGGGGTTATTTCATAGGATCCAAGGCTGCTATTTCCAGAGTTCTATTGATTCAAAGAGAAGCTTTCAACTCTCATCTTCAAGCTCTCCCATTCTCAAGAATCTCTCCCTCACTCTTATTCCTCAAGAGAGATTCATTGATTGTGAGCCTTCCAAGCCAAGGGCTTGATTCTAGGTCATCTATCTCATCCCTAGGCTTCCATTGCTGGTCATCTTCTTGAAGCTAGGGTTTGGTGACTCTTCCTCCATCAAAATCCTCTTTGCCCTAATTTGGTAAGAAATCTCAAGGCATAGGTATTTTGTTGGTAAGCATTTCATTTCAGTTATATTTGAATTGTATACCCTCGGTTGTGAGAGGTTTTGCGTGATCCCGGGTTGTGGGAGTCACGGTCATCGATTGTAGGTCGATTGCACTTGTGAGGTTTTCGCAAGTGGTCATATTGGAAATCTTGAGTTAGGGTTTCTAACTCAAGTATCCGGAAGGGATCCGGCTGGTTGGGACGTAGGATCACCGTGAACAAGTCGGGGAGACTTGGGTGGATCCGAACCCATTAAACCATTTGTTTGCGTTTGCATTTATTCTTGTTGATCGTTGTTATTCCGCATTGTTGTTTGTTAATTGCACGATAATTAGGAATAACTCTCCTTGTTATTTTTAAAGTACTATTCACCCCCCCTCTAGTACATGTGCAGTGGCTTCCTAGGGCACTACAATTGGTATCAGAGCCAAGGTTCAAAGCTACACATAGCCAAATTTCAAAGCTATGACGAACAACGACTACAACGTCTTCAAGAACCGTGATGGAGCTTCTTCAGTTATGGAAAGACTATCCTCAGTCAGGCCTCCACACTTCAACGGTACCAACTATGGGCACTGGAAATGCCGGATGCAAATTTTCCTCCGGAGCGCTTCACTATGGAGAGCCACCATGACGGAGTATGTCGAGCCTTCCGAAGAAGATTTCGCGAAGTGGACTCCCGCGGAGGTCGCCGCGGAAGTAGCCAATGCCAAGGCAATGAATGCCTTGAATTGTGCGTTGGAGCCCGAGGACTTCAACAAGATATGCACATGTAAGAGTGCATATCAAATATGGAACCAACTCCTCATATTGCACGAAGGATCGAGTACGGTAAAAGATTCTAAACTCGTCGTTGCTAATAAAGAATTTGAGTTGTTTCATATGGAGCAGGGCGAAACCATGAAGGAATATTACGCTCGCTTCGTGGATATATCAAACGACTTGAAAGCTCTTGGGAAGGTCTATACCCAAAAGGAGAAAGTCGCGAAGATTATCGACGGTCTTCCATCATGTTGGGAAAAGCGTACCTTCGCCATCGAGGAAGGTAATGACATGAATAAATATACCGTCGTACAACTAATGGGTACCTTGTTGTCTTATGAGGTACGCAAGGATAGTAAGATCCGAATGAAGGAAAAGATGAAAGCGTACTTGAAGCAAGATGAGCCAAAGAAAAAGGCGATTGCCTTCAAGGCCGCTCCATCTACCGATGATGAAGAGTCGGAAGACGAATTGGACATGGAATCCATTGCCCGTATGGCAAGGAAGTTCGATCGATTCCTCCGAGAAGGTATATCTTTGAATAAATCTAAAGTTAGTTCGACTAATGCTTCTACTCCCGTATGTTATAAATGCAACAAGCCAGGACACATCAAACCGGATTGTCCTCTCTACAAACACAAGGAGAAGGGGAAAGCATCAAAGTACGACAAGTCGAGAAAGTACAAGAAAGGACTTGTTGGCACATTCACCGACTCCGAAGAGGATTCCTCAAGTGGAGAGTCGGATGATGGAAGAGTGGAGAAAGCAAAACTTTGCTTCATGGCTAATGAGGCAAAAGATCGAAAGTCCTCCTTCGATGAAAGCGAGGATGAAAGCGAGGATGGTAGCGAGGATGAAAGCGGAGAACCTACTATTGATGAAATGAGGTTAGCAAACCAAGAAATTTGGTCTAAATTTACTAAATTAGTAGATAGATATAATAAGACCAAAGATGAACTTGTTAGCCTCCAAACCTCTCCTAAATCTACCATCACCAACAATGACACCATTGTTGAGACACTCGCCAATGAGAAAGCAAGTTTGCTTACTCATAATGGCTTGTTGAGAAATGAGGTGAAGAACCTCAAATCTCTACTTGAGCATGTTCATTTTGAGAAATCGGATGAACACAAGATGGCGGATTTGACGTCTCAAAACTCAACCTTGAGTTTTGAGAATAAGAATCTCAAATCTCGTGTTTATGCACTCACATCGCAAGTATCCACTTTGGATGCTTCGATGCATTCTCTCAAAGAGAAGTATGAATGCACGTTAGGCCGTATCAATGATTTCAATAGAGGTAAGGGCCATTTGGATAATATCCTAAATGACTTACTTCCGGCCAAACACCACATTGGCTTGGGGTATAAGATGGGAGACTCATCCAAATCGCCTACCACCTCTGTTAGGCAGTCATCTGATGCCTCGACGAGTGGAAGCAAACACCCCATTGGTAGTTCTCCTATCAATAGTGCTTCCACTTCGTACACACCCCGGATTGGAAAGAAACCCACTTTGGGTAGACCTCCAAAGAGGGGTCATGCATTTTTGTACTCTCATGCTATGCCACGTAGGAACACACATCCTACTCCACCGGTGCATGCTAATAATGATTTTTATGCTCCGCACCCACGAGCACGTGCGAACACTCATATGAGACACCCACATGCACGTAATCATGCTCATGCACATCCTAATGCTTATGTTCACACATCTAATCCACATGTGAATGCCTTCTCTCATAATCATCCTCATGCTTATCCACGTATGTATGCTACACCACATCATGGATCTCATGCTCATCATAATGCTATTGCTAGATCTCATGCTCCTAGGCCACATGCACCACATAGAAATCAACCTTTTGTGCATGCAACCACTAGGAAGAGGATTCCCAAAATGTACACTATTTGGGGTCCCAAGAACACTAGCGATGATGCTATGAATGTTTATGTGAAATCATATATTAATGATGTTATTTTGAATGATGATTATGTTGGAAAGTCAAGTTCCTCTTGGACTTGGTTTCCGAAGGGTTAGTTCCTTTAACCCTTCAATCTTGGTACCATGAGTTTATGATCATGTTATGGGTACCAAGGCATATGTTTATAAAATTGATTTTGATTATATTAATTTATGGGTTACAATAATTTTTATTTCGTATTTCAAATTTGTTGTCTAACCCATTGGATCCAAAAGGATTTTTGGATACCAAAATGAAGTTTTTTAGGTTCAATCCACCGTGGGATACCAACCCTACCAACTCCTCGATTTGCGAAGACTTTCATTCAAACGGAGTTGATGGTGCTTAGGTAATGCACCAATGTAGGGGGAGCATAATGTTGTAAGTATAATATTACATTTGGTATCCATGAGGGTTGAATGCATGCTTGGTTAGAGTCTATGTCTTTACATTGGTATCATTTTGTTTCTCCTAGCATGATAAAATTGTGAATGCCATAAATGCTTTAAAATTCATATCTATTTTTGGCATGACATTTTTTAAAGTTATTATGATGATTTTCGTATTACTTTTATCACCTTGTCACTTCTCATCGCACACTTCACTTAGTTTTGATGTGCTTTTACTTTATGTTCATTTTCGATCGATATTGTGACATTTGATATTCTATGATGTGCACCACTCTTCTGATGGTTCATTCCTTTGTGAACATTTTATGTATGTCTCTGATATTGATTTCGTCGCTCGACGATTTATTTTGATTCAATAGCTTTAGTTGTATGAAAACATAGAGTTGTTTTCCATGCACTAAAATAGCTATAAAAGTTGATCTTGGAGAGTAAATTCATTTCATCAATAAGTGAATTTACATTTGATATTCTGATAATTTAAGTTTTCGTTTTTCGACTAAAGTCTCTTTGGCACACCTTTAATATGTTTTGGTATTTTAGTTTGGTGTCATTGGACCGAGTTCGTATTCTTCGACTCCCGTGATTCATGTATTATTTGGCCATGATTTGTTATCATTGACTTCCTCCCGCACTTTTTGGATTATGCCAAAGGGGGAGAGATATAATAAATGGCATGTGCTAAATGATAGTTTAGCATGAATAAATGATAGTTTAGCATGAATCTAATTTGATATGTTAGATTCAGGGGGAGTTAAGAAAATATAAATGTATTTCAAATTCGATAACTGGATTTGTATTTTTAATTTTCTCGCCTGATTGATGCATATGTTTATTATTTCATATGGAACTAATGTGTCATCAATGCAGGGGGAGTAAGTAAATTTCATGTAGTACATTATTATTGATTATTATTTATGTTGGTTTGTCATCACCAAAAAGGGGGAGAATGTTGAGTATTGGACTCCCCGTATTTGGTTTTGGATGATGAGCAAACATAAATAAATCGTGAACTAACAATTTGTGAGCGCAGTTATGGAGATCGTCGCCAAATTCACGAGAACACTCAAAGCGACATCTTAAGACTTCTCAAAGCTCGAATTCAATGCCTAAAGCTACGTTGAAGCTTTTGGACCTTTTTGGAAGTCATGAAGATTTGATCGAAGCTTTCGAAGACCGTTCCTTAAGGTTTTATTCATAGTCTTTTTGCTTCGATTTATAGAATGTTAAGCCTTGAGTAATTCTTACATGTCTATCTTCATATCGCTCATATCTTAGAGCTAGGATTATCTTAGAAGCCATTAGAAACTTTCCCGAAGCCTATCGATTCTTCCCTTGGCTTCTAGTGCATCTTAGTTGGTTCAAGTAGAGTCACCAACCGACTAGATGACGATCTAGTCGGTCGGCAACTCTTCATGAACCGACTAGATGTCCTAACTCATTTCTGCTCAGCCATGTCGATCAATTAGTCAGTCAAAGAAGGTTCACCGACCGACTAGATGACGATCTAGTCGGTTAGGAATCCTTCTCAGACCGACTAGTTGAGCTTGCCTCTGTACAGCCTGAGTTACTGTTTACAGTTAGTCGGTCCAAGAACATTCATCGACCGACTAGTTGTGAAACTAGTCGGTCAGCATTTGTTCTTAGACCGACTAGTGTAACTTGTATTCTGCTTCGTGCATTTCACTCTTAGTCGGTCAAAGAACACTCACCGACCGACTAGTTGGCAAACTAGTCGGTTGGAAAGTCTTCTTAGACCGACTAGTTCATGTTGCCTGGAAATCACTCTTTTGGCTGTCGAGCTGTTAGTCGGTCCATGTTGAATCACCGACCGACTAGTTGATGAACTAGTCGGTCAGTGATCCTTCTTAGACCGACTAGTCTGCTTCAGATTTAGATCCGTTGGAGTTTTGAAAGCGACGTTTCTTTCTCTCTTTTCCCTTGATCCTTTAAATACCTGAAGGGGTTATTTCATAGGATCCAAGGCTGCTATTTCCAGAGTTCTATTGATTCAAAGAGAAGCTTTCAACTCTCATCTTCAAGCTCTCACATTCTCAAGAATCTCTCCCTCACTCTTATTCCTCAAGAGAGATTCATTGATTGTGAGCCTTCCAAGCCAAGGGCTTGATTCTAGGTCATCTATCTCATCCCTAGGCTTCCATTGCTGGTCATCTTCTTGAAGCTAGGGTTTGGTGACTCTTCCTCCATCAAAATCCTCTTTGCCCTAATTTGGTAAGAAATCTCAAGGCATAGGTATTTTGTTGGTAAGCATTTCATTTCGGTTATATTTGAATTGTATACTCTCGGTTGTGAGAGGTTTTGCGTGATCCCGGGTTGTGGGAGTCACGGTCATCGATTGTATGTCGATTGCACTTGTGAGGTTTTCGCAAGTGGTCATATTGGAAATCTTGAGTTAGGGTTTCTAACTCAAGTATCCGGAAGGGATCCGGCTGGTTGGGACGTAGGATCACCGTGAACAAGTCGGGGAGACTTGGGTGGATCCGAACACATTAAACCATTTGTTTGCGTTTGCATTTATTCTTGTTGATCGTTGTTATTCCGCATTGTTGTTTGTTAATTGCACGATAATTAGGAATAACTCTCCTTGTTATTTTTAAAGTACTATTCACCCCCCCTCTAGTACATGTGCAGTGGCTTCCTAGGGCACTAAAAATGATCCAATCACAAATGCAATGTTAGGCATGCCTATGGATCCCATTCCTATGCCGGCATGCAAATGCAAGTGATTCTACTCAGTTATCAATGTGGAGCCACCTAATGGATCAAGAGCTTGCCCACGACGACTTGTCCCGCCTCCTACCGCGACAACTTTGTCCATGCCCGTGCACTCCACCTCCGTATCCATAATAGCATCATATCACATCCATTCCTTATTCCACATGTAACCAACAACACGTTTAGCCAACACACATAGCCAATTTCCCATCTCAATTCATTTTCACATAACTCTCATTTGTCATAAAAGGAGAGTTAAATAACTAAGACTCCACATTGCAAAGAGAACAATTCAACATAATTAATGAAATATGACAATCAAGAATATCAATAGTAGAGTCACGTGCAATAATATCAATTTTGAGTTTTTCAATCTCTTTAGACATTTCATATTCAGATTGTTGCATTTCAAAGTTCTCATTTTGATAATCATCTATAGTGGATTCAAGCTCTACTATTTTATCTTGCATTTCTTTACAAAGAGTAAGGAGTTCAGTTTTACTACCAGAAGTTACCTCATTGTGTATTCCCATCAATGCCATGCATGAATGGGCTTCGTGTTCTTCCTCCTCGCTTTCAGCTTCGCTATCCATGTCCCAAGTAAGCACCTTAGATTTTCCCTTTTCTTTAGCAACCTGAGCTGTCTCATGTGGGCAATCCCTCATTCGATGTCCTCTTTTCTTGCATTTAAAACAAGTCATTCTATTAGTAGTATTCTGATCAGAATTTTGCTTAGAAGACTGAAAAAAGTTAGAGCGATTAAACCTGGGTGCCATTTCTGCTCTTCCTTGCTTGGTCTGCACAAACTTTCTGAAATTTTTGACCATTAGCGCTATGTCATCATCTTCTTCTTCACTTTCGTCAGCTTTCAGAGCAAGTGGCTTGGTAGCTTTTTCTTTTTCCTCAGGTTTCTCCCTTTCATTAATATTTTGCAATTCAAGCTCGTGGGACATTAGATTACCTATCAAGTCCTCCACCTTCATCTGTGACAGATCTTTCGCTTCTTGGATGGCAGTGACTTTAGGCCTGAAAGAGCTTGGCAGTGCTCTTAATATCTTTCTCACCTGCTCAAGGCTAGAATATGGCTTACCGAGCGAACTAGACTTGTAGACAATGTTGGTGAACCTCGCAAACATTTCTGATATAGTCTCTGATGGTAGCATGCGATATCCCTCGTATTCCGTGCTCAGAAGTGCAAGTCTAGACTCCTTCACCTGTGACGTTCCCTCGTGCGTCACCTCCAAAGTATGCCATATTTACTGCGCAGTTAAACAATGTGAGATACGATTGAATTCAGATTTATCTAATGCACAAATAAGAGCATTCATAGCTTTAGCATTTAGAGAATAGAGCTTCCAATCATTATCATCCCACTTATCATCAGGTTTAGGCATCTCAGTATTTTCAATTTTAATAACAGGTGATTTATAGCCTTTTTCAACAATTTGCCAAGCTTTATAATCAATAGAAATAAGGTAGATTTTCATACGATTTTTCCAGTAAGCATAATCTCCTCCATTAAATCTAGGTGGTCGGGAAATAGACTGACCCTCAGCAAAAGCACTATCAATGTGGTCCATGGTCAACTAGGCTAGATCTGCTAAACTGGCTCTGATACCACTTGTTGGATCTGGATCCTAGCCTAGAGGGGGGGTGAATAGGCTAATAAAAAATTCTCGTGCAACCCACGAGAAATCACACGCAGTTAAAAGTACAACCAGAGTAATGAAAAGCAGACACAGAGTACACAGCAGATTTACCCTGGTTCGGTCGTCCCAACGACCTACTCCAGCCCCCAAAGCTAATACTAGATTGAATAGTGCAATAGGTACAATGTCACAAGTCAGAGCACGCTCAGAGCACCCTCTACGTCCCTACACTCGCCAGACTCTCAGTACCCCACACACAGTGTTTCCTCTCACTATCAATCCAAGCAAAGCTTTCTACCAGCTAGTCCCAAACTAGCTGGGTCCCACTTGTCTAGTCCCAACTAGACAAGTCCCAAAATAGTCCACAAAAATAGGTAAAAGTTTCCCCTACAGAGAATGTTACACTAAGACACAAATAAAAGAGTTTAAGGGTTTAGAAATGCTCAGTTTGTGTCCGTGTAGGCGTCTCTATCAATCAGCACGTCGTCAGCTCCAATCTGACGCAAACGGTATCTCAATCCGACTCCTGGATGTCAAGTTATGCACTGGTCTGTGCGTAAAGCAGTTTCAGTTCAATCCTTTATAATCTGTCGGTCTGTACGCGTAGCAGCTCCTTAACAATTCAGTTGTCGGTGCGCAGAGTAGCTTAATTCAACTCAAAAAGAAACTGGGCTGTGCGCACAGCAACTCCTAATATATTTCCCCGCCACGTCAGCCAGATGCTTCGCTTCCGATTTTGTTTGCGAGAAAACAATCTCCGCCGTTGATTTGTTTGGGCTTCGCTTCGATCCGATGCCGCGTCAGCAGCGAGCGCTTCCTTCTCCGAGACTAGGGCATGCAGGTGAAGTTCTCCGACTGACGCTCCGGCAGCGACTCTCGTACGGATTGTAAGTTAGTTATGGCCTGATATGGCCAAATCTGCTTGTAACCGACACGATACTCTGTTGAGGGTTTTCCTCAACCGAGAGACCAAGTCTCACATGACCGTTGAGGAAATCGTGGGCGGTTGAGCAAAATCCGGGGCGGTTGAGGGATGGAAGATATGGTGGTGGCCCCTATATAAGAGGATGGAATCTCTCTTATTCAGTATCAAATACTCTCAGCCATATCTGGAATCCCCAACAATATATTTCTCTCTCTCTCTCTCTCATTGGTATCGGCGCCGTTCTTTACGATCCGCAACATCTAAGTTTTTTTAAATCTCTTCGATCGCCGACCGCATCTACCGAGGCACGGACGCGTGAGCAGGAGCGGCCTCACCTCTGTCTTGCTGTAACACACGGCCTCGCTTACCGAGGCAAAGGCGTCAGATCTCAACACACCGAGTCCAAGAAGAACATCAGCGCACCAAATTCTCCCAAAGCCACCCACAGAGATAAAGTACGTACGCTCCATTTTTTCAGAAGCTCGGGCCAAAATACAGAGCAGTGTGCCCATTTTTGTGCAATCAGGCACAATAATATTTCTGCGCAACCGTTGCAGCGGCTGTTTTTGATCCGTTCCATGCGCCGATTTACGTGGGATCTTCTCTGCACGTGCTTCCGAACCACTTGAGTACATCAAACCTACCGCCTGATCCGATCCGATCCGATCTTCAAATCAGGTTCTTGTGTATTTTCAGTTTATTTAATTTTTTCTTTATTATATATGCATCTTCTGCACCCTTACAACATAAACCTAATATAAAAATCTGATTCACCCATTAATTAAAAAGGTGTAGAGACAATTTTTCACATCATATTATATTGTAATTTATTTTGTGTATAGTTAGACTTTTATAACCTAATTAAAATTTGGCACCCTCATTAAATAGTAAAATTGGATTTTTAGACTAGGTTATTAGACATTAATTTTAGTTATTTGACCACATATTTTTGTCACCTTATACCTGAACCAACCTTTATTCAAACAGTAACGAACAATGGCAAGCAAATTGATTGCGTCTGAGCTGGCCAAGATAGAACGACTAAACGGTTCCAACTATGACATGTGGCACCGGAAAATTAGATATGGACTTATACATGACAATTTAGATAGTGTCATTGAGACCACTGCTCCTGCTCTCCCTGAGAATCCAACAGATGCCCAGAAGAGAGAGCTAGAACAGTGGAAAATTAATGACAAAAAGGCTATGAGTCTCATGCTTATGTTCATGGACGATAGCCTAATAAAAGTGTTCGAAAACTGTGGTACTGCCAAGGACATGTGGCAGTCTATTAAGGAGAAGTATGATATCACATCTGACGTGAACATACAACTCCTGCTGCATAGGTATAATTCATGCCGTATGCAGGAAGGTGACAATGTCACCGAACACGTGAATAAAATGATTGTCATGGCTAAGGACCTAGCTACTGCAGGAACTGAAATTCCTGAGAAGCTTCAGGTGGCAACTATTCTGAACAGTCTGACACCGTCGCTTGATATGGCTGCCACTACGCTTAGGCTAAATGGAACTGTTAAGCGCGTAACTGACTTGCCAGCTCAGCTAGCAATGGAACAAGACCTTCTGGCTAGGAGGAAGGGCTCGGACGTCAACCTTGTGCAGGAGAAAGAGGCGAATGCTGCTCAATACCGGAAGGCACAAGGGAACCAGCGTCTTGGACCTGTGAAGCTCTCCTTCAAGGGATCCGGCCAACAATCAGCTCGCGGGAAGAAAGGACCTCCTGGATCTTGCTATATTTGCAGGAAGTATGGTCACTTTAAGGCCAACTGTCCTCAGGCAAGGAATAAGGGCAACACAAAGCGCCCAGAACAAGGAGGATCCGGAAAGCGGGAGTTCATTGGCGTCACTGAATGCAACGCTGTAACAACAGACGCTGAAGGCTGGTGGATCGACTCGGTTGCAACCCGACATATAGCAAAGACGAAGGAAGGAATAGTTGACTTCCAGGAACTGAAGAAGGGAGACCAAAGGATATACATGGGGAACAATACCTATCTGGATGTAGAAGGTATTGGTTCATACAGATTGGATCTTGGGGACAGCATCATGGTCCTCAAAGATGTGTTTTATGCACCTGGCATAAGACGTAATCTGGTCTCTGTTCCTGCTTTGCTGAAGAAGGGTCTTGAAGTGAGATTTTACAACAATAGGGTCTCTATTGGGAAAGACAAGAAAGTGTTTGATATGGGCAAGTTTGTGCCCGGTCATGATTTATTCTGTCTTTTCGTTGTAAAATCTGATATTGGTAATAAAGACGGTGATTTGAATTATTCCTCGTGTCTATTATATCCTGGTAATAATAAGATGGACCAGTTAATCAAAATGGATTTATTACCGGGACTGACAGGTGTAAAGACATTACCATGTGAACATTGTTTAACTGGGAAGATGACCAGGAAAACATTCTCGGAAGGTCAAAGGGCTAATGAATTATTGGAATTAGTTCATTCTGACATTTGTGGACCCTTGAGCATAAAGACACGTGGGAATAAGGAATATTTCATAACATTTATAGATGATTATTCCAAGTATACTTTCGTGTATCTTTTAAGCAGAAAGTCGGAAGCTTTTGAAAGTTTTAAAAGATACAAGGCAGAAGTTGAAAGAAAACTTGGAAGGAACATAAAAGTGTTAAGAACTGATAGAGGTGGGGAATTCAACTCAAAGGAATTTGAGGAATACTGTATTCTGTACGGTATAAAGAAGCATACTACTATGCCTTATACGCCACAACAGAATGGTGTGGCTGAAAGGAAGAATATAACATTAATGAATGCAGTGAGATGTATGCTATCGCATTCTGGTCTCTCCAAGGATTTTTGGGGAGAAGCCATATTGACTGCAAATTATGTTCTGAACAGAATTCCCACAAAATCAGTCGAGACAACACCGTATGAGATATGGAATGGACGCAAACCCAATTTAAGTCATTTGAGAAAATGGGGTTGCGTGGCACATGTTCTCATTCCATATCAGGTTAGAGATAAGCTGGATCTCAAAACCGTAAGATGTGTATTCATAGGATATTTTGAAAAGTCTAAAGGATATAGATTCTTCCATGAAAATAAAGGAGTCATTGAAAGTAGAGATGCTACTTTTCTAGAAAATCCAGAAGAAAAGGAATAAGTCCAAGAAAATGTGCCACCCTTGCTGGACTTAGATAATGTTCCGAATGATGACTTGGATATAGTGGATGACGTACATCATCCAGCTATGGAAGATGAACCTGTAAACAAGAATATACCTATGGCAAATCAACCAGCTGAACCTATCCAGCCTGCAACCCTTAGTGGCAACAAAAGACCTAGAACAACACCCGCATGGATGGATGATTATTATCTATATTCATGTGAACCATCTTGTTTCTCTGTGGATATTGATATAGATGAGCAAGCTGATCCCTTGAATTATACAGATGCAATGAAATCATCTGAGTCAGAGCAATGGCTTGAGGCCATGAAAAGGGATCTTGACTCAATTGAGAGAAACAATGTATGGGAGCTATGTGATTTACCAGAAGAGAGGAAGTCCATAGGATGCAAGTGGGTGTTAAAGAAGAAATATAGGGTTGATGGGTTTATTGATATATTCAAGGCCCGGTTAGTTGCAAATGGATTTACTCAGATATCAGGGATTGATTATCAGGAGACTTATTCTCCGGTGGCTAAGTTTGCATCCATTCGGATAATCTTAGCGATTGTTGCGCATCTTGACTTGGAACTCTACCAAATGGATGTCAAGACTGCATTCCTCAACGGAGAGTTGAAGGAAGTTATATATATATATGGATCAACCTGAGGGGTTTCGGGTTGAGGGACAGGAAGACAAAGTTTATAAATTGAAGAAATCTTTGTATGGTTTAAAACAATCATCTAGACAGTGGTATCTCAAATTTCATAACACTATTATCCAACTTGGTTTCGTTGCAAACAAATTGGATAACTGTGTGTATGTCTTGAAAAGTGGGAGCAGTTTTACGATATTATCTCTGTATGTGGATGATATTTTGCTCGCTGGAAATGACGTTGAAGTGTTGAAAGGAATTAAATCAGCACTTTGTAGTGAATTTGAGATGAAGGACATGGGTGATGCATCCTATGTTCTTGGAATACAGATCCTTAGAGATCGGAAGTCTAGAATGTTAAGTTTAAACCAAGAAACGTATTTGCATACAATATTGAGGAGATTTGGAATGTACAATTCCAATCCGGCCCCTACACCATTGGTTATGGGAAAGCCGTTAAGTAAAGAACAATGTCCTGGAGAGGGACAAAGTCGGCTGAATGTTCCATATGCTCAGGCTATTGGAAGTTTGATGTATGCAATGTTGTGTACTAGACCAGACTTGACGTACCCAGTTAGTCTGGTTAGTAGATATCAAAGTAATCCTGGTCCAGCTCATTGGGAAGCTGTTAAGAGGATTATGAAATATATAAAGGGTACGATGCACCACAAGTTAGTTTATCAAGCAGATTCGCTTAATGTTCTTGGTTACTCCGATGCAGATTTCGGAGGAGACAAAGATGACAGGAAGTCAACTGCAGGACATGTGTTCATCTTTGGTGGTGCAGCTGTTTCTTGGGGTAGCAAGAAACAGGGTTGTGTAGCGAGATACACACAAGAAGCTGAGTATATAGCCTGTAGTATGGCTGCTACTCATGCGGTCTGGATCAGACGGTTCCTATTGGACTTGGATCTCAATTTGGTGGATGGACCAATTGAGATGTACTGTGATAATCAAGCAGCCATCAGCTTGATCCACAGTGGTGCAAACAGTTCCAAAGGAAGACATATTGAAATACAATATCATTATGTACATGATATGGTGGAAAAGAAAGAAGTCAATGTGACTTATATTCCAACAAGTGATATGATTGCTGATCCCTTGACGAAGGGTATTCCAGCAGGTACTTTCATCAAACATGTTGGTTTGATGGGACTTAGAAATATCTAAGTCAAGAAAACTTTCATGAATAATGAAAGGAGACAATCATATATAGTGATTGTACTCGGTAAATAAAATGTGCATATCTCACGGATAGTGGGAGTATGTGAAATTACATCATGTGTTATATCTCACGGATAGTGAGGGTATGACCGGAATGCACTTGGCCATTTCAGGCCAAGTGGGAGATGTAAGTTAGTTATGGCCTGATATGGCCAAATCTGCTTGTAACCGACACGATACTCTGTTGAGGATTTTCCTCAACCGAGAGACCAAGTCTCACATGACCGTTGAGGAAATCGTGGGCGGTTGAGCAAAATCCGGGGCGGTTGAGGGATGGAAGATATGGTGGTGGCCCCTATATAAGAGGATGGAATCTCTCTTATTCAGTATCAAATACTCTCAGTCATATCTGGAATCCCCAACAATAAATTTCTCTCTCTCGTTCTATCATTGATGGCGATCAGCTTCAGGAAGGAGCATCGATCTTGAGGATGAGGACGATGGCGACGGACTCTGCAGCAGCTCCGTTGGCGTGGAACGGCGACTTTTACTTCGAGGCGGCGTTGTTTCGTTCGGTGCAGATGACAGGAACTCGATGGCGACGGTGTACAGCTTTTCTATGGCGACGAGAATCTCGGCAGCGATGGCGAACTCCTCTGAGATGGCGATGGCGTCTTCGATCAGCAACTTCAACTCGAGCGGCGTTCTCTTCGACTCTCAGCAGCGATGGCTTCTCGAGATCTCGACAGCGAGCTGCTTCGTAAAGCGGCGACGATGGCTTCTTCAGCAACGGTGATGTGGCGGCAAGCGATGGCGGCTCTCTTCAATGGCGTAAGCTTCAACAGCGTTGTGGATCTCAACTTCGATCTCTTCGGTGGAGTAATCTTCTTCGACAAGGAGCTTTTGAACTCCGGTAGGTTTGGCTTCAACTGCCTCGAACGACAGTAACCGGTGACTGCTCCCAGAAGCGGCAGCAGCGCCGAAGGCTTCTCGAGGCAGCGACGATGATTGTCTCCTCCTTCCGGCTTCAGTTCGACGGCAGCAGTGAGTTGTGACGGTGACTTTCCTTCGACGTGCGTTGGCTCTTCTCCGACGATCTGTGCGCGCTTGACACCGATGGCGAAGCTTCGTCGTGCAGCACTTACTCTGGCGATGGTGTGTGTTCGATGATTCACTTCGAACTCCCTTCACGGTGACGGCGTTGAGAACACATCAAGTGTTCGGCAAGGAGAGAGGAGGACGCGAGTTTCTTGGGGTTGACAGCAACGAAAACGCCTCTCTTTTTCTTTTTTGGATTTTGTACTCACGGCGACTTCGACTGCTTGGGGATGACAACAATTTTTTGGGTTTTTGGTTTGAGTCGTTGTCGCCGAGAGTCTCTTGGCCTTAGAAGAATTATTTTGGGTTTCCCCAGCAAAGACTAAGGCTCTTTGAGTTTTTGTAGGCTTGGGATATATAAATATGTAGCCGTCTCTCCAAATTTTTGTGTGAACCAAAGAAAAGTTTAGCCCTATTTTTTATTGCCGCACTTGGCTACGAAGGAGATGTTGGCTTATATAGGGTAGCCTAGGGTTTTTTGAAAGAATCCCTAAGAGATAGGAATAGGGAATTTCAAAGGTGGTTTGATTGATTCAGGTTGGTGTTTGAGTAGGAGATGGGTAGACACAAATCCATCTAATTGATTTGATCAAATATCAAATTGATTTGAATCAACCCAATCTCTTAAGTCAATTTGACTTGGTCCACATATCTTCTCATGACTTGACTAAGTCCACTTTTCTCTCCATTGACCCAGTCAAACTTCTTTGTGCACACACTCCATCTCTCCCAATGTGCTATACGAATAGCAATTCCGCCAAATAGTGAAGATATATTGTTTCGTCCAGCCTGAAACACACTGAACATACACATTAGATATACCGACATGTTTGTCATCATCAAACCAAGTTCCTAGATCGTTGCTTCCAACAGAATCAACATAGAATCAAATAATTTCAACACATCAAATAATTTCAACACAACATGAAAAGTGAATATTAAAGCTTCCAACAGTTTCAAGAAATGAAAGCAATTTCACAATATGAGAGCAAGCTTCCAACAAATGAGAGCAATTTTGCATAATTATTGAAACACGACATTCAAGGGGACATGAATCATAATTATAGCATCAAATAAGCCCAAACATCATATTTCTTCAATCTTGGATGCACCATGTCAAGGAATTTCACAAACCCTAAAAAATGCAAGCTTTGAATTCAAAATGAAATGAAATGAAACATATGAATTGGGATTGAAATCCTACCTCAAAATCAAGAAAACTCCACCAAGAATCCAAGATTTCACCATCTTCAAGCCCATAGCCCCAACATCTCTCAAGAAATCCCTACCATAAATCTCCCCTTAGAACTTTCCCTTTTTATCTTCCTTTCTTTTTCGCCTCTTTCTTCTTGCAAGTTCTCTTATCTTCTCTTTTTTTTTGGCTTGGGAAAAATTTGGCAGCAGCAAGGAGCTTCGGCCAGCAAGTGGGAGAGGCTAACGGCAGGTTGAGGGGGGAAATTTTCGGCCAGGCAATGAGGAGAAGAAAATGGAAAGAATAAAAGAAATAAAGAATTTGGAAAGGTAGAGACGTTTGTAGAAAAAGAGGAAAAGAGTTGGGTATTTACAAGTTTGCCATTCCTATTCTCATTCTCTTCTCTCATCTAATATTCAAGCCCAACAAACCACACTAGCTAGCTACTACAATTAGCTTAAGGCCCAACAATAATAATCATAAAATGTTTCAACAACAATAATAAAATGCTAAAACTAATAATAATAACAACATCAACCACAATGTCATCCATTAATAATAATCTCATTATTACTATTAAAAACAACCACAATGCCATTCACGTATACATCCAAATCATATCATATTCAACCATATAGCCAGTCACGTAGGGAATTACTATGCACACAACAAAATTACTATACACACTACGGAGGCACACAAGCAAGCATACACTACATATCAAACAAAAAAATACATATCGTACTGTATATGGCATTAGGGCCATTACAGATAATTAATAAGAGTAAAATATCATTAGCGATATAATTAGTAAAAACAAAGGAATACTATGTCGTTTTCACATACGACTCCGAAAAATTACGAAATCATAGCCCCGGATTCGTATCATCGCGAGGACCGTGAATACGAAGTCCATTTCAGGGGTTGAGCTACGAAAATACGAGTTTTGGGCCAAAACATTTGGGTTGCGGGTTTGCGGGTTCTAAGTCGATTTAATTTCAGAACATTACGAAAATAAAATGGAGGACACTAAATGATCATAGAATCACACTGCAGAAGCTTGAAATCGTTTTGATGATATTTATATAGAGAACTAATTCATACGGCTAAATCAGTAGCAATTGAATATGAATTATTATAAAAATTATTTAGAGGTATTTGATGATACTCGAACTTACTGAAATACACCATAACTAGTTTAATGCTTCAAAATATTTTTTACAAAGAATTTTGAAATCATTTTTGATATAAAACTACTGACCAACCATTATAAAATACTTTTAAAATGTGAAAATACGTGAAGTACGTAAATAGTCGCATTGATGAATACGGGTCGTCACATCCTACCCTCCTTAAAATAATTCAGTCCTCGGAATTTCTTGAACGTCCTGAAACAGATAATTTATGTTATGAAGAACCTCAAGCAAATAAATGATAGAATGATAGTAATCTAGTAAATCAGGTTATAAATAACATGAAATACAATGTGATATCATAGCATCAAGAAAACAAGAGATGATGTTTATGAATACGTACTATTAACATCACCATAGCTTCCGTAACTTGCCTTGAGAGTAGGAAGATCCTCCGACTCGGCAAATAGGCATGGGTAGCGTTCTCGCATATCTTCTTCTCGCTCCCAAGTAGATTCTCCAGGCGAGTCGTGCCGCCACATCACTCTGACAAGTTTGATAACTTTATTCTTGAGGGTCTTCTGTCGTCAATCCAGGATCTTGACTGGTTGCTGCTCATAAGATAGATCTGGGCGAATAGCAATCTCAGAGTAATCCACAACATGACTAGGATCACTCTCGTAACGTCTTAGCTGTGATACATGAAAGACTTCATGTACTCCATCCAATGCAGGTGGCAAGGCAAGGCGATAGGCCACTTTCGCCTACTCGTTCCAAAACATCAAATTGACCAATGTATCTTGGACTAAGCTTCCATCTTCGTCCAAAACAAATCATTCCACGATTAGGAGAGATCTTCAAAAACACATGGTCACCAGACTGGAACTCCAAATGTCTGTGCTTTACATCTGCCCAATGCTTGTAACGATCCTGAGTCACCTGTAGTTTCTCCCTGATGGTCCTGACTACCTCCACTGCTTCAACAATCAAATCTGGCCCGATGAGCTCTCGATCACCAACGTCGTCCCAGCTCAAGGGAGAACGACACTTCCTACCATATAGCGCTGCAAAGAGTGCCAGACCAATGCTGGTCTGTTAGCTGTTGTTGTAAGCAAACTCCACAAGATGAAGATGGTCTTTCCACGATCCCTTGAAATCCAACGTACACGCACGCAACATGTCTTCCAAGATCTGAATGGTGCGTTCCGGTTGGCCATCTGTCTGAGGATGATAAGCCGTGCTGAAGCTTAAATGGGTCCCCAGACACTCATGTAAACTCTTTCAAAAGTGAGATGTGAATCGAGTGTCTCTGTCTGAAACAATACTGACATGGACACCATGCAACTTCACAAGCTCCTTCATGTACTTCTTGGCAAGTACTTCGGTTGACTGACCCACTCTGAAAAGAAGGAAGTGCGCTGACTTGATCAATCGATCAACGATTACCCAGACAGCATCGTTATGCTTTGTACTCTTGAGCAGTTCCGTCACAAAATCCATCGTAATGTGTTGCCACTTCCATTCTGGAATAGGCAAAGTATGTAGCAAACCGGCAGACCGGTGATATTCAGCCTTCACCTGTTGGCACACTATACACTTCGCCACACTCTGTGCGACACTCCTCTTCATACCATGCTACCAGTAGTGTTGTCGCAAGTCTTGATACATCTTGGTACCACATGTATGAATGGAACATGGAGAACTGTGAGTTTCCTCCAGTAGAGCTTCTCCGACGTCTCCAGATGTTACATAGATGCGGTTGCCGAATCACAAAGATCCGTCCTCGTGGATCTTGAATTCAAGCATCTGACCTGCCATCACCATGTCTCTGATCCTTCGTAGATTTCCATCTCCTACTTGAGGAGCATTGATCCTGTCCACCAAATTTGAACGAATTGCACATATTTGACCGAATTTTTGACCAAACGTCTTTTAAAATTGATCGAATTAAACACGTTTTATTCACGTCCCGAGTATTTTCCGTATTACATAAAGCTAACAACGCTCCCGTCCCTTCCCCTTCCCCTTCCCCTCGTCCCCCCCCCTTGAAGAGGGTCTGTATGCACAGACCTAAGGGATTTTCGGAAATTAGTTAAATACAGGTATGTATGCAGAGTAGATATAGCAATTTTCAAAGTTGTAGATATGTGTGCAAAGTAGGTCTGTATACTGAGCTATTTGGTCTGTTCGCATGGTAAATCCCTTCCCTTTTCCTCTCGCCCTCCCTTAAACCCTGTCTCTCTCCTCCAGTGGCCAGGGCTCCGCCCATCCTTCAGCCGCCACCATTAAAGCTACCGTGGGCCTAATCAGAGCTACAACCAAAACCTAAGGTGTGATCTCTTAACTCTTTTTCTCGAAATGGGAATTTCGCTGCAAATATCTGATTTTTCTTTTCGTTTCTTTTGTTTTTGCGAAGATTTTGGGAAGTTGAAGGATAGAGAAGCTATCGGGAAATGACGGCTAATCAAGCAGCTGCAGCTTTTAGCGGGAATATGAAGGTCATAACATTCCCCTCGATTTTAGGTTCAACTTACCCTACGTTTTTAAAAGGGAAATTCTATTGCTTTTATGACTTGATTAGGTTTGAAGGTTTCTATTAAGTTCTTCGACTTCGTTCGCTGTTAATTGCTTGTAAAATGCTCGCAATTGGTACCTTTCAATTACTTGTATGTTATCTTTCTTTCTGTCTTTTCTATGTTTTTGACAATTTTTGATACTAATGAATATATCATTTCGCCTTTTGGATTAATCACAATAAGCCAAAAAAATATATCTTTCACAATTTTTATTCTTTATTGGTTAATTTTATGTCGTTTGATTAGTGACTTGGTCCTAGAATGCTTGCAATTTTGTCATTTTTGGCCCTTGCGTAGATTTTCCTTACATTCAGAATAGAATCTGTTATGGTAAAGAGATGTAAAACACAACTATTGATAAAATGAACAGGGAAAAAAAGAAAAGAAACCCCGATTCTTTTCTGGGTTAGCAATAATGGCCCATGTCCACATGCAAATGAGGGAAGAGAACTGTTCAGAGTTTGAGCACACATAGTTAAACGTCCATCTAAATGTAATTCCTAAAATGGACTCTTGCAAAGAAGCCCTAAAGTTCTTAGTAAAATGAAAGCGAAGAATTAATATAAGAAAAGAGAAGTAAATGCATATTTTTGCAGAACGCTAGCCTTTGGGCATGCGCGATGCATCTCTATAATTTTAAAAGAAATGATAATCATCTTATTTAATTAAGTATTAGTAATTGAATTCTAATTTGAGAGTTATTTTTTATTTATGAGAAAAGAGAAAGGAAAAGCCAAGCCTTATATAGAAAAGTTTAAAATATGGAACAAACCAAAAAAGGAGGAAAACAAAAGAAACGTGGAAGAGGTCCACTTTGGTTTGAAAAAGAGACCAAAGGGGTGAAAGAAATTGGGGAAAGAGAAGACAATTTTAAACTATAGGTCATATAGTTTTCTAATTTGAGAGTTATTTTTTATTTGATAGTTATTTTTTATTTATATAAAATAATTAGTTATTGAATTCTAATTTGAGAATTTCTTTTTTAACTATAAGAAACATAAACCAAAAGCGAAGTCTTATATTGAAAAATTGAAAGAAAGAACAAAAAAGCATCAAAGAAGTCCACTTCAGTTCGAAAGAAGGGCTGAAAGAAAGAAGCAGATAGAGTGAAAGGAAGAAAAAAATAAAAAGATGAAAGAACGTTGAAGAGATCCACTTTGGTTTGTAAAAGAGAGGGCAAAAGAAAAAAATAAACAACAAAAGAAAATAAAATGTTAAGAAATAACAATCCTGATTACATAAAGAATTAGTAATAGTTACTAATTTGAGATTTTATTTTTTAATTGTGAGAAACATTAAAAAAGCAAATCCTTAAATAGACAGAAATGGAGAAAAAAGTAGATAGAAATAAATAGAGAAAACATTAAATAGAAAGAAATAAAAAAAAGAAAAGAAAAAATAAACACAATTGGTTGCACGCTATGAAGCATAGAATGTGTCAAACATTGACACCTCCAAATTCGAATCCAATTTTAAAAACATAAAAAGTTGTGTATTTGAGCGTCAACTTTAAATAAAACCTAAAGTTTACGTGTCAAACACTTTAGAACCGCACATCTCTTTTAAAAATAAAAATAATCTTTTGAACTAAGTAGGTATTATGTTAACAAACCTTAAACATCACTTGAAATGAATTAAGTATTAATTATATGTTTTAGATATTTTTATTTTATTTTTTACTTGGTTAGAAGCTATGTGTTTTTGTTATTGAAATATATATTGTTTTTATTTTTTCGAACATACCCTGATAACTATGGATTCGATGTGTATTTTATATATAGATACTTATCCATGCACATACTTAATTATATGTCTTGTCCATGGATCTTACTATTTAAGAATATGTCGTGCTCTGGTGTCCATGTGTGGGTTGTTTCGTATCCATGACAGTGTTATGTTTCATAGGGTGCATGTTTTGGAACACAATGCCTTTAAATACAACTTTTCACATTACCACCAGCAGCTCATAACATCACACTTGTAGTGATGGTTGATTGTTTTTTTATATAAAACAGAAAGAAAGTTCTGATATAGTTAAATCGATGACCGATGTTCATCTAAGGGAATTAAGGACGAGATATGCTCTCAATATAAAAAAATATAGACCCACCCGCCAAACTTGCCTTTTATAATAATATAGATATAGATAACTGGGGAAAAAATCTTGGATATGGTTGGATTATGTTTTTAATCATTGTGTCTTGGGAAGATTCATACGCATTCCCCCATGTTTTCATCTTTTAGTCCGTGGAAAAATAATCTGATGCACTTACAAACATATTGGCTCATGGAAGAAATATGATTCCTTTTCGAAAACAAGTGATGGGTTAGATGGGAGTCAAATGGATCAGGTTCAGGTTTGTATTTGGGTCACCATCACAACTATTTACCCCATGTTGAATGCGCCAATGCAAATGTGTAGGGGGGAAATCTTTATGATTTGTGGACACGGATGTTTCTTAGTCTGACACAGATGTATGTGTTATAGTCTGACACAGACACACTGCATGTAGACATGGTAATCATCTAAATCCTATAGACGAGGATATGATTATATACACTTGTTTTTACTGCACAGACATGTTATAACTCATTTAAGTATGTGTGTTTTTGTCGTTTACAAAGCACCCAATATTAAAATGACCTACAAACCAATTCCTTCTGTCAAGCGAGGTAACAACTTCACATTAACCTATCTTTAAGGTGAATAAAGACTTTGCACTTTAGAAGTGTCCAAGACATTAGAGTTGTGTTTCCAAATGATTTTAGGGTTCAGTGAAGCTCATTTTTTGTGGCTTGAAGAGTGACTTTAAGGTGAAAACTTACCTTTGGTTAAGTTAATATCAGGACCATTATTTTGTGCTTTCAAATAATTTTGATGTCAGCTAGGGTTATGTGGAGTTCTAAACTTTGCATCTCGAAGGGTGATTTTGAAAGGAAAATTTACTTTTCAAAGGTTTATGGATAAATGATATTCTGTTTTTCTTCATAATTGTTTCCCCTTGTTCATTTTTTTTCTTTCGTATTCGGTATTACAGTGACACAGTCCACTTGATTGGCTATGACTTTTGCATCATTTTAGGCATGTAATGATAATCCAAGACAATGGCTACAATGTTGTAATCTAGTAATTTACTATCACATGTCAATAACAAGTTTGGTTTTCCCCCTAAATATCATATTCAGCTATGTTGTTTTTGTATTTTTATACCCAATGCCACTAACTATAGCTTCTTTACCATCTTCAAGTTACTCTTCCATTTCTTTTTTCCTTGCACGAGTCCTTGTGCATATTATGCATCATACCATCAACAGTGATTATAATTGCATGTGTATTAACCATCTTGATAAATTATACAGAAAGCTCTCGCAGGACTGAGGAGAATCAATTTTGAGGGCTTGCGTTGGCGAGTATTTGATGCAAAAGACCAGGTGATCTCCTTTCCTTCTTGAAACGGTGGAACTCGATCAATTTGTTAGTTTGAAAAGTAACCCACAAAATAACAGTTATATTGCACTTTTCTAGGTACTGGGAAGATTGGCATCCCAAGTAGCAACCGTAATCCAAGGAAAAGATAAACCAACATACACACCATATCGTGAAGATGGAGACATGTGCATTGTGCTCAATGCGAAAGACATTGCTGTTACAGGGAGGAAAATGACTGATAAATTATATCGTTGGCATACTGGGCAAGTTATAATAGAAAAATACTTTTTTCCTCCTGACTATAATGCTCTGCAGTTAGATTTACAGTGTTTTTTTGTTGTATGCTAGTTACATTGGCCACCTAAAAGAAAGAAGCTTGAAGGACCAGCTTGCAAGGGACCCAACGGAAGTTATTCGCAAAGCTGTTCTACGCATGCTACCTCGTAACAAATTGCGCGATGTAAGTCTCACCCATGCTAACATATTTCTTGCCTAAATGGCACAAATAAACCATTTTAATACAATTGCAAAGGACTAAGCTTTATGTGGGGAAATAGTCAATTTAGAATCTGTGTCATATGAACACACAGTTCACAAGCAAAATAATAAAAATACACAAGAACTTTGTTCTGGCATGCGTCCATTTATTGGAGTCAGATGACATCAACAGTTAGGAAAATCATCAACTTTACTAAGATGTGTTTATAATTGAATTAAACTTTATTTCAAATGAAGTTACTGCTGAAATATCTTGCCTTCATGTTAGTATCAATTAATGTAACTTCAGAATTCAAGTGACTAGGTGATGGGCATAATGTATTAATAGATAAGAGGCTCGAAACGCTTCTTATATCTGGTATATGGACAACTTTTGCTAGCAGGCTCTATCAACAATTTCCCTTTGGAATCAAAGCTTTCAAAGAAACCTTTTTAATTTTGCTTGAGCACATAAAGGATAATATCAGTATATAATAGACATAAATTTTGAATCTTGACATGTACTTTAATTTGAATCAACTTAGCCCATTGTTTATGTTATTACTGATTAGTTCTTTTTTCTTTGTTTCGAAATTGACGCAAATTATTTTGTTATTTGATAATTTTTTTGCTTTAGCATCCTTGTCTTTCACATTCGTTATTGTTGATCTTATTGTTGATCTTTTGATTATACAACCTAAAACAATGCATGTGCTCTTCATAATTTTTTTAAAAATAAATTAATGTAAACTCCATTTGAGAGCTCTTTCCTTGAAGATGGTGCATGGATTCAGTGGATGGTATTCCTATATAGAAGAAAAGAAAACTGCTATTGGAGAATGCTGGAAACTTGTAGTATAAGTGATGCAGAATGGAAACAAGGCGGAAGAATCAGAGACTTTGGTGAAGGGGGTGCAAAACAGTAGGATTGTGGATTTTTTATTGATGAAATACTTATTCTTACCATTTTTGTTTTTTCTAACTAAGCCCTAAAGAAGCTAAATGGAAAAATTTAAAGACAAAAAGTTAAGGAGGTGAAGAAAATAAGATGATGAATGTGGAAAACATGAATTTAGCTTGAGTATGCGTTTGTAAAGTCTTGCTGGTTTGCGAGTAACCTAGCGATTGAATCTCTTCGCATGCAAGGTGTGAAAGCCGGTGAGCGATTCGCCTAGGTGTGAGGCCCAAAATTCTACCATTTTATCTCAAATTCCTACTTTATATCCTTTCAAATCCCCAATTTCCCCACCGCAAACCATTACACTTCTACGTTCACTGTTTATATGGTTGGAAGTATGATTCTGAGGTACAAAGAAGAATTTTTCAAAGATGAAACATTTGTGATGGTATTGTAGACCTAGGAATTATTTATATACAAATAGATTTAACAATTAAAGGTCTTTAGCCTTTAGGGGGGCAGTTAATGGAGGCTTATTGCGTGAGATGGTATGAGTTCTTGGATATTTGTTGGACCGTGAAAGATGGAGGCTATGAGTAGATATGGATCCTTTGGTTTTGTTTAAGCATATTGCTAGCAAGAAATCACTGGTTAACATCTCAAGATGCTATTGCTAAATATGTGGGTTATCTTGGTTAACATCTCAAGATGCTATTGCTAAATATGTGGGTTATCTTTGGTTTGTTATAATCTGGATTTTTAAGTGGAACCAAATAAGGATCGGGTTAACTGTCAATAATATCTCCTGATGCACCAATTCTTCTAAAAGGGTCGCATACCTGTATAGGATATGTACATGATATCCTTATTGGATACATACCTAATTCTTATAAAAGGGTTACTTAGCTAGGGCCTTCGATGTTTTGCATATCCACGTATCAATATCATGTTGATGCTCATATTCATATCCAAGAAACCTAAATAAGACATGTTATATTATATGTTGTTGTATGCGTACATGGGGATCTGTATATTTGGTTAGGATTCGGTTCATTCACAAATTTTGTTAGATTCCAATTTGTCCTAATATCAGAAAACAAATATGATCGACATTTCGGGTAAAATGTGTATTCGTGCTCGATATTGTTTAGAATTACATCTTTGAGGCTAAAATTACCAAGACTCTCTATGGACTCACAGGGAAGCATGCAAAAAAGATGGAATTTTTTTGAATTTGTATGGAAAAAGAAGACTATCACTGCACCAATTTAGGTACTCTGAAAACAGACTCATGTTTATCTGTTTGTTAGGCAAAAGTATTAGTGTATTACTGTCTGTTTCTAATGTTTTTAGGGTGGAAAAGGAAAGTGAGTGTTCTTAAGCTTTCAGAAACATATCCAAGTTCCAAAATTTTCAGCAAACAAAATATATGGACAATTAACTAATGAACATATGCTCTCTAGCTATTTTCTTGTTTTTAACCAAAGCATAAATAAATTGTTGGAGGTCGCTCATTTTTTATCTGAAACAAGAAAAATTAATTCTGAAAGAGACCTCAAGAATCATGTCCGGAAAATTGAAAATCAATCAAATGGTCTGACATCTGTTGTCGTCAAAACAGAAACATGGTGAAAGAGTGTAGTCTTCGATCCATGAGGATGCGGCTTGCGTTGTACACTTTAAAGAATTTACTGTTAGGATGCGGCTTGCATATACACTTTAAAGAATTTACTGTTTGGGACACATCCCATACTAGACACATAACACTAGCCCATTTGTTAGAGACACGGCTTATACTAAGCCTCTAACAATAGCCTTACTAAGAACTCATCCCATACCAGGTCCCTAACACAGGGCTCACACCCCAATTGTTAAGTATTATCTAGCATCCAACCCAAAACCAATTGGTATTAGGTGGAGAGGCCCTCTAATACGTAAACTTTTCCTTTTCTTTTGTTCATTTCCGATGCGGGCCTAATGGGATCGTAACATAACATCATGCTTCCGACAACCGCCGTCCACGGCGGCCCACTCTGGGGTGTCCACTCTAAGTGCTCTACTCCCTTACCAGGTCGCCCCTTCTTAGGTCATCCCTTCCACAGGTCGCCCCTTCCGCAATGTGGGTCGTAGCATGGGGCTTGGCCCGATACCATTTGGGACACATCTCATACTAGGTCCATAACACTAACACATTTGTTAGACACCCAGCCCATACTAAGCCTCTAACAATAATCTTGCTAAGGACCCATCACATATTAAGTCCCTAACACTGGGCTCACACCCCAATTGTTAAGTATTAGCTAGCATCCAACCCAAAACCATTTAGTATTAGGTGGAGAGGCCCTCTAATACTTAAAATTTGCTTTTGTTCATTTCGGATGTGGGACTAATGGGATCGTAGCATTTACTTAAAATCAGAAGAGGTCATCAACTCGATTAATAATAAATCGTGATTGTCCAAACGAAATTGATAGAAGTTTCCTTTCTGAGCGAGCCAAGGTACTGTATAGATTATTTTTAATGCGAATCTGATAATATTCTAGTTGGGCCATTTAGGTGAAATATATGCTTCTTTAGTATGTTCAGTTAATCAGATGACATTAGCAGCGACATGCTACAAGCTGATTGCTTGTTCAACTAGAAAATTTAATGTAGTTTTGTTTCTTTCTTTTTTGGCTTTAATTTGCCGACAGAGGGAGGAACCACCTATGTTAATTTCTTATTTCACAATTAAAGGAGTGATCACAAATTTGGAATTGGTGTTTTAATTTTTTTTATCGCCATTATTCATAGGAAGTTCCAGCAGTGATTTAGGTTCTGCGTTTGATAAATTTTGACATTTACATTAGTTGTTAAGGTAAATGGAAATAACCTGCTATCAGAGGTGAAACTTTCATTCCATACAAAGACAATTGCAAACAAAACTTCTTTGGCGGGACATGAAACTTCATATTGGTATTGTCTTTGTGGTGAAACTTCTTTATTTTTTTAAAATGGGAATCAGTTCCTGATTACTTGCCAAGTACAGAAGTTACCATCACACTGAGATTCTAGTCACGATGAAACAAAACAAATCAGGGGCACTATTCCGTTGCTTATCAAACAAGCATTGCACCTATTGGCTCTTGCTATCCAAAGACCATTGCTTCTCTCTGGTCTGCTACTACAAGCTGATGGAGTTCTAGAGAGACATCACCAGCATAAATCTTACTCTATTCAAACCCTTGCTGGTGGTTCATCTCTATTGGTGCGATGAATCGGTATATCATTGAGTTGTGCGATGAGGCATCTGCAATCTGATGCAGCGCAGGTCCACAAGGAGGCGGCGGCCGTGCGGGTTTATCAAAGGAGAAGGCGGCTCGGGTCCACCACGGGCCCGGGGCAAACTCGTAGTTACGTGACTACAGAGGGGGGTTGTTTCGTAAATCAACAATTCACTAATCTCCCCTAATGCAAGGGGTTGGCCGGCCCTAGTGGATTATCGAAGAATTGGATGGTAAGTTTATTTTCCCTAAGCCCTAGATTAATTGCTAGTTGATTATCTTTCATTCCTTAGATCAATTTAGCCTTTAGATCTATTATTGTAGCTATCTATGATTGAGTTCAGATCTGCGTGTCATTATAATAAAAAAAATCCTATTTTTACCTTTCCAATTCATAAAAATCCCATCTTTATCTCCACAAAAAGCCCTAAACGCATCAATTTGGTATCAGAGCACTACCTTCATGACGAACACGAGATCCAAGAAGTGGATCAAATTGTTGGAAGAGATGATGGAGAAGTTTGAGAGCAAAATCAGCAAAGAAATCCAAGATGTGAGAAAGGAAGCGGTGGAGCAACTGGATCATCGCTTCGCGTAGATGACGGAGACACTCCAACAAGATGCAACGGCAAATAAGGCTCAGATGATGCAAGAAATAACGACGATGATAGCAAAGTTAGATCCAAGCAAAAAGGAGACACCTTTGTCGACGAGGAAGGGAAAAAATGTCGCCTTTGACGAAGGATTCATTGAAGATGACGTAGACGAAGGCTACCATACAAGTGATCAACGAAACGCGGCTGCAGTTGATGATTGGGATGCCTTCCCGACTACCTCCCCACCACAGGGAGGTGCGACGGCCATCGGATGGGGTCGATTGCCCCTTTGACACCTGGGTGGTTCTGCCGAACCCCCAGGAGGGGCGGCTAGTGCCGCCCGCCCTTCATAGGGCTTCGACAGCCCCCTGGGGCAACGATGGAGGCCCGTCGGGCCAAAACTGGGGTCGGCAGGCCCCGTCGCCCCCTTGGAGGGCTTTGCCGAGCGTCCGAGGGGGAGCCCCGCTCGAGCCTCCGGGGTCCTGTCGAGTCACATAGGGGCCCGACAGCCCCCGGTCCCTACTCCAGCGTCACAGTGGGCCCAGTTTGGGGCCCGATCGGTTCAGACACCATCCTTTCAGCCATAGGTGGGTCCCTGGGGAGGATTTCAGCAGGCGGGGAGCGCCATCATCACCTTGGAGGACCGTCGGCTCATCCCCCACCCTTTAGGGCGAGTGACATGAGACTGGAGAGGACTTCATGTCACACAGAGAGTACATCATGGGAACTATAGACATCCACATGGAGACGAGCGGGGAGATTGGCAGTAGGATGGTGCAGACGGAGGCGCACGTGATCTATCCACAAGGTATATACTGAGAGACCACATATTTTCCAGCTGAGACGCCATGATCATTCACAAGAGAGAGGAGGATTTGTTGGAAAGAGTCGGCTAAGGAAGTTGAAGATGTCCATTTTTGAGGGAGGAGGCCCTGATGACTGGTTGTACCGAGTGGAGAGATACTTTGGGATGTCAGTGGTACCGAGTGAGGACTGGCTCCGAGCTATATGAGTCTGCTTGGAGGGAGAGGCTCTGGAATGGTATAGGTGGACACGGCAACAACCTTTTCGTACGTGTGAGGAGTTCGCCACCCTTCTATTGGAGCGCTTTAGCGAGGTACAGGCTGGGGGTGCTTATGAGCCTCTATAAGCATTGAAACAGGAGGGGAGCGTCAGGGAGTATATTAAGAAGTTCGAGGCGCTCTGCAGCTGAGTTCGGGGAGTGTCAGGAGTCTCTGGAGGGTGTTTTATGAAGGGGTTGAAACTCACAGTTAGATCGGGACTGAGACAGCTGAAGCTTGTAGATCTATGAGAGATGATGACCTCAGCGAGGATGGTGGAGGACCATCAGGAGACTAATAGGAGAGCCCGTGGGACATGGGGATACACCGCTTTTTGAGGGCAGGCTCCAGCAGGAGGACAAAGAGCAGCCACTACCCAGGGAGCTACGACAGTTGCAGCAGGCAACATAGACATGAGGCCGGAGCCACGGCCAGGAGGGCATGTACGAAGGATGATTGAGGCGGAGATTCGGGAAAAGCAAGCTAAGGGGATGTGTTTTAAATGTGATGAGAGATTCACTTCAGGGCATTGCTGCGGGGATCAGACTCTTCATATATTGATAGTGAACGATGAGGACGATGTGGTGGTACTGGAGGCTAGAGAGGACGATGAGCAGGAGCACCAGTACTTGGATCTGGCAGAGGCATCTCTCAATTCCGTGGTATAGTTTACACCGAACCACACCATGAAATTTGTGGGACATGTGGGCGGACATGATGTGATCGTGTTAGTAGACAGTAGTGCCACACACAATTTTATCCCCAGCAGATTGGGGGTAGAGCAGAGTTTGCAGTTGAGTGACACGGGGAGATATGGAGTAGTTTTGGGCACATGACAGGTGACACACAATAGCGGTGTCTGTCAAGGTGTGATCCTGACAGTACAGGGAGTGCGAATTGTCACTGATTTTCTTCCTCTGGAGTTAGGGATCACTATGTCATCCTGGGGATGAAGTGACAGCAGACATTGGGGAAAACCAACTAACTGAAAGTTGCTCAGATTAGAGTACCAGGACGAGGGGAGGACAGTAGTTTTACAGGGGGGATCCCAACTTATGCCATTCTTTAGTATCCTGCAAGGCCATAACGCGAGCTATACACACAACATGGGAGGCTATCTGGTAGAGCTATAGGCGGTGACCACAAGGGAGCGAAGTGAGGATCACGCACAGTTGATGGCACCCGAGATAGAGCAGCTTTTGAGCCAGTACGAGAATGTCTTTCAGACCCCACAGGGACTGCCACCACTCAGAGATCATGAGCACGCCATTGTTTTGCGGGAGGGCGTGTCTTCCATCAGTGTACATCCATACAGATACCCCCAGATGCAGAATGATGCGATCGAGAGGCTGGTGGGGGGACATGTTGCAGGTAGTAGTGATCCAGCCGAGTATGAGTCCATTCTCTAGCCATGCCTTGCTGGTGAAGAAGAAAGATGGCAGTTGGAGGTTCTGCGTTGACTACCGGGCCCTGAATAAGGAAATAGTTCCTGACAAGTTTCCTATTCCGGTGATCGATGAGCTTCTTGACGAGCTCCATGGGGCATCATTGTTTTCCAAGATTGAACTTAAATCATGATATCATCAAATTCAGATGCTGGTGGCCGACGTGCCCAAGACCGCTTTCAGAACTCATGAGGAGCACTATGAGTTCCTTGTCATGCCGTTCGGCCTGACGAATGCTCCAGCAACATTCCAGGCCTTGATGAACAATGTGTTTCGACCTTACAGAGATTTGTCTTGGTATTTTTCGACGACATACTTATATATAGTCGCAGCGTGGAGGAGTATGTGGGGGCATTTACAGGCAGTTTTGCATGAGTTACAGGAGCATCAGCTTTGTTCCAATAGAAAGAAATGCCTTTTTGGGACAGCCACATGTAGAGTACTTGGTGCACATTGTCTTAGCAGGGGGGTGGCGGCAGACCGAGGAAAGATTGCGGCGATGTTAGACTGACCGTTACCTACCACACTATGGGGCCTGTGGGGCTTCTTGGGCCTCTTACTGGATACTACAGGAAATTTGTGCATGGATACAGCTCGATAGCATGGCCGCTGACAGAGCAGTTGAAGAAGAACAGTTTTCAGTGGGACGTGGAGGCCACTAGGGCATTTGATGCCCTGAAGCAGACGATGACGACCGTGCCAGTGTTAGCGCGACCAGATTTCAGCAGGACATTTGTGATAGACACCGACGCTTCAGGACATGGGTTGGGGTCGGTGCTGATGCAGGACCAGAGGCCAATAGCGTATTTCAGTCGGACTCTGTCAGCACGAGCAAAACTGAAATCAGTTTATAAGAGGGAATTGATGGCGATTGTGCTATCCATTCAGAAGTGGAGGCCTTATTTATTTGGAGGAGATTTATTGTGAGGACCGACTAGAGAAGTTTGAAATATTTATTAGAACAGCGCATGATCACCGAAGAGCATCAGCAATGGCTCTCCAAGCTGGTCCATTACACCTTTGAGATACAGTATATGCCAGGGTTGGAGAACAATGTCGCGGATGCCTTGTCCCGTAGAGAGGACTTAGCAGAGGTGCCAGCCATCTTCGTACCGGTCCTACTAGACTGGGAGCCGTTGGGTAGAGAGATTGAGGCTGACGTGGGGTTGGCACAGATACGAGAGGCGCTGCAACAGGGCTCAACAGATTTTCCAGTGTACACCATGAGCAGACATTGATAGCTTTACCAGTGGAGACTGGTGATACCCATGGAGTCCACACATATCCCGATGATATTTCAGGAGTTCCACGGCAGCTCTATAGGGGGCATTCGAGGATACATCAGACATATAGGAGGATGTTTAAGGAGCAGTACTGGCTGGGCATGAAACGAGACATTGTTAAGATGGTAGCGGAGTGTGACATCTGTCAGCGTCACAAATATCTAGCAATGGCTCCAGTGGGACTTCTACAGCCAATGGCCCTTCCGGATAGGTGTGAGAGGATATCCGTATGGATTTCATGGAGGGGATACATAGATCGGAGGGCTACAATTATATACTAGTATGGGTAGACTGCCTCAGCAAGTATGCCCACTTCGTGCCGTTGAGACATCCCTATATAGCGGCGACTGTATCTACAGCTTTCATGAGGGAGTTTGTCCGCTTGCATGGGTTCCATGCGTCCATAGTATCAGACCGCGATAAAGTATTCATGAGCAGTTTTTGGCAATCTTCCATCAGTTGAATGCCATCTATATATAGCAGTTTATTTATAAGGCAGTTATGATTGGTAGGGAATCCCTCAATTTGCTTCTCAATTATGTGCGTGCCTGAATATGTATCAAGCCACAAGGTAGCTTCTCAATTGTTTAGCTTTCTTTTGAGCCATCTACTCTAATTTGACCCATTGATATTGTGGCAAGTTCCAGTTAACCTAAAGTTGATTTTCCTTGTGTAACGTGTCAATTTGCAGTTCCATTCTGACAACAATTGTGATCATGTTATTTGGAGTCCTTTCACCCTATCACTCACACTAAATTGTCCCTTGGCAAACATCATTGATTTCTCAGAAATACTCTATAGCCTTCATGTAAACCAGCATGGGATCCTGTAATTGGAAGATCTTTATCCAGTCACATGCATCAACTCCGCGGATGCTTTTAGTGCCCCTTTCCTAGGTTACACTGTCCAATCCCAGGCTTTGTCTCGTCTTTTCACACACATGAGCTTCATACAGGAAGACCTGAGGTGATGATGTATCCCATCTTGGATATGATACAATAGTCAGTCCCCTCATAATCAGAACTTCTTTATTGGCACAACACTTAAGTGGTTGAGGCATGTGTGAATCGAATGCTACTGATGAAAATAGTGCCCTGGACAGAAGAGATCTAGTATTTGATATATGCTGTTAAGCCTTCTATACTCATTTCACTAGGGTAAATTATTCAAAATCATCTTAACCTTTTGCTACTTTTTGTCAAGAACACCTTTATATTTTAAAAATTATTCAAAATTACCATGAACTCTAGCTGAACCACTTTGAACTGTAGCCAAAACTACCGAAGTTCAGGATGGTTTTGAATAATTTTGAAACATAAAGGCAGTTTTGATAAAAGCAGTGAAGGTTAAAGGGAGTTTTGAATAATTTTTCCTTTCACTAATTCTGGAATGATGTTACATGCCGTAGCAGCTGGTCTTTTCTTAAGATTTAAGATCTCTAGATTTTCCACTGAACAGTTCCAGAACCGTTTTAATCCCTAGTTTTATCGGTCCGTATTAGCTTACTTGATGTTTGCATGGGCACAAGTTTGTCACAATTTATAGTGCAAACGTTCCTTTTCAAAGGTATATTCAATATCCAATATTTTCTCAGTGATATGTACCAATGGCTTGCCGGGTATGTTCACTAACAACTTTGGCACCCTTACTTAGATTGCTTTCGGTCTGCTTAACAAACTAACCCATAAAGAAGTCTGTGGCCTAGGGGCTTGCCCCAAAATAATAGTTTGCATTGTCGCAATGTGCTTAACATCTAGTCACGTGTTGACAGTTTTACAAATTTTGTTCCACCCATTTCAGCATGTGACTCTATACCACTTCTATTAGTTTTCTATCGCATATGCTTAATGCAGACTTTTCGTTGGAACCACTCATATGTAATTATTTTACACAAATCCGCAACTAAGCATTTAAAATCAAAAATATTACTTTTTGGTTAAAAGCTATAATACGTAGACTATGGCACAATTGTCTTTTCCCAACACAAACATAGGGCGTCAGACATGGCAACCCTTGGAAATCCATACATCCTGACACATCTAAACTCCTGTGTATTTCAAACACATGTATATATACATATATACATGTATGCATTGGATTGTTATTAACATATAAAGAACCAAGATAGCAGCATGATCTATAAAACAATCAGATTTTCTCACTGGAGGACATATCATACTTCATCTTGTCATACTTTTGAGTGAATAAAGTTTCACAACGTTTGCAAGTAAAAAGGGAGGCGAGGGTTCGACTCTTGCTTGTTGTGCTTGAATTTTGATACGATTGGGGTACGTCAAATGAGGCCGAGCGGTGCAGCGAATGTGGACGAAATCTCAAATGGTAATGGTTTAATAGGGAAATTGTGTCATTAAATAAGAGAGTGATTTTAGGCACCTCATTTGGTAAGGATTTAATGGGAAATGATGTGGTTGGACGGTACGACGAATGTGGACAATGCGGCGAATATGGACGTGATCTTATTTGGAAATGATTAAATGCAAGATTCGTGTTATTTAATGGGAGAATAAAATTAGAACTTTATTTGGTAATATTTTACATAGGGTGGATGATTTAGTCCTTTTGACTAATTACCTAATTAGAGGGAGTATTATTATAAATGACGAAAGAGAGGAGGGGAGGGGGTATGCTTATTTTGAGATTGATTTTGATAAAGAGAGGATATAGATCCTTGTTCTTCGGGAGAGTGCGGACGTCCTCTTTAATCGGCATCTTGGGAGGGTGATCGCCCCTTTAAGTGTGATCAATGTATCTTTTATTTCAGTTTTTATTTAATAAAAATCAGATCTTCTTTGGTTCCTATCAATTTGGCATCAGAGCATTATGATTCTGCGTCCATGATGGAAGATTACTAGGTGTTTGATGAAATGCTACAAAGAGCTAATGTGCTGCGACAAGACGGGAACAAGCTTTATCGATATGAAAAATTTCAGGAGGTGGCTAACAAGTATGGTATCGCAATAAATGATTTCAACAACATTCCCACGGCTAAGGGTGGAACTCAACATTTACGATGTCTAGTTAAATTAATGAGTTGTTATCTGGTGACGGGATGTTATCAAAGTTGTATTGCATTAGTTTCAGAGATCTTAACTTATGATCCAAAGAATGTCACAATTTTCTCTATAATCACAGTTTTTCTTTATAGAGAACAAGCTTATAAAGTACTTGGTTTTCTTGAAGTTGCTGACTCGGATATGATGAAATTTTATGGGATTTTTCCCGAGGAGGAGACCCATCCGAAGGGCGACACGACATCAAAACTTAACAAAGACAAAGACAACCGTAGAGATGCGAAACAAAAGGTGCCAGCTTTGGAAAAGGACAATGACAGAATCATCTTTTTGAAGAAGGATGTCCAACAAAAAGAAGATCCAGCTTCAGATCTGAACCCAGCCGATGACTCCGACGAAGACCCAAGACATCCTGACCATCGAAAGAATACTGAAGTGGGCAACGGCCCCCTCATAGGTTCCCAGGGCCATGCAGGGTCGATCGGGCCCCCTGCCTATGCTGCAGGGCCCCTGCGGGCCCTATCCTGGTACACAGGAGTCTCGCAGAGCTTCGGAGGGCTTCGTGGAGGACGATGGAGACCTTGGATGGCCTTTTGATCCAGGAGGAGGCGAGCACCATCAGTCGGAGATGCGTATCTCATGTACTTAATGCACCACCTTGAGGACAAGGTGGTTCCTTGGAGGCGTAGTAATGATACGATTGGCGTACGTCGAATGAGGCCGAGCGGTGCAGTGAATGTTGACGAAATCTTAATTGGTAATGGTTTAATAGAGAAATCGTGTCATTAAATAAGAGAGTGATTTTAGGCACCTCATTTGGTAAGGATTTAATGGGAAATGATGTGGTTGGACGGTACGACGAATGCGGACAATGCGGCGAATATGGACGTGATCTCATTTGGAAATGATTTAATGCAAGAATCGTGTTAGGGAGAATAAAATTAGAACTTTATTTGGTAATATTTTAAATAGGGTGGATGATTTAGTTCTTTTGACTAATTACCTAATTAGAGGGAGTATTATTATAAATGACGGAAGAGAGGAGGGGGGTATGCTTATTTTGAGATTGATTTTGATAAAGAGAGGATATAGATCCTTGTTCTTCGGGAGAGTGAGGACGTCCTCTTTAATCGGCGTCTTGGGAGGGTGATCGCCCCTTTAAGTGTGATCAATGTATCTTTTATTTCAGTTTTTATTTAATAAAAATCAGATCTTCTTTGGTTCCTATCAAATTTTTTTGCCTTTCAAAATATTTAATTTATAATACAGACTTTATAACCCGAATCCGATGTTCCCGACCTGCACCCGACCCATAAGAAAAAATGGATCGGGTACGGGTGACCCGGCTTATACCTAGGTAGGGCAAATGTTTCAAAACCATGTCACAGTTTCAATCCGGGTTGGTTCGTGTTTACTCATATCCGGATCAAGTCAAACTTGATCCAACCCGAACCCGACCCGTTTATGACCCCTCCTATAGTATACTAAAAAGTGTCTGCTTTCCGCATCCAATCATTGATGGATCTACACTGATCCAATTATGGGCAGATGCCTGTATTGGATATTTTTTTAAAAAAAAAAAGTTGAACGCCTATTTTTGGTGCATTGGAGGGCATTGAACCCAAGACCGCACACGAGGGGGGGAGGGGGGAGTGCCACTGGGCCAAAGGGCCCTCGGCAAAGGTCAAAGCCTATTACCTTAATGTTTTTACATATTACATTGTCTAGTTTAACAGTGTCCATTATGGGGCAAACATTCTTGAGGGGAGGAAAGACTTGTGGATGGTTCACTATGAAGTCTAAGTCTTATGCCTTCTTGTTATCGCTGTTTAGGCTTATTGATAGTCCGCAAACTGAAACGTTCTTTTCGTTTTTTAGGCTTATTAATAGTCAGCAAACTAAAACGTTTTGATTGCAATTCTCATTGCATTTGACTTGGTAGTCTTTCAGCTCAAAGTAGTATATGACTAATGCTGATTTAAAAATAATTAAAGAACAAATGTGGGCAAAGAACAACTATAACTGTTAGATATAGTGACACGATGTAAATCATATTTTGGTCTAAAAACTACCCCATATCATATACTAGCAGTGGTTAGGTAACAATTTAGAGAATTTATCATGTTAATTTAGGCCTAAAAACATGATTTCTAAGCAATCCTGTTTTTTATAATTAAATTTCAGTGCATATCCAGGCACGATGGGAGTGCAGACAATATGAACATAACAAGATTTGTAGAATGCATGTGTTTTAAGGGTTGAGATCAATATGAATGGGTGTATGTCGTTGTAAGAAGAGCAGTGGAGAGAGGACTTCCTAGCTGCTATTTGTCAAATTTCCTCTTATGGAAAATTATGCCTGTTAATCTCATTTTTAGTTTAGATGAACATGTTTTGACGATTCAATTCATGTTGTTGAACAGACTACACACCCAAAAGATGATGACAGATTCTTGTTTTACACTATCTGCCAATTCCCAAATTCAAAGCTAACTGAAGTATGACTTTTGGGTGCATTCCTATAAAGATCCAGCCATGAATATAAAGAGAATAAGGGATTGCTGGTGTTAGATGCATGGTTAGGGGATTAGACCAACTAATTTAATTATATAAGGAATTCACGCAGTCTTAAAGGCATCACATCAGTAGTAGTTCTATTCTGGTCAAACATGCATACCTTGCACCCATTAAAGAATAGCAGTTTGCATTGAAATTCCTATCTAAGGTAACAATATTTTCAAGATATTTTTATTTTCACCATTTGCTTCCAAACCTGTTCTTTTCACACTCCTGAAGATTCCACTCACTCTTCCAAGTTGCTGAAACTTCGATATTAGATTTTGAACTCGAGTAACCACATGCCTCAGGAAATATTGTAATATTAGTTGGTCGTGAATAGCCGTTGCCTTCTCCATGTAGAGGAACTGCAACTAACTTCATACATGCATGCATGTTGCTTTACATTGACAGTTACTCTTTGATATTCATGATCATTCCTCACTACCACCTCATTGTGTACAGGATCGGGATCGCAAGCTGAGGATATTTACGGGAAGTGAACATCCATTTGGTGACCGTCCACTGGAACCCTATGTGATGCCTCCTCGCACAGTAAGGGAACTGAGGCCGCGGGCTCGGCGTGCGCTTATTCGGGCTCAGAAGAAAGCAGAGCAGGGCAACAGTAGCACTTTCAAGACCAAGAAAAATAAGGAAGAGAAATCTGATGTCAGTGCGTAGAGAATGTTGAATTTTACTTGGAAAGGAATATGTTGGATTTTTGTCAGTGGTTTCTGTTACGATTCCAGCCCTAGTTTTGCTTACACATCAGTGCCAAACCATCCAGAATTAGCTAACGGGTACAAAAAGCCTTTGGAGCCAGTTCCTGAATATTTCCTTATGTTGATATGGTTGGCTTTGTCTTTTAGCAGTGATTCTTGTTACTCAAGGCAGGCTGTAATATTTCACATTCAACGAGTGCATGCTGGTCTTATATATTTGTTATTTTGCTTCGGTTTTTATGCTGCCCATTGCAAGTGCATGCTTCATGCAATGATCAATGATCATTGTGCTATGTTCTACGTATGACTAGAGAAGTATTGTTCCTGACATGGGTTCTGCTTGTCGTTGCTTAAAATTTTTGCTAAGAACATATGCATCCTTGCATACAGGCTATAGTATTAGAATTCTTTGCTTGTTGCAAGCTTCGGTGAACTATGTCAGATTGTATCTTAGCCGTATGAACTTCAGAGTTGAATTGTTGCTGAGCCTGACAATGCAGGTGACCTGGCTGCCCCTGTTTTATGCAGGTGATTAGGATACAACATATAGTGTCTACACATGCATAGAACAAAATTAAACGTATAGTATTAGAATTAAATTGTCTAGGTGTTATTATTGTCACAACCATTTTAAAATTTTATTTCCATTTGATTGCTCGTTGTAGATATATAGGGAGAGGCATATAAATGCATCCTTGTTGATGCTATCACGTGAATTGCTTCTGGTTAATGTTTTTTTTCTTTGTTTTTAGTTTGTTTATGTTCTCAACAAAATAGAAAAGTAGTTTGCTACGTATTTCAACCTTGAAGTGAAGAGGCGATACCTTCAAATGTACAACTGTTGCGAATGAAAAAAAGAATTGGTGTAAAGAATTTAAAAGAAGGGGGAAAGGGTCAAGAGCTTTGTCGACGTAGGCATTGGAGTCGTGCATACTTTTGGACGAAGAACAGGTGAGAAGTTAGAGGAGGAGTTCGAGTTTGAGGCAACATCAGCAACCCAAGCTCAGAGCTGGGTCAAAGTGTTGTCAAAAAGAGTGATTTTATGGATGGTTCGGGTCTTGTATACGGAGTGTTGTGACAGCTTTGGTATCACCATCCCCAGCTTAAGTTTGATCATTTGGTTAAGGTTAACTTTAGTTGGGGTAGAGTTAGGCCCGACCCTAGACGCAAATGAGGCCCAAAACTTAGGGATTGGCAAGTATGCCATTCTCTCATTCTTATCATCTTTATATACACACAACCCAATCTTAATTACAATTATGACATTCCCTTTATGCACACACCTCTCTAATACATACACAATTCACAATATTACAATAATGCCATTGCAAAATTAATTAATAAGAATAAAACAGTAATAAAAATATTCTCTTTAAAATAGGCTTCACCAAATAAGCATCATAAAATAATTCATATTAAAATAGTATTAAAAATACATTTTACTGTTCACACCCACCAACATAAAAATCACTTCACTAAAACCAACACCACTATTCGCCGTACTTCCCTATACTCATCCATTAGCATCCAATAAGCCTCTCATATATGCACACACTCATTCTGTCATTCATGTAGACAAATTACCGTGCACACCACTGAATTAATACACACACACCATTTATATTCACATGACGCAATTGTTATGCACACCACTCAACATTCATTAGCAAACAAGTACAAATACTATACACACATTCATTAATATGCATACCCTAAATATATAGGCACAGATCCTGGAATCTGTCTGAAAGACAGATCTGACAGGCATCACAAAATAATTCACCATAAATCATATAATTCATATTTTTGTGTGAAATTTTATATGTTAACTCAAGACTACCATATCTACAACTTTCATTTAGGAAGTTTTGCTAAATTCGTGCTATAAATGTCTAATATCCATTGATGTTTGTGACTATTGGCGAAAGTTCAGCCATGTAGCATCCAATAAGCCTCTCATATATGCACACACTCATTCACGTAGACAAATTACCGTGCACACCATTGAATTACTATACACACACCATTTATATTCACATGACGCAATTGTTATGCACACCACTCAACATTCATTAGCAAACAAGTACAAATACTATACACACATTCATTAATATGCATACCCTAAATATATAGGCACAGATCCTGGAATCTGTCTGAAAGACAGATCTGACAGGCATCACAAAATAATTCACCATAAATCATATAATTCATATTTTTGTGTGAAATTTTATATGTTAACTCAAGACTACCATATCTACAACTTTCATTTAGGAAGTTTTACTAAATTCGTGCTATAAATGTCTGATATCCATTGATGTTTGTGACTATTGGCGAAAGTTCAGTCATGTATGGACAGTGAAGTATATATGTGTGTTCAGTTGTGCATATATCCATGTTCAGCTACGTAGATATCTGTTTTCAGGCCCTTATATATGTGTGTTCAGTTAAGCATATATCCATATTCAGCTATGTATATATCTGTGTTCAGCTATATACATATGTATGTTCAGTGAAGTATATATGTATGTTTAGTCCCTTAAATATGTAAGAATCATGGATTTTAGCCTTTACATATTGTGGCATATTTTTGGTCATGGTTGCCTACACATGGTGGGAAGGATGTGGTGGACATGGCATGCGTGGTGATATGGTTGGGTTGTGGTGGTATGGTGGGCATGGCACGATGTGCATGACACCTTGATACGATGGTGGAAATGTGAATTAGCTCTTACATGAAAGCATTGTGTCTTTATGTTTCCTTATGCTCTTTTTTACATTTTCTAAATTCATGATAATGACTAAGTCCTCTTTAAGGATGGTGACACGGGGATTGGCGGGATACTAAGTTGTGAGAAAAACATGAGGGGCTGGACAGTTTGGGGTGATTGGTGGCCCTCCTGTTCTTGCCCGAGTGACGGGGAGTGGCGAAAATGAGGTGTATTGAAGAAATGGAAGGGGAAATAAGGAGAAGGCTCCTTTATTAACAGCGTTGCACACTGGGCTGAGTGCCACAGCTAGCTAGGGGAGTTTGCTTGTGTCACCCCAACTGGGAGTGAGGTCCAGTCCCAATATGGTCTACCCACTACTTAGGATCCAAATCACTACTTGATAACCCTCATTTTGTAGCATTAGTAAATATTGTTTACTTGTGTAATTCCTTTTTGATGGCATCTTGTGTATTTCCTTCTTGGCCCATGCCGTGACTCTTTTACTTTATATATGATTCGTAGTACTAACTCTCTTTTCCAGCAACACACCAGTGTAGCAGGTATGTTTTCCCACTATTGCCTTAAAATTATGTAGCTACGTCTTCCCTTGCATGCTATAGTACTGAACGTCATATTCCATACATATTAACTTATGCATGTAAATGATATACTACGTGGAGTTGGGATATCCTACAGGGACACGTGTTGACGTGCCCACGTTGACTTTTCAGGTGTTGGCTTTTGGAGTTGGTAGCAGGTGGAGCAGTGGAGTCCTGTGGCAGAGTTGAGAGTGTGGGGTGGGGAGAGGTGATGTGAGAGAGAGAGAGTTGTTGTACTTGGGGTTTACTTGTGAGGTAGAACTGAGATGGTGTATTACTTAATGTAGTATGAACATGTGGATGATGTCCTTTTAGTGGTGTTTTCTGGTTGGTGTTGTTGTTATTCTGTGTTGTTCTTTGGTTATTTGTTCTCCGTGTTTGGTTGTGGGAATACTACAGGTGCTACCTCAGTAGTGCGCCGTGGACCTGCTGATTATTGTGTTTCTTTTCTTCCTTTCTTCGTAACACTCGCAACTCTGGAATCACCTTGGACGGATTCGTACTTCCCGGGTATCCTGGGGAGCGGGGCGTTACAAATATCACGGCTGCGGGCTTCAGGCTCGTAGGCCGAATTTCTTACGAGAAAAAAAAACAGAATAAAGGGGGGGCTTTAGGGCCAAAAACAAATATGTGAAATATGTGAAAAATATGGGGACTTTTAAGAGAGCAAATGGGGACTTTTGGAGACTTACAGGGGGCATAAAAAGGAAATCTTTCTTTTTACAAAACAAAATATTTGAGGGCACCATTCAATTTTATTTGAATTGACCCTTATACGCAAAAGTGGTTTATAGCATATTATTATATATGATGCCTGCGTTTTGAACATATTTATATGCATTGCATCACATATTACTGCCACACATAAAAAATTATACTTAGCTGTGTAAGCATTAGCTTAATAATTATGACGATCTTGTGACCGTTCTACCGTTAGTTCGGTGTATGACATCACCACATGGTCTGAAAAATTATTAAGCATTAAATATGACGTATTTATCATGTTTGAACCGTGATGCGTTATAAACATGTTTTATGAGCACAACGTTTGCATGAATGGCTAATTGTGGTTTTGGATCTGCTGTTTAGTCCCATATTTTACTTTTCTTGCACTTTTCTTTTTCTTTTAGGAGAAATTATAATTAGGAAAAATATGTAATGCCCAAGACTGATGATCATTTCCATGGAGGCGGATGTCACGCCTGAATATGAAAATTTTTATGGTCCCATGTGGTTTCCAAAGTTGTAATTTTTTTGTTCATTTATGTAAAATGGACGGTATATTTGAACTTTGGGACATTATATTTTTATGTGGTGACTGGTCGATCCACACAATTAGCCTATTCATTATAATTTCTACTGCATGATATAATTTATGGTTTTATATCAATTCATGCAATTGTGTTTATAAATAATTATAGATAATTGCCCATGTCGCAATTATTGTTTTCAAATATTTGAATAAACAGTATTGGCAATTGGACCTGAAGTTCCACTGAAAATGCCAATACCCTTTTCCCTTATAAATAAATGAATGAATGCAAAGGGATGGGAAAGTCATTATTACCATGTCCTAGACATAAGTCTTAAAAGATGAGCACCCACGCGGTAAATAGATCCTATAAGATCTATGGTCTAATTACAGACCAATATGGACACCAAAAGGATGACATATCACCGCTTCGTGATCTCACCTCAAGAGGCATGATTCTTATATCTAGTCCTGAGCAATAATTTTGTCATTAAAAATAATAAATAATAAGATCACGCCTGAAGTCGTGAATTAACAGAATAAGTGAGAAACATATAATAATGAATGAGTATCGCATCCTTGCATTTGCCCCATGGGTCATGTTTCTTCTTCCACGGCTGAAATTTTTTTGGAAGAAACGAAACATGGGGAGCTCACACCCCAGTAACTGTCTCCTAAGTGAGAACAATGTTTTCTTCTTCCACATATGAAAAAAAACAAAAGGAAGAAAAGAATCATGGGGAGTTCACACCCTAATAAACTGTGTCCTTAGTGAGACCAATATTTCTCCTTCTAGAAAAGCGTATTAGAATTGGAAGAAATAAATAGGGGGAGCTTGCATCATTGTATCTACATCCTACGTAACGATAATGCTTCCTCTCTCAAAGAAAATTATAAACATGGAGAAATAGAAACATGAGGAGCAAAAATTACAAGAAACATAAACAAAAGGTGAAGGGAAAAAGTATAGCTCGACAATAAATAGTAATGGCTAACCAAGTCCAATAAAGATTGGCAAGACACATATAGGTCATTAATGTATAATATGCCAAAACAAGTACAAGATTTATATAAAGCCAGGCTAAAGACAACATCTGATATAAATCTAGCTATTGTTCGAGCATATAAAAATTTCGAAACAATAATTTGATTGACTAGTTGCCAAAATTGTCAGGAGTATTGCAATTAAATACATATACTTCTATGCACTGAACTAAATTGTATGCAAAGTTTTCTTACATGCCATATTGTGATATAAATGATTATGTTTTGCATTGAAGTATTTATTTTTGCAATGATTATACTTGCTATAAGGTTGATTTATTGAACTTGTCAAAAAATTTGTGGATAACTAAACCATCCACATGATCACTCATGTCGCATCCCACTCTAAAACTATAGTCCTGAAGTACTATCTTGTGACGTTTACATTGAGGATCAAACAAAACAAGTATTTAAACTTCTGAAAAAAATATGAGGATGCCTAATACCTTACGAAAATATACAAAAAGTAAAGTTTCAAGGATATTCGCTGATACGAAATTCATATTGAAACTAATGCGATATATAAATACCAAATATTCGTATATAACGACTAAAGATAATTAATGGCATGAAAACCATACTTGAGTGTTTGAATGCACCTTCAAACGGTCCATACCATACGAAATTCAAAGAATGGAGCAAAGTTAATGGAGCACACATATGCGCCCGACCTCGTAAAAGTTTATACTCTGATTCGAGTGGGTTAGACACTCTGGTTCGGTGATGATGCACTCCATCGTATCCCAATCCCATAAAATAATTCTGCAGAAAACAAAGATTCTTCAGAAGAGCGAATCTCCATTTTATGGAGTGCAAACCAATCTCCATTAAAAATAAAATAATAATTTTCCTTGAGAGTACTTAAGGGATATTTATCCACTCACCGTGAAGGGCCGATAAAAGTACACTAGCGTACTTATCATCCTCTAAATGGTCATCAGTAGGCCTATTATCCAACCATAGTCCAACTTTTCTAAAGCTATTAGTACAAATTATCAGAATTGAAAGTACAATGGATAACTGGGATATAAAAATAATTTGCAATTGAAATAAAAGTTGAACACCCTGAAATATGTGTTCACATCCAAGATGGGTTTTTGAAAAGTCGAAACGACCCCAATGGATTACACATCTATTGATCCCAGTTACTGCTGACTGCAAGGGGACATGCAATCTTGCATGCTTAATAAATAAGACTCAGACCCTCTGGGAATCAGAGTCATTCTCTGATGCAGCATACAGAATGCCACTGAATACCTTTCATTTAAGGATTTTGGGTGTGCAGTTTGCATCCCCACAACACCACAGAGAATAAAATGAGAACTTCAACGCCGTCTTAGAATCCATATAGCCTTTTGATACACCCTAGATACCTTGCACCCCAAACATAGGGGACGTTAAAAGCACGTCTTGAATACTGTGCATATACATGTCCACATTATTGGTGCTAAGCTCAACTCGTTTGATGCATGAATCCATACTGACCATTCAAAATAAATAAACAGAATTCTATGATCCGAAGAATATAAAATGTGATAATGAGATCCTGAAGATCCTTCATATTCAAGAAAACTGTTCAACAGTTATCAGACATAATTACGGACAACAGGAGAATTTGTCTGATCACATATAACTGTTGTTAATAATCCAGCTAGGATTGACACCCCCGAGAATGGATGCAATCCCCCAGCAGTAGAAGTGTCTGTTCATCAAAGAGGCAGACCACCAGGCTCCAAGGACAAAATACCCAAAAAGAGGAAAACGTATGGAGACATTGAGTCAATACCACCACATGACAATGAGCTCATGTCCATATATTCACCCCTCCCAGAATCAACTGCAGAGAAAATAACGGAAGAAACTGAAATATCATTAAATTATATACGTACATGGAAGGTGTTGGATAGAAAGAGTACAATCGTCGATGATGACTTCGGGTTTCATATTGCCATTCACGTAGCTGAAAATGATCCACACTCCATTGCTGAATGCAAACGAAGAAATGATTGGCCAAAGTAGAATGATGCAATAGAAGCAGAGCTGGACTCGCTTAATAAACACAATGTCTTTGGTCAAATAGTCTAGACACCAAATGGTGTCAAACATGTGTGATATAAATGGGTAATTGTTAGAAAAAGAAATGAAAATAATGAGATCGCACGCTTCAAAGAAAGGCTTGTAGCACGTGGATTTTCCCAAAGACCGAGTATAGACTATGAAGAAACATATTCACCAGTATGAATGCGATCACTTTCCGATTTTTTATAAGCTTAACTGCAAAGGAAGGATTAGATATGCGCTAATGGATGTTGTGACTACATACCGATATGACAATCTCGATAAAGAGATATATATGAAACTTCCTGATGGCTTTTCACGGCCTACAAATTTAAAATGTAGAACTCAGGACGTCTATTCTGCTAAGCTACAAAGATCATTGTATGTTATTAAACAATCGAGAATGATGTGGTACAACGGACTCAGTGAATTCCTTGTACAACAAGTATTTCATAATAATGAAGTCTGCCCTTGCATCTTTATAAGAGCAAAGGGAACATGATTCGTCATACTTGCAGTCTACATAGACGACCTGAATCTCATTGGATCGCCTGGAAAAATTTATGAGATATCTGTAAGCTTAACAAATGAATTTGAAATGAAAGGCCCATGCAAAACAAAATTCTGTCTTGGCTAATAGATTGAATATTTATAAGATGGAATCCTGTTACACCAGATCATATACACAAAGAAACTGTTACAAAGATTTCACATTGACACAATGTCATCCATTAAGTACACCTATGGTAGTATGGTTCTTGGATGCACATAAAGACCCCTTCCATTCGCTGGAAGAGTGACATGATATACTTGGTCCCACAATCCTTTATCTGAGAGCTATTGGATCACTTCTATATCTGGCCAACTTCAGCGCCCCGATATAGCGTTCGTAGTAAATTTTCTAGCCAGATGCAGTACACCACCTACAAAGTGACATTGGATCGGGGTTAAGCACCTTCCGCGCTACCTCTAAGGGTTAACAGATCTGAGATTGTTTTACAAAATAGAATCATCAGCCACACTTGTTGGTTATGCTGATGCATGATACATGTCTGATCCCCACAATGAAAAGTCACACACTAGGTATGTGTTTACCTACGGTGGGACAACAATTTCCAGTAAATCCGTGAAGCAGACCATGACGACGACCTCGTCTAAGCACTCAGAGATTCTCGTCATCCATGAATCAAATAGAGAATGCATATGGCTACGCTCAGTTGTACATCACATCTTGTTGATGACCTGATTGAAGACTGGTGACCTTGAACATACCAATATGTTCGAGGACAACACTGCTTGCATTGCGCAGTTACGAGGAGGTTACATCAAAGGACAACGCACATCTCACCTAAATTCTTATGGACGCATGAGCTACAAAGAGATGTCGAGATCGACGTTAGATAAGTACAATCATATGAAAATCTAGCAGACATGTTCACTAAATCACTTCATACAGCTACTTTCAGGAAGTTTGTACAAAGAATTGGACTGGGGCATCTTAAAGCCTAAGGGCTTGTACAACTCAGGGGGAGTTAGAGGGCATTTGTACTCTTTTCCATTAACTATGGGTTCCCCACTCGGTTTTTCATAGCCAAATGTTTTAACGAGGCAAATCCCATTAACTCATGATCCTGTAGTACACACCTCTTGTGATACTCATATGATGCTTAGAATCTCGAAGTATTCATGGGCATAGTTCACACTTATGGCTGGATGAGGGGAGTGTTGTAAATAGATAATGATGTGTGAGTGGATAAAATTGTATATGTTTAAGAGATTGTATCTCATCCATGTATGTACTCTCCCATCCCATATAAATAAAGGATTGGGGTCTCCCCCAGATGCTATGCTTCATAACATATTAACCACTGTTAAGTTTAATCGAGTATTATTTAGTTAATTTTTTGGTGGCTGCTATATACACTGTAGTGATTGCGGTGTATACAATTTTTTTGCCAAAAAAAAATAAAACTATCACACCAGATGGATTGACGTGGCAGCTAATGTGACAGTTTTACCGTTTTTCTCTGACGTGTCTTTTTTGATAAAAAACTGCATACACCACCATCGCTGCGGTGTATATAGCAGCCACCCTTTTTTTCATTTCCTCTACAAAAAAAGATACCAATCAAACAATTAATTAAAGTTGAGTGGTTAAGCTGAAATTTAAATTGATTTTACGAGTTTTTTACGAAATGTGTATGAAACGAGGGACTAGTATGAAAAAACTCCATTAAAATCACCCTTTTCCCCCTTCTTCAGCAACATTCATAAAACCCAACTGGGGAGGAAAAAAAAGAAGGTATTTGTTTCCATTTTCAGTGTTATTCTTCTCGTTTCCATGGATTCGATCGAGGGCGTGGTTGCATACATCCAAGCTCTCTCAGCGAATCCTCAGGAGATTCCCCACCTCCATTCTCTCCTGAAGCAGTCCGATGACTCTCTCCAGTCTCAGGCCTCTCGCCTCGCTCCATATCTCGAGCGCCTCGATCCTTCAACGCACTCCCTCGGTTATCTCTACATCTTGTAATACCTCTCACTCACACAATCTCTCTTTCTTTGCTTACTTATTCCGATTTCTTTTGGGCTCATTTGAACTGTCTTTTATAGGGTTTTTTAGTCGCGCTCCATGTGTTTGTTGAATTGATTTATTTGCGATATTGTTTGCTTTTGAGGCCCTTGGGGCTTTAAGGCAAATGGGTTTCCTCTAGTAGTCTGTATTAAGCTGATTGCATGGTATAATCTATTGTACTTATGATTCTAAAGTTTGTTGTCTGTTTTGATGATGCGTGGATGTATTTTGGACCATTGGTTTGTTCTATGGCATGCATTATGTTTTATGATTACGGTGGGGGTTTGTGATTTTCGTTGTTCTATGGCATGCATTATGCATTATGATTTTCTACTTTATGAAATGATTGAAATATTAGGTTCTTTTTCATAGTTGAGTTTAGGATGTTTAATATTTGTAAGCATTACATGGAGGAAGTTTGGCATGTTCCTTTCAATGTGTAGCCGTAGTTCATTGTAGATAGGTTCTTTTCTCTGTTTTTGATTGGAGAAAGCACAATCCTAACCATGCACAGTTTTGTTTGCTGTCTCAAAGAAGTTTAATTGATTAGCAATTTGTAGATGAATTTTGAGGGTTAAACCACGTTAATAACAAATGTTGTGATGCCAATGGTTGACCCATAGTGTATATATCAAAGAATTTCCTTCTTTATAAGTTCATCAGTCTCTGTATCTTTGGTACCTTTTCTTCTAAATATTACTTTGTACCATTAAGATCAATGGAATAGAATTGGTCTTCAAAATGATTTTCATCTAATTGAAACAGCCAACAGTCATTCTACCTATAATTGTCTACAATCTGATCATTTAGCACTCATTGTGCTACCTACATATTACGTTTGATCGAAATTAGACCTTTTTAAAACTTCTGTTAAGTTTTTTTTGGCTTTTCAAACTTCTTCCTTGGGTTTGATACATGTCCATTGTGTTGCTTAGTTATAGGAAAGCATTACACCAATTCACCACCATAGTTGGATTGTCTAGACTAGATACTTATGAATTGTGGGATCATAAAATTTGAGGGTCTCCATGCGTGTAAATATTATGAAAGATACCATACATGATACCTGATTTGTCTTATCACGGCATTTGGATCACCATCATAGGATTTCTGCATGCATTATTTCCTTTTGGATCTTATGTGAAACAGAAAAACCATACAGCTCTGGGTCAAACTTAAGTTCAGTGTCAAGTAAGAATGAAAATAAATACCATTTTTATTGCTGTATTGCAACTGCTTGGGAACAGATTACTTGAAAGCTTTATCTAAAGGAGGAGAGAATGACTTTACTATGCAGTTAATTGATGTTAACAAAGGGGTTTATTTAGGGGGCACTGAATCTTAGATTTCTTTCTATCTGATTCATGTTGTCTATAAAACACGCAAATATACCACGAACTAGAATGCAAAATAAGTTTAATGGAAGTCTAGTGGAGGATGTAAGCAAAAGGAAAGGTGACAGCTGACTGGGGAAGTTTTACTCATTAACTTTGACCCCATGCTAATATAATAAGCTTCAAAGAAAGACACTTATTGGAAGTGTGAACTATAGGGGAGAATGCTCATGATTGCACTTCTAGTAGAATAGAAAATACACTTTTCTTATTCTTCATCAAGAAAAGAAATAGCTAATATCTCTCTTCTAGAACTTTTTTCTTTCTTTCTTTCTTTTGCTCGTGAGTGAAAAAGAAGAAAACGATTACTTGAAGATTTTGTAGAATTTTGATTTCTGTCTGTTCTACATCGTCACTGAAAAGTCTCATATTTCATAAAGAGGTCACTTTTTAGGACCTTTATCTTGTTTTCAGAATATAAAAGATTTACAAGAAGCAAGAATATCAAGCAGGCGTTGCTAATAAAAACAACTGAAATTTTTCTTGGAATTTCTTGCGTGATGAAGTTTTTTTTTCATGGAAAACACTTACTATGTCAGCCTTTTTATATGATTATTATGATCTTAATTGCAAGTTATAAGCTCAATACTGTTCTAAACTAGCAGATAATAATTATTGGTTTAGAGCTTATTGCTGTTATTGTTTCAGCTATATTTGTGCATTATAATAGTTCCGTAGCTCATTTGGTAGCAACACTGATTTTTGTTTCTATCAATCCATTGTTTGACAGGGAGGCTTACTCTGGTGCGCAAATTTTGAGAGAACAAGCTAGTGGGTTCCTTGCGGATGTTGTTAACTTTATTAATTTATGCTCAGAAGAACAGATTCGATTAGCACCTGATAAATGTATGATATTACAAATGGTGTTTAGCACTCTTTTGTCGGTCAATTTATGTGCTACTCTCTCTTTTTTTCCTGTGGTTTTGCATGACCTCGATGTGTCTATTGCTTCATAAATTTTGTCTCATACATGCAGTCGTATCTGTCTGTAAGAGGTTCAAGGATCAAGTCATGCAGCTTCAAGTGCCAATACAGGGAGTAGCCCCTTTGCGGACTGCGATTCATAAGCTTCGGCCATCTTCGGAGCATTTGACTGCTCTACATGCAGACTTTCTTCTTCTTTGTATTCTATCAAAGTGCTATAAAGCAGCCCAAATCATCCTTGATGAAGATATTTTTGAAGTTGATCAGCCAAGGGACCTATTCCTCTATTGCTATTATGGGTTTGTCCTGCAGCATTACCTATGTTATTGTTATTTAACATAGCACAAGTCAAGTAAAATAAATATACAAAGTAACATCTTTGATTTATTTATCAAGTTACATTGCGCTAACAATGGCAAATGTGAAAATATGAGACCTAAGTCAAATCTTTGATAGCACAATGGTTATGATTTGTTTGCTTTCTTAAAAAGGGTTGAGTATTCTTGTCTTAAAATAAAGTCGGTAGTCTGTAGAAGGATATGTGACCTAAGTCAAACCTTTGCAAGTGTAAAAATTACGATTAATTTACTTTATTGAAAGTGGTTGATTATTCTTGTCCAAAAGCAAGGCCTGTAGTCTGTACAAGGATGAGAAGTTATGGAAGTTTGTATTTTTTTAAAATACCTTGTGCGATTGCGAATGCTTCTAACTTATTAATTATGAACACTTCAAAGTGGGTGCTGCATTTGCAAGGGACACTAACACTTACACAACACTTGCCTGACATGTATGGAACACTCCGAAGTCAAGTGCAATTTAAAAAATTCAAAAAGCTGCGTCGTGCTTGTGACTGTTTTAAATAAAACCTAACGGGACGCTTTAGAGCTTCATGTCTCTTAAAAGTGTATATGAAATAATATTCTTAACCAATAGCTACTAATCAACAAAGCTGAAACATCACTTGAACTTGGTTAGACATCAATTAAATCTAATCAGTTTTTCTTTAGGTTTTTTGTTTGCTTTTGTTACTCTTATAGAAGCTATGTATTTTTCCTTGAAATTTTATAATGTTCCTTTCTTATTTTTAATAGAACACATCTAATCCATATGGCTTTTGATTTGTATTATGTATAGATACCAATACATGCATTTACGCATTTATATTGTCATGCCCACATTTCCTACTTCTAAAAATTTGCCATGTTCCTTTGTTTGTGTCATGTTGTATCTGTGTCACTTTATCATGTCTGTACTACATGGTTTATAATCACCATGGCAATTACAAATCAAGCCTACTTATTTCATGCACACATTTCAGTAATGACATCCTGGTGAGAATAATGGTACATGAAATAATTGTACAGATGTGCTAACTCATTACCTATTGATTCTATGTGTAGAAATAGAATCTATACTTACAATCCATTTAATTCGACGTGCTTAATGCAACTGTTCAGTTGTGTGTCTGTGCACACGTATGTTGTATAATACTCTTAAGAAAGCGCACAATAAGGTTGGTTTTTTTATTGTTGTGTAATAATATCTGACCACTTTAGTTTGCTATCATGTAGAACTTTTGAAACACTTGCAATATGTATGCTTTCTTTGTCTGGCTCATGGCATGTGATGCATGCTCCAACTATAGTAATTGCAATGTCCATGTTAACTAACTTGCACAATGTTATTTTTTACAGGGGCATGCTAAATATTGGACTGAAACGATATGGCAAAGCTTTGGAGTGTCTTCACAATGTGCATATATAGAATATATTTTTGTTGCTTTTTGTTTTCAATTATCTGGTCTCACAACGGCATTATCTAAACAGGTTATAACTGCACCAATGACCTCTTTAAATGCTATAGCTGTGGAAGCATACAAAAAGTATACCTTGGTTTCCCTAATTCACAGTGGACAGGTTGGCTATTTCTCTCTTCTGTTTTGTTTGTTTGTTAAGGAATGTCTTGGATTCTTGTGGATATATTTACATGTGAAAGTGGTCTTTACTTGGCGATTGTGGCTTGCTCTTCTTAGATATGTTTACATGCCATTTCTTCATAGGGTTTCTCACTTGTGAATTTTGTACCCGGTTGGTAACTTGGTATGTTGTGTGCCTTACATAATTCGTAGCTTTTAGTTTAGCATGGATGAGAACCGATAGTTATAGGATATAGGCGTTTGCTTTAGCAAGGAACTGAACATTACATGGCCCACTTCAGGGCTCAAAGGCTCGGGTCGCCTCTTCTCACAGAAAATTATCCTTCTTGAGCTGCTTTGTCAGCGACCATGCAACCGTGCTGTATCCTCTTACGAACTTTCAAAAATACCCCGTTCAAGAATCCTCGCAAAGCACATAAGGTGGTCGATCACGGTCAGTCCAGCATCATTGCAATCTTTGTTCTGTCAGTTGCCAACACATTTGCAGAAATCACGTGTCCCAAATACTCCACACGTAGCTGTGCAAAAAGACATTTCTTGTTGGGATAAGTTGGTGGTCCTGTAACTACTATACTACTAATGTCCCACATGTTCCTCCATGGTTCGGGTATACAGTAGAATGTCGTCAAAGGAGACCAATACAAATCTCCTCAAGTATGGATGGAAGGCCTTGTTCATGAGAGCCTGGAAGGTAGCTGGGGCATCAGTCAAGCCGAAAGGCATGACTAAGAACGCGTAGTGATCCTCATGTGTCCTGAAAGCTGTCTTGGACACATATGTAGCTCGCATCTTGATCTGGTGATATCTTGATTTCAAATCGATTTTGGAGAAGATCGCTGCTCTATGTAGCTCTTCTAAGAGTTCGTCAATCATAAAGATATGGAATTTATCAGGTACCGTCTCCTTATTCAATGCCGTGTAATTTACGCAGAATCTCCAGCTGTCATCCTTCTTTTTCACAAACAAGACCGTGCTATAAAAAGGACGCACACTGGGCTGTATCATGTCGACTTGGATAATCTCCCTAACCATACTCTTGATATCATTTTTCTGTATTTGGGGTATCGATGGGGCCTCAAGCTGATGAGTGAGACTCCCTCTCGCAAGACAATGATATGCTTGTAGTCCCGTGAGGACGGAAGGCCAAGGCATATAAAACATCTGCTTGAAACGAATCAAAATCTGAATCTGCAGCATTACTGTGAGAATGTCTTGCTTCCCCCATCATCAACTACTAAGCCCTGTTGCTCCACTAAAAAGCCTCCTCATTCTGTCTGCCTCGCTTTTCCATGGGTTTCAATGAAACTATAGACCGACACAAACTTGGATTGTCTTAGAGAGTAATTGTCTTCTTCCCTTTCTGAAACTCCATCCACATCAATGTCTAATTGATTTTGATGACCCCCAAAGACTGTGACCACTGCATGCCCAAGATAACATATGTATTCATAAGGTCCAATGATAGGAAGTCCTCGACGGTCTGCACATGGTGAAAATTCAATAGAAGCATGCACCACACTCCTCTGCTGTGCTCCACCTGCTCCGTCCCTATCATCACTTCAAAACTCTATGTGTTGACAAGCTGTAGCCACTGCTGATCCACCACCGATTGGAGATAAAATTATATGTAGCCCCATCGTCAATCAATACCGTCACCTCCTGATCTGATATTCTTCGTGTCAACTTTATGGTGTGGTTCGGAGTGAACCCCACCATGGAGTTTAATGAAACCTCCAATATGTCAAGATGTGGATGCTCCTGGTCTACTATCTCCTTTGCATCTGCCTCCATCGCCTCCTCGTCCTCATCTTCATCCTCATCATACAATATCAATAACTGGAGAGTGCGGTTGCCACATCGATTCCCTGGTGTACACTTCTCATCGCATTTGAAGCACAATCCCTTCGTCCGTTTGCCCCGCATCTCAGCTTCATTCATGCGCTTGAATTGCCCCTGGCCATGCTTCAATGCCCTTCTCTTTTTGTTGGCGGGTTCCTCATGGTGGTGCCTTTTGCCCTATTGTCGGCACCTGGTTGCAGAAAGTAGATCGCTCCGTGCTCCTTTAGTCCGTCACTCCTCTATAAGCAAATCCTTTGCCATCTGGGCCATCTCCATCACGTCCAACTAACATTTTGGTCTCTGGATGCGTAGCTCCAGATATTTGCTTTGAGACCCTTCATGAAGCTCCCCTCCATGGACTTCTCGGACAATCCCCGCATGTGGCCTGAAAGCATTTCAAATTTTTTATGTATTTCCTGACGGTACTCTCTTGCCGAAGGGCAAAGAGCTGCTCATGTAAGTACCTCCTAGGTGTCACGAAATTTATGAAGCAGGCAGTTCTTAAATTCATCACACGAATGCACATGCTGCCTTTGCTCTCTCCACTGATGCCATGATAGGGCTTCTCCCTCCAAGCATATCCCAACCGTCGTCAACTTCTTCGCTTCCGTGAGATGTGTCATCCCAAAGTAACTCTCCATCCTATAAATCCACCCATACGAGTCCTCTTCTTCAAGTATAGAAATCTACAATTTCCTGACTCTGTTATCAGTGTTGAAAATCCCCTACCCTGCTTTCCCTCGAAACTGACCGTAATGTAGCTACCTGTGCGGATCCCGTGGTGCATCAAAGTCTCCAAAGCAGCCTTCCTCTGCTCCGTCGTCATCCTCCTAATCGTTATCTCCCATATTAGAACCGTCTACATCTTTCGTATACTCTGGCACCTCATCGCGGTATCCATCAAACTCCCCGTAGTCCAGAACTGGTGGCCAACGTCTCTCTCCAGCAAACCAGGGGCCATGGGGCTCCTGAAAGTCTCCCAGGTCAGCGCCAGACCCTGGAGGATTTCTCCAATGATCATCGGGGTCTTGGTGGGTCGCTTGGGGTCTCGGTGGCCCAGGCAGTCCAATCGGGGCTTGGCGAGCCCCTGGCGGGGCCGCCAGGGGGCTAGGAGGTCCCAGGCGGCCCCGTCGAGGGTCGACAAGCCATTGGCGGGCCGTGAGTCCCCAGTTGGCCATGCCGAGCATCGTCTATCCTAAGCGGGGCTTCTTAGAGGCCACAGGGCCCCTGGTGATGCCGTGGGTGGTCACTGTCCACCGTTGGTTTCTATGTTGTATCTTCGGATACATTTTCGACGTCGGATAGAAGTCCTTAAACAATTTCCTCGACTTTCTCCCCACTTTTCGCCAAAGTTCGCGCCTTTTGTGTCAGACCGGAGTTGATGTCCCCTCCTTTATACGGATTTGACTTCTTCCACTCTTGCGTCTCTGTGAGTTGTTGCGAAAGTTGATGTGACTTGCACAAGGGCTTCCATGATGCGCTCGTCCTTGCCTCTGACGCCTTCATCGTAGATTCGGTTGATGACAACCTTCCCTCCATTGATTCTCCAATGCTTCCACTTTGACATCACGTTTCTTCTTCAAAGCTTCAATCTTTTTCGTAGTTGTTGCTAACATTGATGTCAAGATCGGTGCTCTGATACCAATTTGATGTGATCCAGAAGACAATTGGGATTAATGTTAGGGTTTTGTAGTAAATTTGGGGAAAAAAGATATAATTTTTGTTGGATCTCAAAGGAAAATAATAATATAATTGACCTCATTCGAGAGGAGAACATTCTAGCTTTTAATTCGAGAGAAATGTATAACTCTTCTCAAATCAAGGTTCTATCCAACGCCCAGTGAATTTCCTTCACAAAATTCATCATGAATCCCTAACCTTAGCTGTCACCTAATAAAAAGCAATGTTGCAGTCTAGAATTACAGAAATTATGAAAATACCACTAAAGCCCAAAATTACAAAATTGCCCTTGGTTTAGCCCCTTGCTTTGCCGCGCCGCTATCGAGCCTCCGTCTCCTCCTTTGGTAAGTTACGGTTGCATCACTCTCTCACTCATTGTTTAGGTCTCCTAGTCTCGTGGGGGTTACATCAGAAGATTCCAAAGTCAATTGCAAAGTTTTCAAACAAATTTTCCCTTAATTCGGGCTCAAAATTCTACTAGAAATACGATTCTATTCAGACTTGAGTTTGTTTGGGATATGGAGATACAGATACCTATAACTTGTTCGATCAGCAACTTCTTCATCCGATGCTCCTTTTGGCCAAACTTGGACTAATTGGGTAGTTAATGAACAGAGCTTTCTTCCAATCTCTTGATCGGCCTCCTACTGGACTGCCAGTAAAGACTAGAAAGCTGACCTTTCATGGAGGAATTTTTTGGAATGCGGAATGTCTGTTTTAATGCCTTGAAATCCTTCTGGGTCAAGACTCCTCTTTTGCGAGTTGAGCTCATGTGAACTCTTCTCTTCTTACTTTAGACGGACATTCTTTAGTGATTCATGCTGCACCCTGTTATTTGCCTTGGTAGTAGGCTGCCTCCTGTCTCTTTCAGCCATCAACTACATTATCTGTCTTACATATGTTTTACTTTGTCCAAAGAGTAAATGGTGGCAAAACCTTGCGGATATCTCATTGTTCATGGATTTTTCCCATAATAAGAGGATTTTAATTTTCATTGAGAAGTTATTTGGGTATTTAAGTATGAAAACTGTTCATACATCATTGAAGAATCCTGGCAACATCAATTGTTAAAATGCACGGCGGCAGAGCCTGAACCTATTGCATAACGTTGGAAGACTAGGTTATTTATGCGTATCCATAACCTTGGAACTACTATGTAGCTTGTGTTTAAGATCCAATAGCCTTCGATGGAAATTTGATTTAGTATTTTTGACAATGAAATTTATCTTCCTTGATTGACTGCTCTTAGATCACATGAATTTTTTTGATGTATGTTTTGTCAAAGAACTTGGCCTGTAGATGTTAAGACAGTACTGTTGTAGAAACATGTTTTATCAAAAGAATTTGTTTTGTTGATTATCTGCTACATTTGAGTGTTCTGCATTTAGTCAGTTTCTATTTCATCAAAAACTTCAGTTAGATATGTGAAGATGCTACAACTTGGAGTTCTGAAGGTTAGTGGTTTCTTATCAGGTTCCATCATTTCCAAAGTATACATCCTCATCTGCTCAAAGAAATCTGAAGAACTATACACAGGTAGTCTTCTTATGCATATTAGTTTAGTTTTCATTTTATTACGACCTCATGTTCATTTTTTGTTGTACATTGTCATATTTTACTTCTCGCCGCATTAGACTGAATCATCATGGTCATTCATCATCATCAGCATCATTAGTATTTTTTTGCATTTTTTGTTCACTCTTTTCTAGCATTAACCTCTATCAGCTGATAGTGTGTCATTGTATTTTCTTTCTCAAATCTTTTGGTTGATGGATTTTAAAACAAATGTATCCTTTATATAAGCAAAGACTTGTACTACGTTTTTAGCTTGTCCAGGACCTCCATAATCCCTTGCTTTTTCCAGACTGAATTTTAGTGAGCACTTCGGTTGTGATGCCATGAAAATCATTTAATAATGGAACATAATAGAACGAACAGACTTTTAAAGCAATACTATCATCATACAATAGTTAATTTGGAACATGTGACTATTAACCTTTGTTTTTTCCCAAAATAATTTACTTATCTTAAAGAGCAAGCTACACAGATGTGGGTTGCCTTTTGATTTCCACTGACATCCCATTGCATTTCTTTTTTGAACTATGGTCCTTGTAATATTGTGACCTATGCCGGTTGGTGAATAAATAAATTCAGAGGAGCATATTCCAAGTTATAGCTGCTTCTGTCACCATAATCAGCAGCTGGAAATGTGAACAACCCTATTATATCTCTTCAATTTTTGGCAAAAGCTACCTGGTTTGAGCGGAAGGAGAAACTGTAAAATTGCATTGATTGGGGAACATATTATTTAAAGCGGGACAGAACCAAAATGCTGTATTTTGTCCGAATTAGCGGTATATTATTCTGTTACATGATAGTTAATTAACTTGAGTAGTGTGAAGGCACTGAGCACTCTAGAACTTTTTCCCGTAATATTCAACAAGGAGGTACATGCATATCGATTAATCTGTCATAAACCTTTTGATGCTTTTGGTATTTGGTTTCATATTCTGTGGGTTTCATGTTTCTGCATGAAGTATCGTCGGATTTCTAGGATTCTCCATGTTCATGAATCCAACCATTCATTCACAATTACCTTTTGAAGGATCTCATTTATTTACATCATACACAAAACAGAGGATGATATCTTATATTCTTAATCCAGACTGTTAATTATGTTCGATATTGCAGAAAACTCATATGTCAAGAAAATCTCTTAGACGGGATGCTCCCATCACAGTAATATAGAGCTATTTCCAGTTGGGAGGTTTGGATGGATAGAAAGGAACTCTCAAGACATTGAATTTCTAGTTTGACGTTCTAAAAGTCATAGAGCATATATAAGTTTCGTTTCAGCCAAGGTTTGAGGTTTCAACCAAAGCAAAAAAGTTTCAGCCATTTTGTATTGGTTTCACCATGAACTGGTACGAAACAAGCCTTAAAACTCAGTTTCAACCAATGAACTTATTAAAAAAAAACTAAAAATTGATTGTAAAATCAGCAAATATATGATGATATAAACAAAAGCCATAAAGAAATTTTCAAAACCAACTAAAATTACAATTGAACATGATCAACCCATTCTCAGGAATGGTCAAAAAAGTGAGCGAGAAAAAGAGAGAACTTGCTCTGGTGGTGGTGGTGCTGCTTTATCGTTGGAGGCGATGCTAGATTGTTAGCATCTTTGCTACATCGTCAATGGCTTCATGCTTTGTGTGCCATCGTTGACTAAATCGAACTCTAATAGATCCGGAGGCGGGCTAGAGGAGGCTGGCCCGCGAATAGGCGCGCGCGCAAGGGAGGCCGCATCACCCTAGGGGCGTTTCGACTCCTCTTCGATTGATTATATTTTAGTGGCAAACTTGTAATTGCTCAGAGGGGGGTTTTATTCTTAAGCTAGGACTAGCAGTCATTTTATTTTTATGATTATTATTGATATTTTGTGAGAGTTCTTCGAGAGTTCTTCGAGGGTTCTTCGAGGGATCTTAGGAGAGTGCGAACGTCCTCGCTTATCGACATCTTGGGAGGGTGGTTGCCCCTAGAATTGTTGCCAATTTATCTTTTATTCGCTGGTTTTGATCAATTTAATTTCAGTTTCGGCTTGATTCCTATCAATTTGGTATCGGAGCACGTAACGATCCATGGCGGCGTAGACAAGACAGAAGGACAAGTTCGAGGCTTTGGAGGAGAAATTCAATGGCGAGATCGAAGGGGAGAAGAAAACTCTAGCGGGGCACGCGAAATCAATGAGAAAGTTAACGGCTTCCGTAGACAGATTGGCGGCTTCCATTGAAAAGGTGGCGGCAAAGCAATAGAAGAACGATGAGCAATTTGTGCAACTAATTTTTCAGTTGGCGGCCAACGCACAAAAAGGAGGAAAAGGGGACGGGAACCCTAAATTAGCGGGAAAGGCGCCACCTTTTGGTCAAGGGAAAGGAAAAGTTGGAGCTTTTTGATGCAGAAAATGTCCGCGTGGAGGAGGAATACGACGAGGATGAAGATGAAGAGCCTTGAATGGTGGATTATCGAGAAGCAATACACTGGAAAGAGGAGGAAGCAAAAGGGGGGGGGGGGGGGGGCGGGCCTAGCCGTCGTTTCCATGAGGCGCGCCAAGAAGATGGGGGCCCGCGGGAGCTCTCCCTCCTTCCCGCAGGCCCCCAGGATTTCCAGCGGGGGTCGATGCACCCCACAGCCCTGCCTGTGCCTAGCGAAGGGGCCCAGGGCCCTGGTGGGCCCCGCAGGCTCTCTAGAGGGCCGCGGGGGCCCCGAACTTCACCGATAGGGCCCCGCGGCCCCTCTGCAGGGCCGCTGGGGCCCCGAGCCTTCTCGGCAGGGCCCCGTGGGCCATCTGTAGGTTCGCGAGGACCCCGTTGACACCAGACGGACCCCCCACGGGGGGTGTGCAGTGGCGCATGAGCAACATCATGATTTTGGGGATTTTCCGCCCTTTTCAGACGGTCCGGCTCATGGTTTTGACGGCGGATTTGATCCAGGTGAGGGGCATGAGTACTATGATGACGGCAGAGGTTTTCAGGACCCTCGCGATCCTCGGTACGACGACAATAGAGGGCGTCCTCCAACCCACACCTATGAGGGACGCTCCGGGGACCGCGGAGAAGGATACAGAGGCTATCAGAAGGAGCATGGAGGCCAGACTGGAGGCTACGGTGGGCGAGGAGAGTGGGCCCGAGGGGGTAGGGAGACCAGTGGAGGGGACTGCTGGGAGGATACGAGACACACCAGGAGAGGTGGCAGCACTACCATCAGCTTAGATATGTCAGGGGATGAGAGGATCAAGGATTCAATATGGACAGACTGCGGAAGTTGAAGATGCCTATATTCAATGGGGTGGACCCGGTGTCGTGGATCTGCAGAGCGGAGAGATTCTTTAGAGTCTCTCGCATGACGGAGGAGCAGAAGCTGGAGGCAGCGGGTATCTGTCTGGATGGAAAGGCCCTCGCTTGGTTTTAGTAGAAGGATGCGAGGCGTCCTTTTGGCTCGTGGAAGGAGATTAAAGATTAGACGGTGGAGATGTTCAGGGACTCCCATCCGGGGAACATGAGGGAGCAGCTGCTATCACTCAGGCATGAGGGCACCGTAAGGGATTATCTAGAGATGTTTGAGGCTCTTTCAGGACAGGTGCACGATGTGTTAAACGAGACGATGGAGAGCACCTTCATGAAGGGGCTGAGGCCACGGTTTGAGCAGCGGTTTGCATGCAGAAGTCTCTGACTCTGATGGAGGCCATGGAGTACGCTCAGATGGCCGAGGATTGGCAGATAGAGGAGAGAAAGGCGAGAGGCGTTTGGAGTGGACCGGTTTCGCGGAGTGTTTCGACCGCGATAGGAGAACAGAAGGCAGCTACATGGGTGGATCAAGCGAGTATTGGGAAGACGGGGGAGCAGAGCAGCGTACCGCCAGCAGGGGGTCAATTCAGGAGGATGACTGATGCCGAGATGAGGGAGAAGAGGCAGAAAGGGCTTTGTTTTCGATGCGATGAGCGGTTCACCCTATGGCACCACTGTGGGATGCGTAAGCTGTAAGTGCTGATAGCAGGGGAAGACGAAGAGGAGGATGTGGAGGATGAAGATGTCGGAGTGGAAGACGACTCCCACATGGAATAGCACCGCCAGAAACTTCATGCACCACCTTGAGGACAATGTGGATTTTCGAAGGCGGAGTAATGATAGATCCGGAGGCGGGCCAGAGGAGGCGGGCCCGCGAGTAGGCACGCGCGTAAGGGAGTCCACATCACCCTAGGGACGTTTTCGACTCGTCTTTGATTTATTATATTTTAGTGGCAAACTTGTAATTGCTTAGAGGGGGTTTTATTCTTTAGCTAGGGCTAGCCGTCATTTTATTTTTATGCTTATTATTGATATTTTGTGAGAGTTCTTCGAGAGTTCTTCGAGGGATCTTAGAAGAGTGCGGACGTCCTCGCTTATCGGCGTCTTGGGAGGGTGGTTGCCCCTAGAATTATAGCCAATTTATCTTTTATTCGCTGTTTTGATCAATTTAATTTCAGTTTCGACTTGATTCCTATCAAACTCCCACTTCAATCGAGACTCAAGAGGACAAGAGAAGTGATTACAGATTAGGTTTAATGTTGGTTGATAAAGGGTTGGGGTTTATTATAAACTTAACCCACTTTATTACTTGATTACGTTTAACTTTGATTGATTTTGGATATTGAAGCCCATATTGTATCACTTGAGTGAGTTAACTAATATAGTTTGGGTATTCAGAGCCAATCCATTTTGACCCGGAAGCTTTAGTTATTTTTTTGTTCACTAGAGGTTGTCTATTACTTGTAACCCACAACATTTTTCTTTTACATAGAGATCGTAATAAATTCCACTATTACAACTACTTCTATAAACAAATATATACGTGAAAATATAGGTAAAACCGAAACCGAAACTTAAATGGAACCATCAAAACTATCAAAACTTATCGAAGGCAAAATTTTTTATGGATCCAAAAACGAAATCAAAATTGAGTTCTTTAACCTAGATTTCGGCATTGAGGTTCAATGATAGAATTTGTTTTAGGCACCCTGGGGCGCTCTTTCTATGTAGGTTATTTATGTATGCAGTTCAACTAAAATCTCATAGTGGACCAACTACATCATTTATCTTGATCCATATGCCCCAAATTTCTTATAAAACATATGCTACTCTGCCTTGCATTAAGTAGTGGTAAAATGTATACTCAATAATATAGTAAATAAAATCACTTGATAGGTGGTTAATGAGGTGTTCAAGTTTTTTGATCTTTTGTACACACATTTTAGGGCATGTAGATCTTTCTGAACTTTGTGGTCCCTTCATTTGAATGGTCCATCATGAGATTTTAGCTGACTCCTCTAGGACTAAGTAGCAATCTTCAAAACACTAAATATATGCACACACACACATAGTAGCATGCGTACACACACACACACATACACACGCACATGCACATGCACACACATGCCTTGTATATGGGATAATGGTTAGGGATCTGGCTATAAACAGATATCAAATCGTTTGCTTCTGAACGGTTGATTTTGTTGCTAATTTTTTCCAAGGGTAAAATACGTTGAAAACATTTAATTTTTATTTATAAGTAGTTTAAATGTGTCCCATCATATTCAAAGGAATTTATATGTGATCTGGGTTTCCAATTTGGGTGATAGGATCCTGATCTTGTTTACAGATGTTCTTAATCCCTGTTATAAAAAACCACCGGTTTTATTCAAGATGCAAGAATATGCAAGGAACAACCAATCTCACCGATTGTAACAACCAACTTCTTTTCTTCCACCATGGCTGTTTGTTTCTGAGGATCTGTGATGGCATAAGAGCAGCTTGGGGATGATATATGGGATAATGGATAGGGATCCAGTTATAAGCTTTTATCTTGGAGATGGTCAATCTGTCAGCTCATAGGCACAATAATGTAACGGCGGAAGTATACTGTATATGACCTCCAGATATTACTGGCCAATTTGTTCCTATTTTTTTTGTTTACTATTTTTTACTGATATGCATAATGCATTGTTTTAATGTAGGAAAAAAATTTAAGTAGATTTATTTTCAATTATTTATGGAGGTGTTCTACTAGGATTAATCTTCATCAGGAAACATGTCTGTTTAGTTTCCACTCGAATTCTTTACAAATTATGATATAATCACATATATATTACATTCAAGAGTGCATTAACCATGATGAGCAATGTACCAAATTGATACCTATATTCTTTGGAAAAGCAAATCCTATTCATAATATGATTTCCAAGTGAAATTAGCATAACCATCTGATAGGATCTTCGAGGAAAATTAGAATAAAAAGGGAATTTTGATGGTGAAAAGGGGAAAAGATGGAATTTTTATTTATTTGGGGAAAGGAAATACATGATAGTTGACCTCTTTAGGAGAGGAGGCCGCTCTCCTAGCTTTACATTCGAGACAAAAACCTAAATCTTCCAATCTCTCACAATCTAGAACAATCTTTCTTCTCACTATAGACATGCCTCTTCTAATGATCACTGCCCTTTTATTTATAACAAAACACTCACTAATTAGGTAATTAGCCAAAAAGACTAAAAGACTAAATTACCCTTCTTATTTAAACTATTACCAAACGAGAGTCCTAATATTTTTCTCCCATTAAACCCTTACCAAATGAGTGGCCTAAAATCATTCTATCATTTAATGGCATGATTTACCCATTAAATCATTACCAATTGAGATCTCGTCCACATACGTCGCACCGTCCAATTGCATCATTTCCCATTAAAACTTTGCCAAATGAGAGGCTTAAAATCATTCTCTCATTTAATGGCATGATTTCCCTATTAAACCATTACCAATTAAGATCTCGTCCACATTCGCCGTACCGCTCGTCCACATTCGTCACACACCAATTGCATCACCATCAAAAGCACTTAATAAAATATTTAGTTAGTTTAATCTATGTATATTTAGTTAATGCTTATTTTACTAAATAGAATTGTAGAATTTGAAAATTTCGTAGACGGAAACCTCCTCTTGTTGGGAGGTGTGAGAAGGGATGTGTATCCATATAAATAGAAAGGTGTAGTTATATTGGAATTTGAATTTTACTGAAGTTGGTACCTTCTTAAAAGTTAAGTTTCCAAGCAATGGCCATTATTTTGATTAATCAAGAGCCAAGATAAACTCTAGATGTAAATTGGAAACCTTCAGGCCATTCCGTTCTTTTATAGGAATATAGATAGTATTTCATGTTGTCTTCCGAAATATTGTGCTTTAAGATGAACCAGTGTCTAGTTTCATGTGAGCAATGACAACTTTGCCTGTTACACAAATCGATTGTCATTATCCAGGATGAGGTGTTTGGTCGTTTTCTTGAATCCTTTTTCGTTGCTCAATGTTGTTCTGGGCTATTTCCTGTCTTTAAGTTATTTTATATGTTTTTTGCAAGATATAACCAAAGGCTATGTTTTAGTGTTTTTAAATTGGCTTAAGAACTGGGTTACAACCCACTACTTCTCTTTAAGCATGTCTAAGACTCTGGTTAGAGCAGTAAGATAAATATGCAGGCTCTCTTTCCTATGCAAAACAATAGAAGATGTAGACGGGTTTACTTAAGCCATCTAGGAGGGTTAACCCTTCTTAATCCTTTGACTTTTGATCTGTCTAATGAAATTTCTCAACACATTGCCAAAGGAATCCTAAAAACTTTTTCTTAGAAAGCTATATGTGGTTTTAATGATGACTGGAACGTCATTATAAGATCTGTGCTCACTTTCCCTGTGAATTCTGAATAAAACCTTTTTGTTCTGCTATTTTAAGGCTGTTATTAGTGCATGCAACGGTACTCATGCTTACTTGCTCATTTACTCGTTATTGGACATATTGTATTCAGCATGCACAAATATTTTTCTGGGAATTGGGCACCATCATGTTCAGGTTTATGTAACTTTCGAAAATTGTTACTTAACATGAATTTGATTCTTTTTGACAGCCTTATGTTGATTTGGCAAATTCCTACGCCACCGGGAAGCTATCTGAACTCGAGACCTCTATCCAGGCAAATATGGAGAAATTCCAATCTGTGCGTATCCTGTTGATTTCTTTCTGCTCCAGATGTCATATTTGTTTAGATTCATAGGTTATGTAAACTTTCTCATGCTTTAGTTTCATTCTAGCTCTTAGGCATAAATCACTTGGTGGTATGCTGACATATCAAAAATAATTGAGCCATCCTTTATTTTTTGTTTTTTAAATGTTACTCTTTCTTAAAGCATTCTAGTGCGCTACCATTTGGTTTCTGCCTTGTTAGCATTACGTACACACTATGTATATATATGTGATAATAATGTATATCATATGACATATGAGACTAAGCCTCATATATGCCTTCAAAACTCCATTCTCCGTTATTTGAAGCATTCATTTTGACCTACATATTCTAAAACCTCAAAACACCAAATATCGAGTGAACTCAAGGGGGTCTGCCCATTTCTCCACCCATCACAAATTTAATGGTTTGCACGAATAGAACTTTTGCAACAAATGGATGAATGGGCAAAATCCATTGGGCTTTCATGAAATTTGGTGTTTTGGGGGTTTAGAAAATGAAGATAAAAATGAATGGTTCCTATCATCCAAAATATAGCGGAGGTGGTAGTTTTGGATGTCACATGAGTCTTAGCCTCATGCCATATGATATCCATTATTTTCTGTATGCATACAGTATGTATGTATGCATGTATGTACATATGAGTAGTTTTCATGTGCAAACATTTCCCTCGTGAACAATAATGCGATAATGGACACCCATCTTTTGGATTAGATCTGACAGTTTACAATCTTTTTCTTATTAAAATGTGGATACCAAGTTAAAAGAAGAGAAAGAGAAAGATTTAAGGAGTTAAAAGAGAGATTTCATTTTCTCACGAGAATATGCGATGAAAATAGGGCGTTGGTTTTTGCCTCTCTCTTTCGGGATTCAGTTGGGGGGAAGTTGGTTTTTGGATATATCTCCCCCTTCTCTCATGCAACTATTCTTCTTCCTAGTTCCCAGTCTTTCCATTCGGTATTTCTCTTTATTCTCCCCAAAATCATTGAATCAAAATTTCCATCTCTCACTCTCTTTTCCTTCATCTCATCCTGTCTTTGTATGAGATTAGCCCGCCCTGCACAGTCCCATTGTCACCACCTCCTTACGACTGAAATTGATGCTTTCAGTAGCAGCAGCGTAGATCTGACCATCATCACACCTCTGGCCCATATAAAAGAAAGAGGTAATGTTTTATTAAAAAAAAATCAAATTCTGCACATGTTATTATATATAAAAATAATTATTAAATTCTTATTATTGAAGACTTCTTTTGTGTAAATAATCTTAAAAAACTTGAGTTCATGGTTACCTTTATGCTGATGATGATGAACAAAAAGTTTTAATGAAAAATACTTGCCCCATAAATTTGTCCAAAAACATTTTTTAATTTACAAATAGGTATTCAATTCTTATTGTTGTATTCTTTTTTTTGTAAAGAATCGTTAAAAAAATTGAGCTCATGATTTTTGTTGCTGATTTTGATGAACCTGAGAAGAAGGCTTTTGATGAAGGCAGAAAAGAATGAATTTCATTATTTTTATTGTTAATGATGATAACCCTTAATAGAAATGGTCTTGATAGATAATAATGTATTGTTTATTTGTCCAGAATCTTATAAATATATAAATATATAAATATATAAATATATAAATATATATGGGAGATGGGAGAAAATGGGGGCGACTCCTTATATTTAATCTAAGGAGTCACCCAAGGAACACTTTACCATATATATATATATATAGTTCAATTTATTTTTAATTTTCTTTGATAGGATGGAAAATGAAGTTTGATACTTGCATTTTATTGATCATCCTACATTTTAATTGGATGGTTTGGTTGTGCCAAATATTGATGAGAATCTAAAACCATTAATTGAAATGTTTTTTACACTCTTGCTGATGTGTAAATTTTTTGCAAGAATTATGGAAGGATGGGAGAATTTATGTCTGTAATAGTGCACCAAATGACAAGAATGTGGAGGCTAGTTAGAAGTTTTATTTGTTCTAAAGAAGGCGAATAAAAATTGTACAATTTGAACAAATTGTAAAGCATTGATTCGATTGAAATTAGACAACGAAAGAGACAAATGGTAAATTTACAAGTTTATGGAAGAACATACTCTTAGCTTTACTTCACCAATTAGAGCATATTTGTTGCGAGAAAATTGTGATGTAACACACTGAAGAAAAGACTGATGAATCAATTAAAAAAGGTTAACATACCAACAAACAAGCAAATTGTCTATTGGAAAAAATGCAAGTGGAGGTTTTAACAGAATTGGATGCATTGAAACCGATGTAAGAAATTATAAGAGAGATTTATGAGAGGTGAGAAGAGGCAGTGGGGGCACAAATGATGATAGATTATTTCGCAATAAGAGAGAAATCTTTTATTTTATTTTGTTTAAGGGGTTGATGATGAAAAGCGATTTACTCTTTGCTTTTAGGTAGATAGTGTTGCAACGATGAATTATAAATATTTTGGGGATATGGTTTCATTTAATGCCACACATAATACGAATTAAAATGGGTTGATATTTGTGCTAATTGTTGGCGTAAATCATCATTGGCTAATAGTTTTCAGAGATATGGTTTCATTCAAATGAAGAGGCAAAGTCTTGCGTGATTGTTTAATAAATATATCGAACTAATGTGTCATCCTCATTCAGGCATAATTGCATATCAAGATCATATCAAGATCATATGATATGCATAACAATTAAAAAGCTCCTATACAAATCTGTCATAGTAATAGATTGTGTTTGACAGATTTAAGAGTTATGTGCCTGGGCTTTTAGAAAAGAATTTGCAGTGCTTATTAAAGAAAATATTTGGAAAAGTGATACTTTTAACCAAGGTTTTAGGTATCGGTTTCGGAGAGGGTATCGCTCCGCCCAAAATTTAGGTTTCGGTATCAGTATCGCCTGTTTCGGCGGTATCGGAAGCAAGTTTCGGTATCGTCCGTATCGGTAGTTTCGTTTCGGTATCGGTATCGGAGATATTTTCTTGTATTTTCCTGTATTTTTGTATTTTATATTTTGCTGTATTTTACTGTATTTTCTTGTATTCAACAGTATTTTCCTGTATTTTATACTTTGTTGTATTGTCCTGTATTTCGGTATCGGAGATCCTTTGATGTATTTTTCTGTATTTTATGCATTTTATGCATTTTCTTTATTTTTCATGTATTTTCATGTATTTTTCATGTATTTTTATGTTCACATTACTCATTTGTAACAACAATTAACTAATTAATAGATATAAAAGAACCATAAATATTGATGAACCATAAATCTGCCTTCATAATACAAAAGCTGACTAAAATACATCAAAAGATACAAAAATGAAGAAAATAAATAAAAAGATACAAAAGTCTCATTCGTAATTCTCATCATCCGGCTGCTGTGCATGGTAGTATGGAGGATATGAATACTGCATCTGTTCCGGGCCTAAAAAGATATCATCATGTTATCATATGCTGAGGGCCGGCTCTGCTCGATGAAAGGCGTGTCATGACTGCCTTGACTGCTGGACTGCTCAGTCACGTTCGGACCGTACCTGTATTGACTATCATAATCAGCATAGACATCAGAGTGTCTGTACGGTGCGCAATAATCGTCTTGGCTTCCTGAGTATCCACCGGAATAAGATTCATAACCTCCATAATAATCAGAAGCACGTTGATACCCTTGATATTCAGAGTGTCTACCGTAGGCATCGTCCCCACGTTCTTCACTGTGTTGCCTATCATGCTCTCTATACCCATGCGTATCATAAGTATGGTCTCCACGTCTCTCAGCAGGGCGAACGGATGCCGACGCACCACAACCTCCGTCTGTAGGACCTTGGTCATCGGGAGACGAACCATCATCGCTATCGTGCCGAGCCCGAGTGGCTGCCTTCTTTCGCTTGTACGTGATATTCGCAGGGGCGTGACTTGGCCGCGGTTGGTTGCTTCGTGTACGTTCTGCTTCCGCAAGCGCCTCGTCTAACCAAGGATTGTCTCTGTCATCGAGCACCATGTCTTCTGTCTCACTGGTCCATTCCTCCAATGGATCATCCTTGTGAAAAATCTGATCCAAATCGATCAGTTGGTGATCGGCCTTCTCGCTTCTTCTCGCATGTCTATGTCGCAGTCTCATATTATAATGCACATAGACCATCCTTTTAAGGTGTTCCATTGTTAGCCTGTTCCTGATCTTTGTGTGAATGAGGGAGAAGGTGGTCTAGTTTCGTTCACAATTGGACGACGAGACAGTTTGGCTCAACACACGCACAGTTAATCGTGTAAGGGTTGGAGCTTGCTTTAACCCAACGCTATTCCACCATTGAGCTGCAACAAGTTCCAGTGGTCAGAAAAGATGGACCGTTTTATGGGGAACATATAGAAATCTAAGATCCATATAGATACCTGGAGTGACCATTGTTATCGCCATTTCCGCCTTAGCAGAACCAAAATAACCAACTCTCATCTTATAGGCCTCCAGCTACAATTATCAATCATAATTTTAGAATGTGAACTGCTACATCAAATCATATATCAAAATAAAAATATCCGAATTTCATTTACCTCTCTGTCAATGTCAATTTGCTTCGAGATGTCTGGTTCAAGCCTCTCGATTACGCGTCTGAGTCCAACCAGCACCTCGTTGTCGTTTGTTGCATTGGAGAAGTATTGAAATCGAGAATTCAGAAAATAGCCTGCAGCATGAATATCTTGATGTAGCTGCTTATCCCATCTCTTGTCTATCATGTCCCACCATTTTCTGTATCACCTACCAATATTCTTTCGAATTTCCTCTTTTACACGGTCCATGGCCTCGTAGAGATACCCCATCTCGGCCTTATCTTCGCTGTCGACCATTCGAAGAACCTTCACCAGGGGCTCAAATACGGCGATGACATTAGAGATAGTCTGCCAGAATTCATCGCCGTGAATCAGATCGTACATGTTGTTTCTAACCTCCATATCTTTTGGTTTAAGCCTTGGAAAGTTATCGGACCAGTCCCTGGATGTGATCATTCTCCGCATGTCATCTCGGTGCGCGTACAGAGAGTCCAAATCAATGAAGTGGGTAGCAAATCTTGTTATCGCGGGCCGGATTAACTCTTTTCCACCCGTCTCTCTTCTCATCAAGCTGAGCACTCATCCTTTGTTGTATATGAATCCTGTTACCATCTGACTTTGTGCGACGATATTTTTGACTACTTTTGTCATATCAGAAAATATCAAGTCGATACAATGCGTCGCACACGGGGTCCAATACAGATGCTGTCTCTTTCGTATCAGCAGCTGCCCAACTGACTTGTAGTTTGCCCCGTTGTCGGTAACTACCTGGATTACTTTATGCTCCCCAATTAGTTCTACATATTTGTCCATAAGATCAAATATGTAAGGACCGTTCTGGAATTGGTCGGTTGCATCCACAGAGTCCAGGAACACCGTCCCGTGGGTCGAATACACAAGGAAATTAATTATCTTCCTTCTGTTTTGTGTTGTCCAGCCATCGCACATCAGTGTGCAACCGTACTCATCCCACTGAACACGAAAAGTTTCTACATAATTTTTGATCTCTTCATACTCTATGTCCAAGTATGTGTGTGCCAGCTCCCAAGCAGTGGGTGGAGCAACGCCACGTCCCGATTCCGCAATAGCATCCACCATGGGCCTGTAATATGGGCTATTGGTCACATTGTATGAGATGTGGTTGAAGTAGAAAAATTTGGCCATAGCTCGGCCGACATAGGCCTTGGCATTCTTCATGAAGGTATTCTTTATGGTTGATTGGGATTTACCCTTCTTCGTTTGAGAAAAAGGGTCGGCACCGGGTCTGAGAGCGCCGGCTGGTCTACCGGTTGGCTGAACATCGCGAGCAGAACCGCACGCGAACATACCAGCCATTCGACCGGCACGACTACCCGATCTAGCTAGCACAGGGGCTCCAGACCCAGACGATCCCGCTCCCATCCTTCTGCCCTCACTTCTAATCTCTTCTTCGACAAGTTCTTGCCTACTTCTTCTAAGAGCTCTTCTAAGGTCCCTCGCCTCCTCGGTGTCATCCTCATCCTCATCTGAGTCATCTGATATTGCCTCCGTCTGCTTTGCCCTTATCTCCTCATCTATCCTCTTCTTCTCAAATCTGGCATGTACCTTTTCGGCCTTCTTCTGAAATACGTGCGCTCTCATCTCTTCACGCACTTCTTTAGGTGCCTCGGGGCATGTCAGCACATCTCCGGTAATTCCTGCCAAGTGTTCCTTAAGGCGAGACACGCCTCCATGCATTTCTTTCCGGCAATAGTTGCACCTTACTTGTTTATGGTTTTCTGCGATCTTTTTACAGTGAGCCCACCTAATATCCACCGTCTTCTCCTTTGGAGTTCTTCGAGACATGTTAATTATTACACCATAAACCAAGGGTTACGATTACTCTTGAAAAGATTATTAACGTATTAGACTTAGATATAGTCGACGGTGTCACATAATCATGATTTGTGTCCTTGCGGTCCAGCGGAACACGGTCAGCGAATTGACTAAGCCAGGATCACTTATACCCAGTCTAGCTAGGTTGATCCAGCAAACTTAGCCAAGCACATTGAGCCGGATCATGGTTCATTGAAGGAAACTTATCATTCATATGTTTGCCATCAACTAAAAGGCTTTTATTAAAACTAGTTAATCCTATCAACTAGTTGAATTCTAAAATTTGAATTTGTTATGATTCGTTAATAACTTTTATTAGAGTCCTTATCAACTATAATGTTTTATTTGTTTCAACGTGCTATCCTAATCATATATTTGGATTTTAATAAATTCACATTACAACAATTTAAAGTGTACACTTTTATCAAAATTATCATTAGAACGTTTAAAATAATAATCGTTGGAAAGGACTACCCTAATCATGAATTAGGTATTTAATAGTTGTAACAATTTACTAAACATAGCATGTCAATCTAAAATTCGGCTCATAAGTTTTAGAAGAATTTTAATGGCTGACCTAATAGGCTTTCTTGAATTATCATATAATATGCACGAAAATAAAATTACCATTAAAACATGTCAACTAAATTTTATCTCATAAAATTTAGTATGCAGATAAGCTACTAAAATATCACATAAAATTAAGTTTCTAACCTTTAAATAATTATCGCATAATTATTTACATGAACAACAGTGTAACAAATTATCCCTTAAATAATAACATGCAACTTAAAAATTTATCCCATAAATAATAACATGCAATTTGTAGTATATCTATTGTTACAAAATTTTAGAAAATTTTATTAGAAAATTTTAGTATTTTAATGGCTAACCCAATCCCATAAGTACTATTATTAGAAAATTTTAGTATTTTAAGTTCTAACATATTTTAAGTTCTAACATATTTTTAGTATTTTAAGTAGTTAACTGATCATTAATTAATGTAGCTTCTCTTTTATTTTTAGTATTTTCCTCTAACCATGTATTATATGGTAATTAAATTGATGGTAGACAAATAGTATTTTTATGAGTCCATATAGCATTTTAGGATTTATTAAGTATTTTAAGTATTTTCTATATTTGTTATGCGTTTTCCGTATTTTTCCATATTTATTTTGTATTTTAACTAATATTTTTGTATTTATTATGTATTTTAAATAGTATCTTTAGGAGTCCATGTAGTATTTTAAGGATTTATTATGTATTTTAAGTATTTTTTTTTATATTTGTTATGCGTTTTCCGTATTTTTTCGTATTTATTTTGTATTTTAACTAATTTTTTTGTATTTATTATGTATTTTAAATAGTATCTTTAGGAGTCAATGTAGTATTTTTAGGATTTATTATGCATTTTAAGTATTTTTCTATATTTGTTATGTGTTTTCCATATTTTTCCGAATTTATTTTGTATTTAAAATATTTTTTCCGTATTTATTATGCATTTTAAAGCATTTTTCCATATTTATTATGTATTTTCCGTATTGTTACTTATTTTTCCGTATTTCTTACGTATTTTACAGTATTTTGGTTTTTATTATTATTTATTAGTGAACTAGAAAGTAGAAACTAGAAAATACTTATATACTTTGTAAAATGTTTTGATTTCTACATTTTTTATATTTGTCTAAGTTATAATTTCTAACATTAATTTCTTCAGTATGTTTAAGTATTTTTTTACTTTTTACTAATTTTAGTGTTTATGTATTAATTTTTAGTATTTCTTTAGTAATTTTTATAATATTTATTGGTTTCTTTAGTATGTTTTAGTATTTTAGTACCTAATATTTATTACTATTTATTGGTATTTTTATTAGTATCTCTGTAGTATAAGGACTTAAGTACCTAATTTTTTAAATTTAGCATTGTTAGAGCGTGTGACCCTAATACGGTTTTTTGACCCGACCCAAAGAGCTCGCAGTGCGACATTTAATGGGAAAATTTTCAGGGCTCTGTAGTGGAAGCGGAGGGATCGGGCCGATCTAATCTTTGTGTACGAAATTAAGGGCAAACTTGTAATTAATTTGAACCGAGGTTAGCTAAAATGTTTACTGTGTTTAGCCGGCCATTCTTTGTGCCCACAGACTTTAGCTGAATGGCAAAATTGTAAAATGTTTAATAAGTGCTGCTTCACATATTTGAATTCATTTTGCCCACCTAGTTCTTTATATTTACGACCGTGCCATTCTTTTTATTGATTAGGTTTTAGGTACGTGTCAAACTCGTAAATATAATAAAGGCTTTGGGTAATTTGGTAATTGAACATGCACTGCCAGATTCAAAATGTTTTCAATAGCCCATCTTTTTCAGTCTATTTACAAATATGCCATTCCTTCATTTCATTATGTTTCACTATAATGGTGAGCTTGTAAATACGAAGAACTTTGTGGGGTGTTAGGTAATTAAATGAAAGTTTCGTTACTTACCTCGATTCGACGAAGCAGCGAGGCGTCAAAACCAAAATCCCTTCTCTTCTCTTCTCAAAAAAGCAGCGCCGAAGCGCCGAAGCGACGAAGCAGCGACGAAGCGACGAAGCAGCGAGTCGACGAAGCACAACCGCGAAAAATTTAGGGCTTCTCTTCTCGACCTTCAGCGACGGCGACAGCGACAGATCCTCAACCTTTAGCGACGGCGACAGCTTCTCTTCTTGTCTGCTGCTACGGAGACGGCTCAACGGCGACGGCGATGTACTGATGCTACGCTGCACCTCACGATGATCTGATGAGCTCGAGAATGGAGTTTAGGCGATCGACTGCTCGGGAATGGAGTTCAGGGTGGTTGAGGTATTGCCCTAGTTTTTTTTTGATCCCTCTTCTAGTTTTATAGTCAATTTAGTGCTCTCTGTTCATTCACAAGGGTTTTACTATGCATTCACGGGTTGTTTGCTTTTAGCTTTTGCTTTTTTGCTGTCAATTTTTGCTTTCGGCGCTTTCAGCTTTGGCTTTCCCCTCTTTTAGCTTTGCTTTCGCTTTTAGCCTTTCCTTGGTTTGGGTTTCGGCCAGTATCGTCGTGTATCGGCCGATACATACCGAAACTGGCCGAAACCCAATGGTATCGGGCGATACCGATTTTTAAGCGAAGTATCGGACCGGTACTGGGCGGTACCGGTCCGATATGCCCGATACCAAGAGGTATCGGGCGATACCTCAAACCATGCTTCTAACTCCTTTGAGGCACAATATGATGCAATTCTTAAGAAAATAGTTTGGAAAATCATGCATGGTTGAATGAGATATATCAAATTCTTGAGAAATGGGCTCCGATGTGTCATAAACAACATTTTTGGATTGGAATGTTTAGCAGTCACAGAAATGAAGTCAACTAAATGGATGAATGAGTGCATTACTAAAAATATTTTTTTCAAGAAAAAAAATTCACTACATGATATTCTTGTTATCTTTCAAAGGTGTCATGCCCCTTTCCTGGTATGCTAAAGGCTAACATAAGTGTGACAAGCCTGCACATTTTAAGCTTAATTGGGATCAGTGTTCTAAATATCGGATATCGGTCACGTATCGGCCTAATAAATTTGATATCGGATTGCGGATATCGGGGATATATCGGGGATATTGACTAAATATCGGAGTGTCATATAGGAGGCTTAAAAATTATGACATATATCAGCATAGATGTATCTAAGAACATATAAACTATACTAACTCAAATAAAAGTATGTTTTGGTTATACTTATCTCGTTAACCATGATTATCGGGGATACTGACATAATATCGGAGCGTCATATCAGAGGCTAAAAATGATGTCACATAAAAGCATAGGAGTCTAAGAAAATATAAACTATAGAAACTTAAATAAAAGTATGTTTTGTGTATACTTCATTAAACGTGAATACCGGTCATACACTTGGTGGAATATTTCTCTAATTGGTCACAAACCAAACGAGTTAAATACATACAATATATGATTCATGTGGATCAATATTACCAGTGTGAAGATGAAAATAAAAAAATGGAAAAAAATGTGTAAATGTAAAAAGGGAAAGAATACTCACCTTGATCGGAAAACCTTCTTAAGAACAAATGCTAGACTGAAAAAACCAACTGAAAAATGAAAAAAATGAATAAAAAATGAAAAATGTAAAGATTACTACGTAGTAAGTACTAATCTTGATTGGAACATCTCTTGCGAAGATCGAACGTCGGATGTCAAAAGCTCGATCAACGGGAAAAAATCAATACTGGAAGGGAGAAAATTAAAAACCGAAAAAACTGAAAAATTGCAAAAAAGGGCTCGACTACTCACCTTGATCAGAAAACACTGCCTGGCAAAGATTGAATGCCGAATGTCGAAGCTCAATCGATTGTCGTCGGAAATTTTCACCGGACGGAGCGGAGTGAAGCGTCGAGAGGAGCGGAGCGGTTGATTAGAATTAGGGCAAAACAACAATTATCTCTCAAAAATCTTGATGCCTCTCGTTATTTTAAGTAAATGATTGGGTCGGATGACTTCGAACGGATCCATTTTTAAGTGGACCGACCCGGTAACTTTGTTTTTAAAAAACTATGAATTGCGGCCGATATTTTAAAGAGATATATCGGCCGCAATATCGGGCTCGCAGCCCGATATTGCGGCGATATTTTCTCAAATATCGGAAACCGCAATATATAAGCCCATATCGTATCGGCCTAGTGATAAAACCGATATTGCGGCCGATATATCGGATATCGGACCGATATTTAGAACACTGATTGGGATTCATCATTTCAACTGAATACGTTACATGTTTCAGTATTGATTAGTCTACTAATTCATTGCTCGGCTAATGTGATTGCTAGTCGATTAATATAGAACATAAGATTTTTCTGGTTTGAACCTTTAGTCGACTAATAGACTTTGCTAGTCGACTAATAGTACAGTTGGTTACTTTTGAATTTTAGACTATAACCGTTTATGATCCGTTGGAATGGTATTTTTGTAATTATGATGTGTGTTTTTCTTATTTATAAATAGAGAATAAACCCGAAAATGTACACCACTTTGGTAAATGTAAAGCTTTAACGTCCTATCTCTTCTTGTGCTACAAAAAAGTCAAATTTCTGTTCAATTTTTTGTTCTTCCAAGTTCTCATCCTTTAAGACAGAATTACACATTTTAGCCATCTTTAGATCACATGCAAGTGTATTCAAGGTTATAAGAGAGCTAGAGCTTGTCTTACTTTCTACTCAAAGGTTTTTCATTGAGTTCTGAGATATGAAAGTTTGTTCTTAGGTCTCAGGTTGTTGAGATTGGGTTGTGCAATTGGCAAAGTGTGTTTGTTAAGTTGCAAGATTTATTCTTGCAAATTTGCAAGAGCGAGAGTTGAAATCTTAAGCGGTGAGACCGGGGATTGGAATATGTCTGGAGGATCGAACCATGATAAATCCTATGTGATTGCAATTGATCATTTTCTGGTTTGCATTGTCTCTATCTATTTCTTAATTGCAGTCAGTTAATTATATTCTGCAGCCATATTACTGCAATTTAGTTATTATTATCTTTGCACTAATCAGAATTGGTTAGTGTAAAAAATCCATCATCTGATTTGGATCCAATATTTGGTATTAGAGTAAAAGCAATGTACTGGTGATACCTAAGAATCGATACAACAACAAGAATTAAGCACCAAGGGTCACAACAGTAAAATCTTCTTCCGGGAATCTCCGTACTCGACGGATATTCCCAAGAAGAATAATAACAAAACATAAAAGAATATCTGTTAGGAAGATATGTTTGTGTATGTTTTTCAAAAAAGAATAAAATAACATAAAATATGAAAGGTATGATAAAATAACATGATGAATCATACAAGACATAAGGAGTATACAGAATGCAACATGACAACAAATACATCAATATGCATAGGTAATGGTAGCAGTCTTACAAGCAAGAAAAGTGATAAATGGCAGGGAACAAACTAAGCAAGGTAAATACTAACTCCGTATCATTAATTATAATGCTAACAGTGCAGCACCCATATTCTAGTATTGATCCCATGTCCAAGGGTACGATATACAACTTGGGTATAATTAGGGTCACGGGTGATCAGGGGCGGACCCACGTTGGAGGTGGGGGGGGGACCGCCCCCCCCCCATTTTTCAAAAATTACATATCCATATATATGTATGTGGCAGCACACCCGAAATTAAAGGTTAAGTAAATAAAATTCATCACTTGCAGCAAGGTTGTTCTTTGGCTTGGTGGTTGTGCGTCTCCTCTCCAATTATATGGCCATGGGTTCGATTCCTAGGGCTGTTGCAGTAAGTAAACTTCAATTTTTTTATAAGGGTTTAAACTTCAATTTTTTAAGATAGAATAAGGGTTATTCCCTATTCTCAATTTCTGTTCATGCCTAATTGTATTCCTATTTATAAGTTTAACTGTTTCTGATAATTGAACACCATTATAAGTAGCAAGTAAACTTCAATTTTTTTGATAGAGAAAGGGTTATTCCCTATTCTCAATTTCTGTTCATGCCTAATTGTATTCCTATTTACAAGTTAAACTGTTTCTGATAATTGAACACTATAAGTAAACTTCAATTTTTTTAGATGGAATAAGGGTTATTGTCTCTAGTAAACTTTTAGATTTTTATATAAAATAACATTAAAATTTATCCACAAAATTTTTAGATTTTTGTTTGAAGCAATGCCATTTGTTTCTTCATGTTTTTAATTATTGCATGGCGGAGTCGGAATCTAATTGAGAAAAGAAACACGTCTAAACAAAATCATAACTTAGTTTAAGTTTAAATTCTCACATAGATATTTTGTAAAACAACGAATTGTCGGATCACACAAGTAAACGTTGTGATATCTAATTAGAGTTTTTAAATTGTCATGGTTAACTTAATCTACTTAAAATGTTTAGTTACTAAACACGTTTCTCACATTCCCTTAAATTTAAAAGATTAAATAATTCTTGGCAACTCCCAATGATTATATTTTGAAAATTTTAATTTTTTTTGCAAATTAAGATATAATCATCGTCAGTTTCTTGTTCATATTTTCAATTTTTCAATTTTTCAATTTTTAATTTTAAAACACATCCTTTATCTCTTTGAGCTCGTCGACTTGAACACCATCGCATCTACGTACTTTACGAATGCAGTTTGTATTCCTTCTTGTAACGCCTTCCGTCCCCTGTCTTCGAATCCTAGTTCCGCCCCTGCGGGTGATGTGATTGTACATATGTGGGTGTCAATAATAATAATCAAGTTTTTATTAATGGAGAACAGAAAACACGGATATATCATTATAACCTCACTTCAATTGCTAGAAATGGAAGACATAGATACAATAAGGACATTTGTCGCTCTCGTATCATTTGAAACAATAAGCTTCCCAACCATAGGTGTCATGTAATAGTGTAGTGCATGTACAATATCATGTAATCAGGTACAATAATTAGAAATAGTAACGGATACACCATCATGAACATGTGATCATATATGTTAATCAGGTACAATGGTAGTTTCAGTATCATGATCAGTGAGCATAAACCAGATACAATAGACAGATAGTATAACGAGTTGCAAATGCTATACAATAATATATATGCTAGAATAAATCCTAAAAATATGATGAATTTTATTATCAGTGCAATATATTATTTAGCAGTTTACCTTTAAAGTTAAACGGACAAATTATCTATTTAATAAAGGACATTTAATTATATATTATGATCAAGTCTTAATAGCATGCCTGAAGGGTCATTTGTGCATATCGTAAGTCAAGGGACCGCGTTAACTTCACGACCCAAAAAGGGACGGATGGCTTATATTTAATAGTATGGTATGACTGGGCCTATGCTTCAAGGGGCCATCAATAATAATGCTTGTAATAATATGATAACATGTAAATCAGAGGCATGATAAAAGCAAGAATCATAGGCACATCTAGTCTCATCATCCAATCAATCAAATCATCCACTATAGTTTATATACCGATATAAGCATATCCCAAATCAATCATGTATATGGGGTGTAGCCCTTGGTCAAGTATACGACTACTCATTTATGCAACATATATATATGTTCCAAACAGCCTAGCACTCATAATACAATATTAGGACAAAGTCATCAATGATCAAATTCCATTATATCTCAAGTATAGCTCCAAGATTTTGAAGTCATAACCTCTAACACATCAAGACCAACACACGAGTAACATTATGCAGAAATGAAACAGAATAGTTAACCACAAGGCAGCATAGGCTAAGTTAGAGGCCAATTATTGTGGAGTAGCCACGACACAAACATAAGTGGAAGAAGTCACTGCAGAACAACATTGGCACAACCATAGGCCAAACAAGCTATTACAGAGCAGCAGAGACACCAACAAATGCCGAGCAGCCGTTTTAAGGCAACCGAGGTGTAAACGCAGAGGAAAACATCCACTGCAAGGCATCAAGGGCATAATCAGAAAGAGACAGAAAGACAGAAAGACAGAAGCTGCTGCAAGGTAGCAGGGGCCAAAACAAAAGCTGAGAAGCCATGGAAAGATAGTAGAATCATAAAATAGAAATCGAATCGGTTGCTACAAGTTAGTAGAGGCCAAAACCGAAGGCAAAAATCCATCTACAAGGTATCAAAGGCCAAAATCGAAAGCAAACAACCCCAAGACATCAACTGATTAACCCCAAGCATCCATCGGCACTAAACAACTCAATAAGCAAGAATCATTAGCCAATTTATTAAGACCTAAAATAAATCTTTGGGAACCTACTTGATGATCGGAGGAGATGAGTGGAAAGGTGGTCGGATGCCTCACCGTCTCGCTGTTCGTATGGCTATGGTTGCGGTTGCTGCTTCTACCGATGTCGGCCCTAAGAGGAAGAAACCACATGAGATATTGATGATTCAGGTGAAGATGATCAGATGATGGTAATAATTGAGAGGAGGAAGAAAGATTTGAGAAAGAAATAGATTAGTCTAAAAGGGAGAGATCTAAAATAGGATTAGGGTTTTTAAAATAGAGAAAAGAGAGAACGTGTCACAATTGAGGGGATATATGGAGACTTGGGCATCAAAGAAGGGATGACAAGGAGGGTGTATCATCGGTTATGCCGATGTACCCGCAATTGCGTCAGTCAGTCATGTGCGAGAAGGGGCCACCATTGCCTCCTTCGCATCGGGTGGAGAAAGAAAATAAAACGATACGAAAAAGAAAGATAAGACTGAGAAGAGAGAAATAGATATTCTATGGAGTTGCGGTTGTAAATTAGTCGGTTCGGGTTTAGTTTAAAATGTATTAATGGGTTTTGGTTTAAAGCTTAAAACAAGCTCAAAAATTCAAAAAAAAAAAATTGAAAAATTACCAAAAATTCAAAATAGTAATTTGGAACATATTTGCTAATTTAAAAACATTTTATTAAAACATTTTAATTTTATTAAAAAAACATAATACGAGTTATGACCATTACAAAAGGATCTTGGCAAGACAAAGAGAAGAAAAGCTTATAGAAGATCATCACATATTAGAGAAGAAATCAAGATTGAAGATATTATGATCAATATAGAAGCAAAAGACTCAAATCTACATGAGGTACATATTTAACATTTTTCAAGATGAACTTTAATCTAGCTTGCTATATAATGTTAGATTGGTAAACAATGATGATAAAAAACAATTTACCATTTGAATTTTTTTTGGCAAAGTTGAGCATATGAGACATGCATGTTGCATATTTGCAAGTCAACGAGAATGACGAGTTGTTCACATCTTATGTTTGAATCTAAAGACATCTCATGTAGGCATATTTTGACATATCTTAAATATTCTAATTATTATAAATTGTTGGAGCATTATATTTTAAAAAGATGATATTAGAATGTCAAAGAAGAGGAATTGTCCTTAGAGATGGAAATGTTCTTGAAGATGAAACCATAATGAATTTTGTTTTTTGCTTTAGTGATTTAACTTGTCTAGATGAACTGTCGTCTAATGATGAATATGAGTTAGGCCGTGATTAGATTATAGATGCTATTAAAGAGTTACAATGTTTTGTTTTAATGAAAAATTTCTACATGTAAATATGCAAGGTTTTAAATATCAGATATCGGTATCGTATCAAATTGGCCATATCGAAATCGAATATCGGGAATAAATTAATGATACATGCACATATTAGGTTGGTCATATCAGGCATGATAAATATACAATTATAATATCATAAATATACATGATTATTCATATTACCGAAATATCATCAATATGATCACATAAAGTTACGATAAATGTATTAAGTAATCGTTAACACTAAGATACGAGTATATATCACACTAATACTAGAAGTCTACAAATTAACAAAACATTAAAACTGAAAATACCGCATGTATATAAAATGAATGAAAAGATTTTCAGAAAGAGTGACTTACCCCTACATTGTTATACAAGCTCAGTTTGCAGTTGTCTATAAAACGAATGTTTCAGCATATGCATTTGCTTCTGCATTTGGATCAACCCCCATCGTTTCATCAACCTGTCTCCATGTCAGCCTTTCTACAGGGATGACTTTTTCATCATCTTTCTCATTTGAAGCTACAAAAGTATCTGTTGATTATTGACACATCCTTTCGGTCACATTGTCCTCAGTAATTGAACTGTAGATAGGATATCGGCAATGTTCTAAATATCGGATATCGGTCGCGTATCGGCCTAGGAAATTTTATATCGGATTGCAGATATCGGGGATATATCGGGAATATTGACTAAATATCGAAGTGTCATATCAGATGCTTAAAATGATGACATATGCAAGCATAGATGTATCTAAGAAGATATAAACTATACTGACTCAAATAAAAGTATGTTTTAGTTATACTTCTCTAGTTAAACATGAATATCGTGAATATTGACTAAATATGGACTAAATATCAGAGTGTCGTATCAGAGACTAAAAATGATGTCTAATAAACCCAAAACTTGAAGAAAAACTGAAAAAAATGAAAAAAAAAATGAAAAACTGAAAAATGGCTCAATTACTCACCTTGATCAAAAAACACTCTCTTGCAAAGATTGAATGCCGGACGACGAAAGCTCAATCGATTGTCGTCGGAAATTTTCGTCAGACGGAGCTGAGCAAAGCGGCACAAGGATCTGAGTCGAGAAAGCGGAGTGGCGTGATTAGATTTAGGGCAAAGTAACGATTATCCCTCAAAAAATCCCGATGCCTCATTGTTTTAAGTGATTTGGGTCGGCAAACTCGGTTCCGATCCACTTTTAAGTGGACCGACCCGTTAACTTTATTTAAAAAACAGTGAATTGCGGCCAATATTTTAAAGGGATATATCCACTTAGGTTTTGGATATGAAAATCAAAATGAACGATGCCAATCTTCCAAAAATTATGAAGAGTTAACTTTTTAATCAAACATGAGAATTTCTCTCTTGTATAGCTGACCACTTATGTCTCTATATATGTATGCTTATGGAAAATAATGGATATCATATGACACGAGGACTTGTATCATTTGATGTTTGAAAGTTCACTAAAGTTTTTTTTATTGTCAACTAGGGGTGGAAAAAATTCTATCGTTTAATTGTTAACGTTTCAATAAGTAAATCAATGAGCAAAAGGCTTGTGATTCATTAGATTTTTGGTGTTAAGATTTGAGCGTGAAGATTAAAATCAATGGCACCGATCATCAAAAAAGACTTTTTGCGATTGTCATATGACACAAGTGCTTGTATGTCATATGGTATCTATTGTTGCTTCTTATGTATGTATGTATGTATGTATGTATGGGTATTCCATGGTAACTAAGTGTTTTCTTTTAGTTGCAGCTAACGTGGCAGCCTATAATTGAATGGAGCAAAAGAAAGCACATGGGTCGTACTTTATTTTCACTTTGTTGCACCTAATTAGAGGCCGTTTCCACATAATAAGAGGCCATTACGTCAGATGCAACTAAGAAAAGTACTTAGTTGTCACTTGCTACCTATTAATCCTTGTGCATAGGAGATGAAAGCATATGAGCAACTGGTGTTGAATGCTTCCTATATTGGTCCTCAAAAACTTTAATTTTTTCTTTTTATATTGATCTATATGTCTTAAAACGCAAATATACTGACAATCTTGAGATTTTCAAATTGTTTGCATATGCATCTGAATGTTAGAAATTTCATGGTGGTTTGACCATAATGGAACTATTGTTGTCATTATATCTACAATAGTTTGATGTTCACTAGATGTATGGTATATGGGTTTTAGACTTTTAGTATGTAAGCATCAACATGAACATTGCCGATCATTGAAAAAACATTCGAAGCATGGAGTTTTTGTGAGCTGTTCAGCAAAGATAAGTCTTTTGTAGGCTGTCAAAAAGGCCCTTGAGCTATGTTTGTATTTGATGATCAACACCATTAAAATTGATCTATATATTCTTAAACCCAAATACACCGTATATATAGTGAACCCTAAGTTCTGTGATCTTTGATGTAGAGGCTAAAATTCAATGATTTAAAAGTGTTAGACCTTTTTCCACCCCTAGGTCAACGAGCAAAGAGCATATGATTCACTAGATTTTTAATATTTTGCAGTTTAGAATGCAGATATACTTGAATGATGCTGATCAATCAAAGCAACATAGGAGAGTTGATTTTTTGTGAAGGCAAATGCATATCAACTATCAAGCAGAGGAAATTCCTCTGCTATAGTTTAAGTATTTATAGGATGACTCCGTAGATAAAATCTGAATAGTCACCCACGTGGCAATATATGATCTCCTTATCTAGGTGTTGTGAAAAACACACATGAGCTGTTCCTTCTATCTTTTCTCTCTCTTCCCCATTCTCTGCCATTCCCTTCTATCTCTTCTATTCCCATGATCCCATCTCATCCCATGACCCTTTTGTCTATCATCTTCCTCTGGCATCTGATGTTCAAGGATCTGATGTTGTTGATGAATCTTTGCTTCTTGAGGAGGCTGCCGAGCTTGTTGGATAGGTTGCTGTAGTGAATTTGCATTTGTGTCTACGATTGCGAAAACAACGGATTGGGAATAAGCATAGATATAGACAAGGACATATATGGGGCTAATTGGTTTGAGCTTTTGTGACTAACTCATTTGACTAAATGGGGGAGAGTTTGTTTTATGAATGAATTCAGAAGAAATTCTCTAATGAGAATGTATCAATTTTAATTTAAAGAATATATATAAACAAGGAAATCTTTACTGAGAGAAGCTGGTTTGAGTTTTATCTTGCTTGTATTGGTTTTGGAGTTTTTATCTGATGATAAATGCAGTTTTTCATTGATAATGCAAGCGCACATGCAATTTTCTTGTGTAATCATATTCTCAGCATTATTTGAGTTTTAACTTATAATTGATACAGGAATCCTTCAGGAAATGTATGCTGGTTATGCATCAAACTTGAATAATCAGCCATCAGCTAAAATTTTCATCCTGTAACCTCAAAGTTCTTGTAGATTCATGTTTTAAAAAACAGGCAGCAGAAAAATGCACAGAATAATAATAACCGCAGTTCAACTACAATAGAATAATTCAAAGAGACGTATCCAGAATAGCAGGAAGTTCCAAAGTAGAGAAGGTATTGAAACTAATTTGGTTTATATGAAGATATGACATAATACATTACATTATCATAAATAAAAGCTGTCAGATTTACATAAAAATCAGAATCGTATCCCTATAAGATTTCAGATTAGTTGGCATATCATCTGAACAAAATCTTTCACTAAAAATGCGTGGCTTCTGCCAGAATTCTAGAGAGTTCGGTTAGAGTAAGACAAAAAGGCAGCGATGACGTTGGCTTTTATTTTTTACTTATTGGGGGGGGGGGGGGGGGTGGAGAGAGAGCTCATAATTGATCTGTCCATTTAGAAAGGGGGGGGGGTGCTTTTTTGAAAGATGGCATCACCATGTGTTTCCCCCCACCCCTTAGACAAGGGACATGATCTGGACACATGGTTGATGACTACTTAGATCCTTAACATTTTATCTAAGGAGTTACACTAGGAATATTTGGATATGTATGTATGTATGTATATGGTTGACAACGATCCATTCTAGTAAACCATGTATGCGGATCCAGTTCACTTAAATTTTAAATTGGACAACCTAAATTGAAAATTTGTTCCATTACATGTGATCTAACACATTTAAATTACATACAAATAAAATTTCAAATGATTTAGATTAGTTTTATTCATGTATCAAGTGACGATAAATTAGTCTGACACTATTGAAAGATTGATTTTATAATCCTATTTTGCATGGCTGAAACAAATTCAAATCATTTGAAATTTTACTTACATGTAGTGTAAACATGTTAGATCATATGCAATGGAATGAATTTTTTATTTGGATTTTTTAATTTTATATTTGAATGGTCTGGATTCACATAGTCGATCCACTCGAATGAATCCTAATCAACATACATTTACACATACATATATAATATATATGAGATTAATAGAAAACAAGGGATACCTAATTAAAAAATCATTTAATGCGCTAACATGACACATCCTCATTGCTGATGAAAAAGCAAGCGCATGTGTTGTATTTGTTTTTGCTTTTTTCTCGACCAATGGGACCACGTCACGTCTGTGCACTTGATCAATTTTGTTCAGGTACCATCTATTATATATAAAAGAATAATGGATATGTGTTGTCACCGCATGCTTTTTCTGTACTGACAGCAACATGTTGCTATGCGGCTGGGCATGGCTGTTTTACATCCTTTTGAATTTGTAAAATAACCACCAATTTGCAAAATCACCCCCCGATCTCTCACGCGGCTACTGCTATTGACTCACCGCCGTCGCTCGCATAATCTTGTCGCCGATTGCCGCCTCCATGCCGAAACATCCTCCTCGCTGATCGACGACGACCACAACCTAATCTCCCCTGCAATCGCCTTCCTGTCGTCGACAAAACCCGACTTAAACACCCCCACTGACTCCTCCCATCGAAACCCTAATCCCTTCATCGACAACAACCATAACATCACCTCCACCCATCTCAAAGCCATGTCCACCTTCCCGTTGTCAACAACAATCACCACTGTCATCATCACCCCTACCACCCCACCTCCCCCATCTGCCTGCTCATCACCGGCATCATCTCCCGTTCCTTTGCCATCATCAACATCATCTCTTGATCCCACTCCACCTCTGACATCCTCATCTTCCAGTAGAGCCCCCACGAGCAGCATCACAAGTAGCTGGAGAGAACAAAGCCGATGCAGGTGATATGTAATTTTTTTTGGATTTTAAAAAGATCAGTTGATGCTTTGCAAAACAGCCCTGCAACAACCCCTGCCCAACCGTACAGTGACACGTGGCTGTCAGAATAGGAGATTTGAGTGCTGACAGCATATATCCATTATTCACTCACACACACATACATATAGACATATACATATATATATGTATGAAAATTTTCAAAAGCAAACATTTTCCACGAAAAATTCCGTACGAAAATATTTTTAATATTTTTGATTTTTTTCAAAAAAATTTCCTCCTTCACTTCATGTAGTTATACACCCCTTAAAAAATAATGGCCGAAAAATAATGTGATTTGGTCTTCGATCAAGGCATTACAAAAAAGTTATATTGTTATGAAACCGTTAAATTTTGTAATGGGTGGATCGATGCTCAAATCCCACAGGGTTCACACATTATTTTTCCTGGGGTATATAATTGAATGGATTAAACAAAAATTTCTAAAAATGATAAAATGTTTTTTGCACCATCATTTGGTGTGAAATTTTCGCACCAGCATACTACTCTATATAGGAAAAGTTTCAAATGCAAACATTTCGAACGAAAAATTCCGTGCGAAAATATTTTTAATTTTTTTGAAATTTCATTGTGAGCGCGTATATGTTTGTGGGTGTGTATATATATAAATATAAAATCATAGTATTGAGTTATTCTTCCATATGGATGGTTTAGTAAATATTTTCTTATGATAAGGATGTGTTTTATGATCATGGTTTAACAGGTTTAGAAATTTTTAAATATTTCGAGTGGTTTTCATTTTGAGTAAATTCATGAAACCCCTCTTTAACTTTGGCTCGTTTGAAAACCCCCTCAACTTTTTATGTGAGCGAAACCCTCATAAACTTTCCATTACTTTTATGGATAATCATATGCCGTCAGCCAGTAATCCCAAATATGATCACATGGCCAGAGCATGAACATTTTTGACCAAAATGCACTTGTGCCTTAAAATAATAATATCTAAGTTGATTTTGACAGAAATAATAATTAAAGATAGCAATTTTTTTCATGAAGCTACAAAAAATTGTTTAAAACTAATAAATCATTATAAAAAAATTATATGACCATTTATCATGAATAATTTTTATAAAAGGAGAAAATTTGGTTTTATCTCAAAGTCTGATGTTTGTATTCACATTTACTGGCTGAGTTAAGAATATTTGCTTAAAAATAAAAGTTGATGGGAGTTTCAACAACAAAAAGTTTGTTTTTGTTTTTGTTTTTTGTTTGGTTGTTGTTTTGTTTGGGGGGGGGGGGGGGGGTGCGTAAAATGGGTCAAAATTGAGGGGGGTTTCTAGGCACCAACACTTTCATTGTTACTTAGGAGGTTTGTATGTATCTCACAAAGTCGAGCTCTCCTGTCATGGTTCACCGGTTATGAGTTTTGTCCCACACCCCCTCTGTTTTGCAGCCCATTACGATTTATTCGATTCTCTCCGGGGGAGAGTGGGGACCTTATAAAATTTCTTGCCATGTTACTTATGGTTGTCACTTATCTATCCCTTCTATTTCTTGCTTGCACCTTTTTAGCTCATTTTCTTAGTGACTGAAAGGCTACTTCAGATTAATTAACTTACAGTAAATTGGTAGCTGTGGGCTTGCTTGCAGTATTAGCATTACGTTTTGTCTTAATGTTCACAAGTTAATTCTTTTGTTTTAATGACAGATCTTTCATTTGACATTTGCTTCTATAACACTGGCTTTGCTTTATTATTGCAGGACAACACTTTTGGATTGGTGAAACAAGTTCTGTCATCCCTCTACAAGCGCAATATTCAGAGACTAACTCAGACTTACTTGACTCTGTCACTTCAAGATATAGCCAGTACCGTTAAGCTCAATAGCGCTAAAGATGCTGAAATGCATGTCCTTCGGATGGTAATTGTTTTGAAGTCCTTTTTCATCATTGATTTAATTTATAATGCTGGTTTGGTAATTTGTGATCATTTCCAATTACCAGATTCAAGATGGGGAAATTTTTGCCACAATAAATCAGAAAGATGGAATGGTCAGTTTTCACGAGGATCCTGAGCAGTACAAAACTTGTGAGATGATAGATCATATCGACTCATCTATCCAGAGGTATGACCGCCATGCGCCTTTCCCCCAAAGCAAAAAAACCTCACTCTTTCTTTCCTGTTTGCGCATCTATTTGAGTATGTTTGCAGTTCATTTTCCCCTTTCATATGCATATATATTGTTTTCTTCATTCTCAGTTGTCTACTTAAAAGGTTTATACTTGCGGTTAGTATATTCATTATTTGCGCGTGCGTGCATGCTTCCAATTCATTTTTTCTGATTCATTTGCATTTAGGTTAGTTTTCTTCATTCTCAGTTGTTTACTTGTATACTTACGATGTGTGTAGTTCAACATCTTGGTATAAACGGATAGCTTATAGTCGGTATCGATTGTTTCAAATGTTTTGGGCGATCTGTACTGAATGTATTTGACTTTATGTATTCATTGCTTTAGTTCAACATAGCTGGTGGTTTAGGAAGATCATCTTGAAATAAGGGGATTCATCTATTTATCCATAGATCATTTCTATTGTTGAGGACATCACCATCTTTTTTCTAGCATATTCAATCAACTGGACAGAGTTCAAACCTTGATTTTGATTATTAAATGAGATTTTTGCCATTATATGAAATATAACATAATTTCAAATTTTGGTAATTCTAATCTTGAATCTCCTTATATATTAGTTGTATTAATTAGTATCTGCGGTGTCAACTAGCTTCGGATGTATCACATCGGCATATGCTTAAAATCTGAAACGATATGTGTGATGCATATTGGTATCAGCTAAGTTTTCATACTGACACACACATGTATGTTTATTGAAAGGTAATTGTTTTTAATACACACAGATATATATATGTGTGTGTGTGTGTATGTATATAAATATACATCTACTCTTGGGCCATTGTCCTAGGTGGCATGTTTGTCCCATGTGTCAATGTCACATAGCCACATGGCACAATGGCACAAGGGTAATTCCCTTACCTCACCACTCAAACAAAAAACCTCACCATCCCACTTAATTACATTGTTCCCATTGCCCTTTCAACATCCCAAACAACCCCCCTTCCCATTATTTACATGCTTTCCATTCCTTTTTCATAACACCCAAAAAACTCATCCCTCTTTCTCCTATTTATGATGTTGCCTTCGGGTTTTTTTCCACTTTAGCACCCGGGGTTTTCCCACTTACCCCCTGCTTTTCTCCCTTTTACTCCTAGATGCTACACCCAACACATCCCTCTCATTTCCGTCTGCGCGTGGGTAATGCCTTCGTTGTATGGGTTTTTTCTTGGGACCCCATGCACATGGTGCATGAGCACTTTCTAGTGTATATATATACATATATATACACATCCATAGACAGAGACCAGCAAACATGGCCTACATTTACACCCTATACGGTACATATAGTACACCCTTTCTAGTTATTGAATTTACTTTGAGATTCGTGCAAAAAATCAACACATTAAACTCAAGGCAAGCTTGACGGAAAAGTGACTACACTGTAGGTACCGCCTACGTCGTCCCTACATGTCCCGTTTTCCACACACACATATATATATTGGATTACAAAAATTTTGTTTATTTTTTGAATGAAATCTTAATGCCTTTAATAAAAAATCATGAACCCAAATCAAAATTCATTTCATTGTGATCTAACCTATCTAATCTATATATAAATTCAAAGTCATATGTTGCACACATTTAGGCCTATTAAGAATTTCTTCTTTTCAGTCTAAATGTGAACATGTCAGTTGGGCCGGGTAAAATAAAAAAAAAGGAAAAATGATAAAAAGGAGAAAGGATGATGGGTTGGCGCCCTTTTGGGCTTTTACATTCTACCATCCTTGCAAAAAATTCCGTCCTCGGAATTTCAAAAATACAACAAAACTAAGATACAACAAACAAATAGAGAAAATGCTCTCGCATCTCGTCCTTCCTTTTTCCAGGTGGACTCCCTAGGCGAGTCTCGATGTCACATCACTACCATTCTAATGGGTAGTCAAGGGTTCATCAGAAATATTGTGTGTGTGTGTTAATAAACCGAGTGGCTAAGAAGCAAATGAGAGGCTCTAAAATAAGGACGAGTTTAGCGGTGACTATTACAACACATAAGGTCAAAGATCTATAAGCAAAGATGCCTTTCAAACTAAAGGGTAAATCTGTAAGAGATGCCTAGATTGTTGTCAAGGAAGGAAACGTTGTCAAAGGGTGGAACACGACTTATTAGTTGGGGATATAAAAGAGAAGTAGGGGAAGGAACTTTTGCATGTACGTCCCATACAGGTGAAAGCTCGAGACATCCTGCATTCATGAGATCAATATGAGTAAATTATACGGTATATTATACTCTTTCTATACTGTTTACAAGGTGGTTAGCGCGGACCTGCATGGGCCACCACAAAAACATGTCACACCCCGCTCCCCGGGATGCGACTGTTTTCCACATGTGATGCAGGTCCTGCGAGTTACCAGTGAAAACAATATAGGCTACGAGCAGAGATAATATACCAATATATTCATATGGAATTTCTTGTGAAAATAAACAGGAAACTGTAAATATTTACAATTTAAGGTCAGGATTTTGTAGCTACTATTTCAAAGTCTGTGTCCCCATAAACTGGGCCCTCATCTAATTCTGAATCATCACCTGGTGGTGCAACAAAAGAAGACCCACTAGGTAAATCACAATGATCCTAAAATTTTAGAATTCAAAATATGTGAACATGGAAAAACACTAACTAGAAAACGGGGACTAATAATAGGTAACATACTAACTAATATTTCTTATCAGGCATGCATTGAAATTTAGATAAACATGCAATTCAGTTAATAATTAAAAGGAACATTAACATGGTCCTATCAAATTATACCAAACATAGGCTATGAATGATATTGGAGGGTACAATAAGCAACCAAGGAGTTTACCTCAGTACCAAGGGGCTCTCACTTAGGCCATGCCCAAAGTAGAAATGGTAGGGGCCATGAGTCAACAGTGTGAAACTCATTAATTAAGTCCGGCGGTACATTAGGGGTCAGATCCTGATTCATTTATGTGACCTTGGCCAGAACTACCTGATGCGGTCAAGTCAATAGTAGGAGCGTGGCTCCAGTCGCTCCCGTACTCGCACTAATATGATTTACCCCAAAACCAATGAGCCTGTAGTACCAAGTGCAAGTCAATTGTACATCTCTTCGTGCCTCAGTGAAACAGTACATGTGTAGTTCTAAATTAATATCATCATAAAACATGATTTCTAAAATAAATCTTGAATTAAATTTAAGGTCACATTGAAATTAATATATATGACGGTGTGCTATGTCATTCCAGTTTGTCATACTTTCACTTTCAATTCTATCAAGTGTATTTCAATGGTACATTAACAATACATGTTTCAATTTCATTTCGGTTTCCATAGCAAACTCTACATATTAATTATTCCCAATGTCAGGGGCCACTGTGCCTGATTATACTATCCAGAAACATGTAGCATTAGTAACATGAAACAATGAAACATGTAGCATGCTATAGATGTGTAATAACTCTAACATTTAATCATGTGGCATTTCTACTTGACTGTCAATAAACAAAATATTCTAACATGCTAGGCTGGGTTAGAAACAAAGGATGATGAAGAATAAAAACTAACATGCTAACAAGACTAACGTTGAAAGATATATAATTTTTAACATGCTAGGTAAACTAAAGCTGAAAGATAAATAAACTGTACTAACTTGCATATCGTGGTAGCGATCAATATCACACCTTTGGAATTATGCGAGGATGGACAATGGGCGGAGGGACAGTCTAGTGATCTCTGATAGATTTCATCATCGATCATTTCGGGACTTAACCGTGTGTTCATGGTTTTTATATATGATCATTCAGGCAGCGTTTTATGATCCTACTATAGAGAACTTAGATCCTTCAGGCAATGGCATGATACATGATCCAACAGGCAGAAATTCCCATACTCTCCAACGGCTTTTGAGGCCAAACCCTCATCTTCAATCATCGGGTAATTTCTAAGCCAACCTACATCCTTTACCAAGCATTAAGTGTAATAAAATTTATTATCCAACTCCGAAAACCCTAAAATATGCGATAAGGGAAAAATCCCTTAGGTCAGTCACAAATTGGGGCATAATGCCCATTTCAGCCATGGAGGGGTCGAGGGGAAGCACTGTGGATGTATTAGTGGGCCACAGGTCTCGGCAGATGTAAGGGAAAAGCTAGACAGTTCCAGCGAAGGGGAAAGACCCCAAAACAGGCCACCGACAGTGCAGGGAAGCCTCGAAAAAGACTCACGTCCAAGGGAATAACCCATTGACAGTCTCGGCATGGCAGAAAGGGTTGCGACGAGGGTCGCTGCCATGTCCGAAGCTCAGAAAACATCTTTGCAGACGAAGGAAAATATGGTCACAAAATTTTAAAATACAAAATGGGAGAATCAAAGTGATTTTACCTGAAATTGTGAACTGTTAGAAGATCCGAAGAGAAAATCCAACTCTATACTAAGATCCGAGCTCCAAATTAGAAGAAACCCCAAAATTTTCTTGTAAAATATTTTTGTTACACAAAACCGAAACACTATGAGCTCGATTGAGCTTACATAGAGGTGGAAGAAGACCAGAGAAACTCAGGGAGAGGTTGGGGCTTCGCCCTGAAGGCGTTTGGCCTCAGATTGAGGCGAGTACGTGTCAGAACCTTAGGGTTTTAGGGTTCGGAGAAGGCGCGAGGCCGTGCCACGCGGAGTGAGGTGGCGAGAGGAGAGGAGGGCGCGTGGTTTTCTTTGAGTCGAAGGAACGAAGAGAGATGGTTGAATTCGGCGATAATTTTTTTGTCGCCGTCGCGCGTTCGTAGAATCGCGAGAGGGGGAAAGAAAGAGGGGGGGGGGGGCGATGGGCCTCTTAGTTGGGCCGGGTAAAATAAAAAAAGGAGAGGATAAAAAGGGGAAAGGATGATGGGCTGAGCCCTTTTGGGTTTTTACATTCTACCATCCTTACAAAAAATTCCGTCATCGGAATTTCAAAAATACAACAAAACTAAGATATAACAAACAAATAGAGAAAACACTCTCGCATCTCGTCCTCTCCTTTTCCAGGTGGACTCCCCGGGAGAGTCTCGATGCTACAGCACTACCATTCTAATGGGTAGTCAAGGGTTTATTATAAATAGTGTGTGCGTTAATAAATTGAGTGACTAAGAAGCAAATGAGAGGCTCTAAAATAAGGACGAGTTTACCGGTATCTATTACAACACCTAAGGTCAAAGATCTATAAGCAAAGGTGCCTTTCAAACTAAAGGGTAAATCTATGAGAGATGCCTTAGATGGTTGTCAAGGAAGGAAACGTTGTCAAAGGGTGGAACACGACTTATTAGTTGGGGATTTAAGGGTAAAAGAGAAGTAGTGGAATGAACTTTTGCCTGTACATCCCATACAGGTGAAAGCTCGAGACATCCTGCATTCATGAGATCAATATAAGTAAATTATACGGTATATCCTACTCTTCCTATACTGTTCATGAGGTGGATAGCGCGGACTTGCATGGGCCACCACAAAAACATGTCATGCCCCGCTACCCGGGATGCGACTGTTTTTCACATGTGATGCATGTCCTGCTAGTTACCAGTAAAAACAATATAGGCTACGAGCAGAGATAATATACCAATATACTCATATGGAATTTCTTATGAAAATAAACAGGAAAATGTAAATACTTACAATTTAAGGTCAGTATTCTGCAACTACTATTTCAAAGTCTGTGTCCTCATAAACTGGGTCCTCATCTAATTCTGAATCAACACCTGGTGGTGCAACAAAAGAAGACACACTAGGTAAATCACAATGATTCTAAAATTTTAGAATTTAAAATATGTGAACATGGAAAAACACTAACTAGGAAACAAGGACTAGAAATAGGTAACAGACTAACTAATATTTATTATCAGGCATGCATTGAAATTTAGATAAACATGCAATTTAGTTAATAATTAAAAGGAACATTAACATGGTCCTATCAATTTATACCAAACACAGGTTGTGAATCATACTGGAGAGTACAGTAAGCAACCAAGGAGTCCACCTCAGTACCCAGGGACGCTCACCTAGGCCAGACCCAAAGTAGAAACGGTAGGGGCCATGAGTCAACAGTGCGGAACTCATTAAGTCTGGCGGTACATTAGGTGTCAGATCCTGATTCAATGATGTGACCTTGGCCGGAACAACATGATGCGGTCAAGTCAATAGGACTGTGGCTACATTCGCTCACGTACTCTCACTAATATGATTTACCCCAAACCCAGTGAGTCTGTAGTGCCAGGTGCAAGTCAAGTGTACAGCTCTCTGTGCCTCAGTGAAACAGTACATGTGTAGTTCTAAATTAATATCATCTTAAAACATGATTTCTAAAATAAAACTTGAATTAAATTTAAGGTCACATTGGAGTTAATATATATGACGGTGTGCTATGTCATTCCAGTTTTAGTCATACTTTCACTTTCAATTCTATCAAGTGTATTTCAATGGTACAGTAACAATACATGTTTCAATTTCATTTCGGTTTCCATAGCACAATTTACATATTAATTATTCCCAATAGCAGGGGCCACTGTGTCTGATTATACTATCCAGAAACATGTAGCATTAGTAACATGAAACAATGAAACATTTAGCATGCTATAGATATGTAATAACTTTAACATCTAATCATGGAGAATTTCTACATGACTGTCAATAAACAAAATATTCTAACATGCTTGGTAGACTAAGATGGAGAATAAAAACTAACATGCTAAAAAGACTAATGCTGAAAGATATATAATTTTTAACATGCTAGGTAAACTAAATCTGAAAGATAAATAAACTGTACTAACCTGCATGTCGTGGTAGCGATCAATGTCGCACCTCTGGAATTATAGGAGGATGGACAATGGGGGAGGGACAGTCCAGTGTTCTTAGATAGATTTCATCCTCGATCATTTCGGGACTTAACCATGTGTTCATGGTTTTTATATATGATGCTTCAGACATCGTTTTATGATTCTATGACAGAAAACTTAGATCCTTCAGGCAGTGTCATGATTCATGATGCATCAGGCAGAAATTCCCATACTTTCCAACGGCCTTTGAGGCCAAACCCTCATCTTCAATCATCGGGTCATTTCTAAGCCAACCTACATCCTTTACCAAGCATCAAGTGTAATAAAAATTATTATAACTTTAAAAAACCCCAACATATGCGATAATGAAAAAATCCCTTAGGTCAGTCACAAATTGGGGCGTAGTGCCCATTTCAACCATGGAGCGGTCGAGGTGAAGCACTGTGGAGGTACTAGTGGGCCACATGTCTCGGCAGATGTAAGGGGAAAGCTGGACAGTTCCAGCGAAGGGGAAAGACCCCAAAACAGACCACCAACAGGGCAGGGAAGCCCCGAAAAAGACTCGCGTCCAAGGGAATAACCCACTGACAGTCACGACATGGCAGAAAGGGTTGTGGCGAGGGTTGCCGCCATGCCCGAAGCTCAGAAAACATCATCGCAGACGAAGGAAAATATGGTCACAAAATTTTAAAATCCAAACGGGGAGAATCAGAGTGGATTTTGCTTGAAATTGTGAACTGTCGAAAGATCCGAAGAGAAAACCCAACTCTAAACTAAGATCCGAGCTTCAAATCAGAAGAAACCCCAAAATTTTCTTGTAAAATATTTTTGTTACACAAAATCGAAACCCTATAAGCTCGATCGAGCTTACATAGAGGTGGAAGAAGACCAGAAAAACTCAAGGAGAGGCTGGGGCTTCGCCACGAAGGCATTTGGCCTCAGATCGAGGCATGGACATGCCAGAACCCTAGGGTTTTAGGGTTCGGAGAAGGCGCGGGGCCATGCCACGCGTGAGTGAGGTGGCGAGAGGAGAGGAGGGCGCGTGGATTTCCTTCGAGTCGAAGGAAAGAAGAGAGATGGTCGAAGTCGGCGATAATTTTTTTGTCGCTGCTTGCGCGTTCGGAGAATCGCGAGAGGGGGCAATGCGTAAGTTTTTTTTGGGGGGGCGATGGGCCTCTCAGTTGGGCCGGGTAAAATAAAAAAAGGAAAAAAGGAGAAGGGATGATGGGCCGAGCCCTTTTGGGCTTTTACAGAACGCGTCTAAAATATATCTAAGGTTTGTTTGTTTCTAACTAATAATGAGCAACAAGATGGCCTATAACATTTTAGCAATAATAGATATAATAAATGACTCATTAAGTAATGGATAATGAAGTAGATCACAGATACGATAAAAATGTAATCGGACATTAAATGTTCTTATAATTGGCATACCAAAGAATGAGACAGACATGCATATGGATGAGTCCAAACTTGCCATGATTACCAAGTAGAACCACCGGAGGAATATTCTCCCAATCAACCACATGATGAATATTCCCCAAAAAAACAAATAGAGAATATCCATCTGGAAGTAGGCATATATAGGTTTCTAGATAAAACAATACTACAACACAAGATGAAAATAAGGCATTAGATCCACGTATAAGATACCATAAAATACAACATGCAGTAGCTGGAACAATATCATATAAACATCAGCTTGGGTAATATCATTTGAGATCCTATCAATATATGATAGGGTAACAAATAAATGTGCTAATAGTATGTACAAGACTGGGCATTTTAGATCAATGTTCCTAGTCCAGTGCTATGACTCCTATCTACTCCTATCTGAGGAAACAATCGGCAATGTTAATCACGGACTATCCTAACTTGTGGTGCTTGTCAATCGATTAATCAAGAATTATGTATCTGATACTGCAAGGAACTACCTACAAGCTAATAGGAATACGAGGAAGGATTTTAGAGGTGATCCCAATGGATTTTAGAGGTGGCTCACATGGATTCAAAGGGTAACCTACATGGATTCAGGTGGCTTTCAGTGGTGGCCCCGGTATTCCGTGACACTTTGTTCCGTATATCACTTAGCTCCATGTGGCAATTAGCTATATGTAGCAATTTGATCCATATGACACTTTGTTCTCAATGCTTATTGAAATATCAAATACCCGAAGGCCAATAGCAAGAACATGTACAATCCATCTTACATGGTAAGCCTATTGATTGTCATGTCCAAGTGTATCACTTTAGTCTATCTATGCTAACATAAAAATACAATCAAGTGCCGTGGACGGATCCGGTCAACTACAGTAATCAGGAACAATATCAGGAGTGTGTAATCAAGAACAATAACCCAGAACAATATTGAGAACAATATTATAAATCATGTTTTTTAGTGCTATGTTATCTAGTGTAGTAACCGAGTGCAATATCAGGTGTATGTAATCAAGGGCAGTAGTCGAATACAATATCAAGTACATATACCCAAGTGCGATGTTCGAGGATAATATCTTATGTAGTATCAGAGACATGTAATCGAGTGTAACAAATATCAAGTCATGAATAATGGCTATGGGCAGTGATCATGTATCACATTGATATCAAATCTACAGAGGTGACTTTGAGCAACATGAGTAACTGTGTACCTAGAAATAAATGAAACTGCTTACCTTTGTCTATATAAATAAAACATATAAATACAATAGTAAGAGTAATGTATGATAAACTAAGACACAATAGCAGGTGTATTATCATATATGAACAAGTAACTTGGTAATACATAGCATGATAATAATGAGGTGTACTAATACCGTCTCCATGACCATGTAGGTGGATTCGGTAAACCTATACTAGTGTTGTGGTTCATGCTTGAGGTCACAATTTGCAACATACGAGATCACCTGTTTCAACGAGAGCGCTTACCCGGAACGGATCCAAATAGAAATAATAACATGAATAGTGTAGTTGGATCCATTAGATGCAGTAACAAAAACAATCAAATACAATAGAGGTGGCTCCAGTCGCTCCTGCATCCTCAATAACATGAGTTATCCCGTCCCAGTGAACCTAGATAGGATAGTCTTATGTGATGTATGTAGAATACAATGTCCAATATTGTGTACAGTAATGATATCAGAGATGAATCTAGTGAGTGTGACAAATGCGCCATGTAAATAATCATGTGGTATTTGTTTAAATCTCCAGTTTCAAAGGTATTGCTTTCATATATTTACTTGGGTCATATTATGGAATTTACTCGGCATGTCATATATATATATATATATATATATATATATATATATATATATATATATATATATAATAGACAACTTTTCAAATGAGAACATTTCACATGGAATTTTCCATGTGAAAGCTTTTATATTTTTTTGAAATTGTTTTTCAAAATTGTTTTTCACCTTCATTTCATTTCATGTTGTTATACACTCCTAAAAATAATGGTTAAAAAATAGTGTGATTTGGCATTCGATCAATGTATTACAAAAAGTTCTATTTTTCTAAAACCGTTTAATTTTGTAATGGGTTGATCGATGCTCAGATCCCCATAGGGTTATCCATTATTTTCATGGGATATATAATTGTATGGATTAAACATCGAAAAAAATTTGCAATTTTTTTTTAAAAAATATAAAAATGTTTTCGTGCGATGTTTTTCGTACCAGAGTATTACTATATATATATATATGTATATATAAAAGAGACTAAGTCTCGAAAATAAAACCGAGGGCAATATCTTGAGACAATCTATAAAGTCAAGTATATAGCTTTTGCCGTCATATGCAATATTTGTACAATATCAATACCAAACCGAGAAAATATCCTTACGAACAGGGCCAATTAATCTAAGTATATAATCATAGCATGGTCCAAGACTTGCTTTTAGGGATTGACGGAAAATCAAATCTAGTTTATAATCATTTATATGCGCAAAGTAATTACCACAAGGATTATCAATTATAAATTTTAGTTAAGTCCATGCATCTAGAAACAATTTCGTCATCGATAATCATAAATTCCAACCTATATAAAGATTGCAAGAACCTATAGTCAAGCCCAACACATCTTGTAAAATGGGTCTCAATATAACATCAAAGAAGCCTAGCTCAAGGCATAACAAATGCCACAATTTATATCCCTCGTCATCAGCCAATCAAGGCCAAAAGGTAGCAAAACAAGGCCAGAAATAAGCCCAAAACCTAAGAGCAACAAGAATCAGCGAGGAACAACAACCTGAGAGCAACAAAACACAAAGGGAAGTAGGGAAGCAACCCCAGAGCATAATGCAGTAGGGGAAGCACACTCGAGAGCAAACATGAAGCAAATCGTGAGCAAGCATGAGCAACCCGTGAGCAAGAGCAGCAGGGGAAAGCAAACCCAAAAGTAAAGAAGCTGCATGAAAGCAAACCCGAGAGCACACGGCTGAATGAAAACAACCCGAAGAGCAACAAGGCAGTAGGGAAACAACCCGATGGCAGCGGGAAAGCAAGGGAGCAACCCCGAGAATAAAGGGGATGCAAGAAAATAGGGAGCAACCCCGAGAATAAAGGGGATGCAAGAAAGGAATATACAAACAGAGGACAATGCACAATCAGTATGGGAGCAGAACTACCAAAAGGCAGCTTACATGGGCAAGCGATAACCGACGGTAACACGCGAACCAAGGAAATAATCGCAACCCATAATAATCGCAACCCATAATAATCGCAGAAAACATCGAGATCTCAAGTAACAACCATTAAAATGCTCGGCCATAATCATCATTGCAATAAATAAATTTTTTCCGATCAAGATCATAAACTAACAAAGAAGAAACAACCATTACAACATTACAGTCAGGGGTACATCCTCGCAAACTTATCTCAATTAAGAAATGGCCAAGTTTATCAAGGCCTTAAATTGAAGTGAAGTTCAAGAGATCTACTGTTCACCGGAGACAAAGATCATCGGAAAACCATGACAGGGCCTCGCCGTACACTGTGGCTACAGCTGCCTCAAGGAATGGATGAGTTTTCCGAGGATGATCAGAAGAGAAAAGATGAGATCCGAGCTTCGAAGACCAAGATCAAGGAAGAGAACTCACAAATTATTTATAGATGAAAAGTAGGGTTTTGTGCATGCGGGAGGAGGGGAGTAAAACTATGGAAGGGAGATGTGGGCGGGAACTGTTGCTGACGACATGGAGAGGAGATGACGGCATGTATCACGCCCACGCCCACGCCCACATCGTGTGTCAGTTTCGTCGACGATTGCGACGCAAGGAAACCCAACGAAGAGAAAGAGAAACAAATGTGTGCATGAGTGGGGAAAAGAGTAAAAGAAATTTTTATATTTAGCGGGTTGAGTTAGCGGGTGCGGTTTATAACGTGTTTGTTTTTATTGGAGTAAAAATGAGTTTTGGAAAAATTAATTAAAATACGGAAAACTTTCCAAAAGAAGCATAAAAAATATTATCTGCATTTTAAAACATTTTTAATTTATAAAACCCCATGAGGATGTGTTATTGGTATTACAAACTATAGAAATAGATTAATAGGTATCATATGCTATATGAGCACAAGCGTTATAATATTGATAGCTTAAATCTTTCCATAATATTCATTGGACCAACATTAACAGGTTATAGGTGATCCAAAAAATTTGCTCTATATTATATTTTTGGAAGATCATCTCCGTTGATTTTTGATGTTCATATTCTAAAAACTTAACATCAAATATTGAGTAAACCTAAAATTTTTTGCTTATCGATATAGGCATACCAAAAGTTTTATCTTTTTTCTAGTAGATGAACGAGCAAAAAAAACTTTGGGTTCATTTGTATTTTGCGTGTTACGGTTTTTAGAATATAAAAATCAAAATGAATGGAGTCGGTCCGTCAAAACTTAATGGAGAATTGACTTTTAAGGGTATTATATGATCTAAATTCTCATATGACATATGATTCCTATTTTTCTCATATATAGTTAGACTATGACACAATTGATTGAACCAATCATGTTGGTTCATTCCAATCAAATTTAAGGTTGGGTAACTCAAATGGAAATTTCATTCCGCTGGATGTCATCTAACATATTTAAACTGATTATAAACAAAAATTCAAATGATTTTGATTTATTTTACACTTACAAAAAGTGATGGCAACAATCAACATTTCCGAATTGTCATGAATAGATTAATTTGTCGACATTTGATGCATGAGTAATGCATATCCAAATTATTTGAATTTTCATATATAAGTAGTGCAAATATGTTAGATCATGTCTATTGGAATGAATTTTTCATTTGAGTTGCCAAACCTTAAATTTTGATTGAGACGAGTTGACATGTTTGGTCCAATCAAGTGTTATATATTCTATATTTCTATATATAGAAATGTAAACATTTTTTTATTTTGCAGTCTTTTTGCCAGACTGTGTTCGAGGAGTATTTAACCGACAACCTCCCATTTTGTAGCGAGTGGTTCTTGCCACCTGAGCTCAGATGATCTAGCAATATATAGTTCAACTTTCCAATTCACTTGCATATACTATTGTTTTCTTCATTCTCAGATGCCTAATTGTTGAAAATTTATACTTGTATTTAGTGTATTCATTCCTATACATATTATTCCCATATGAATGTTTGATATAAGAAATTTCCAATACCGGCTCTCAAAATCTCCATTTTTCACTTCTATTTTGGATGATCGATATATTCCTTTCTCTTCTTATTTGAGCATTGGTACAAATCTTTTTCTTTCTGAACCATGAACCTATATTGCTACCTTGCTTAAATTTATGTGAATTATCAAATACTTTGGGCCTTTATACTAAAACACTCAAAACTTGAAATTAAAGTTAATTACCAATTTTTTTCCTGTTTTCTCAAAAAACTTCATCCATCACCTCGCCATTGATCAGAGTAGCATCTAAATTTTTTGAACAAAATTGCTCTTAATTAAAATTTTCCTTAGTTGTCACATGGTTTGCAGTTGCATTCTCGTTTTGTTTTTTGATTTGGTTTTTACTTAAATTTTTATTGCTGGACATAGCTGAGGGCATGTAGAGCATCGGTGGCAGTGTCAGCTGGGTAATGATGATGCTGATTGGACGGTGGTGGCCAGGTGATGAGGGGAAGATGAGGGTGTTTTTAAATGAGGAGGTGCAAGAAGAAGAAGAAGAGAAAGATGGTGATAGGGAAGATGAAAAAGAGATTCATCTAGGGGGTTTTATTTCTTCCTTTCCTTTTTAATTTTCTTATTTTTAATCTGCATTATATATTATGTATTTTTATTTTTTTGATTTTTGTGGAACCAACATGCCATGTTCTTAGATATTTTTTAGAATAATAAAAATTTCTTCTTTTAATTAGGAGAATTCAAAGAGGAAAAGAAACATAAGAAAAACATGTTTGAAAAAGAAAAAAGAGATAACAGAGAAAAATTGAAATACTAGGAAAAAGGTAAAAAATGAAAAATATAACATAAAAAGTATAATTTTGGAGACCCAAATTGAAAAGTTAAAAGATAAAATTTTGAAACAAAATTATAACATAAGAGAAAAATTTTGAAAGCGTAGTGAAAAAAGAACAAATAATAAATAAATAAATAATAAAGCATGGATATAAACAAAGAAATGAGAAGAAAAACTAACGCAAAAATTCTTTGCATAAAATTTTTTACCATTATTTAAACAAGAAATTTAAATATAAAATAATAACAAAGAAAAATGCAGAATGGAGAAAAGAAATAGTGAAAAAAATAAAAGGATTATAACAAAAAAATATTGCTGATATTTAATTTTTTTTTAAAAATAAAGAGTAAACAAAAAAGAAATATTAAAGAGAAAAAAAATGCTTAATAGGAACAATAGCAAAAAATTATTACACCACAAAAAGGAGAGAAGATTTAAATGGGAAGGTTTTAAAGAAATAACAAACCAAAAAGAAAGAGTGTAAAGAAATTGTATAAAAATAAAGAGTGAAAAGAAAATGATAGTTTAGGGTAGTTTTTTGAAATTGAAAGTGTGATCGAGATAAAGGGGTAACTTAATCTCTTTTAATTTTCCGTTAACATCATTATGTTAGTTTTATGAAACAGGGAAAGTTTTTGGTAGTTAACTTTAATTTTCAAAGGTTTATAGTGTTTTACGGGGAAATATCTGAGTGTTTGGTCGCTACGTAAATTTAGCCTATCCATGTATGTTGCAATCGCTTTGAAGACTCTGCAGAGTGGAGTTGTCATTGCTATTGCCTTTGACTATTTGTCGGAAACCTACAGCTTTTCTTTTTTTTCTTTATTCTATGTGGGTGAAGAAGATATACTAGGTATACTAATACCAAGCGTTTATGTTAGACCACGGTGGATTTGCTTCAAAGGATAATTTCGCCTCAATATTACTGCTTTTTTTTTTGTATCATTCTTTTGGCTGCTTACAAGATCTGAATACACTGATGAGATTAGACAATGAATTTTTCATCTTTTGGTGGAAATAACGGCACAACCTGGCCTTAAATAATGTAGGACCTTCTATCACACAAACTCGCCACTTTACATTTCTTTTAAGGGTAATTTTTAGTTTTAGGAAATTTTTTAAAAATAATCTTAATTTTAGACCAAGCTGGCGGTTATAATTCTAGTTTTAGAGGCCTGTGACGTGGTCCAATTTGGTCTGATAATATTTTTTTAACCCTTCTTTTAATACATGTCGAGTAACCTCAAAATTTTATGTTTTCATACAGACACATGCTCTATAGGAATTCAGAGGATTGCTTAGTCCGTTGAATTAGCTCAAACTGCATGCAGAAAGTCACAAGATAAATGACCCTGTCCTGAGGACAGTACGGTTTTCAATCAGGGCCCTCAGTGGCTCATAATCGTCTTGGATGGAAATGCCCTAACTTATGGAGGATGTTCAATTTCATGGGGGATACAAAGACATCAATAACTATGCTTTGGCTAGCTCGTTTTGATGGGAATAGGTTTAGATTTTAAAGATGTTTCCCAGGATTATTGTCACAACTATCAAGCTCACATACGGTGTAGTGGCATCCTGGAATAAACATTCAAAATCATAAGGCTATAACAACTTTTAGATGTTAAAATTTTGCTTTACATTCACACGTCATTGACAGTGAACAGTTGTGGGAGGATATAGTATAAACACACAATGTAATGGGTTTGGATTGTTCAGACTATTCGAGATTGGATGAAACAAACCAGATTATCGAAGATATACTGTTTCTCACAATTATCGATTTTTGAATGCAACTGATGTGGACAATGGTTGGGCAATATTCGGTGGACCTACATTTACATCTTCTTTCAGTGACTACCAGTCATGTCAGAGTGGTAATGATTGAGCAGTACTCTCTGTTGGGGTCTTGAAATTATTAATTTGTTGTTTTCCTTTGACGGAATATTGGATTTTGCTTTGAAGACTAGGGATGTAAACGGGTTGGATATATGTTTTACCATATTTGTATGCGAAAATATTTATCGAATATGGAAACAGATACGGATTTTGTGGAACAGAAAATTTATTAATCGTATCCGTAAAAAATGGATACGGATATCGGATATGGATATGATGCAGTTAAATAACCATGTTTGCTATAAATAATACATATCAATTGCAGTTCATACAATACAATATGAATTCTTTTATATTATTGGGAATTCTATTATATTATTGGGTTTGTACTTATTGTGAAATATAAATGGACTGTAGGACAAACCCCGTATAATATAGATGTATGATATTAGATGAATGTGATCAAGTACAACTGAGTTACGAGTGTAATATATTATCGGCATATCGGATATCTGTATCCGTATCTGAAAAAACTAATTTTACCTGCATCCGAAGGGATATGGATGCGGATCCAATTTGGATAATCTGAACCCGTTTACATCCGTATAGAAGACTATTTCGTACCATTGTTTCTGGAGCCATTATGACCTAGCTAAGGGAAGGTCTTAGGTTCATGTCCAGGGTTCCAGGCTGCGGCCTTCAAACAGGAGAATAGAATGGTAGTATGGTTAGTGCTTGGGTACTTTCTTTGACTCTGAATCTCTGATGCATGTCATACTTCACTGTCATTATTAAATCACTATGTGGATAATAATCTATGATGCAATGTGGGTTTTCATTTTCCTTTCAAGTACAATGTGTAAAATCATCTATTTAGTTCATAACTGAATGGTGTGTAGTTTAGGCAGTTTACTATCCAGCTCTGAGTGCATGGGATGAGATTCAACCCAATGCATTTTTTTTTTCCCAAATGCTTGATTTGAGGTTACCCAGTGAAAACAACTATTTGATCATTTTAAACAATTTATTTTTACATCAGTATATATTTTTTCAATTGCCAAACAGAATGGAGCATTTTGTTTGGTTGTCACAAGGTGCACTAGGGTCTGGATCAAAAAAATCAGATGTACATAGAAGGGTCTCATTTCGCTTCTTCTTTCTTTTCCATGCTGCAGGTTGATGACACTATCGAAGAAGTGGGGTGCGATGGACGAACACATCTCTTGTGACCCGGCTTATGTGAACAAGGTATCCTTGAATGATCTGTTTTGATTGAATACATTTTTTCGAAGCTTGCCTGAATGACATGTGCTTTTAATCTCAGATTGGAAGAGAGAGGCCGAGATACGACTTTGATGACTTTGATTCTGTGCCTCACAAGTTCCTGTGAGAACTCATGGATGAATATTGGCAGGGTCAGAAATGCTTTCTTTCCTCGTCTTCACTTTTGGATTGGTTAACCATTCGTTATTCCAGCAGAATATTTTCAAAGTCATGTCCAGCTATTCTACAAAGTTTACAATGTCAAGGTATTAGGAGAGAAAAAGGATAGGTTTTGCTACTTTAAAGGGAAACTCAGCCTGCCATAAGACAACCCCTAAGGGCGCTTGCTTGTCGCAGGAAACTTTCTGAACGTTTACAAGGACTTTTGAGCCTTGCATGCATCAAGCTTCTGGTGCTTGGGTTTGTACATTCATGATTGATTATCTGTTTGTAATGTGTCTCTGGCTGCTGGTATCAGTGTTCTTAGTCTCAAAGTGCAGCTCTTTCGGTTAATTTTTAAAGCGTACAGTGCTCAACATAGTTGATTAGCCATTAAAAAAAACTTAGCCGGGGATTTGGATCTGTTTACGGATCACTTGTCATATACTGATTTTGGGAGATCATTTGACTCCAGTAGTGACTTGGGTTAGGCTCCTGGGATCCCGTTAGGTTCTTGGCCACCAAAACAGCAAGCCGTTTTAGGTTTCTCGATCAACGCCGCATGTACTGGATTTTAAGGTTCAACAAATAGCAGTGTTAAGGTTTAGTTAGAAAGGATAGCAAATCTATTCCACTAAATTATTAAATAAAATGCTGGACACCCGTGCTAGTACAAGGAGATGGACTGGGAAACGAAACACGCAACGAGAATTTGATAGCCGCTGGACTCTAATTAACTAGGCATTTGATGATTTCTTGCGAGCCGTGAGCAGGTGATCAGCAAATTTCTTCACATACTCATCGTGGAGAAGTTGATCGGCAAATACAGGCGCCGTCTCTCTCGCCTTGTTCCTCAACGCCTCCCCTTCATCGGAGACCATCGCCGTCGTCAGGGCCCTGGCGACCTCAGCCCCAGTGAAGGAACCGTCTTCATTTCTCTCAACCTCGACGCCCAACCCCTTCTCGGCGAGGAACCTAGCATTCAGGCCCTGGTCGAACACACAGGGCAGGAGTATGAGCACATGCCCGTACCTGAGAGTCTCCACAACGGATCCCCACCCCGAATGGAACAGCGACCCGCCGACCGAAGGATGGGCCAAGATTTCCAGCTGCGGAGCCCAGCCAACCGCAACAAGGCCTCGACCCCTGGTCCGGTCCAGAAATCCGCCGGGCAGGGCCTCGTCGATGTCGTCGCCGGTGAGCCAAAGCGGCTTCCTCAAAGTCCATATGAACGGCAGATCTGATTGCTCCAATCCAAAGGCTATCTCTTGCAATTCCACTTGGCTGAGCTTGTATTCGCTCCCAAAGCTCACGAATACGACGGATCGAGGCCGCTGCTCATCGAGCCATCGGAATATGCCGCCCCAGTAGCTGTTATCTCTGGTGGAGCTTTCTTTTTCCTGCACCGGGGGAAGCAAACCCACGGGAATCACCGGCATCGGGCGCAATTTCGGGAGCAGCTCCAGATACTCACCCCCATTCTCGTAGCAGCCCCTGACAGCCAACACATCGAATTCTAACTCCGGCATCTTCTCTCCAAGGCCGGCGGCGGCGGCGGCGGCGGCCGGAACCACAAAGATCTGATGCATAAACCGCGCTTCGTGCAGCTTGAAGGCGACCTTCGAAGGGAAGGGGATCCAGTCAGGCTTCGTTGTCATAAGCTCCGGCGTACTCCAATTTCGCAGCCGTTCTTCAACGGTCGCCGGGAAAAAGGCGAGTGAGGCTGGGTGGAAGACGGAGAAGTAGACTGTCCCAACGCCACACTCTTTAGCAATTCCACCAGCCCAAATTGGCATGAAGTCGTGAATTAACCAGTCGGGCGATGATTCGGCCAGGAAACCCTTTATTGGATCTTGAAGAAGATCGTAGGCCGCTTTGAGCAGCATAGATTGCTCCCACGGCAGCTCGGTGGTCGCCTCGGCTTGCTCGGGAAGGCCTTCGACCGGGGGCAAGGGGAAGCTTATGAATGACACGAGTGAGAGCAGATGAGCGGGGACTTTGGGGCGGAGTTGCCGGATGTTGCGAGGGGTGCAGATGAAGGAGATGCGGTGGCCGATGTTGGCCAAGGCGATGGCTAGTTGAAGGAAGGGGATCATGTGGCCAAAGGCCAGCCATGGGAGCAGAGCTATGTGGAGCGTTGACTCTCGGGCCATGTTATGATACTATAGCGATGCTTGGTCTCCTTGGCTGAAACTGTAGATATACGGCAGTTGATCGGGGGAGATGACGGCCCGAACCTGCCCATGCCTAGTCTGGACGAAATTGAGATCGTCATCACTTACGTACTCGTGACGGTGAATCAAAAAGCACGGGGAATCGCTACGCGAACATGCCAAAGGGAATTGATTTGCGCACCCACCGTTCAACTCTATACACATACCACTTATTTACAAGTTTACCATGACTTCCACGGACATAACACTTATTTACAAGTTTGCCACTGAAATTACTCACCGTACGCTCCCAGGGCCAAATTTCCGAAAAAGCCACAGGTATGTGCGGAGAGTAAAACGGCCGCTCGAAGTGCAAACGGCGACGGACGGCGACGACGCACCCTCTTCTCACCTACCTAAGCCCCCTCCCCCTCCTCCGGCCTCTCTCTCATCCGACCTCCCTGGCCACCTCCTCCGTCCCCTCTTCTGACCTCCCAGCCCCCCTTCCCCTCCTCAACCTCCTCGGCCCCCTTCTCCCTCTTTCCTCGCCCCCTCCTCCGACCTCTGCAACACCCTTCCCCTCATCTGACCTCCCCAGGCCACCTCTCACTCTTTCCTCGCTCCCTCCGCCCCCCCCCTCTGACCTCCTCAGTTCCATCTCCAAACTCTATTAAATTGTCGTCAAAGTCCTCATCAGAGTCAGCGGAGTGCGGCGACGTAGGGGAGGTAGACGAGGGGAAGGCATGAATCAATCCTGCGTAATGTAATTGACCGGCATACTTGTAAATAAGTGGAATGTGAGCGGAAGTAAAACGGTGGGTTCACAAATCAATTCCCCATACCAAATTGCTCAGGTCACATACCGCTTAACTTTTTACTCAGTGCACATACGTTATTTATTTGAAAAAAAACCTAGATTTTGCTCACCGGATTTTCCTAAATGCCCATAAGTCAAAAATACCTAGAAGGTAACAAATATCGGTTCATCTCATTTTTCTTCCTCACCAATTTTTGCTCAGTGCACATAGCTAAACGAGCGGACAAAAGAAGGGGGAGGTCGGTGATTTAAGGCGGGATGGATTTCGCTGAAGGGGGAGATCCGTGAGTTGAGGTGGGAGAGATTTCGCTGAAGGGAGAGTTTGTTGATTTGGTGAGGTATATTTATTGTTGATTTGATGAATTGGAAATTGTTCGATCAAATGTCCAATTGGAAACACTACCATTTGGAATGCTACGATTCGTGTTACGTCTAAGTTGTGATGACGACGAGCCGACGATCCAATGCAGTGAAGTTTGTCGTCCCTTCGGTGAATGGCCTATTAGGGCCTTTGATTAGCGGAATGAGCCATTTGTCGGTGTGGTGGACGTTGTAGATATTGACTCGTTCCCACAGACAGCGCCAGATGTTTCGGGGTGTTTTCTCACCATGGGTTGATAGTCTGGAAGTCCGAAGGTTGTCGATGTTACGTGAGACGTGTGCGGCCTCCGGGGTTGGTTTGCAGCGCGTTCGCTTGAGCCGAAATGCACGGATCCGTGCGTCTGTGCGCCGAAGGGTAGCTTCGGCGGAGCGATAGCCTCATGGATCGGTCTGAGGAACAGACTCTGGTGCGAGGGCGTTCAGACCCGAGTGATGGGACGCTGAAGGTAAACTTTGGCGGGATGACGTCTCCGTTGATCTGCATAGCCGAAGGAGCTCGTCGGGGGGGGGGGGGGGGGGGGGGGAGTTGGGGGAGTCGGACCTTCGTTCTGACCAATTCCCCTCTGATGCCAAAGTCAGATCTGGTCTGAAAGTGCTCGGTGGAATCAGGCTTGGTTCGCGGAGAGACCAAGCACCGATTCTCGGGCCAAGCCATGAAGGAGAATTGTATTTGGTGGAAGAAGGTGTGAGAGTTGTATTGTGATACCTCTATTGTAGATCTCGAAGATTCCCCCTTGAGATGATGTCTCTCTCCTCCTCATATATGCGAGTCATCCCCCTGTTGTAATGGGCCATGATGAAATCTTATTGTCGTCATTGATGCGGACGTGCTAATTGGGAAATGTTGACCCTCATAATTGCGCCCGTTTGATGAAGGGATGAATGCCATCAAGGTGGGCCATGATTGCGGGAGTGATGGCTTTGAGTGGCTGCCATAATTGGCGAGTGCTCCATCGGTTTGGGGAGCGATTTCCTCCACTACGAAAAGTGGGCAGTTTTTTGGGCCTTCGTCTCGGGTGGAGAAGCGTGACCCGCCCGTGAGGTCCTTGGGCCAGAGCCCAAGGCCGTAGTGAGTTGGTTGAGTAGTCGTGGTTGACTTGGCTCCGCTGGGCCTTGCAAAATGATTGTATCAATTGCCCCATCTTTCGAGCTCTACCGTTGTTAAGGTTAAGGTCGGGAGATGTAGTATAAGGGGGAGAAGTGGCTCCTTTTGTAAAATTGGTCCGGCTTGTGAAGTCGGTATCGATAATAATTGGCCGGACCGAGATTCATTCGGTGGTGAGGGGAGTGGCTCCTCGACTTACGGCCGACGAGGAGACGTTGACATGCTAGGGGAGTGGCCCCCAGCCTTACGGCAAACCGGACAGCATACTGGGGAAGTTGTGCCTAGCCTTACGGCCGATGGGTGATCGACCTGCTGGAGGAGTTGTCCCCATCCTTTCGGTCGATATGGTCGGTCTACTGGAGGAGTTTCTCCAGCCCTACGACAAACCAGACTGGTCGGCCTGCTGGGGGAGTTGCCACAGCCTTACGGTTGATGGGTGATCCACCTGCTGGGAGAGTTGCCCTAGCCTTACGGTCGATCAAGTGATCGGTCTGCCGGGGGAGTTACCCCCAGCCTTACGGTTGAAGTGTGATCAGCCTGCTGGAGGGAGTTTCCCCCAGCCTTACGGTCGATCAAGTGATCGGCCTGCTGGGGGAGTTGCCCACGGCCTTACGGTCGATGTGGTCGATCTGCTGGAAGAGTTCTCCTAGCCTTATGGTCGATGTGGTCGGTCTGATGGGGGAGTTGCTCCCAGCCTTACGATCGACGGGTTGATTAACCTGCTGGGGGAGCTACCCATAGCCTTACGGTCGATCGAGTGATCGGCATGCTGGGGGAGTTGCCCCCAGCCTTACGGTCGATGTGGTCGGTCTGCTCGGGGAGTTGCCTCCAGCTTTACGATCGACGGGTCGATTGGCCTGCTGGAGGAGCTACCCCCAGTCTTACGGTTGATCGAGTGATCGGCCTGCTGGGGGAGTTGCCCCCAGCCTTACGATCGATGTGGTCGGTCTGCTGGGGGAGTTGCCTCCAGCTTTACGATCGACGGATCGATTGGCCTGCTGGAGGAGCTACCCCAAGTCTTACAGTCGATCAAGTGATCTGCCTGCTGGAGGAGTTGTCCCTAGCCTTACGGTCGATGTGGTCGGTCTACTGGCAGATTTGCCCCTCGCATTACGATCGACGGGTCGATAGGCCTGCTGGGGGGCGACCCCCGGTCTTACGGTCGATCGTGTGATCAGTCTACTGGAGGAGTTGCCCCAGCCTTACAACCGATCTAGATTTGGTCGACCTGCTGAAGGAGTTGCCCCCAGCCTTACAACCGATCCAGATTTGGTCGACCTGCTGGAGGAGTTGCCCCAGCCTTACGACAAACCAATAGGTCAACCTGATGGGGGAGTTGCCCCCAGTCTTACGGCAAATCGTACGGATCGGCCTGCTAGAGAAGTTGTCCCCAGCCTGACAACCGATCCCAGCGCTTGTCTGGATCCCAGTTTTAGCTCAAGCTCCAGTCTAGTCAGTGGAGATTCTGTGCCACCGCCTGAGTTTCTGTACCGTCGAGGGAGCTTGGAAGGCGGAGTTAGTAGGGGTCCTCCCGTGTACGTTATCCTTGCCCCCTCTACGTCTCGGGTTTGCCTATGGAGATGGCGAACTCGAGTCGCTGGTAATCATGTCGGCGCAGGTCAGTTCTATCCTCTCATCGATCGGCCTGGACTGGAGGGATAGGCCTCGTCTGATCGACCTCCTCTTCGATGGGTCGGCCTCCTCCTGGATGGGTCAGCCAGGTATGGTCAGCCTGGACTGGTCAGCCTCCTCTTGGGTCAGTCAGCCTGGTTTGGTAGGCCTCCTCCTAGATGGGTCGGCCTGGTATGGTCGGCCTGGACTAGTCAACCTCATCCTGGGTCAGTCGGCCTGGACTAGTCGGCATGGACTGGTTGGCATGGATTGGTCGGCTTCCTCCTGGGTCAGTCAGCCTCGTCTGTCGACCTCATCCAGGAGTTGAGACCGAATATGTTCATAACGCCTAACCGTGCGCACAGATCTCTTTCGAGGCCAGAGGGAAGAAATGGGTTTGAGAAATTGAAGTAGTGGTCAAGCTTTCTTCCAGGGCAATGCTGCCATCCTCGGCTCATGGACCAACTACGCCAATGATATTCCCATTGAGATCAAAATCACACAATGGGAACAAGTCGTGCTGCACAATAACATCGATGTCCAGAAGTATCACACCTTTGAGCTTTGGGAAGAGCTCATGCAGATGATTTTGTCGCGGCCTCAGTTTTGAACTCTTCGCAGTCCGAGCTCTCCAGAGTGATCATCTTCTTCGGTTCGGCCGTCATCAAAAAGCAGAGAGCGCTCGATTTCGATGAAGTCGACGTCCCAGATCTGGAGCTCGTCATCGATGGTCCTGTCATCGGGTTTGGAAGCTCAAATGGGCCCTGAGTTTGGATGCTCGGGCCGGACCAACGGATGGAGTTACGGATCTGGGATGGCTGCGCCTTGAGGCAGTCAACGGTGCGCCGCTTGCGCTGCCCATGGTCGGTCATGCCCTCCTCGACGTCGAGGATGTACATCGAGATGAATTCCCCGGCCCGCTTGCTTTGGCTCCTCACTGCTTCTCGGCTCGTCTTTTGGCACGACGTTAGTCGCAGGGGCTTCAATCGATCACTCCTTATTTTATACCTTTTTCCCGTGGCTAGGTGTTCGATATCCCGCTCGCTGCTACACCGTGCACTTGCGGTAAAACTACAACCGTTCTTTAGGGTTACGTCCCGGAGCGACCAGGCAAAGAGATCGACTGTCGGGTCAGGGCTGTACCGTCAATCGAATTGAGTCGCGAATCCATAGGTCGATCAAAAGGAGCTCTGCTAGATCCCCAGCATCCTCGGATGCCATGGGTGTTGCATAAAGCAAGGGTTTTAAGTGGTCCATGTAACACAGTGAAAGCCACCAATCACCCTGAGCTGCTCGTTCCCCCTCAGGTGTTGCTCGGTAGCATAGCCAAGGTAGCTCGGCAGCACGACCATAAAGCTAGGAAAGCCAAATGTTTGGTACACTTGGTCTATTCGGTGGGAAGGCAGTTCGGTCAGTGCATCCCATCTTGGAGGCATGGGCAACTAGGCATGCTCTGCCATGCTCGAGCGGGAGGAGGAGCTCATAGATAGGAGCTCAGTTGGGAATCCGAGTTCGGATGCTCGTCATGGCTAGAAGGTCGACATGGAGCGCCAGGTTCAGATCGTTACATTCGGCAGCTCGACGGCAGCGGTTGATCTGCTTCCTCGGCAGATTGGCAGGGGACGTTCGGTGGCTCCTTGCGGTCGGCCGCTTGGTCTGGAGCATGATCGGCATATCGCTATGGTCGAAAGCCCAACACTGAGCGACATCAGCAGCTCGTCCTGGTCGGTTACTCGGCCTGGAGGTCGATCAGAGACGAGCAACGGTCTGAAGCTCGACACGGAATACCGTTGGCATCTCGTCATGGTCGGGAGTTCGGCCTGGAGCATGATCGGCACCTCGCTATGCTTGGAAGATCGGTATTGAGCACCATCGACAGTGCGTCCTGGAGCCATTGGGCTCGGCGTCTCCCTAATCCCGGCACACCCGAGCTCTCAGACGGGAGCTCTGGGTCGGTAGCGCAGTGAGCAGGGCATCTTGGATGGAGGTTTCCATATCAACAAGGTACATTGGTTCAATAAGCTTAGGCCTGGCCGTTTAGCCGAGAGGCGTAGATGACACGTTCTTGCTGTTTGGGATGATCAAGGTTACAATGATCTTTAGTGACAACTTTGATTGAAAGAAGACTTATCGAGCTTTCGCTTTTGTTGTGAGGATGATGATCCGAGCTTTAGAGTCCGGATCGAGCTTTTCTCATGGATGACGAGCTTTGATCTGAGCTTCAGAGGCGCTACGGTAGCTAGACTGAGTTATCGCCGATTTGATGATGAATTTGCCAACGATTTGGATGACGAGGATGAAAGTAAGCCGAGCTTTCGTATCGCCGTCCGAGCTATCTTTGGTAGTGACGAGCTATCTGTTTATCTGTATCATGAACAACTCGTAAGTGGTATCAGGCTTGGGTCTGACCCGTGCCCCTCCGATGCTTAAATTAGCCTCATGGACCGATTCATATTTAGCATGATAGAGTGATGGGTTTTTGAGTTACTTCTTTGGGGGTTTTCCCCCTCCCATTCCCTCTTGGAGAGTGTCCCCCCTTTTATAGGAGTAAAATGGCTAAGGCCTCTTAATAATGTCTTTTCATATTCTCTCTCATGGTCTTAATGTTGAAGACCTTTGATATGCCTTATTAATGACGATATTCATGTAGAATATGAATAATTGTATTCGTTGATGAAGAAGCTCCAGGGTTGCATTCATATAGCATGATGTGATTTCCACCTCTTGGTCTTCCATCTCCACATCTTGGTCTTCCATCTCTTGGTATTCTTGACACTTGGCCTCCTTGACTTTATGGAAGAAGTTCAATAGCCGAAGTTCGTTTAGTGCGAAATTACACGTAACAAGTTTCAAAAATATTATGTTGGTCTGCCCTATCATTATTTAATTGAAACTCTCGAAAGTTCCACGCTTGCATAGAAAATTGAGCACTCCCTGGTATTTTTTTAGAGAATTGCTATATGCACCCCTACTTATAGGGGTGCATATATGGTTCAGTGCCAGATTTAACTTTAGATAGAAAAAAGTTAGAGTTATTTGGCAAATAAATTAATAGGCTTTCTAATTTTAGAAAACAAGAGTCAATGCACCCCTATGAGTAGGGGTGCAGATAGTTGTGGCCTTTTTTTATTGGAACACTGACATTTCTACTAGACTCCTTGGAAGAACAAGAGAACGACTAAATGAACCGCATGTGCATGTAAATTTTTTCATAAAAAAGAAACTTAATCAATCAAGGTACACTGCACACATGTCTTTACTCCTCTTTTTTGTTTACTTTCGGCAAAAGAGGTACACCGCACCGCATTTTATGCGGTGCAGTTAGCAATCTTAAAGAACAATTATTGGAGCAGGTAAAAGAGTGAGTGGTTGGTAGAGGTCACAAACGGGTACAGTTAAAGAAGAAAACCGAAGAGAAAGACTAAATGCATCTCACGGTCTGAGGTGCAGCCAATCATTACTTTCCAATTTTGAAAAAAAAAAAAAAAAACAAGAGAGAGAGAGAGAGAGGCTTTATAGACAAATTGATATGATTGATTTTTCCTAAAATTAGAAACTAATGATGGGTTGCACCACCAAGCAGAAAAGCATCGCCTTTAATACAGTGGGACGGTCTGAACCGTCTTTCTCAGAGTTATTACTTATTAACATGTCGGACAGAGGCCGTAGCCGTGATAGATGATGTGACCGAGGTTCCACTCTCATGGTTGATCTTAGTGATCCAGAGGAACAACTTGAAGCGCATGAAGAACATGATCCACGTTCTGATGCTGCAACAAGCTCAAACTCATCTACTTTTAAGAACATTAATAAAAACACTTGTTTATTAAATAAAGTGATGGACACTCGTGCTTTAGTACAAGGAGATGGACTGGGAAACGAAACACGGCAACATCATTCACTAACATAACATGGCAATTTACAAAGGCTTGCAGGCACTGACAACTAGGCATTTGATGATTTCTTGCGAGCAGCCCGGAGGTAATCAGCAAATTTCTTCACATACTCATCGTGGAGAAGCTGATCGGCAAATACAGGCGCCGCCTCTCTCGCCTTGTTCCTCAACGCCTCCCCTTCATCGGAGACCATCGCCGTCGTCAGAGCCCTCGCGACCTCGGCCCCAGTGAAGGAACCGTCTTCATTTCTCTCGACCTCGACGCCCAACCCCTTCTCGGCGAGGAACCTAGCATTCAGGCCCTGGTCGAACACACAGGGCAGGAGTATGAGCACATGGCCGTATCTGAGAGTCTCCACGATGGATCCCCACCCCGAATGGAACAGCGACCCGCCAACCGAAGGATGGGCCAAGATTTCCAGCTGCGGAACCCAACCAGCCGCAACAAGGCCTCGACCCCTGGTCCGGCCCAGGAATCCGGCGGGCAGGGCCTCGCTGATGTCGTCGCCGGTGAGCCAAGCAGGCTTCCTTAACACCCACAAGAAGGGCACGTTGGACTGCTCCAACCCAAAGGCCAGCTCGGTCACTTCGGCTAGGCTCATCTTGTACTCGCTCCCGAAGCTCACAAAAACAACAGATCTAGGCTGCTGCTCGTCGAGCCAGCGAAACATGCCGCTGTTTTCCTCATTGTCGTGAAGATCGCCTGGGCTGCTCGTCACCGGCGGGAGCAATCCCACGGGAATCACCGGCTTCGTAAACGCCTTTTGGACCAACTCCAGGTACTCCCCCTCGTTCTCGTAGCAGCCCCTCACCGCGATCGCATCGTATTGCCCGCTCGTCCACCCATCACCGCAATTGATAATCATAGCATGCATGAGTTCCGCCTCGTGCCTCCTGAACGCCAGCTTTGAGTTGGGGAACGGGATCCACTCGGGCTTCGTCGTCAGGCTCGCCGGGGTAGGCCAGCAACGCCTCCGTGGTTCGATGGTCTCCCCCATGAAGGCCATGGTTGACACGTGGTAGACGGAGAAGAGGATGGCCTGGGCACCGTGCTCTCTGGCAACGGTCCCCCACCCAACTTGCATAAATGTCGCGAATTATCCAGTCGGGACGCGATTCGGCCAAGAACTTGCCGACCGGATCTCGGAGAAGAAGGTATGCTTCTGTTAGGAGATGGGATAGGTCCAACGGCAGGTCGACGGTGGCCTCGGCGTGCTCGGGGAGGCCGGCGACCCGAGGGAGTGGGAGCTCGACGAAGGTGATGAGAGGGAGCAGGTGGCGGGGGACCTTGGGGCGCAGCTGCAGCAAGTTTCGAGGGGTCGAGAGGAACGAAACACGGTGGCCGAGATTGGCCAAGGCGATGCCTAGTTGGAGGAAGGGGTTCAAGTGGCCAAAGGCCAGCCATGGGAAGAGAGCAACGTGAAGGTTTGGATCTTGAGGAGCCATTTCAATTCGAGAAAAATTGAGTATCATGAGAGAGGGGAAGAGGTCCAGAACAGCCGCTGGCAGTATTTATCAAGGAATCGAATGGAGCTGCACTGGGCTACTGATTGCAAGCTCAAGTCTCAAGTAATTGTTCCAATAATTGTTCCAATAAAAAAATACCGAGGGGGTGCCCAATTTACTATGCAAGCGTGTAAAACTTTCGAGAGTTGCAATTAAATAATGATAGGTCAGACCAACGTAATGTTTTTGAAACTAATTAACATGTTACAATAATAGTTATACAGATCATAATATTACGGACAGTAATATTGTATGGGTGAGAACCGTAACCTGTATGAACAATGGTGGATCATTGGCTTATGCGACGGCTGAATCTAGACTACAAGTTCTCTACGAACATGCACGCACGAGATGCGACCATATGACGTTGAAGTCGGGTGTTGCCCAATACAAAACCTTTTGACGTTGAAGTCGTCTTTGTATTTTACATGGTTAGCAGTGAGGGTTTTGCCGAAATTGTATACTGTTACAACTTTGGGCCGGCCCACGAAAGCGGAAAAGAATATATCATCCAAATAGAGGGGTACGGAAGGAACACTATGACGAAGCCCATTAATCCCATGAAGCACACGTTAAAGGCCAACCGCTTACACAGTCAAGACTAGACTAAACCACTTTGCCCGTTGAGCATCCAAATACCAAGGGGTCAGATGATAATGAGCTTGATATTAATGGTGTAATAATTGGACATCGGTTATGCCCATTTTCAGGAACGTTCGTGCCACTATTAAAGTAAGACCGTTATACACTAACAGCACTGAGGGGACACCCTCACATATAAATAGTCTTAACGATGAGGAGACATAGGAAGCTCTAGAGTTGTTAAGCATTAAGGTACTCTGACAACTGAATACTTCTTCCACTTTACATTTCTTGCTCTATAACTCGGTGTGACAGTGACTGGACGATCTCCTAATAGGTTGGACCTAACTTCCCTCAGTATCCTCTAAGTTTCTTATTGACTTAAATACCAGAGGGGATTTGGGTCGGAGCCCAGATTCGAACCTCAGACAATTTTTCTGTGCTGCAGATAGCTCGGAATATCTCAGAGTTAGGTCGGGCCTCACATCAAAATCTCGGACTTAGCTCTCCCTGACCCGGGTTCAAGAAACTTTGGTCCCCACTCAACAACTGACGAAGTGCCATGCCACTAGAGACGTCCTCGTCAGCTCCACCACACTGTTCGACTAATTTACCCATCAACAGTAGGCGACGTCTCTGGGAACAAGAGTCAACATCACTGTCAACAACAATGTCTACTCAACCCACCAACCAAGGGTCCACGGGACCATTCACTAGCAAGAACTTAGATGCCCCCATTATCCATGAAGATTTCGGCTCTTCTTCTTCCCAAGGAAGGCCAGAGCCACATCCGGTCACGTTAGAGCAATTCCAAGCATTCTCACAAGTGATCAGTGTCAATATCCAGGCGCTGACCACCGTTATAGAGCGACTGGCGCACCAACCACCATAGGTGGTTTGTAACGACCCGCTTTCGGGGGCCCGTTACTTATTTGGTTTATTCGCAGGTTCCGCAGTTTACCAGTGAAATCAGCATAGCCACAACTCAGAGATGTACCACAATACTCAAACCAGCTTACATGCATTATTACAGTCCAAATTAAAGTACAACAACAACCAGCACACTCTCTCACAAATACATAGAGGAAGTACTAAAAAGGAATGCGGAATAGGAAATACACAGTACAACACACACACCAACAGAAAAGTGGCTAAAACTCTGCAGCCTCTGGATCAATGTAGGCTCTTCGAACTCTGGGGCAATCTCCTTGATCAGGTCTTCGTCTGCCGGTGCCATAAATGGAACCGAAGGTAAGTCACAACAATTCTAGCGATAGAAAAAGAGGAGTGCACAAATATGGAGCTATGGTAAACAAGTGCTGAAAGTAAAGTAGGGACAGACAAGTATGCAAGTGCGATAAGTAAAGTACATCTAGTCAAGCATGCAAGGGTGACAAGTAAAGTAAAGGTGACCGAGCAAGTACAACTAGTACCGTACAAGAATAACCATGACGATAGCTATGACAATAGAAATAATGAGAGTAATTGTGCCGAGCCTAGTTCGTGACTTATAAAGGGAAGTACAGTGAGCAACCAAGAGTCCACCTGATATCCCGGGTTACAACAAAACGATACTGTTCAACAAATCGGTACTATTCAACAAATCGATACTGTTCAATACGAAGATCGGACTGGTCGCTCCCACACTTCCACAATTATAAGTTACCCCAAAACCCAGTGTCTGGTGCATGTTACCGTACTTTGCAGTTTTACGAGTCATTTACTATTCTCACATTTCCTGTTACAATCTTTCTGTCAAGCATGTCTAGTCATCTGTTCAGGTCAATAACTGTTCCGAGACTAGGTGTGTAGTCCTATGTTCATACGAGTACACTATCTAAATTTCCAAGGATAGAATGTACTGTGACTTACACTTTCGGAATCGTGTAGCAAGACGAGGATGGAGTTAGAGCGCAAGGATTGGTACCTGCAAACACAAGAAGATATCAGCTAACGGCTACACTAATTATTATCTAATTAATTAGTCGTTTTTTATTCTCAAAACTGGTTGAAACGGTGTCGGAAAGTGTTCTAAATTTTTATATAGGATATATATGATAAAAATAGTTTTACTGCAAGAGGGAATATTTTTCTGAAGCTTATAATAATTTTTATAATTTTTAGAAACTCAAAACTAGTTTAAAAACCCAAATTATTTAAGTGACGCATATCTTCCGTAATTTCTTCCGGGAGTAATACTAGTCGGAATTACTCGACTGAACATTCAAAATGACCGTCTCGAAGTTTATCATCACATATAATTTTATCACATATTAGTGTGCATGAAAACAACGAGCTACAGATTTTAGACTGATTTATACTTATTTAATTTTTAAGTTCAAGAAACTATTCTGGACAAAGTAGGCGTCTGATCGAGATGAGACTAGCGTCATTGGGTCCGGAATATTGTTTCTGATTTTCTGGAGCTATTCCCATATTTTTCGGAGCCCTATATTTTAAGTTATGTATTTAAAACCATGAAACCCTATTATCTAATTTCAAAAATACGGAAATACGCGTATTTGTAAGAGTATATAAGTATTAAAATATTACAATAAACTTTGAAAAAACATAACTTGAAAACTAAGTGTCGGATTGAGACGAAACTGACGCCTACGCATTCGTGACGAAGACGCGGATCATCTGGTGGTATCCGTTGCTTCGTCCGATTCCAATATCAAAAAGGCACTATTCCTATATATGTATTGTTATATAATTAAATGAGACTGGTTTCGTTTTGTTCTTTTTTTTTGTTCGAATCCTCTCTTTTTTTTAAACAACTTGATGAATGCAACATTCACCTAGTACGTAGCCCAACATAACTCCCTAATTCATTGTAAGGCACATGCAAAGTGTTTAAAACTTAACTGTTTAACGTTCTCCTCAATGTTTTTCTACATGCACCCCGCGCGCTGCTGCTACATGAGGCGTCGACGTCCAGGGGCCACGGGAGCAGGGCCGGTTCAAGCATAAATGAGGCCTAAAGCGAAACAAAATATGAGGCCTAAGTATTAATGCAAAATTTTTAGGAGCCTTCATATAACTGAATTTAATGCAGGAAAATAACGGAAGAAAGCAGCAATTTGTTGTGGTGTGAAAACACTAACAACAATGCAATCAAACGAGCAAGTAATTCACTAATTCAATAATCAGGTCTCCTTCGAAATTTCGGTTTAATTCAATAAACTTTCTCAGTTTCTTGCAGATGACCTAAAAAATAAATTACCAAAGATATTATCATATTAAACCTTAATCTATTGAAGAGTCGAAGAGACTGTCACGAGACGAGACTGGAGAGAGACTAGGAGAGCCGAAGAGATATGATTTGCTAATTTTGAAAAACATAATTTTGAAAAACATGCTAGTAATTTTCTTATTAGAACAACATGTAAAGTAAATTCACAAGAGATAAATAATAGCGGATATACCCCAAATCAATAACCAGAGACTGAAAACCCATCAATTATAATTAAAATAAAAAATAAAGATAGAAATTTACTGTATTGGCGTCTCTGCGCTCTCCTTTGCTGGGTCAATGCAGAGGAATAGTCTTTCCTAACAGCTTGATTGCAGGGTCCATGTCCAAGTCTCTGAGACTCTGAGGCCGAGGCCGAGGCCAATTGGAGCCGATTGGAGCTGGAGAAAGACGTAGTGTCTGAGAGAGTGAGAGAGATGGAAGGTTCGAGGCCGGAGGGCAAGAGACAGATGTGCCGAATCGACCAATGGTGTCGATTGGAGCCGGAGGGAGACTAGGATAGCCGCGGCTCCAATCGAGAGAGAGAGAGAGAGAGAGAGAGAGAGAGAGAGAGAGAGAGAGAGAGAGAGAGTGAGAGTGAGTGAGTGTGTGTGTGTGTGTGTGTGTGAACAACGACGCTTTGGCGTTGGACGGCTAGGTCTTGAGACTTGACTCTTGAGATTCTCTCAACCTCTCTTTCAATTTTATCCGTTGGACCTAAAGCGGACCGCACAGCACAACAATCCCAAAGCATTGCAGCAGGCCCTGCGGGAGAAATAAGATCACATGACAACGAAAATGGTCTGTGAAATTTTAATTAAGCAGGCTGAAATATTGTTGGGCTTAGGAATAAATAAAATATGAGGCCTCTCAAAATTGGAGGCCTAAAGCGGCCGCCTAAGTGGCCTTGCCATAGAACCGGCCATGCACGGGAGGTGGGCGTTGGTAGGGGCGCCTCGATGGAGGTGGCAAGGCGGTGAGTGCCAGTCGCCGATGGTGGCGCGGGCGGCAGTTGGTCGATCTGGCGGCGTGGTAGCGGGTTGCGTGGATACGTGGAGGCGGAGGGAGTGTCGGGGTGACGTCGTGGCACGGCGGGGAGGCGGTGGATGCGGGAGAGGCTGTCGACGTCGGAGGAGGAGAGGTGGCGACGGCAGAGGTCGCGGTGGTGACCCGAGGCGGTGGATGGAGGTCGTCGGTGAGGTTGTGTGGAGGATGAAGCACGGCTGTGCTCTCAGCGGAGCTCCTCGACGTCGTCGTCGAGCTAGGCCGGAGTGTGGGCTCACGGCTTGAAGGGAGCCGTCGGAAGCTCGTGTGTCTTGTCACCGTCCCAAGTCATGAGAGGGATGAAGGGGAGGCCTCGCGTCGTTTTTCGGAAGGCTACCGTTTGCAAGAGATCGCTTGGCCCCTCTTCTTCCTCGTGCTGAGGATTCCTTTTAGTAGCAGTAGCCATTAAGAAGCACAAAGGGACCATTTGCCAACACACATTTATTTTTAGACGAAGGAACAAATAATGATGGCAGTAGGACAAAGAGAGAGAGAATTAGAAATGGGTTTGTCGTTTGCTGGGCTTGGTCTGTGAGAATGAGAGGAGGGGTTTCGATATATTTATAGGTTAAGAAACTGAAATATAAGTTAACCCACAGTCTGGGTTGTTGGATCTGAATTTATTCAGATCCAACCAACTATTTAGGTGGGTGACAAAGGGATAATAGGTGTGGGGGGAGTGTTGGATCTGACCAACAAATCGGTGTGTTAATGAGGGTAGTTAGGATATGATTAGTGGTAGATCTAGGTATTAGTTAGGGGTAAAAGTAATTGATTAAAATTGATTAGTAGAAGTAAAAAGTCATTAGTAAAAGTGATAAGCAAAATACAATATGGTTGAAATTACGGTTTTGCCCCTGATATAAAACGTGTTCGAAATATTACGAAAACATATCCACGGGATTGTATCATCGCGAGAATTGATAATACAAGATCTTTTTTGGGATTTGAGTTACGAAAATACTAGTTTTAGGCCAAAACATTTAGAAATCGGGTTTGCAGGTTCCAGGCTGAAACGATATCAGAAAATTATGAAATTAATGTGGGGAGCCCTAAATGATCATAGGATGGTACTGTAGAAGTTTCAAAACGTTTTGAAAATGTTTGAATAGAAAATAAATTCGTCGACCCAAAACGGTAATTATTGAAAATGAATCTTTATCGAAACGTTTTTAAGTATTTGCGGAAATCTGAAATTGCTGAAATACAATATAATAAGTATAGTATTTGAAAATATTTTTATAAGAATTTTTGAAACCAGTTTTGATATACAACTCCTGACTAACCACTATAAAGAGATTTTTTTAAACAAAAATTTGTTAAAAAATATGTTAAATATGTATTTGAAGTGTTTGAAAAATATAGGCCGTTACATGGTTGCTGGGAAACAGCCCCCCAACTCGGTATTAGGCCACGAGGGAAACCATCCACACCAAGGAGCCATAGGGATGGTGGACCTAATTTGGAGCAGCAAGTCAACCATCTGACTGATGTTACTCCTCCACCTTGGCGAAGACCTGAGGTCGACAACCTCGATGGAGGCCATGGTGATCAAAGGGACGGCAATAACCGCTCCGCCGGGACCATCGGGACCCTCTACTAATGGAATAACTTCTCGCCGTCATAATGAAATCGATGTGGAACAAACAAAGGCCAGTTGCACGCATGATCGTAGCTGTTGCCCCCTGAAGGCTAAGTCTGGGCACAAACAGAAGAGCCGTGGAGACAATCCTCTCCCCTTGAACTCCCACAATGGTTCGGGGGGGACTCTTCCGGCGCCTCCACTCATTGATAGACCAAACGGCGTGGCGATGTACATTTCCATATTTTCTGTCCTATGTTTCGGAGGATGAGCACGTCCCATTGAAGAAGAACATCACTTCAGCACAGCGATTGCCAAAGCTCAAGCTACCCCTGGACAAATATGATGGCACGGGCAACCCTCGCGAGCACGTCTAAAAATACAAGAGTGTGATGGAGTGACACGGGGCGGATGAACCTTTCTTGTGTGGAGCCTTCCACACAACATTGGTCAAGGTGATGAATGAATGGTACAACATGTTACCCAATCGTAGCATTGTGCCTTTTAAGAGCTTATCTCAAGCATTTTGCCGACAGTTCTTGTCGGGGCATAGGTGGAAGCGAAGTTCGGACCATCTGTTCGATCTAGAGCAGGAAGAAGGGAAACACCGCGGCACGCGTTTCAACAATGAGAGGTTGAATGTCGAGGGCTGCACCAACGATACCATCATTTCAGCTAAATGTTTACGAATGTTTTCTCACCACTGATATTGGTGGATGATTCTTGATGATGGTATGGTTGCAGTAGCTGGCGTGGGATGACATTAGCAGCTGATTATGTAGTAATGGAGCTAACCCCTGGCTGAATAGACTTCAATCCAGTTATTTTGATCAAGTCTGAGCTATTTCTGGGATACCTTTAGTTTCCTGCAACATGAAGAGCTCATTAGTGAGGATCAGATCTGTTGTCCGACCTAATCCCCTTCGATACTTTAGTAAAATAGTGACTTAAAGGTAACTATGGTTGATCTGTTAGGAGATCAACTGATAGTTATCGCGTCGAGCTATGGAGGAAATGTAGAATTTTAGTGGAGCAGATACTAGTATAGGAGTATCTAACTTTTTTGGTTTTCAGAAATTGTTCTCTTTCCCATTGTCCGAGAAACTATTTATAGGCAATTACTTTTGAGGGACGTTAGAGCGTAATGTCCAAGCTTTAAAACTGCTTTATTGCATATAGTATAAGCCGTCATCATTGATGACGAGCTTAATAGTCAGTCATTGAATGCCTTCATTTTAAGCTGATGCTTTAAATGAAATAGCCTAGTCAGCTGCGCTGTACTCGTCTTAAATGAAGAAACAACTGGCCTCGTGTAAGGGCCTCCGGGCTATTGGACCGAAGCTGTATGCTTTACTGGGCTGTTGGGCATGTCTACTCAAATAAACAACTCGGTGATCATTGGACCAGCACATTGATGTATCAATCGGTACACATGGACACATATTTGGTTGCAAAGTTCCTTGACTAGTAGACACCTAGTCACATATATTGCTTGTCTTTACTTGAGTTTCTCCTCGATCGCCAAACTTTTCATACTACAGATCAAACCATATTGTTAATCAGTACTTGGGCATCAATCATGTAAACTTGCATGCATATACAGAAAACTCAAATGACACACAAAACTTGGTAACGCAGTTCGGTGCACACACCTACATCTGCGGGGCCACGCCTAGAAAATCAGATTACTCCACTATAAATAAATAATGATTACAATCACTAATATCAGATCTATATTAGGAGAAGCATACTCACCCTCAATACAAACCGCGAAGGGTGATCTCAACCAACCCCGTCGAGTAATCTATGCAAGCTCCCCTTGCATGCAAGATCCCCTTGCACAACCGATTAGATCAACTCACTTGATCCCTACGTGCGTAGCTGCCGGCCTCCCTCCCTGGATGTAGAAACCGCAAGATCCCCTTGCATGAACCGATTAGGTCGAACTCCCTTCAATCTCTACGTGCGTAGCCGTTAGCCTCCATCCCCGGATGTAAAACAACAATCTTTCGAAAGAGATCGGCCCTAGAACAATCCGCATGATGCCTATGTATGGTGGCACCCCTTCAATCATATAAGCTGTTATGGAAAGCAACTGATTTAGAAACCATGCAGATTTTCTTGGCCTGCAAATCTAGGAACCACTTAGGGCAAGGGATCCCACACAAATCTTCAGCAGATCTCGCAAACAATATTTGCGGGTAAATAACTTCCTATTTCATCTTCAGCAGATCCCATATGCACCAGCATACAATTGAATATCTTTGAGAGAATCTAAATAATAATATAAGATCTGGAGCAATTCCAATAATAGATTTTGTAGCCTAAACTATTTCGGGTAAAAATAAACAGAAAAGTCTCCAGCAGATATTCAGTTATTCCGTCAATCAGTTCAGGATCTCCTGAGATTCTGGGCAACAAATCAGATCTGAAATTAGCAACACAAATCTGCAAACCAAATTGAATTTCTGCATACGATCCAACATCCAGATCCCGCATGTTGTAACTGATGTTGCAACATGACTTACAACATAACTGCTCAAACTGTTCGAAAACTGTTCTGATTCCACAACCTGAATTTTCCAGATCTAGTGCTACTAATGCCAACATATAGCAACAGAAAATCAACCCAACACATATAACGCAAACCATTTTATAACAAACGAAACAATAACAATGACTGCGAGGGACAAACACGGTGAGATTATATTCATTTGGGAATTGGGATTTTAGATCGCTAAGACATAGGGGGCAACACAGTGAACCCGATGGGTTTTGTTCATGGCAAAGGTAACATGATCGATCATCTGGCAAGCTCTACGCATCCGACTTGTTGCGAGCCGTGAGGAGGTGATCTGCAAATTTCTTCACATACTCGTCGTGCATAAGTTGATCGGCAAATAGAGGCGCCGCCTCTCTCGCCTTGTTCCTCAACGCCTCCCCTTCATCGGCGACCATCGCGGTCGACAGAGCCCTTGCGACCTCAGCCCCAGTGAAGGAACCGTCTTCGTTTCTCTCAACCTCAACGCCCAACCCCTTCTCGACGAGGAACCTAGCATTCAGGCCCTGGTCGAACACAAAGGGCAGGAGTATGAGCGCATGGCCGTACCTGAGAGTCTCCACGATGGATCCCCACCCCGAGTGAAACAACGACCCGCCAACGGAAGGATGGGCCAAGATTTCCAGCTGCGGAGCCCAGCCAACCGCAACGACACCTCGACCCTTGGTCCGGTCCAGAAATCCGCCGGGCAGGGCCTCGTCGATGTCGTCGCCGTTGAGCCAAAGCGGCTTCCTCAAAGCCCATAGGAACGGCAGATCTGATTGCTCCAATCCAAGGGCTATCTCTTGCACATCGGCTTGGCTCAGCCTGTATTCGCTCCCAAAGCTCACGAACACGACGGATCTGAGAGAAAGAGAGAGAGAAATTTTGTTGTTGGGGATTCCAGATATGACTGAGAGTATTTTATGATCTAAAAAGAGAAACACCATCCTCTTTATATAGGGGCCACTGACATATCTTCCATCCCTCAACCGCCCCGGATTTTGCTCAACCGCCCACGATTTCCTCAACGGCCATGTGAGACTTGGTCTCTCGGTTGACGAAAATCCTCAACCGAGTATCGGGTCGGTTACAAGCAGATTTGGCCATATCAGGCCATAACCAACTTACATCTCCCACTTGGCCTGAAATGGCCAAGTGCATTCCGGTCATACCCTCACTGTCCGTGAGATATAACACATGATGTAATTTCACATACTCCCACTATCAGTGAGATATGCACATTTTATTTACCGAGTACAATCACTATATATGATTGTCTCCTTTCATTATTCATGAAAGTTTTCTTGACTTAGATATTTCTAAGTCCCATCAAACCGACATGTTTGATGAATATACCTGCTGGAATACCCTTCGTCAAGGGATCAACAATCATATCACTTGTTGGAATATAAGTCACATTGACTTCTTTCCTTTCCACCATATCATGTACGTAATGATATTGTATTTCAATATGTCTTCCTTTGGAACTGTTTGCACCACTGTGGATCAAGCTGATGGCTGCTTGATTATCACAGTACATCTCAATTGGTCCATCCACCAAATTGAGATCCAAGTCCAATAGGAACCGTCTGATCCAGACCGCATGAGTAGCTGCCATACTACAGGCTATATACTCAGCTTCTTGTGTGTATCTCGCTACACAACCCTGTTTCTTGCTACCCCAAGAAACAGCTGCACCACCAAAGATGAACACATGTCCTGCAGTTGACTTCCTGTCATCTTTGTCCCCTCCGAAATCTGCATCGGAGTAACCAAGAACCTCAAGCGAATCTGCTTGATAAACTAACTTGTGGTGCACCGTACCCTTTATGTATTTCATAATCCTCTTAACAGCTTCCCAATGAGCTGGACCGGGATTACTTTGATATCTACTAACCAGACTAACTGGGTACGCTAAGTCTGGTCTAGTACACAGCATTGCATACATCAAACTTCCAATAGCCTGAGCATATGGAACATTCAGCCGACTTTGTCCCTCTCCAGGACATTGTTCTTTACTTAACGGCTTCCCCATAACCAATGGTGTAGGGGCCGGATTGGAATTGTACATTCTAAATCTCCTCAATATTGTATGCAAATACTTTTCTTGGTTTAAACTTAACATTCTAGACTTCCGATCTCTAAGGATCTGTATTCCAAGAACGTAGGATGCATCACCCATGTCCTTCATCTCAAATTCACTACAAAGTGCTGATTTGATTCCTTTCAACACTTTAATGTCATTTCCAGCGAGCAAAATATCATCCACATACAGGGATAATATCGTAAAACTGCTCCCACTTTTCAAGACATACACACAGTTATCCAATTTGTTTGTAACGAAACCAAGTTGGATAATAGTGTTGTGAAATTTGAGATACCACTGTCTAGATGATTGTTTTAAACCATACAAAGATTTCTTCAATTTATAAACTTTGTCTTCCTGTCCCTCAACCTGAAATCCCTCAGGTTGATCCATATATATAACTTCCTTCAACTCTCCGTTGAGGAATGCAGTCTTGACATCCATTTGGTAGAGTTCCAAGTCAAGATGCGCAACAATCGCTAAGATTATCCGAATGGATGCAAACTTAGCCACCGGAGAATAAGTCTCCTGATAATCAATCCCTGCTATCTGAGTAAATCCCTTTGCAACTAACCGGGCCTTGAATATATCAATAGACCCATCAACCCGATATTTCTTCTTTAACACCCACTTGCATCCTATGGACTTCCTCTCTTCTGGTAAGTCACATAGCTCCCATACATTGTTTCTCTCAATTGAGTCAAGCTCCCTTTTCATGGCCTCAAGCCATTGATCTGACTCAGATGATTTCATTGCATCTGTATAATTCAAGGGATCAGCTTGCTCATCTATATCAATATCCACAGAGAAACAAGATGGTTCACATGAATATAGATAATAATCGTCCATCCATGCGGGTGTTGTTCTGGGTCTTTTGTTGCCACTAAGGGTTGCAGGCTGGACAGGTTCAGCTGGTTGATTTGCCATAGGTATATTCTCGTTTACAGGTTCATCTTCCATAGCTGGATGATGTACGTCATCCACTATATCCAAGTCATCATTCGGAACATCATCTAGGTCCAGCAAGGGTGACACATTTTCTTGGACTTGTTCCTTTTCTTCTAGATTCTCTAGAAAAGTAGCATCTCTACTTTCAATGACTCCTTTATTTTCATGGAAGAACCTATATCCCTTAGACTTTTCAGAATATCCTATGAAGACACATCTTACGGTTTTGAGATCCAGCTTATCTCTAACCTGATATGGAATGAGAACATGTGCCACGCAACCCCATTTTCTCAAATGATTTAAATTGGGTTTGCGTCCATTCCATATCTCATACGGTGTTGTCTCGACTGATTTTGTGGGAATTCTGTTCAGAACATAATTTGCAGTTAATATGGCTTCTCCCCAAAAATCCTTGGAAAGACCAGAATGCGATAGCATACATCTCACTGCATTCATTAATGTTCTATTCTTCCTTTCAGCCACACCATTTTGCTGTGGCGTATAAGGCATAGTAGTATGCTTCTTTATACCGTACTGAATACAGTATTCCTCAAATTCCTTTGAGTTGAATTCTCCACCTCTATCAGTTCTTAACACCTTTATGTTCCTTCCAAGTTTTCTTTCAACTTCTGCCTTGTATCTTTTAAAGCTTTCAAAGGCTTCCGACTTTCTGCTTAAAATATACACAAAAGTATACTTGGAATAATCATCTATAAATGTTATGAAATATTCCTTATTCCCACGTGTCTTTATGCTCAAGGGCCCACAAATGTCAGAATGAACTCATTCCAACAATTCATTAGCCCTTTGACCTTCCGAGAATGATTTCCTGGTCATCTTCCCAGTTAAACAATGTTCACAGGGTAATGTCCTTACACCTGTCAGTTCCGGTAATAAATCCATTTTGATTAACTGGTCCATCTTATTGTTACCCGGATGACCTAATCTCATATGCCAAAGTTCATAATCAGACAAAAGACACACGGAATAATTCAAATCACCATCTTTATTACCAATATCAGATTTTACAACGGAAAGACAGAATAAATCATGACCGGGCACAAACTTGCACATGGCAAATACTTTCTTGTCTTTCCCAATAGAGACCTTATTGTTGTAAAATCTCACTTCAAGACCCTTCTTCAGCAAAGCCGGAACAGAGACCAGATTACGTCTTATGCCAGGTGCATAAAACACATCTTTGAGGACCATGATGCTGTCCCCAAGATCCAATCTGTATGAACCAATACCTTCTACATCCAGATATGTATTGTTCCCCATGTATATCCTTTGGTCTCCCTTCTTCAGTTCCTGGAAGTCAACTATTCCTTCCTTCGTCTTTGCTATATGTCGGGTTGCACCCGAGTCGATCCACCAGCCTTCAGCGTCTGTTGTTGCAGCGTTACATTCAGTGACGCCAATGAACTCCCGCTTTCCGGATCCTCCTTGTTCTGGGCGTTTTCAGTTGCCCTTATTCCTTGCCTGAGGACAGTTGGCCTTAAAGTGACCATACTTCCTGCATATGTAGCAAGATCCAGGAGGTCCTTTCTTCCCGCGAGCTGATGGCTGGCCGGATCCCTTGAAGGAGGGCTTCACAGGTCCAAGACACTGGTTCCCTTGTGCCTTCCGGTATTGAGCAGCATTCGCCTCTTCCTCCTACACAAGGTTGACGTCCGAGCCCTTCCTCCTAACCAGAAGGTCTTGTTCCATTGCTAGCTGAGCTGGCAAGTCAGTTACGCGCTTAACAGTTCTATTTAGCCTAAGCGTAGTGGCAGCCATATCAAGCGACGGTGGCAGACTATTCAGAATAGTTGCCACCTGAAGCTTCTCAGGAATTTCAGTTCTTGCTGTAGCTAGGTCCTTAGCCATGACAATCATTTTATTCACGTGTTCGGTGACATTGTCACCTTCCTGCATACGGCATGAATTATACCTATGCAGTAGGAGTTGTATGTTCACGTCAGATGTGATATCATACTTCTCCTTAATAGACTGCCACATATCCTTGGCAGTACTACAATTTTCGAACACCTTTATTAGGCTATCGTCCATGAACATTAGCATGAGACTCATAGCCTTCTTGTCATTAATTTTCCACTGTTCTAGCTCTCTCTTCTGGGCATCTGTTGGATTTTCAGGGAGAGCTGGAGCAGTAGTCTCAATGACACTATCTAAATTGTCATGTATAAGTCCATATCTAATTTTCCGGTGCCACATGTCATAGTTGGAACCGTTTAGGCGTTCTATCTTGGCCAGTTCAGACGCAATCAATTTGCTTGCCATAGTTCGTTACTGTTTTGGATAAAGTTTGGTTCAGGTATAAGGGGCCAATAATATGTGGTCAAAACAACTAAAATTAACGTCTAATAACCTAGTCTAAAAATCCAATTTTACTTTAATGAGAGTGCCAAATTTTAATTAGGTTATAGTAAGTCTAAGAACGCATAAAAAAATTGCAATATAATATAATCTGACAAAAGTCTCTACACCTTTTAATTAATGTGTGAGTCAATTTTATATTAGGTTTATGTCGTTAGGGGATAAACTAACTATACAAAAATAAATTGCAGAATTAAAAAAAATACGAGGAACCTGATTAGTGCTTGGAATGCAGATCGTGACTCCACAAGTTTCCGCAGGTAGTGGAGTATTCTGTTGCTTCAGAAGCCGATCGTGTATTCAGGTGGCAACCAGATAAATCGCTGATTACTCGAAAATGGGGCAACCTGCTCTGTTTGTAGGCTTGTGCGTCAAAGAAGAGAACAGCCTGCAATAAATGGTCAGTTCGATAAATTGATGAGCCCGGCTTGAAAAACAACTCCTTTCATCTGAGAACGCCTCGAAAAAATAGACAAGAAATGATTCAAATCTGAATTGAAGTGGAGGCCCGCTACGCGAAATGAAGTGCTTTGAGGATGTAGGACAGAATTATTTTGTGAATGGAGATTTGAAAAATGATTCAAATATGAGAAATGATGTTTCTAAATTTGTGCCAAATCTGAGATTTGTGAGTGGAGGCCCGATGATCGGCAATGAAAATACTGGATCTCAATTTGGTGAAAAATGAGTCAGATCTGAGAATTTGAGGAGATTTTGAAAAAAGAAATCAAAACAGAGAATTTGATTACAGAATGAGAATTTGTTTTCTCTATGGAAAGTTTGGGGAAAAGAGAAAATTTTCTCCCAGATCAAAACAGCGACGCAAGGGGAATGAGTCGGGCTATGAACGGAATAACGCCGGAGCAGGAGGACGTTGGCAGTAGGACGCCGGACAATGTGTTGACGCAGCGATACGAGGAGGATGAGCCGCCCACGCAGCTATGCGCCTTGGGAGCTGCGATGGAAAAAACTAACGTGCAGATCGAATTTGCTTTGATACCAATGAGAGAAAGAGAGAAAGAAATTTTGTTGTTGGGGATTCCAGATATGACTGAGAGTATTTTATGATCTAAAAAGAGAAACACCATCCTCTTTATATAGGGGCCACTGCCATATCTTCCATCCCTCAACCGCCCCGGATTTTGCTCAACCGCCCACGATTTCCTCAACGGCCATGTGAGACTTGGTCTCTCGGTTGAGGAAAATCCTCAACCGAGTATCGGGTCGGTTACAAGCATATTTGGCCATATCAGGCCATAACCAACTTACAGGATCGAGGCCGCTGCTCGTCGAGCCATCGGAATATGCCGCCCCAGCAGCTGTTATCTCTGGTGGGGCTTTCTTTTTCCGGCACCGGGGGGAGCAATCCCACAGGAATGACCGGCGTCGGGCGCAATTTCGGGAGCAACTCCAGATACTCGCCCCCATTCTCATATCAACCCCTCACAGCCAACACATCATATTCTAGCTCCGGCGTCTCCTCTCCACGGCCGGCGGCGGCGGCGTCCGAAACCACAAAGATCCGATGCATGGAATGCGCTTCGTGCAGCTTGAAGGCAACCTTCGAAGGGAAGGGGACCCATTCAGGCTTCGTTGTCATACGCTCCGGCGTACTCCAATGTCGCACCCGCTCTCCAACGGTCGCCGGGTAAAAGGCGAGTGCGGCAGGGCCAAACCCTAACCCTAACCGTAGCCCTAGCCCTAACCCTAATCGTAGCCCTAACCGTATCCCTAACCCTAACCCTAACAATTAACACGTTTCTCGAGGGGGGTCACCGGTGAGGGATGGGTCGGAGGGGGGGGTGGGGGTTTGGGATTGGGGGAGTAGAGAGGGGTCGGAGGGGGTGTCAGCAACCGCCGTCGCCCCAGCTCCATCTCCCCTCCATCAATTCAAAATGAGGCGAGGGGAGCTGGGGCAACGATGGTGGCCGACGCCCCCTCCGTCCATTCTAGCGAAATTAGGGCGAAAAGCGTACCTTGCACGGTGACTGGCGTCGTCGTCGTCGTCGTCGTCGTCGTCGTCGTTGTCGTCGGCTCCTTCGTCGTCTCTCTCTCTCTCTCGGCGGATGAAAGTTGGAAAGTGATCGATTTTTTAGCCAAATTGGGGGCACGGGCTCCCCCAATTTGGGTAAAAAAATTTTACTGGCAACAGACTTTTAGCCACAACAGACTTATCCGTGGCCGTTAATATTTTTGGCCACGAAAATATCCCTGGCTAATACGTAACAGCCACGGCATATTTCTTCACCACTTTTCCATGGCCGATAGTCATCAGCCACGGACAATTCCGTGGGGTCCGTGGCTGAAGGTCAACTAACGCCCACGGAAATGTCCATGGACAATACTCCGTGGGCCAATTTTTTTCCTAGCTACAAAAATTTGGCCACTGACTAATCCGTGGCTGAAAGCCTACTATCAGCCACGGATTTGTCCGTGGCCAAATTGCCATGGCTGAAGACCCTTTTTCCACCAGTGGATGCTTTTGATGCCATGAATGTAATTGATCTTAATGGACAAAACATCATTGTAGACAAGGCCCGGCCTCAAGGGCTTGGTAGAGATCATGACGGGGACCGTGAGCATGGCCCTAGTCATGATCATGGTGGAGGTTCAGATTTGAGTCGGCCTCCTTTACGTGGTGCTCCTGATGAGTGTAGTTTTTGCAAGCAAAAAAGGTCAATGGAAATCTCAATGTCTTATTCCATTGAGCAGAGCCAAAAAACAACATCCCTGACAATAACAACAGAGGCCCCAGCGACAAACAGCCACACCAACCATTCAATCACCATCTGCTCAACGGTGGAAGATTGGAAATTAATTGCCACAATAGACTTACAAATCACCTCCTTCTAATACTACAATGGTTGTGCTGTTAATAGACCCACATATGCTCAAGCAATTTCAAAAGTTCCTTGCCACCCAAGCTCATGCAATTTTTCCCTCCTCGCACTTAGGTTTGTCATCCTCGAGTTTCTCAGATATATCATCCCCATTTTGGATATTAGATTTTGGAGCTTCTCATCTTATGTCACCTGACTTGTCCTCGCTTCTTTCTTTCTTTTTTCTACATAATCTATGTCTATTACAACTATTGATGGCACCCGCATACCTTTAGCATGTGTTGGATCAATTCTCACACCTCACTTGTCTCTCCATGTTATTTACTATGTTCCAAATCTTATCTTGAGTCTTGTTTCCATTAGTCAGTTATGTGAATCAGGATACTTAGTCTCTTTTTCCCCTTCCAATTGTTATGTGCAAGACTCATAATCCCAAAAGCTGATTGGGACATACCATAGGAAAGGGAGACTCTATGTTTTGGATGAGCTCAAGGTGCACCAGAGTTCGCAGGTTCCAGTGTTGATTTTGTTGGGGTTTAGGCGGACCCCCAGAGCTCGGATCCGTATCCGTCCTAAGTCGGACGGACTACGGAGGCACAAAAGCGCAGCGGAAAAACCAGAAATCATATTTCTACACTAGCTAAACTATTTAGCTAGGCTCTGGGGAGCCAGAACCTAGCCCGATCTATGTCGACTTGGAGTGGGTCTGACCACCCCAAGAAGGATCTACACTAAGCGACTAATTAAAAATTACGCTAAAAACGCTTAATCCACATACCCGGAATCTTGGCCCTGGAGCAGGCAAGATGTACCGCACCGTCTTGAGAAGCTCCTCGTAGCCGAGCCGCGTTGACCCGATCTCCCTGAGCCGCCTCGCACCCTCGCACCGATCCGCCCGAGCCGCTTTCGCCTCCGAGCCGATCACACGCGGTAGAAAGTTTCACTTGAGAAGAACCCGCGTCTTGGACGTCCGGATCAGATCCAAACCCCCTTCGTAGTCGTGCTAGGACTACTCCGGAGAATAGGAAAATTAGAGAGAGAGATTTAGTCGCCGATCGAGCCTGCTCTAAAATTCTGGAGCTACTCGATCGTTGACTGGTGTGTGTTTCAACGAGGAGAGTGCACCCCTATTTATATAGGGAGTGAGCACTCAACTTCTCGTTGCGGGCAATGTGGGACAATCCCCATGAAGAGAAAAAATAAATTAAGTCATTTGGCTTAATTTCAACTTTAAAGTTAGCCTTTCACAAAGTCAAACTTTAACGAATTAATTCTCCTCACATACTAAACTTCAGACACCAAACAAGCTATCAATCAGAAAAGCTTGGAATGGTGAACGCGTAGGAACTGACGGTGACGAATTTCGACTTCGTTTGACCCCTCAAACAATTGCTCAAAGTTTAGCAATTTCTCAAAATTCGTAGCCGTCATTAGGGTTTTCAAAAACCCTAAATTGACTTAAGTTGCGGGCGCGCCCGCTAGACTTAGCGGGCGCGCCCGCCCAAGGGGGCAAGGTCGGGCCGCCCGCCCGCTGCTGCAGCGGGCGCTGGCCCGCTGCGTGCAGCGGGCCGTGCCCGCTGCGTGCAGCGGGCCAGCGGGCCCGCTGCATCAGCGGGCGCTGGCCCGCTGCACACAGCGGGCCACGCCCGCTGCTGCAGCGGGACACGCCCGCTGTGCAACGGGCGTGCGCCCGTTGCAGCCAGCGGGCGTTGCCCGTTTGTCTTTGCACATGGGCCTTTTGGCCCAGTGGGTCTAACCCACTTCCCCTTGAACTCTTTCTGCGTTTCTGGGCTCGTTTGAGCTCCGATTTGGACGCGGTTTGAACCTGTGTTTAGACCGGGACGATCCCGTCATCCAGGTAACCCTTTCCAACAAGTTTGTTCCTACTAAATTCGTTGTAACTAATTTACAACACGTTTAGTCAAAGTTAGCATCTAATGCAACGTTGTGTCCCTATTGCTAATGCGACTAACTTTCACAACTTAACTTGTGAATATCATCAAATGACATTTCTCTCTATTCTATATTCCTATTACTAAGACACGAGCACTACTCGGTGTGAGACCCTACAGCCTGACCTTACTACAGGTTGGGGCTCGAAACCCCTAGACGACGGTCACTACGAGCAGTAGCTGTCGTCCCTGTTTCAGAGTCATCATAACGTGATCGACCCTTTGACAAAAGTGTCATAGGGTTTGCATTGGTTGTGTCAGTGATGAATTCCGTTAGCTAAAATCCCTTCGTCAAGACTGTGTTATTGTTGGCCTAGGGTATGGTTTACTGTCAACCCTATTAGACAACATTGGTCAGTATACGGCGGTCTTTATTGTATACACGTTGTACTACTTGCAACGTACCCCGGCCGAGGATTAACATAAAGACCGTACTGAGCCTATAACACTAACTTCCCTTTAATGGAAGTGACGAATCCCATCTTAGTCATTTACTCACCTTGAGAGCTTCAGGTGCAACCCAACCTAAGATCTTTCATCAGGACTGGTCCTCGAAGCTAGATCATGGGTCTAAGCTACACCGTCCGCTCACAGGTTGGTACAGATGACTTCAGGTCTTAATGATCAACTAACCTATCATCACCCTGGAGTTATTAAAGACAGATCATTAAAGTTAACCATTTAATAACTCTAACTTGGTCGTTCAGTGAACTCATTCTTTAATGAGCACCTGTGTCTCGTCTCCGACTTCGCTAAGTCGAATGACTATGAGATCATCATTACCCGAAGGCAAGACGAAGACACAGTGATCTATCCGATGTGTCGATATCCAGTTCTCGACACATCTATGATCACGAACCGTTTAAGACTTACGTTTCTATTCGGTCACTTACTTACTCATAATCGAGATCTCATCTAGATATGTAAGGACCTAACTATAAGTCTATGGATATTATCTAAGTATATTAATACAAATCTTTTTATACCTAGAATAATACGTACCATGTACGGTATGAACAAGACGTATAATCAAGATAAATTGCCTTATGGGCATATATCTTCCTACATCTCCCACTTGCACTTAGGCTATTTATCTCGGTATCTCATACCGTTATAGCATATCAGTCACTTTGACATTTGATATGACAAACCTAAGAATGGTTCTACTAATAAGTATCTACAACGAATTTTAATGGATTGAAATTACATCTCTTGATCACACAGTGTTGATCCTTTGGAAAAATGATCTGGATCAATTTTCCTAACTTTGTATAGCTAACAGTTAGCTTATACGATTTAGATGTGGGGTCTAACATTTCCGTAAGTCAGTTCTAGCTCACTCCACTTTATTGTGTCAATATGTCAAGTACATATTTGACACCCTAAGTCTCTATATATATACTATTAAATCAAAACAATTTTGACTTAATGATTTATATAGAAGATTCATTAAAGTGAAAAATCCTTTTTACTTAGTCCGAAAAACGGAACTAAGTATATGAGCTCGCTCCCACTGACTTTAAGAATTACCTGGTCAAATTTCTTTAACATAATATCTAAATCATATTTAGGTTTATGTGCAAAATATAACCATTTGGTAAGTGCCTCAGATGGAACGTACAAGTGTCAGATTCGGTTTGACGAATGAGTCAAGTCAAGATCGTTTTAAGGAAACTTGACATTGACTCGTTCAATCAAAACGTCCTACACTGTACTTATTCCTTCAACCACATTTAGTATTAGCTCTATTAATAACTAAATGCAGATAATCAAGAATTAATCTTGATTTGCGTATTTTTGTGTTCGCACACAATTTATACGCCCCCTGGAACCTGCACTTAACTACTGATTGACTTCAAGCATTTAGTCAGCTCCAAAATCAATATTATCGAAGCAATACACCATTATTCGAAAATATACGCAACCATCACAGAAAAGCCACATCCACAGAATTTAAGCCAATTCAATTTCAATTGCAACAAACGAGACATCCAATCCAAAACAACGGGTTCATTAAAAGAACCTTAATTTGTTTATCAAAAATAAACCTTGAGTGCAAAGCACTCATTCATTGTTTTCGATCCTTAAAGATGATACATTTTATTCAAATAAGAAAAATATCATCTCCATCACGATCAGCGTCTCCAGAAGTCTTTGAGCGGTCCCAGCAGCAACTGTTGCTTTAATTGCCGACCGATCTCCGTGCTTCTCCAATCTCCAGTTCTTATCAGCCACCTGTATACAGTACACAGATGTCTATAAGTATCTCATACTATATGAATGGAAATAATTGCATTTAATTGAATTTGTACCTGAGGTGGAGGCATCAGTATGCCCCTTCTTCTTCTCTGCAAGATAGATCTTGCAGTTCCTCTTCCAGTGGCCAATCTTGTGGCAATGGAAGCACTCAGATTTCGACGGGGCCCCTTTGTTCTTCTTCTTCCCATTCTTAGCCTTCGCAGGTTGTGGGACCTGCCTCTTCTTTCCTTTGCTTTTCGGCTGGTCGGAAGTAGCAGAGCCAATAACCAGTGCAGCCGGCTTCTTCTCAATCTCCTCAAATTGCCGGAGCATATTGAGGAGACCAGGAAGATCCGTCTCAAGGCTGTTCATTATAAAGCCAGTTATAAAGGGCTTGAACTCGGGAGTTAAAGACTTTAGGATAATGTCCGTGGACATCTCATTGTCCAGGACAAATCCTAACTGGGCGGCGTCCTCCACGTACCCGATCATTTTGATAACATGATCTTGTACGGGTCCTGTCGTCATCTTCGTGCCCCAGAGGTTACTAGTAGCTTCGAACTTGGCAGCTCTGGATCGCTTGCCATACAACTCTTGTGCATTAAGGAGTATGCTCTGAACATCCATATGTTCATGCTTCCTTTGCAGCTCGTTGGTCATCGAAGCTAGAGCAAGGCATCTTGCCTTCTCAGCATCCCTCTGGCACAACTTGAAGGCTTCTTTCTCTTCGTGGGTTGAGTCCTCATCAGGCTTTTCCGGAGCGTCCTCGAATAATATGTATCCAATCCCAGCTAGGGAAAGGACCAACTTAATGTTCCTAAGCCAGTCTTTGTAGTTGGTTCCATCCAACACGTTCTTTTCTACCATGTATTTTAGACCTGAGTCCATTCTGCATTTTATAGATACTTTAGTTAGTATATGTTCGTAGTATAGTTTTAATGGTTTTAATAAAACTATATTCTCCCACTAAATTTATTTAAAGCCATAATAATAAACAATTTATTATAAAATAATATTTGTGAGAGAGGGATCCGACTACCATGAGTCTGACAACCTTGAGTGTATCTCAACAAGTTGTCCGACTCTGCAGTCGGTAGACGAACTCATCGTCAATCATATTTACTATGATTCCCTATCGATTTTTACCCCTAGTCATTTGTGATCATGAGTGTGCTCAACCGGATCACAATGGCTAGCCTAGTCGGACCCTTGTTTTCGTGTCTAGCCTGACTTGCCCCTTTGCTCGGTGTATGCACGACGCGCCGGTTAGGGTCAAGTCTTAGACTACATTCTTGGTTAGAATTACGCCGAAGCTCGAGGGATGAGACAACGGTTTCAGTCAGGTTAAGATGTCAATCAAGAAATCGGTTTCTATAAGATTGACATGTCACGGCTTGAGTGTAGCTCAACAACCGGAACATGTTTCTTACAGTTGCCAACTCCTAAAACAAGGAGGGCTACGATTTATCTTGAACAAGATTATTATCGTATTGACTTAGGTATAGTCGATGGACTTACATAGTCATGAATCGACTCCTTGCGGTCCAGCGGACGCGGCCAGGGAATTGACTAAGCCAGGACCACTTGTTACCCAGTCTAGCTAGGTTGGTCCAAAAACTTTAGCCAAGCACATTGACCGACATCATGATCCATTGAAGGAGTTGTCATCAATCTTATGTTTTCCAAACAACTAAATGGCTTTTAATTAAAAGAACTAGTTAATCCTTATCAACTAGTGGATCCTAAAATTCAAAATTTTTCAGATTGGTTGAACATCTTTTATTAAGTCCTTATCAACTATAAGGTTCTACGTTCAACTTACTACCCCAATCTTATTAGGATTTTAATAAAACAATTCAACATTGTCTTTTATGAAAATCATTATTTAAACATTTTAATGAAATGATTTACAAACAAAGGGACTATCCTAATCAGGTATTTGGTTCGAATGTTGTTTTGTTTTATCAAACATAACATGTCACTAATTAAAATTTCATCTCATAAAATTTTAAATATTTAATGGCTAACCTAATAAGGTTTACAAGTCCATGAAACAACTAATTTATCAACATAAATAAAATGTTCATTTTATGACATACATGAGCATTTGCAAGTTCTAAAGTTATCTACATAATTAAAACATGCAAATCTAAATTTTAACACTTAAAATTAAAGATTAAAATTTAAAGCCTTCATAAAAAAAAATTTTATCGCATAAAACTAGGTCGTACAAAATTATCTAATAATTTTAAACCTAGGCCTTTAAAAATTTTTAACCTTATTTCTAAAATTAAAATATCACATAAAAATTTTAGAAACAACTATGTAGTAAAAGAAATTAATTTATATTACATCTCATGAAATAAAATTATTTCTATTATTTACATATTTAAAACAATTTTAAAACTCTTTTAAAATCTTTTAGAAACCCTTTTAGAAGCTTTCAAATAAAGTTTAAAGATTTCTAACTTTTATGTAACTAAAGAAAAATTCTTAAATTTCAAAAATAAAATTTTTCTAAAGTTTACATAAACTTTAAACACCCTTTAAAAATTTTTAATGTCTCATAAAAATTTACAAAGTATTTAAAACATAGTAGACTACTTTTAGATTTATCGCATAAAAATAATTGTCCCAAAATTAAAACAAATTTCCGTGTTGCAAAATTAATTTTTGAAACACAAAATTATTTTCAAAACTAATAAAAAAAAGGTTTTGAACATGCAAGCTAAGCATTTTTAATAATTTAAAAAAGTCGCTATAGTAGATCTATAGCATAACCGTGGCTCTGATACCACTGTTGGGGTTTTGGCGGACCCCCAGAGCTCGGATCCGTATTCGTCCTAAGTCGGACGGACTACGGAGGCACAAAAGCGCAGCGGAAAAACCAGAAATCATATTTCTACACTAGCTAAACTATTTAGCTAGGCTCTGGGGAGCCAGAACCTAGCCCGATCTATGCCGACTTGGAGTGGGTCTGACCACCCCAAGAAGGATCTACACTAAGCGACTAATTAAAAATTACGCTAAAAAACGCTTAATCCACATACCCGGAATCTTGGCCCTGGAGCAGGCAAGATGTACCGCACCGTCTTGAGAAGCTCCTCGTAGCCGAGCCGCGTTGACCCGATCTCCCTGAGCCGCCTCGCACCCTCGCACCGATCCGCCCGAGCCGCTTTCGCCTCCGAGCCGATCACACGCGGTAGAAAGTTTCACTTGAGAAGAACCCGCGTCTTAGACGTCCGGATCAGATCCAAACCCCCTTCGTAGTCGTGCTAGGACTACTCCGGAGAATAGGAAAATTAGAGAGAGAGATTTAGTCGCCGATCGAGCCTGCTCTAAAATTCTGGAGCTACTCGATCGTTGACTGGTGTGTGTTTCAACGAGGAGAGTGCACCCCTATTTATATAGGGAGTGAGCACTCAACTTCTCGTTGCGGGCAATGTGGGACAATCCCCATGAAGAGAAAAAATAAATTAAGTCATTTGGCTTAATTTCAACTTTAAAGTTAGCCTTTCACAAAGTCAAACTTTAACGAATTAATTCTCCTCACATACTAAACTTCAGACACCAAACAAGCTATCAATCAGAAAAGCTTGGAATGGTGAACGCGTAGGAACTGACGGTGACGAATTTCGACTTCGTTTGACCCCTCAAACAATTGCTCAAAGTTTAGCAATTTCTCAAAATTCGTAGCCGTCATTAGGGTTTTCAAAAACCCTAAATTGACTTAAGTTGCGGGCGCGCCCGCTAGACTTAGCGGGCGCGCCCGCCCAAGGGGGCAAGGGCGGGCCGCGCCCGCTTGCAGCGGGCGCTGGCCCGCTGCGTGCAGCGGGCGCTGGCCCGCTGTGCAACGGGCGTGCGCCCGTTGCAGCCAGCGGGCGTTGCCCGTTTGTCTTTGCACATGGGCCTTTTGGCCCAGTGGGTCTAACACACTTCCCCTTGAACTCTTTCTGCGTTTCTGGGCTCGTTTGAGCTCCGATTTGGACGCGGTTTGAACCTGTGTTTAGACCGGGACGATCCCGTCATCCAGGTAACCCTTTCCAACAAGTTTGTTCCTACTAAATTCGTTGTAACTAATTTACAACACGTTTAGTCAAAGTTAGCATCTAATGCAACGTTGTGTCCCTATTGCTAATGCGACTAACTTTCACAACTTAACTTGTGAATATCATCAAATGACATTTCTCTCTATTCTATATTCCTATTACTAAGACACGAGCACTACTCGGTGTGAGACCCTACAGCCTGACCTTACTACAGGTTGGGGCTCGAAACCCCTAGACGACGGTCACTACGAGCAGTAGCTGTCGTCCCTGTTTCAAAGTCATCATAACGTGATCGACCCTTTGACAAAAGTGTCATAGGGTTTGCATTGGCTGTGTCAGTGATGAATTCCGTTAGCTAAAATCCCTTCGTCAAGACTGTGTTATTGTTGGCCTAGGGTATGGTTTACTGTCAACCATATTAGACAACATTGGTCAGTATACGGCGGTCTTTATTGTATACACGTTGTACTACTTGCAACGTACCCCGGCCGAGGATTAACATAAAGACCGTATTGAGCCTATAACACTAACTTCCCTTTAATGGAAGTGACGAATCCCATCTTAGTCATTTACTCACCTTGAGAGCTTCAAGTGCAACCCAACCTAAGATCTTTCATCAGGACTGGTCCTCGAAGCTAGATCATGGGTCTAAGCTACACCGTCCGCTCACAGGTTGGTACAGATGACTTCAGGTCTTAAGGATCAACTAACCTATCATCACCCTAGAGTTATTAAAGACAGATCATTAAAGTTAACCATTTAATAACTCTAACTTGGTCGTTCAGTGAACTCATTCTTTAATGAGCACCTGTGTCTCGTCTCCGACTTCGCTAAGTCGAATGACTATGAGATCATCATTACCCGAAGGCAAGACGAAGACACAGTGATCTATCCGATGTGTCGATATCCAGTTCTCGACACATCTATGATCACGAACCGTTTAAGACTTACGTTTCTATTCGGTCACTTACTTACTCATAATCGAGATCTCATCTAGATATGTAAGGACCTAACTATAAGTCTATGGATATTATCTAAGTATATTAATACAAATCTTTTTATACCTAGAATAATACGTACCATGTACGGTATGAACAAGACGTATAATCAAGATAAATTGCCTTATGGGCATATATCTTCCTACAGATTTGTCATCTTTTCGTTTAAGTCGTTCTTTTGACTTTTATTTATGACATTCTCACCTTAATCATGTTTCAGCATTGTGCTTACATTTTTTAGCTTCCTCAAAAGCATTAGAAAATTTGAAATTTCATGATATTTCTGATTATAACGGTTGAAAATACTTCTTTGCCATTTGCAGAAGTATATCATTTTCCATGCACCTTTTGAACTGATTCATTCTAATGTGTATGGACCTTCTCCTATAGCCACAAAAGGGGGTTCAAGATATTTTGTTTCATTTATCGATGATTCTGCTCATTATTATTGGGTTTATCTTATGAAACGTTGCTCTGACTTTTCCATGTCTTTAATGTTTTTCGTGCTCTTGTGAAAACTCAACATTTTGTTGTTATAAAATGCTTTCGATATGATTTAAGTAGAGAATATACTTCTAATCAATTTTCTGACCTACTTGCTTCCAATGGAACTATTCTTCAAACTTCTTGTAGGAAAACTCCAAAGCAAAACGAGGTGGCTGAAAGGACACATGCATCTTGTTGAAATAGCTCGATCTCTTTTATTGTCTACATGTGTTCCTAATGAATTTTTTAGAAGCATTTCTTATTGTTGCTCATCTTATTAATAGAATTCATTCATCCTATAATTCAGGTTTGTCACCTTTTGAGTCATTGTATAGATCTACTCCTGATTATTCTTTCCTCGGTGTCTTTGGTTCTACTTATTTTTTCCTTTGCCCGAATGTTGAACGTAGTAAATGTAAGGTTATGATGCTAGTAATCAAAACTAATTGGATCACGTAGCGGAAGACAGAAAATTCAAAAAAAATCAAACTAAAACCAAGGATCTACTGCTAATGTAGAAATTATATTGCTGAATAAAAAACCATAAAGGTCAAACCTTTGCATAAGTATACTCAAGGAATATTTGTAGATCCTTAATCTCTTTCAGTGAAGACTAGAGGCGTTGTGTTCACCTCCTTCAAGCAATGCCTTAGATTTCCTTTCCCAACCAGTGCCATAGATAAATCACAGAATGAAGAATGACTTCACAATTTAGGAGCCTCCAAGAACTCTAACCGTCCTCCTCGATTTGCTAGATTGTAGAATAAGGAGAAGGAAAAAATCTTACTTTATCTCAAGAGAGAGTGGTGTATTCTTATGTCTTAAGGGGGCTAGGATATACCCACTTATATAGTGCTAGGGAAAGCTGAATCTGATTCGGATTAAGTGTTCGTGTAGAACTCAGCCTCATCCCTAAATGCACAAAGAAGAATAAGCATCCTTAATGAGTTCTAATCGCATTAGAACTCTAAGATATGAATTAGATTTGATTTGGATTGATTCTCAATCAAATCCCGCATCAAATCTGAAACTTCGCATCATGCCATGTCAATATTAGTCAACTAGTCGAATGGTAACTATAAGTAGTCGACTAGTACACTATCTATAAAAATTACAGTCTGCCTAGTCGACTAGTGGCTGATTATTGACTAGTCAATAAGCACCAGTCGGCTAATTAATGTTGATTGGTTGTCTTCTATTTTTCTGATCACAACCTCTTGTGATCTTTGACCTAGTGTATCATATATACTCAAAGTTTCTTCTTTCTTTTCGTGAGGAGTTTATAATCAATGTGAGACTCTAACAGTTTGATTCGTACTTCAGTAGTGAACACAATCACATCGTTTCACCGATCGGTAGCGGCTTTAGCTGAGCGTGTCGACCCCTATTTTAGAACCATTATTATCTGTTTTGGGAGACTGGAATCTCTTCGAGATAAACTGGGTCTTATCATGACATATTCTGTGTAGTCCGGTCCCTTCGTCATCACTATGTTGCTAAGGTGACTAGAGTACGGTGTAGAGTCAAATCCCGTTACGCCTTAACCCATTTGAGTCAAATGTGATCCCATAATTGTTAGTTGGGTGACAGTTGTTAACTCTTTAACAAGATCATCTCCTACTCGGGCTAGGGATTTACTATGAAACCATTTACTCAACTACGACACTAACCTCTCATACCAGTTAAGATAAATCCCAGCAGCACGGCCACTCCCTTCACATGCTTCCAATTATACCCAGTAGGTACCGACACATCAACTGTAAAGCCAATGTTCGATAACCACCAAATTATAATTTTTCACATGCAAGGTCCTTTAGCATATCTCCGGTCAAAGGACTAACATGCACCTACTAGCACTAGAGATCTTCTGTAGACACTCAGAGTATGATAATCATCCAGAAGTATCTCTGGCGAGTCGTTCTGTGAACTTATTCTGTAACAAGCACATGTGCAAACAATGTCTCCACACCGAGTGACTATGAGGCTGGTCATTATCATCTAATGGTATAGATCAATGTACACTGGTCTAATCAGAATATCGATGGCCAGGCTCGATATTCCTCTAAACAGGAACAGTTCTGGACATATGATCAACGAACACATTGGTATCATTATCACGATCCCAATGTTTCTCTTATAAGTCCTAGGACTTTATCCATGCATTATATAATCACAACAACCATAGAAGTGACACAGATGCTATCATAAATAAATATTACCAAATAGCTAACTATCCTGAAGTAATGTTCTTAGTGTAAAGATTACCAAATTGGCCAAGTGTGTATGCGACATCAGGTCTAGTACATAACATGGAATACATGATGGATCCTGCATCAGAGGTGTAAGGAAGCTTACTCATGTTTGCTTTCTCCTCATCTGTTTTAGAAGACATAATATTGGAGAGAGTTATTCCATGGCAAGCTGGTACTATAGCATGCTTGCAGTTTTTCATGTTAAATCTCTTTAGCACTGTATCTATGTAGCTAGACTGGGACAATCTCAACATCATATTCGATCTATCTCTATAGATATCCATACCAAGTATTTAGGATGTCTCTCTCCAGTCCTTCATGGAGAAATTTTGTAACAGCCATACTTCGATTGATTCCAACATCTTTATGTTGTTACCAATCAACAATATATCATCCACATACAATACGAAGAACGTAACAGTGCTCCCACTGACCTTTTGATAAACTCATGGGCCATCCTCATTCTTGATGAAGCCAAACTTTTTGACTATCTCATCGAATTGGATGTTCTAGCTCCTTGATGCCTACTTTAGTCCATAAATGGACTCAAGCAATCTGCAAGCTTTTATTTTGATCTCACTAACTTCGAAGCTCTTTGGTTGCATCATGTAAACACACTCTTCTTATATGGTATATGGTATCAAGTTTTGAGAAATTGAGGGGAAAGCAAGTGGTTGGAAGCCCTCATAGCGATTAAGCATCGCAAAATGAGTCGGGTAAGTAAACTCTTGATTTCAAACTTTCGTATTAGATATATGCATGCTTATATGTATTGCATATGATTATATCTTAATAATGATTTCTATTTAGAGCATGCTTTGGTTTTGATTTTCGTATAATCACATTAACATGTCTCCTTGATTATATTGGGGTTGTATACATTTATGGCAAGTTGCCACATTTATGAATTCTTATCAGTTTCTATGAATAATCATTTCCATAAATTGATGGCTTTGTAAAGTTATGCCATGTCCTCGGAGAGGATGTGATTTTATGCATAATTGGTTTCTAAGACATTTTTCATCCTTCAAGCGTGATAATCATGGATTTTAATATGTATATAAGAAATCAAATTGTGATATGAATATGTTGATTTTAGTATGAAAGAATAGTTTTATGATATGATATGTATCGAACTTCTTCATGCAAGTAAATATCGTATCTTATACTTTGCTTATGCCTTATTTGTGGGCGTTGCATCCATTATACTTGCATGCTTTCTTGGATAAGATTGCATGCTTAACTGACTTAGTGAAAATGAATATATGTAAGTACATGATAATGCTTGGTGGATGTTGATGTGATAGTATGATTTGGACATGATTTCTCGCTTAAAATAAACCAATATACGCATGACATGATATACTCTTCATGCATTCACGACATCATCATGTATTCATATATTATAATTTCGTATTTTTTTTTAAGATTTTCATTTACTTACTGAGGTATTAGCTCACCAGCATTTTGATGACCAAATTGCAAGACCAGACCCTTCAAGAGATGCTTAGCTTTGAGGAAACCCCTGCATGTTGCCCATTTGAATATCTGAGTAAGTATGCATCATCCGAGTGCTCATAGTTGGGAGTGGTCAAGTAGACCCTTTGATGTAAAAGTAATAAATGATTAAAATGGCGAACAAAAATAAAATCAGAGGTTGAAATCATCCATTCCCTTCCATCATGATATTAAACACACCCCCAAAAGCCAGCATCCTTTTGAGTAATCATATGGTTGAATCCAAGTAGATAACCAAAGCCATTAGTATAAACGTGGTCACATGATTACATTGCCCAGTTGAAGACTTCTTGCTATATAACATAACATCTTGCATAAACAAATTCATTGGAATAGCAACCACTTCACTACAACAAAGAAAATCTTGGCATAACCGGATCTTCAGGACATTGCAGGATCCAAATTTCACCGAGGCACCATCAACTACATGTAGGGATGCAACCCGAAATAACCCAAACTTGGAAAAAATTTCATTATACAAGGAAGAAATAAACATGAGAAACAAACAAGGGATCATAGAATTTCAATGTTACAACTCGGCTGAAGGTTCACTGCAATGGGGCTGATGCTCAAGCGCCTTAACATGAAAAGAAAGGAAAAGAAAACTGAAGGCATAAATGCGTCCTAGTGACATATCATGATGTCCTCAAAGTTGCATGCCAAGCTTTGAAACCCAATAGTTGATTTGGTCACGTACGCATTCAGACCCGGTTGAACCATAAGAACAAAACTTCTTAACAGAATTTTCGACTCCAAGAAACTCATAAACATCCTCTTCAAATTTTGAACTTATGCCCCTTAGTTCATCAAGAGTAAGGTCTGATAGTTCGCACTTCCTTGACACACACAAAGCAACACATCTTCCAACTATATCATGAGAGGTTCGAAATGGCACTCCCTGTATTGATAAAAGACAAACCAAATAGAGCACAATAAGCCATTATATAAACCGCGGTAAGCCATTATATAAGCCGGAAAATGAGACAATAAAATGGTAAGACGAAATTCTAGTTGTGAAAATAGTCCAATCGGTCACCCAAGTCAACGATCAGCACTGTCCATCTTGATATACTCATCAGTACTTTCTTCTAAATATTTAAAAGAATTGAAGCCTTCTAAGAAATAAATCAAGGCAATCACAAAATAGATGGCTTTAAGCTGCCTGAAAAATTACCAGCAATGAAATAGGTAGGTCATGGTCTTGGAACCCTAATTCAAATTTAATAATTAGACACACTGGCTTGTAGATATGTTGCATCGATGGCTGTGTCTCCCCTTGATTTGGACAACAAATTGGGCCATCTCACAATCTCATTTCTTGTATTTTTCTCTATAGAAGCCATGTAATCTATAAGGCTAAAGAAAAAAAAGAAGCAAATCTAAAACCTAAAGACAGATGCACACACAACTATAACAAGGACGCGTGACACAGTAATTCCTCAAAAAGTGCAGGACACAGAGACACGATGGCAATGCATAAAATATTTACAAATAAGAAAGACTGAGTGCATATATAAGTTCATACATAGATACATCCATGAATCCAAAAGCAACGACACATTTCTCATCATACAGCAACATTCGCGCATTATAACCCATCACATACTGTTATGACTTAAAGTAAATTCCAAACAGTCATTGTCTCCTCAATTTTACAGAGTTGCTTAATACATCTGACTTTTTAGATCGAAATATAATTACACTCGTCATGGTTTTATACAAATAAACATTTTGGCAACCTTTATCCAAACCCTTGTGTTGGACTTTTGGGATTTTTTTTATTTGGGGGGGGATTCCCCGCTGTGTTGGAGGATGATCCCTCCGTTCCGTGTGGACCTCGACGCGTCGCACCCCCCCCCCCCCCCCCCTTTCGTCTTCGCTCCACTGTTTGGTATCCGGGGCATGTGCCCATATATACCCTCTGCCTCCTTCGGGCACTTTCAGACCACCTCCCTACCGCACATCAGCTGGCCCGTCGTGGCATTCTTGATCAGACCACATGTGTGCTTTGTGGCACTCTCCCTGAGACTGCCAGGCACCTCTTCATGTGTGAGTACGGTTCCTTTTTATGGGAGTCTTGTCGGCTCAAGCTGGGCCTTTCCTCCTGCTCCAGATCTCTGCACGTCGTTGTGCACCTCCTTAGATGTCGGTTTGGAGCTGGGGGGAAGCTTTCTGATGTGGGTAGGCTTACCTTGTTGACCTCAGCTACAGTTTGACATATCTGGAAGGAGCGGAACAGTCGCATCTTCCAATCCCAGTCGCTCCCAAGTGCGTCCCTCCTTGCCAGGATCTCCTTGGATATTGCGACGGCGACCCCCGGATGAGGATGATACTGAGTCTGGTCTTATTTTTTGGAAACTAGGGGCTGATTTGACCCCTTGTTTCGTGTATAGTTATAGTTTTCTTTGTTCCTTATTCCTAGCGGGTCTTGTACTTGGTTGATCATGTTGCTGGTGACTGCTTTTGCCTCTCTCAGCATTGTTCTGCTTGTTGCTACTTGGCCCGCTATGGTTACTTGTACATCCTTTTTGCATGAATATACATACTCACTTACCTTTCACACACACACACACACATATATATGACAACCCAGAAAAATCCCCTTCCTCCTCCCTTCGTTTTCGGCTTAGGAGGGTAAGGCAAGAGCCCGGCCGAGACTATGCAAACTGGGGGTAACCGTCGTGCCTCCAACAGCCCCCGGGTAAGTCCGAGAGGGGAGATGTAGCTCCAGGGTAATTACCACTAAGACACCCTCTCGTGGGCATAGTCATTGATATATATATATATATATATATATGGTAATTACCACTAAGACACCCTCTCGTGGGCATAGTCATTGATATGTATATATATATATGTATATATATATGTATGTATGTATGTATGTATGTATGTATGTATGTATATGTATATGTATGTATGTGTGTGTAATATGAAACAAAAGCGTCTGAATTACTTGACATGTGAACAGGAAGTTTGTGACAAGAGTTCTTAAAAGTGTCTGATTCGTGTCAGCAATGACGTGCTGCATGTCTGACAAACGAATTTAGGATAAAGTTATTTCAATTCCTCAAATCTTTTCACTCATATCATTCTTTTTTATGTATGGTCTAAATACTAAATTTCATGAAGTTCAAACACATGTTTCCCCCTCTTTTTTCTCCTTGCTAGCAAAAAGTTCTAGCTACCACCTGCCGACTAGTTTGGTAGGATTGTGTTCCAACCCATCAACCCAACTGAGACCATACTTGATCTTTTGTGTACTTCGCTCTTTGTCAACGTTAAGCTTCATAGTACAACAATGGGACAGATTTGTTTTGGTTTCACAAAAACAAAACACAGCCAGTCCATGATGTCACTTACGGATTGTGCTACAGTGGTATGTCGCAAATAACATGAGCTGAACTTACCTTCTTCACAAGATAATCTGCAAGGGTAGTAGCATCAAGATGTCCAGCGGGGAGAGATTTCTGTATTCTTGAACGGTTGAAGATGATGTTCTGTGCAAATTCAGCCGTTACTTCAAGCATCCCAATGATAGTTCGGACACTATCAAATAGGGGTTCCTTATCTTCCTGCTCCAAAGAAAATAGATTGATAACCAAACTGAGCGAACATACGTGGTAATAAGTAATTTCATTTTCCAATGTAGAACAATTGCCAAAATAAGCTACATTACACACTCGGATTACCTGGAGGTCGCGATTGTAGGCTAATGGGAGCCCTTTACACAGGACCAAGAGTGTTGCAAGACTTCCCACAACCCTAGCCGACTTTCCACGAACAAGTTCCATTGGGTCTGGGTTTTTCTTCTGAGGCATGATACTACTTCCAGTGGACACAGAATCACTTGGGGTCAAGAATCCAAACTCTTCAGATGCCCACAGAACCCATTCTTCACCTAGCCTTGAAAGGTGAATGGCGGTGATCGAATTGGCAGACAGAAATTCCAACACAAAGTCACGGTCTGATACTGCATCAATGCTGTGCATACAACATATTCTTAGAAGAGAGTTGCAATTAATTTCAATATGATGGGATAGCTTAAAACAATATTGCTCTTCTAGAAAACAAAATTCTTAGTCATGTTAAATTCTTCAAGGATGAAAACTCATTGCAACAACATTTTTAACATTGCCAGTGCTAAGCAACGCAGATGAATTACTTGATGTTTCAATCTCAAAGATCAGTAAAATTTCTCAAGCATCTGTCAATACCGTCAAAAGAATTCACAATGTTTCATGGTGGCGACAAAGCACAAAATTCCAGCAAAACTGAGTAGGTTCTCTCTCTAGTAGTTCAAACTAAAATGAGTATATTGATGGAATACTACAATGACAAATTTCTCTTTCAGATTTGAAGATAAAATGTACATGTACATGGACTCCTTTTTAATGGAAATTAAAATCTTAAGAGAACGGATCACCCATCTTTCGCCTTCCAAGATGCAAAAAAACATGAGATATACACATGTTTGGTGGACCATATAAAAAGGTAGTCTCTATAAACTATTGATTATTGGGACAGCATCTCCCACTGAATGTAACATGGAATAAACGAGATAAATGTTGTGTCAGAAAATCAAGTGATGTGATTAGGCCTGGGAATTCGCCTACTATATGGATTCAACAATTCCATACATGTTTTCATGTATATTTCCAATAGACAATTGACATACTCCATATTTTTTCTAAATGCTATCCATACAAACAAATATTATTCAAATGTATAAAACTTCTGCGAAACATAATCGTAAATGGAAGCAAAATGATTAGGAAGCCTGTGGTTTGTGTGAGACTCCAACTCTTTTACCATAGTTTATTTGTGATTATATACTTCATAACTTTTCTGCTTTAGCGAACTCCACCTTCTACGTGATTAATGTTAGCTTTATTTCAGTTATAATATTACTGATTTTTACTCATTTTATTTAATATTTGTACTAAATCTTTCATTTCGTACTATTTAATGATTGACAAATAATACTTGAACATATGCATATCCAAATATTTGATGTTTGCATCTTTTATTACCAAATGTGAATCCATTTTATAAAGTATTTAGATAGGAATATACATGTATGTTTCCTGCACAGTATTTTTACCATGGGAGCTACGCGCACATACCGTATGGCTCTGTGCAGAGTTCGCCTGATTTACAAGATTGTCATTCAAAATTTCTCACCCGCGCACAACAAATAATAATTTCCAAATTGTCCCCCTTGTGCGCGGTAAGCAAAACGCGACACCCCCGGCCACAGCGACAGCCGACACTCCGATTCAGACTCCAACGACCGTCAACGACCGCCGACGACTCGCTCGCGAGCAGCTCCTCGCCCTTCTCCCAGTAACCCTAGCCCACCCCCAACCCTCACCGACCGCCGACGACTCTGACTCAGACTCCCCAGACGACCACCGGCTCCTCATGTCGATAGAAGGATGCCGCCACCGTCTTCTAAATGGGCACTTTAACCGAGACTTGCAAGTGCTGCTTTGGCCATCTTCTACCTACTTCGTCACCTCCTCACCCAATTTCCTATCTCATGGCGACTCCCCCATCAAAGAAGCCCAAGATTCAGTCTTCGATTCTTAGCCCCTCCCCCCCTCCCGTTTCTCTCCCGCCGACACCCCCCTTTCCCGCCCTGTCCACGGCCACTGCTCCCCTCCATCGTTCGTCATCTCCTCGGCCCCCGGCCTTCGATCGACATGAGGAGCCTTGATGTGATGCAAACTGGGGAAGACGAACGATGTCGGTGGCGCGGTGGAGTTCACATTGATCGAGTTTTTCTTCACGGCAGTGGAGTTCACTGCAAAGAGAATGTCGGGTCGAGTTCTTCACGGCGATCGGCTTCGTCTTCACGGTTGTGCTCGCTGAGCAAAACAGTTGTGCGCTCTGAGCAAAACCACAATTTCCGTAGGTTTTTACTCAGCGCGCACAACCGCTAAGTACAACTGGGGTAAAAGTGGAGTAATTTTTTTTTGGCAAACTTGAGAATAAGTGGTTGTGCACGCGAGCAATTGGGTACGAGCGCGTAGCAATCCCCTTTTACCATACGCCGAATGGCTGACAAAGGTGAGAACGAAAGGCAAACATTGAAGGATCTTCTGATGGGGAACGACGGCAAATGGTAAGATTTAGGGTTCTAAGTTAGTAAGATTTGGGGATGAAAGTAGGGATTTACAAATTTGAGGAAAACTAATGGATCTATGAATTTTAATCATAAGTATAAACAAACCTACAAATGACTTTCAGGCATAACACCCTCACTCACGAACACCTCGCATGCGATGAGATTTCTAAGAAATGTAGAGTTCTTCATGAACCATCTCAGGTTTCTCTTAAAAAATCAACTCTTCTGAGTACAAGCTTATTTATCGGCAAATCTAGATGCACAACATGTGCAATAAAGTGAATAAACTGAAACAAAACAAAAGAAATAATAGAAAAATACTCTAGAAGCCTTTCAATTCAACGTGCACAAAACATGCCTATTACGTAAAATAAATTAAATAACATAAATAACTAAAACAAAGCCTTTCTTTGTTGAATCTTTAGCTTATATTTGATCTTCAGCTTTCAAATTAATGAAGCTTTGGTGCACTTTATCATATGTCAAATCTTTCATTATGGGAGAAACTCTGATCTTGAGTTTTGAAGAGAAGCAAAATCAACATGCTTGAACGACCAACTTGTAGTAAATATTTCAAAGGCAGTGAAAATAGATCTAAAAATAAGCGCAAAACCAACAAATGAATATCTGGAAACATGAGCTCAATGTGTTTTGACTCAAAATCAATAGGTTGCCAAATCTTAAACTCTGGCATGGACTCGATTTCAAGCCCAAGTCCAGACTCATGCTAGGCTTAGGCTTAGGCTTAAGCTTAAGACTCGAGCTGAGGCTTAGGCTCAAGCTCTGATTCTGCAACATCTACCTCTACTTCTGGCTCTGTGGGGTTCTGACTCAAGATGTGACTTCAACTCAGGCTCGAGCTCTAATTTAGGCTCTTATTGTCTCTTATACAATTCAATCATATTGTGAAGTTCCTGAAGAACAAAGTGTCATTGTTTTGGTCGCATATCAAATTGTATATCGTATATGTTGGAAAATTGAGACCCACCCAGTGGATTTTGATGATGTGCAAAAGTGATATGAGAACTAACATATTTGTTTGAAGTGTGTATAGAATTATTTTTATAGCCATGAAGTTTTTGGGTGCATTGTGAAGAATACGAAGAAAAACGAGCCAAGATCAAAAGTCTACTAATGAGCCATGATTTGAGGAAGATGAAGGCTCCGACGTCTATAGCTTACGAAGACTTAAAATCAAGTAGAAACGGCTCAAGACGAAGAATGAAGAACAAAGGCTAGTGAAGTGTGTTTGTGTAAGTTATAGTTCAAAAACATTAAAGCCAATATATATGTGTTACACACACAAAAATTCTTGGAACATGGTTTTTAAATATGTTAAACCATATATTATTTAAAAATATCTTTTATAAAATATTTTCAAGTTTTTTTGAGTATAAAACTCATGTGTCAAATAATAGCCAACTATCCTCATCAAATAGCCGATTACTAATAGGAAGATTTTTATCAAACTCTCTGTCAAAATAATAGCCGACTATCATTGACAATAGCCGACTATCTGTATGTGATAGCCGACTATCTCCAGAATAAACGACTATTTGGGTCAAGTTTGACAGATTTGGCAATTTTTATTTAAATTAAACTAGCCGTTAGAGAAGACTATTTAAGCAGATTTACAGCCGATTTCAAGCTGATTTCAAGCTAATATTTTTCTATAAATAGCTATGATTTCAGATATTTTAAACATATCATTTTTTATTGAAAGAAATCTCTCTTGTGAAAAAAGTTCTCAAAGCTCTATTCGTTGTTCTTCAAATTTTCAAAAGGCTACTGATTTTATTTCTTTTGTGCTAATTTTAAAGATCATTTTCAGTTTCATTTTAGCCTTCAAATAGTTCTTATTTTCAATTTGATCTCCAATCTTTAAAAGCTTTTTCTTTTAGATTCAAATTGCAAGACTATTGCTTTTAATCTTTGTGATTTAAATCCATATCTTTTCAAAGATAAAAGTCTTGGATATTGATCTCTTCAAGTTATTTCTTTTGATCAATTTTGTGATTATTCATATCTTTTATTTGATCAAAAAGATTTCGATTTCTTTTAGCCACGATATTCACAAATATACACATTGGCTATAGGAATCATTGTATTTCATCACATCTATTAAAAATAGCATTAGAAAATGAAACAAACAAAAACTTATAAATTTGAAATTGAAGTAAATTATCTAATATTATATGCATCTCTTCCTCTTCTTTTTTCCATCACATGTTCTTCCTCCTTGAATCTTAAAACATTCTTAAATGACCATCCAAGTAGTGTCTCGTAGGAGATAATGAGTCTCTTTTTCCGTATCCACTCATCATCGGATTCCATATCCGACAAACAAATCGGATCATAAGTATCCATCTTCTCTTCATTCTTTTTTACCTCAACTCCAATTGAATGTTATATTTCATAAAACTAAGACATTAAGCCTTAGTTGGTCCAATATATTTCTCCTCTTGGAATGGACAAACTCAAAAAATGTTCCAATTCTTCTCACATCCTGTATCGCTACATGTAAGGTTCAAAACACGGATTGCAAGCTTTTGAAGATCTTTACATTCTTTCCCATAACTATCCCACCATGTGACAAATAAAACCAAGAAAATGCACAAACTAAAACAATTCTAACCCTAAGTAATTTATTTTGAATGGTAAATTGGTAATAGTCAATTAGATAGATAGATAGATAGATATATAGATATATATATATATATATATATATATATATATAATATAAAATGTACCTAAGAACGTGCGCAGGTAGAATTACCTGCGCACGCCCCCTCTGTTCGGGGTTTCTAAATATTTTTTTTTGAATTTTTTTTTGCAGTAGCTAGATATACTTGTTATGAAGCTCCCCACAAAATTTCAGGTCAATCCGACACCGTTTGAGCCTCCGTTCATCGATTTCAAAAACGTTGCGCAAAACTGTCCAGATTCTGGACAGTTTTGCGCAACGTTTTTGAAATCGATGAACGGAGGCTCAAACGGTGTCGGATTGACCTGAAATTTTGTGGGGAGCTTCATAACAAGTATATCTAGCTACTGCAAAAAAAAATTTCAAAAAAAAATATTTAGAAACCCCGAACAGAGGGGGGGCGTGCGCAGGTAATTCTACCTGCGCACGTTCTCAGGCACATTTGCCCCATATATATATATATATATATATATATATATATATATATATATATATATATATATATATATATATATATATATATATATATATATATATATATATATACTTACTAGCTTGCTTCTTCTTTCTTACCATTCCTTGAGCTCTCTTAAATCTTTCTAAATGTTTATTAATCTTCAACCGGTCCTCCAAGAGATGGTTACATCCTCTCAATAGTTCAATAGTTCGATACAACTCTATCTTCACGTCTGTATCTATAAGAAAATTTTGTTCATAATGAAACCTATAAAAAGCAAATAAAAAATCAATAAATTGCAATCCATCTAATAAGTAAAAAGGATTGAAATAAATGTACACATTAAATTCTAACATTATCTTATGATTCTTACCTATGATTAAGAAAGTATGTGGCTGAGCATATGAAGTTATAGCTCTCACCTTTCATTATTGATGTCACACACTCGTTAATATCTAATCTTCACGTGCACAAAATTCTTAGCAATTTGCTTTAACTCTGTCTATAGCCTCCTATGTAGCATCGCCAGGTTCACATCATTGTCCACAAGCCTAAGCACTTTCACCAAAGGAAACACACATTTCAAGCAATAGCCCACTTGGTTCCAAAAAGTACCGTCTATTATTAAAATGGTGTACTTCACATCCAATGCATCATTTTTTTCTAAAATAAGAACTTTGTTGTCACTCCTTCGAACCAAACATAGCCCTTAATGCAATTTTTTACTCGGAGATGCTCTTCAAGGCAAGGTTTGAGGTCTCGGTTTCGGTCTTCGTATCGCTCTGTCAAAAATTTAGGTTTCGGTTTCGGAATCACCCGTTTCGACGGTTTCGGTTTCGGAATCACCCGTTTCGGCGGTTTCGGTCGTGAGTTTCGATTCGTTCGTATCGGTAGTTTTAAATACTTAAAACATATCAAATACTATCAAATACTTAAAAAATAAAGTATTAATCATATACTATCAAATATTTATCAAATTTGTATTACTAATATTTATTTATAAATTTGTAGATATATATTTATTTACCAGTTTGCCATTATTAGTATTTAGTAGGCGTTGCTTTGCATACCCACCATTTTACTCTCCCCACATACCACGTATTTACTAGTTTTCCACAAAAAATCTAAGTTGCTTTGCGCACCCTCCATTTTGCTTTGCGCACATACCACTTATTTACAAGTATGCCAAAAAATCAACCGGAGTTGATTTGCGCACCCACCGTTTTACTCTACACGCACTACCACTTTTACAAGTTTGCCCAAAAAATCTTCCACTTTAATTTACAAAAAATCAAGAGCAACATCTATTGTCTTCCTCTCTATCTCACGATACTCTCTTATGGTGGATCATCGAGGCGGGCGACGAGGAGTCCGTCAAGGCGAGGCGGCGAGAAGTTCGTCGGGGCGGCGTGAAGTTCGTCGAGGCGGCGAGACGGCGGGTGAGGACTTCACCAATGGTAAGTTGATTTTTTCGTCTTTTTCCTTTTTTTTTCTTTTTCTTCTTTTTTTCTGCAATATTTTCCCGTCTCCGCATCTTTTCGTCTAGTTTTTCAATTTGGGACATGGTAGTTATCGTTTTCAAGTCGAAACCCAGCCAAAACCGAGAAAGACTAGACGTTTCAGTCTTGGTTGCCACCGAAACCGAAATGATATGGCTGGTTTCAGCCGATACCTCAAACCATGCTTCAAAGTAAGGTGGTAGTGAACCTTGTCACTACTAGTCTTGCCAACTTTAGATGACCTCTTTCGAGATGATGCCATTCTCCTAGCCTTTGATTCGAGAGAAAAGATGCAACTCTCCACAAACTATGGTTCTAATCAACTCCTAGGGATATCTATCACAAAATTCTGCATTAATCCCAAACCCTAGCCGTCACCTAATTATAATCCATGTTTCTGTTCAAAATTACAGAAATTACAATAATAGCACCGATGCCCAAAATTACATAATTGCCCTTGGTTTAGTCCCTTCATCCCGTCGAGCCGTCGACACCTCCTTTGGTAAGTCACAATCGCATCATTACTCTTCAAAAAAGCCACATTGTCCTCAAGATGGAAGTCTGAAAATTGTTGTCGGATGACTCCAAAAGGCTCCCAAGTAGCGTCATAATCAAGTTCTTTCCCATGGATCAACATCTCTCTGGTCTTCGTATTTTTTTCCACAGACCCCTTTCAGCTCTAGTGGCTCCAAGATCATCTACATGTCCTCAGTCAAAATAGGTGGTATGATAGATGAATGTGTGTAATCTCCAATAGCCTGATGCAGTTGTGATACATGGAAAACTAGATGTATGGTAAATGTCATGGCAGCTTCAATCTGTAATCAACATGTCCAATCTTGGCATCTATCTCATAGGACCCAAAATAGCAGGCTGTTAGCTACTCATTACGCCTGTGGGTCAAGGATCTCAGGCAATATGGTCGCAGCTTCAAATAAATTCCGTCGTCCACTACAAACTATACATCTCTTCAATGGACATATGCCTTCTTCTTTATAACCCGTTGTACTCTAGCCAAGTGTCTTTTCAACTCCTCTAGAACTATGTCCCTCTCATCTAGGTACTGATAAACCGCAACAATGTAAAGCTGTGGTTGTAGTGTATCAGATGTGGAGAATCACGCACATATAAAATTTTAAAGAGTGAGGTCTAAGTAGATGTGTGATAAGACGTGTTGTACAGTACTCGGCCCCACGCCAACCACCTCACCCACTGCTTCGCTGCTTCGAAAACAAAGCAGCACAGATAAGTCTATATGCTCTTATTGACAACCTCGGCCTGGCCGTCAGTCTATGGATGATAACATGTGCTTCTCTTAAGAACATTCATTGGCATCTTGAAGAACTCTCCAAAAGTGGCTCAAGAACACATGATCCCTTTCTGACACTATGGACTCTAGAATCGCACGCAACCGCACTATCTCCTTCAGGAAAGCCGCTACAACTGTCATCGTCGTGTATGAGTGTCAAGGACCACAAACTGAACAAACTTGCTGAGGCGGTCCACCGCTACAAATATAACTGAAAATCCATTTGATCTCGGCAATCCTTCGATGAAGTTCATGCTAACCTCCTCACAAACTCAATCTGACAAAGAAAATATTTGTATTAGTCTTGGAGCCATTACCAGATACTTGTGACACCGGCAAATATCACAGGCAACCACCATCTGTGCCACATCTATCTTCATCCCTGCCCAAAAAAGCTCACCAACCATCCGTCGATAAGTCTGATGCACTACAGAGTGTCCCCCAATAATACTGTCATGGAACTCCTGAAGGATAGTCAAGATGTGAGTGGAGGTCCTAGGCAAAACTAACCGTCCCTAGTACAACAGCTGCTACCCCTCCAAGAAATATCTCGGGTACTCCGTCGTTACCTGTAGCAAAGCAGCTTGTAACTTTATCAATCCTTCATCCGCCTCAATCTCGCGTATCAACGGCTCCCAATCAAGCATCACTGGCACAGACAAAGCAGCCAACTGTGAATCGTCTACTCGTCGAGAGAAAGTATTCGTTGCTTTATTCTTTAGTCCAGGTCTGTACTGAATCTCGAAATTATACCCCCAAAAGCTTGGAAATTCACCACCGATGCTCCTCTGTAACCATGCACTGCTCCAGTAAATATTTGAGGCTCTTCTGATATGTCCTCACGATTAATCATCTACTAAGCAAGTATAGCCTCCATTTCTGCACTGCCAACACGATGGCCATCAACCCGCGCTCATTAACTGATTTGAGGAGAGCCCTTACCGTCAACACGGGTTAAAGTCATGGGCCTCTAATGATGCATCAATACTGCGATGAGCCCCTAACAATACTCATATGTCTCCATCACAAATGGTCTGCTAAAATTACGAAGAGCTAGCATTGGCATGCTAGACATGGCCCGCTTCAGGGCCTCAAACGCTCAAGTCACCTCCTCCTTTCACTGAAAATTATCCTTCTTGAACTGCTCCGTTAGTGACCATGCAATGGTATTATAACCCTTCACGAACTTTCTGTAGTACCCTATCAGCTCTAAAATCCTCGCAAAGCACGCAGTGGTCGGCCACGGCAATCAGTATTGCCGCTATCTTCGATCTGTAAGTTGTCACCCCCTCTGTCGAAACCACATGCCCCAAATACTCCACTCTCAACTGCACAAAGATGCACTTGTTGGCATATAACTGATGGTCCTACAGCTCTTGTAGTACTATCTCAAAGTGCACCACATGCTCCTCTATAGATCGGCTATGTATCAGAATATCATCAAAAAACACTAGAATAAATCACCTCAAGTCGGGGAAAAATACCTTATTCATGAGAGCTTAGAAGGAAACTGGGGCATTAGTCAAGCCAAAAGACATGACCAAAAACTCATAGTGGCCCGCATGTCTTGCCAGACAGTCTTCGCCACGTCCTCAGCTCGCATCCTGATCTGATGACACCCCCGACTTCAAGTCGATCTTGGAGAAGACCATCGCCCCATGAAGCTCATCTAGGAGGTCGTCGATCACAGAAATAAGAGATTTGTCACGAATTGTCTCTTTATTCATCCCCTTGTAGTCTACACAAAATCTCCAAGTGCCACCCTTCTTTTTCACCAAGAGTTGACTAGAAAAAGTACTCACGCTGGGATATATTACTCCTGTCTAAATCATCTCCCTAACCATCCACTCAATCTCGTCCTTCTGCACCTAGGGATATCGATAATGCCTCACATTGATGGGTGAGACTCCATCTCACAGTACTAGGTCATGCTAGTGGTCCTGTGGAGTGGGAGGCCACGAAGCACCTGAAACACTCCCTCGAAACTCATCAAAATCTGTTGCACCACTGTGAAAATGTCGTGCTCCTCATCCTCTACTGTTAAGCCATGCAGCTCTACTAGATATCCCCCTCCCTTAATCTGGATAGCCGTTGCCATGGTTTACAATGAAACCAAGGATCGATACAGGCTGAGATCTCCCTAGAATGTGATGTCTTCCCCCTTCTTAGACTCCATCAATAATAATTTCCAATTGATTTTCATGTCGTCCCAAAGATTACAGCCACCTTATGCCCAAAATCACATTTGTGCTTTCCAAGTCCAATTGTCAAAATGAGCTTGTGACACACTCCTCTGCTACGCTCCAGCTTTCATGCACCCATCATCACTCCAAAACTCTGTGAATCAACAAGTTGTAGCCCCTAATGTTCACCATCCAATTGGAGATGAAATTGTGGGTGGTCTTATTGTCAATCAGCATCGTGACCTCCTAATCTGATATTCTTCTGGTCAACTTCATGGTGTGATTCGGAGTAAACCACACCATAGAGTTTAATGACACTTCTTCGACGTCCAAATAGGGATGCTCTTGATCTGCTACCTCCTATGCCTCTGTCTCCACAACAACATCATTTTTGTCCTCATTATCTACTATCAGAAACTAGAGTGTGGCATCCACACCGGTGTCCTGGGGTGAATTTATCCTTGCAACAGAAGCACAAACACAAACCGTTTGCATGATGTCCCACAGCTGAGCCATTGTCATCCTCCCAATCGTTACACGCTTCCTTCTCTCTGCTGGCCTGAGTCCCTCCTAGCAGGGTCTTCTAACCCTGCATGTACTTGACTAAAAAATAGATCTTTTACATGCTCTTCTGGTCTGTCGATCCTCTATGAATCAATCCTTTATCATCTCGGTCGGCTCCATCATGTCTAACAGTCCTCTCAATCGATATATGCAAAGCTCATGACAGATATTGGCTTTGGGCCCTTTCCTGAAACTCCCCTCTAATAACTCCTTAAACAATCTCTGCATTCAACCCGAGAGCATTTCAAACTTTTTTATGTACTCCCTGATGGTACCATCTTGCCTAAGGGCAAAGAGCTGCTCATGGATTCTCCTATGTGTCACGAATCTATGACGCATGCATTCTTTGAATTCCTTCCATGATGGCACAAGCCGCCTCTGCTCCCTCCAGTGATACCAGGATAACGACTCTCCCTCCAGACATATCCTAACAGCTGCCAATTTCTCCTCTGCCAGGTAAGTCACCGTACTCCGTCCAGTATATCCATCCATAAGAATCCTCCCCTTTAAATATTGACATCTTCAATTTTCGGACTCTGCTTTCAATGTTAAAACCACATGTCCTATTCTTCCTTTATGCTAGTCGTGGTATAACTGCCGGTAAGTGTGCCGCGGTGCATCCCATTATCCAAGCTAGGCTCCATCTGTTTCGTCATTATCCCCCAATCATATATGTCCCAATCCAAGCCTCATCCATCATCCTCGTAGTTTGAAACATCGTGATAATCTTTGAGCTCCTCGTAGTCCGAAACACGTCGTCCGAGTCTCTCCTAAAAACCTGGAGCCGTGGGGTCACCGAAGGTCCTCCGGATCATCGTTGGTGTCTTGACAGGATCTACGATGCTCGCCCACCTCTTGGCAGGCTGCCCGGGAGTCCCGTGGCCCCTGGCGGCCCTGCTGAAGTTGGTTGAACCCCAAGCGGGCTGTCTAGGGGTCGTGAGGCCCTTAGCGGCCCTATCAGTGCTCAACACGGCCCTATCAGTGCTCGGCTGGGCCCTGGCAGGCCGCCTGGGAATCACAGGCCCCTGGCGGTTCCGCTGAAGGTCGCCTTCCCATGGCGAGGCTCCACGTCGTCCGCATGGCACCTGGTGAGAATGTGGGGGGTCGTCACCCCTATGGTTCCTTTCCATGAGTCGAGATCTGCATTGGGGCTCTTCAGATCTGCATCAGAAAGAAATCCCTCCTTAAAGTCTATAACTTTCTGCTTTTTCGTGAAAAATCTCACTTTTTGTCCTGGATCTGAGTTGTCCTCAGTTTTGCCCAGATCTGAATTCTTCGCCTATTTTAGCTTTGCGATTTGTTGCGAGATTTGATATGTTACTTGCATGAATGTGTCCAACGTTACGTTTGACCTTGCTTCTGATGACGATTGATGTTCTCATCCCATCCATTTTCTTCAATCCTTCCACCTCACCATCGAATTTTTCTTCCAAAACTTCTATTTTTATTGTGGCTGCTTTAAGGATCTACGCTCTGATACCAATTTGATACTGTTTGAATGAGCTTTGGGAACAAATTTAGGGTTTTGGTCGATTTGGGTTAAAAAGTTAGAATTTTTATTGGATTTCAAATGGAAAAACAAGATAAATGATCTCTTTTGAGAGGAGGCCAGTCTCTTAGCTTTTGATTCGAGAGAAAAAGCCTAACTTTCCACAAACTAGGGTTCTAATCAACTCCTAGGGATTATTCTTCACAGAATTCAGCATGAATCCCTAACCCTAGCCGTCACCTAATTATAACACATGTTTCTGTCCACAATTATTGATATTACAAAATACCCATGTGGCCCAAAATTACAAAATTTCCGCTGGTTCAGTCCTTTGCTTCGCAGCACGCCTATCGAGCCTCAGTCGTCTCCTTTGGTGAGTCACGATCACATCACAATACAGATACATGTATACGACGATCTTCTTACACTTTTCAATTATATCCCTATGCACCGGTAAATTATCAATGTCACCCAACATATGCTGAATACAGTAAGCACTACAAGGATTCCAAAAAAAGAGGCTTCCTCTTCTCCTTCAACATTGCTCCAACAAAAACATAAAATGATGTGCTATCAGTTACCCCTAAGACTACATTTTTCTCCCCAATTTTCTCTACAAAGGAGTCAAATAACTTGAACAGTTCTTTGTTGGATACAACGCGTAGTTTGATACAACGATCGTTGATTTCTTGTTTGATGATAACAAACCTTCGTGAATATTTTTGATGTGTTTATTAAGTGTTTTCAGGTGGAAATAAACATGTAGCAATCAATGGCAATGATGTGATTATTAATCAATGGCAATCTGGCAAATTGGGAGTAATGACAATGACATAAATTGAAGCAAAAGATGGAGAGATGGCAATCTCATAAATTGTGAGAATTGGACTTGGTCAACATGATGTGGAGTGATAAGAAATTAAATTCAAAATGAGATCAAAATCAAGTCAAAATCAATTTGGATTAAGGGGATTTGACTTAGGTCAAATTTGATTGAATATGGATGCAAATTAGATCTCATTTGGATACAAAAAGAGTTCTATTTTGAATAAGATATTAACCAAGTTCATTGGACCAAAAAATGAGATGAGAGCAAATCAATTTGGAGACATCAAATCAATTTCAAGGAGTTTTGATTCAATCCAATTACTTGGGTCCAAGCACTATAAATACAATCCCTATTTCTACAAGGAAAATCACCCAAGGAGAGAGAACAGGCAAACAAGGCCGGCCCTAGACTTATTTTCCTTCATCTTGGCCGAATTCTTCTCCCCAAGCTTTAAAAATATCATCAAATTCGCAGGAAGAAGGTGCTCAACGGACGACGCTGAAAAGTGCATAACTCTCTCCACAGAGCTCGGATCGACGAACCATTTGCACCAGAACAATCACAACTCAACGCTCTACATTATGGTGATATTTTTCTGATCTTAATCTCTGTACTAAATCAATGATTTTTATTTTAGCGTGAATTGTATTCTGAATAGGTTCATAGCTCTCATCATCTTCAAAGAAGAAAAGGTTCCAAGTGCTTCTCCTTGCCGCACGACTACTCCATCAAGCATCAAAAGCCAAGTGTACAAGACCACATCATCTTCAATCAACCAAGCAAGGGGATCTACAAAGCACAAGGGAAAAGTTCTACCAAATTCAAGGCTCTACGGCGCACTTCAAATATCTTAGAATTCCTCTCTACAAAAATAATTAAATCTATCCTTTATTATTTTTCTATCGAAGATGACGAGCCACGATTCCAACGAGTATTTATTCGGATTTTTCTGAGCTCGTGGTGATTTATTGCATTTTCTTGAAGACGTGCTATCTGACTACTTTACGCAGAGACTGCTGCCGATTCTACAGAACAGAGAATTGATTTACGCACAGACCAGATTTGGGTAGATTTGTGCAGCGAACTTCGGAGGGCTATATCTGAGATCCAGAAATCGGATTGAGACATCGTTTGTACCAGCGCGAAGCTGACGACGAGCTTATCGACATGGACTATTCAATCTTCACAAACTAAGCGCTCTAAACTCTTCATCATATTATTATTTGTGATTGAGTTGATAGATCTTTGTATTACACTTTTCGTTTTTGGGTATTTTGGTCTCTTGATAAGTTGGGGCTAGTCAAGAGAAAACTTTTACTAGATTTGTAGTGTTTGACACTTTGGTGAGTGGGGTACAGTACTTGGTGAGCGTAGAGTTGGGGCTCGTAGCTCTTTATAGTTTGTATCTTAATACTATTAAATCTAGTATTTGCTTTGAGGCTAGAGTAGGTTGTTGGGACGACCGAACCAGGGTAAATCTCTTGTGCACTCTGTGATTGCTCTGTGATATCTTTACTTGCACTTTAATTACTCTAAGATTGATTGGTTTAGTAGGAATATTTTATAAGCATCTGAAAAATATTTTATAAGCATATTCACCCCCCTAGGCTTAGATAACGATCCAACATTCTTCTCCACTATTTGATATGTATGAAATGTCAATGGATTCTAGAAAAATGTACTGATTGGACTATTGGCAATAAAATTTGCAATGAACCTTAATTTCTGATTAGTTTATCCATCGGATATCAATGTACACATGGTCATCTCCATAGCATCCTTTACCTTTCCAAATTAATTTTTTCTATCTTCATCACTTTCTTTTGCAAGTATGTCACTACTAGCTCATGATATGAAGGAGGCTTTATCCTTTCCCACATGTGACAACTAACGTGATCTTTAAAAATAACAATTCTTCATCAAATTAAACAACACATACCAAAACTGAGCAGTCCTTGCACACCTTATCATGATCCTTCACAATTTTATTGAGTACCGTTTACCTCATTTTACCTCCTTTGCTCCTCCTCTAGTCACAAAAGAATCAATGGTTCCTTCACTCATGTTCACGCTACCGCTTCTGGTAGTTTCGACTTCTTAGAAGCACTCATCATCGTCTTCATGTTTCTTCTTTAACATCAAAAAATAATTTCCAAACTTCATCTGAACACTATGAACATGGAACGGTATCCTTGTGTGTTCCAGCCACACGAGCCTTCATCCGTGTCACGTCGCGCCATAATTTCTCCTCACGATACTTGCGCTTCAAAAGTGATTTGTTTTTTAGCTTGAAGACAATGTTCTCATCCTGAATCAACGTTCTTAGAGCTCACTCTGCTTTCCTGTTCTTTCCTTTTCAAAAGCTAAAGAGTTAATATTAAAAATAGAAACAATTAAACTGTTAAACTAAAGACAAACTATGTAAAGATATTGACACTAAAAACAAACTGCTCCAAGCAAAAACAAACTGTTAATGCTTAATTCTTAATTCAAACTTTAAAAAAACAAACTACAAACAAACCATTATACTAAAACAAACTAAATTCAGGCTTAAATTCTTACTCTTAATTCTTAATTCTTATTAATCTCAAATGTCATTAGCTATAATAGCATATTAATCTTAAATATCATTAGCAATCATAGCAGCATATATTGCCAAAAACTAAAACAAAAAAGAAAATAATAAATTGTTCATTTCCTCTTCTTCCTCAATTGGTAATTGTTCACTCCCAAAAAATATAGAAATTGTTTGTTCCTTAAAATAAAAATCATATATAAAAATCATAAACAAAAAATCTAAAATAAAAAACACTTAAAAAGTTATAGTAAGTGATCAAGTAGAGCATCGATGGAGCTTGTTTTCGTCGATTGAGTTGTCTTTGAGTTTGACAAAGTCAATAACTCATCATCGTTGATTGCGTCATCTTCGAGTTCAATTACGTTGTCGTCTTCAATTTCATCTTTGAGTTCATCTTCAAGAGTCGATTACGTCAATGGAGTTCGTCTTCGAGCTAAGCAGTGAGCCTCGTTTTTGAAAGTCACTGATTTCTTAGAAAGTGGCTGAAATTAGCCATAAATAAGCTTCGGATCGGACTATAACCTAAATATCCTAAAAACTGAACAATAAAAAAGTATCGAAATATCATATCGACCGATACACATATTGGCTTCCTATAAAACATGATATGCATTTCATATCGTACAATATTTCCTATACTACAAGATGGGCTTCTGATTTGTATCAAAAAGTGCACATATCATATCGTATCATATGATATGAGAGTCATATCATACAATATTAGTAACTATGTTGAAGAAGCTTATTGAAATTCTTTGATAACATTATTGTAGATCTCTAAAGCTGTGCTAAATGCGACAAACGATGAATTGATCGATATTTAGGGAGATACCAATGTCGAAGCCTAGCGTTTATTTGTGACCAACTTTGATAAGCATGGAAGTTATCAATCCATCATTTTCAAGCTACTACATATAACTTACATTTGACATTCAGATACTTTCTTTTTCGGTTAGGTCGAAACAAGAAAATAGATTCTTTAAACAAACTATCATTCTTCATAGAAATGATGATAAATATATCCTCGTAAAAAGGAAATACATTGGAACGCAGCGTTTTTAAATATATCTTCAGTGTGAGAAGTAGTTTTTGTAGTATTGATCCGTATAATATACTTGGGTAATCTGTAATAAAACTATTAAAGTCTTGAATTTGGTTTAAATTTGCTTCAAACGACTAGCAAATTGAGCTAAAGTGGCTCCAAAATCATCAAAATAGACCTTCAGTTACTGTTCAGATACTAAAAATCCAAGAAAATCCTTAAAAGATGGCAAGTTGCACTATACAGCCATGGCTCAAGATACTATATGAGTCAACTAAGCTCGAGTATTGTAGCAGTCGGTTCGTTCAACAGCTCAGTCGGGCCGTCAAGATGATCAATTGCTCGTCGGCTCGAACCGAATCGGTCAACTCAGCCAGCTCGGCTGGCTCAAGTTGGGTCGAGTCAGCAGAGTTTCAGATCGAGATGATATGGTTCAAATAAAGTTCGATCGGCCCGATTCAATCATGTACACCTAGATCTGAGCTGATGTTGAGAACATGGCAATGGTGGGGGTTTTCAGACCTGTGATTGCTAACGTTGAATGCTCAGGCATCGTCAGGTGATTACAAAAGCTATTATGACCTTTTTGATCGACGATGTGGGTTGCAACTACTAGGACAATGAAGATGGCCGAGATGATGTGACGAAACGTGATTAACAACAACGGTAACGATGATTGTGTTACTAAAGAGAGACTAAAAACTTTGTTGGATATTGGATGTGAGGGAGGCGTTATCAAGACAAGACGAAGAAGGCGAATGAAGATGAAGTGGACGATGAGTGCGGCTGTTTGAGATGGATAGGGTTAGGGTTCAATTAGGGAAAATATTAACCGGACAATTTGAGAATTTTACGGATTTGGAGGGCAAGTAATTCAAAAAAATCGCAAAAAATCACAATAATTGCAAAAATTCACGAAGAGAATATTTTGGGAAAGGGGAAGAATGACAAATAGTTTTTTGGATCTAATGAAAAGTTAGGATTTTTAATATTGGAAAATGAAGTGATTTTAGATTTACTTTACTCTCATACCAATTGATGAGGAACTGGCAGCAGAAGGTAAGATCTATGTTTCTAAATTGGTGTGTTTGAGAATGATACTAGGGATTTAAGGATTTGAGAATAACTAATGGATCTATGTATTGAATAGCTAAAGGATAAATAAACTTATAGATAACTTTCGAATGTCATGCCCAGGAACCTCACACTCAACTCACGAGCACCTCACATGTCAGGTGATTCCTAAGAAATCTAGTGTTCCACATGAACCATCTAAGAATTTCTCAAGAACCCAATTCATTTCATGAATCGACTAATTAATAAGTTCTGAGTATAAGCATATGTATAGAGGCAAATCTACATGCCCAACATGTGCAGTTAAATAAAACAAAATAAAATAAAATAATAAAAGAAAGCTCTAGAAACCTTTCAAGTCTACGTGCACAACACGTGCATCTTATGTTAAATAAATTAAATAGCCTAAATAACAAAAAGCATTTCTTTGTCGAATCTCTGGCTTATACCTGATCTCCTTCAGCTTCCAATTTGAAGAAGCTTTGATGCAACTTTGTCATGTGTCGGCTTATATTTGCCAAAAAATGATAAATGCAAATGCACTTGGTGGCTTAAAAACTTCGAGGGTTGATACTTGATAGCATGCAGATAAATGTCGGAAAGATCTTTGCATCTCTTGGTCTTGGAGCAAAAATAAGAATAATTGCATGAAATGTTCAATCTATGATCTGAAATATCAATATTGCATCACATTGAAAAGCTCTATTTTGTATCGGCATCAGGAGTTTAGGCAGTTTTGGTATCAGGATCATTAGGTTTCCTGTCTTATCAGCTTTTCAAAAAAGAAAATTTTCAAAAATATTAAAGCAAGTTAGCAACATCATACCAAAAATCACCATTCATAGTTTTTTTTTGGGGGGGAGTGTGTGCGAGAGAAGAAATAATTCATCCAATTTTCAGTATTAACTGACCACATTTGTTTATTTGATAAATCATTCCATAGATGCACCGGAAACTAAATAAGCGAACCTCCACACTTAAAAACAACAGGACCAGATGATAACTGAAACTCTCCTTGCTTTGTGCGAGCTATATAAAATGGGAATTGATTTGCGCACCCACCGTTTTACTACAGCTCACATACCACTTATTTACAAGTTTGCCATTCAATTACATTATACGCACATACCACTTATTCCTCTTTTACCCTCGTCAGCCCCCTGATGCCGCCAACGACAAGGACTCCGATGACGATTTACTAGGATTTGGAATGGGCGGTGGGGAAGGGGGTGAGGGAGGTTGGGATGTCGGAAGAGGGGGAGGGGCTGGGGAGGTGGGAGGAGGGACGGCTGAGGGGGCAGTGGAAGAGGGAGGAGGGTGGCTGTGAAGGTTGGAGGAGGGGGCAGTCGGAGGAGGGGGCGACGTCGCTGCCCATCTCCGTTCACCCTTCAAGGGGGAGAGTGAGAGGGAAGATGGGGAGGTCAAAAGAGGGAGAGGGGGCTGGGGAGGTGAGCGGAGGGGTGGCGAAAGGACTGAGGAAGAGGGAGAGGGTGGCTGGGGAGGTCGGAGGATGGGGGCTGTGGCAGCGGCGGAAGAGGGGGATGGCGGCTAGGGTGGTCGGAGGAGGGGGTGGCCGCATGCCGCCATTCGTCCGTCGAGCAGCCGTTTTATTCACCACGCACACCCAGATGAATTTTCGGAAATTTGGCCCAAGGAGTGTGCGGTAAGTAATTTCAGTGACAAACTTGTAAATAAGTGGTATGTGTGCAGAGTAAAATGGTGGGTGTGCAAATCAATTCCTACATAAAATACTAAGAAGTTAAAGTAACAATAGGGGGAACCACTAAAAAGTGAGAACTCATGATATTAATAGAACTACACAAGAGATAAATAATTAAGAAAACAATTTGAACTAAACACATGCACATTATATGGAAACTACAAAAGTGGAAATGCGTACCTATTTCTCATAGGAGCAGTAAATCCTAACGCATCTGAAGTCATGAATCGGTCGATAGAAAGGCCAGTTCCAGCCAAAGCACAAGCACCCAAGGGGCAGAAATTCATTCGATCTTTGCAGTTCAATAAGCGACTAGCATCTCGTTCAAGCTACAAGATATCATTATGGGTATGCCAAATGTTTCAGAGACTAAAATTAAATAAGATCAAAAACACTCCATTAGCTAAACATTCCCAAGCAAGCAACCACCACTGGTTCAAGAAGTTCAAATCAAATTTTCATTTCAGAAAAGAAATAAGGAAGAAACTTTTAAGTAGCCAAAAATATTGCTCTCCAAAGCAAGCATCAAAGAATGTTGCATTATTTTGGGTTAGACAAAGGAAAAATGTATATGCAATGACAGAATATATCATCGTTTTTAGCAGTTAGGAAGCCTAAGCGTGTAATGATACATTCTATGTACAAAAAAGAATTGCCAAAAAGCCTACCCTGGTAGCTTTTCAGGACGAACAACTTAGTTTACCTTTCCCGTATAAACTAATCCTCTTACCGGGAAAAACTGCCAAATGTTCAAACATCTATCTATTCATGTCATGATGTTCACTCAGCCTTGTTATTGTTATTCTCCATCGGATATTGATAAGATAATGCTTGCACTATGATTATGGCACCCCCCCCCCCGGCCACGGCACACACACGCACACACATTCTTTCGCAAGAAAAGCTTACTACGTTATGGGTAGGTTAACAACTCTAATTCTTTTAATAAAACCAAAACATCCAGGTACTCAATTAGACAATACATGATCATAACAATTTTCGGATTTGGTACTAAATTAATCATCAGAAAGGTGCAAGTTTAACTACTCTAATGCCATAAATAGAACAAAGTGTTTCAACTTAGAAAATCCACAATCATCAAAAGAATGTGAACTACATAATGGAATTGTTTGTAACATAGAAATGTCCAGATCTACAACGCTTTTAGATATTATGAAGTAAAATCTAAAAAAGAAAAAAAACTGTAATGAGAAGCTTCATTACCTGCTCAACATATGACAAAAGAAGATGTTGCAACAAGATTGGCTGTGCACGCTGAAGATGAGTATATCCAGGAACTATTAGCCCTTCATTTTTTAGAGCTAAATCAACAAGTGCCACCTGAAAATGAGAAGGCTACCTTAGCTTTAACAAATCATACCTTTTAATGTGTTATCACACTAAGCATGAGAAACAACTTTAAATCTTTAGTTGATTTTATACATTAGTGCCATGGAAGCTCTTCACAATTTTTATCTTTTTCAGAAAATTGGCATAATGATTCGGTATTTTTGCACCACAGTCTCGTGCATTCATAGAGAAAATAACAGGATGACAACTTTGTTGCCATGTAAGCATACATTCAAAGGGTGTTCGTTCAATTACCCTTCTTTTGCCATCTAAATAGAGCTTCAAAAGGAAAAGAAGAAGAATAAGAAGAAAACAACGATTTGGATTACCCTCTTTGCCAAGAATCAGAGGCAGATATGTATGGTTTACTCATTAAGTTAACATGTTTTTAGTTCTCAATATTTAATAACCGGTTATAATATAATAATCTTCTATGATTTCCTGTGATCTGTGTTCGCCTAATGTAACATGATTTCCTATGTAATCATTATTATTCAGCTGGCTAAGGTCCCAGATAAGTTTCAGCTAAAACAATGACATACTTCTGTTTTTAAATGACAACAGAAAAAGTATGCCAAAGGAATGGACAATGGATATGAATACTAGAAAATGGTATTGTCCCCAATGAGGTTGTGACGTTACTTTGGACCCATGATGAGACAGCAAAGCTAAAGGCATCATTTGGCAATTCAGAGTCGTCACAAATCACTCCCGATCCAAGCATTACAACCATTCTGATACAAAGGAATTATGGATAATCCACTCAGCAATATAAAAATTCCAATAATACAATTCCAACCACTGATAGATTCCAAAACAATAATTCCTCCCTCCTAACATGATCAACATTATCCAGGGAAAATAAAAATTTAATAAAACACTTACTTTCAAAGTATTACAGTATAATTTCAGTACAAAAACGTTCCTCAAGTGAAAACATAATGAATATGATTCTATAAATCAAATAGAAACCACAATACTCATTTAATTTCACCAATTTTTACACCATCATTAATAGAATTTTAGAAGAAAAACTATTTAAATTGACAAAAAGTTTTTCCAAAGAAAACTCTAAAATCCCTATGCAAGCACATATCATTCCATCAATCATAGTCAATAAACTCTTGTCAACAAACTGCAAGTCATGAGAGCTACTCTGCTAAACAAGTAAATGAGCCATGATTTAAAGGAAACAAAGCAACGACAAAAAACAATGATGAGTAATTCTTGGGGTAAAGATCAATTAGCCTATACATCTAAGAGAAGAGACAAACATGATCCGGACTCCGAGTAATATACAATGCTATAATTTACTCACGATGAGCTAATAGAAATTAAATGAAAAATTAGGCCAGGCCACAACTCTAAAATGTATCTGCTATTAGATCTGCACTCCGAGAATAACTCATTATTATTTCTTATAATTTTCCCTCATTTTTATGTATATTATCTTTCATGGTTCAGTTGCTAGATACAGAAGAAGTGAGACTTCTTGATATGGCTGATGCATAAATGCACCTAATCTCAACTGATATTTCATCTGATAATTCGTTCCACCACAAAACAAAGCAAATTAAACCAAATAACATATAAAGTTCTTGTTCCATACAACTTGGAAGTATGCTGGCATGAGCTTGGTGTTGAATTTTTCATGAAGGCCCCTCCGTGAGGAATACTGTCCTTCTCCTAGTGTTGACACCAGCTTTTGAGGGTTAACATCGGCTTTAGATATAAAAACTCTCCATAGCTCACCCCATTTTGATGATTAAAAAAACTAGGAGAATGGAATTGATAATTTCAAATTAGTATGGCTATCTTGATGAAATACACAATAGAAGTCGCAAATATTTTTTCTGCCCGCCTAAATTGTAATAGCGTAGATGCTAAGTTTCTTCTTCGGTGCACGTAGCTTAATTTAATATAATTTAAAACAGATAAACCTCTTAGCTGGAGGATCTTAATTCCACAGCTGCAAATTTAGCAAATGACACATTAGATATTTAGTGGCAAAAAAACAACAATCAGCAGGCAAACTGGTTAAGAACATCAACTGCTGACTAACTTCACCAGTTAAGGCCTTGTTTGGCAACACGGTTTAGGTATAACAATTGAGGTATGGTGAGTTTGGGGCCTAGGCTGAGATTCATAGAACTGTGCCTTGTTTGAGAAACAAAATGGAGTTTACAAAACTACGATTTTAAGGCCCCAGACCTAATGAAACTATGGTGTGGAAAAATCCAATCAGATTGCATTGTTCACAAACTGAGGGAATGAGGTTTCTATGAAAACAAACCATGGTTTCATTTTAACTTAACCCAAAATCCCAGTTAGAAACTGTGATGCCAAACGAAGCCTGATAGATTATTGTAGTACAACACGAAAAAAATGTGTATTAATGGTGCGGTGTGCTTGCTTTTTAAAAAACGGGAAGAAATAAAAGAAAAGAAAAGGTAAAAAGAAAGTTGCATGCAGCGAAGTTTATGTACGAGTAAACATGCAACTGCCGATGAGCACTAGGCTCAGTTGGCATTCTCTCCCCCTCCCTCCAGGGCGGCATGGGATCGAGGCCTGGCACGCACGCTTTAGTAGCTTTCCGATGTATCAAAAAAACATGCAACTGCCTCAGTAGCACTGCAAAATGCTGTCAGGGTATCAAACATAAGAAAATTAAAATGCTATGCAATAGGTAAAACATGCCTGGAGTTGTTTGATGCGTGTAACAACTTTATCAATGGCATCCCGACACCATAAACGAAGGTCTGTTACAACTTGATCATTCCGGCTTCTTGCAGTATGGAGCTTTTTAGCAGGTTCACCAATCAAATCCGTTAGTTCAGCTTCTATATTCATATGCACATCCTCTCTATCTGTTCTCCACACAAATTCCCCTGCTTCGATTCTTATCTCTATTTCATCAAGACCAGATAAAATGATGTCTCTCTCGCTGTCTGACATCAAACCCTGCATATCGAATGAGTTAGATGACGTCAATGCATCTTTGCATCTTTGTGTAGATAAAATGAAAAGGGGGAAGAGGACTAGCGATTTTCCAAAAAAGTAATTCATGTGTATGTGCAACTGTGCAGTAGAAATTGAAATTTTACAATTATAGTGCTCAGTGTGTTTCAATTTGTTGAAATGATGATGTGTATAATGTATTAATAAAAGAGGATGATATTTGTTATTCATTAAGTCGTTAATGACGTCATCTCATTGAGAATGACGACTATTACGTGGAATGAAGCAGAATTTAAGAACAAAATTGAATTGAATTGAATTATTGATCTACACCTGAAAGGTAAAGATTTTGAACTTTTTGATTGCTGAGAAAAGGAATAAAAAGGAGGACCAAGAAAGTCATAATAGTAAAGCTCATCTGTTGGGAATCTTAAGATAGAGATAAGGGGGTGTTTAAAGTTTGATAAACTTCGAATGTAAAAGAATGGATAGGATTTGATATAACAAACCCACATTTAAAGTCTTTGAATAGATGGCTAAGATGTGACTGGGAAACATCACTTGACCAGATCTGAGTCAATGAGAGACAGAGTTAGATTAACATCAGTAGACATATAAGATATAAGTGAAAGGTGGCATCATGAATAAATTACATCCATCCAGGGAAGCCACAAATTGAATGGTGGGGACCTGGTGGTGCTCATATAGAAAATGATTACTTATATTACCTACAGCTGATGCATGTACCAAAAATGAAAATAGACCATAATCTACCTACAGCTTACGCATGCGACAAATATGAAACATGATCATATTCATTACTCGGTGCCTTTTGCAACCTAGTAAAAAACTTCCAAACAAATTGATAGGAAACACTAGGGATTTGGTGGAAGAATTTGATAGGAATCAAGCAAATCTGAAATTATATTGAAGAAAAACACGATAAAAATTAACTTTGGCTACAATTCTAGGGGCAACCACCCTCCCAAGACGTCAATAAGCGAGGACATCCGCACTCTCCTAACAACTCTCTCAACTCAATAATCAAGCATTCAGAGATATGATGGCTAGCCCTAGCTTAAGAATAAAACCCCCTCTAAACAATTACAAGTTTGACATTAAAATATCAATAAGGAGAAAGGGATCGAAAACGCCCTTAGGGTGCGTGCGCGGGCTGCTGGTCGGGCTGATGGTCGCACGCAGCCTGGCTGCCGCAGGTCTGCCTTCTGCTGTAGACTCGAGTCTCATCACTACTCCCTCCCCAAAGAGCCACCTTGTCCTCAAGGTGGAAATTTGAGAATTGCTGTGACATCATGTCCATGGACTCCCACGTGCTCTCATGCTCTGGCAAATCCTTCCACTGCAGCAGCACCTCGCGATCTCCAGTGCTCCCTCTACGAACCCCCTTCAGCGCCTCAGGCTCCAATCTCACCTCCATATCATCTGTCAACGTCTCCGAAAGGGTGGGTGAAGCTGTGTGGTCTCCGATAACCTGGAGCAGGTGCGACACATGGAATACCAGATGGATAGCAGATCCTGGGAGTAGTCTCAACCTGTAAGCAACTGATCCCACCATGGCCTCGACCTCGAACGGCCCAAAATATCGCGGCGCTAACTTCTCATTCCTCTTGTGGGCTAAGGATCTCTGTCGGTAGGGTCTCAGCTTCAAGTACACCATATCCCCAACTGCGAACTACACATCTTTGCGGTGAAGGTCTGCACTCGTCTTCATAATCTGCTGAGCTCGAGCCAGGTGGAGCTTCAGCTCCTCCAAAATCTGATCCCTCTCTGCCAGTTACTGCTCCACATCTGATACTGGTGTCGTCTCCTGCCCATAGTACAGTAAATGTGGGGAATCATGGCCATAGAGGATCCTGAACGGTGTCGTCTGGGTTGCAATGTGATAGGATATATTATACCGGTACTCCGTCCATGCCAGCCAACGAGCTCAGTCCTTGGAATTTTTTGAGATAAAACACCACAAATAAGTCTCCACAATCATGTTGACTACCTCAGTCTGGCCATCTGTTTGCGGGTGGTAGGCGGTGCTCCGTTTCAACATTGTACCCTGAAGTCTGAAAAGCTCCTGCCAGAATCTACTCTGGAACACCTTGTCCCTATCAGAGACAATGGACTTTGGGGGCTCATACAAGTGAATGATCTCTCTCACAAATACCTCTGCCACCGTCACCGTGTTGTAAGGATGCCGGAGTGGTATAAAGTGTGCATACTTGCTGAGGCGGTCAACCACAACAAATATGATTGTATATCATCCCGACTTCAGCAGTCCATCAATGAAGTCCATGGAGAGGTCCTCCCACACACGATCAGGCAAAGATAGCGGCTGTAGTAATCCCCCAGAGCCATCGTCGGATACTTGTGACGCTGACAAACGTCACACTCTGCAACCATCATCGCCACATCCTTCTTCATCCCTTTCCAATAGACCTCCCTCGCCAACCTCTGGTAAGTCTTGAAGACCCCAGAATGTCCTCATATGGCGTTGTTGTGAAACTCCTGAAGTATGGTCGATATATAAGTCGAAGTCCTTGGCAGAACCAATCGCCCCCAATGTAGCAGTCGTCCCTCCTGAATAGTATAACCTGGGTACTCTGTAGAGCCCTGCAATAGTACCACCCTTATGCCAGCCAAGTCCTGGGCCTGCTCAACCTCCTGCTGCAGCGGCTTCCAGTCCTGTAGTACTAAAACCGCCAGTGCCGCCAACTCCTCTCGTCGCGAAAGGGCGTCGGTCGCCTTGTTCTTTAGTCTGGGGCGATACTCATTCTCAAACCTGTATCTCATCAATTTCCGCAGCCACTTCTGATGCTCTTCTGCTACCATGTGCTGCTCTAATAGGTATTTGAGGCTCCTCTGATCTGTGCGCACCAGGAAACTCCTCCCCAACAAGTATGGTCTCCATTTCTAGATAGACAAGACAATGGCCATCGACTCCCTCTCGAAGACAGACCGCAGCCTGGCTCTAGCGGTCAACACCTGACTGTAATACTCAATGGGTCGTTGATCTTGCATCAAAACCGCTCCCAATCCGTGTCCTGACGCGTCCGCCACTACCATGAATGATCTGGAAATGTCTGGCAACGCTAAAACTGGCACAGTGGTCATGACCTTCTTCAAGGCCTCAAATGTTGTCGTCGTCTCATCACCCCAAATGAACTGGTCCTTAAATAGCTCGGTCAGTGGCCATGCGATAGTCCAGTATCCCTGCACAGATCTGCGGTAGTAACCTGTCAAGCCCAGGAATCCCTGTAGCCCCCTGACGGTGGTAGGGCACAACCAGTCTAGCATCGCCGCAATCTTCGATCTGTCCGCTGCCACCGTCTGTCGATACCACATGTCCTATATACTTCACCTGTAAGCACTTCTTTCTGTTTGCAAACAGCTGATGGTACTGCATCTCCTGGAACACGACCTGTAGGTGGTACAAGTGCTCCTCCAAGATACGACTGTACACCAATATATCATCGAAGAAAACTAGTACAAATCGTCTCAGGCAAGGGCGGAATACATTGTCCATCAAGGCCTGGAAGGTAGCTGGTGTGTTAGTCAAGCCGAAAGGCATGACTAAAAACTCGTAGTGCCCCTCATGCGTCATAAACGCCATCTTGGACATATCCTCCCGCCGCATCCTGATCTGGTGGTAGCCCGACTTGAGATCTATCTTGGTAAATAGGGCTGCCCGTGCAACTCATCCAAGAGCTCATTAATAACTGGTATGGGAAATTTATCTGGCAATGTCTCCTTGTTCAAGGCCATGTAGTCCACGCAGAAGCGTCAGCTCACATCCTTCTTCTTCACTAAAAGCACTGGACTGGAGAAGGACCTCACACTAGGTTGTATCACTCCCGCCTGCACCATCTCTGCCACCATCCGCTCGATCTCGTCCTTCTGATGCTGGGGGTAACGGTAGGGTCGCACGCTGATGGGGGACACCCCCTCCCACGGTATTATGACGTGCATCCCTCTGCAGTGGGAGACCCCGGGGCTCCTGGAAGACCTCCTCGAACTGCCTCATCAGCTGTTGTACCTCTCCTGAAATGGGCTGCTCTCCACTGGCATCAGCGCCTCCCTCTCACGTCAATGAATAACTCCACTAAGTATCACATGCCCTTTGTCTGAATGGTCCTCACCATGGTCTTCAGTGAGACCAACACTCTGCATAGGCTGGAGTCCCCCTGTAATGTGACTGCTCTCCCCTCCTCCTGAAACTCCATTCTGAGCAGTTTCTAATTCACCGTCATCTCCCCCAACGTCTGTAGCCACGTTATGCCCAGGATGACGTCGATGCTCTCCAAGTCTAGAGGCAAGAAGTCTGCTAACCTGCACCTCCTGTATTATCAGTACTAATCCTCTGCAAACCCCCTTGCTGCTCTCCTTCTTTCATGTCCCCGTCATGACACTTAAGCTGCCACAGTCTGTCAATTGAAGCTCCTGCTGGGCCATCACTCTCCTGAAAATGAAATTGTGGGTCGTCCCACTGTCGATAAGGATTGTCACCTCCTGGTCACAGATATGCCCCCTCAACTTCATGGTATGGTTCGGTGTGAACCCACCACGGAGTTAAGGAAAACCTCAGCCACGTCTAACTAGTGGCCATCAGACTCCTCCTTTACCTCAGCGATATCGTCCTAAACCCCAGCCTCGTCCTCCTCATCCTAAAGCAGCAGTACCTAGAGCTTGTGCCCCGCACATGTGTGGCCTGGTGTGAACCGCTCGTCGCATCTAAAGCATAGGCCCTTCTGCTGCTTCTCTCTCATCTCTGCATCAGTCATCCGCCTGAATTGCCCCCGGCCTGCGGTGCAGTACTCTTCTCCCCACTCTTCTCCCTGGTGGCAGGATCTGCTCCCGTAGTGGCTTTCTGCTGCCCTCCTGTCGCTGTCTTACTACGAAAAACTGGTCCACTCCAACCACCCCTCGCCTTCCTCTCCTCCATCTGCCAATCTTCCGCCATCTGAGCGTACTCCATTGCCTCCATCAGACTCTGGGGTCCTGCCTGAGTGATAGCAGTTGCTCCTGCACGTTCCCCAAGTGTGGGTCTCTAAACCTCTCCACCATCTGATCCATAATCTCCTCCCACGAGCAAAAAGGATGCCTCGTATCCTTCCACTGAAACCAAACGAGGCCCTATCCATTCAAACAGATACCCGCTGCCTCCAGCTTCTGCTCCTCAGTCATGCGAGAGACTCTAAAAAATCTCTCTGCTCTGTAGATCCACAAGACCGGGTCCACCCCATCGAATACAGGCATCTTCAACTTCCGCAGTCTGTCCATATTGAATCCTCCCTGGTCCTCCCGTCTTCCGACATATCTAGACTGGTGGTAGTGCTGCCACCTCTCCTGGTGCCGCTCAAAGCCCTCATGGGGCCTCCTCCATGAAAACTGTGGTCCCCCATAGGCCGCCTCCTCGGTCCCCATGTCCACCCCTGTCGTCGCCTCCAAACCTGCCCCCTGCCCCTCCAGGTAGTCTCTGTAACCTTCCCGCATGCCTCCGATGCGACCCCCATGGTGGTGGGGTGGAGGCTGCCATCGCCAAATCGAGGGCCGAGAGGGTCCCGATACCCCTCGCCATCATCTCTGTACTCCTGGAAGTCCCTGGGGTCAAATTCCTCCTCGAAATCGAACGTCGAGTCCTCCAGATGGGGCTGGTCGTCACGAAAAGGCTGAAGCCCAACTTCTCGTGCATCGTAACCCCCGCGCGGGAGTTCCCTGTGATCCGCTGGGCCATGGCCGGCTGCCCCCAGGCCCGCCGGCCCTGTCTGATGTCCCTGATGGCCCACAGTAGCCCCTCCACTGGTCGGCAGGGGTCGCTGGAGGCCCCGAGGCCTTTACCGGCCCCAGGCAAAGCCCGGGAGGTGTGTCGCCTCCCCGGAGGCTGTCCTGGGGGCCCGCCCGCAAGGCCCGGAGGGATGTCCCATGGCCCCCCAGGCCTTGGTACGTTATATGGTGTGTGGCTAGGGGCGCTGCCCCCTCCTTGATTCATCCGCCTTCCGTCTCACTTCTTCGCAATAATCCACCTTCCACGGCTCCCCATCTTTCTCATCCTCGTATTCCTCCACGTGGACGGCTTCCGCATCAAAAAGCTCCGTCTTTTCCTTTCCCTTGACCAGAGGTGGCGCCTTTCCCGCAGATTTAGGGTTTCCATCTCCTTTTCCATCCTTTCCCGCGTTGGTCGTCAATAGAAAGATCAATTGCGCAAATTGTTCGTTTTGTTTCTCTTGCCTCATCCGTCAACTTTTCGATGGAAGCAGTCAACTTTGCCATGGATTCATCGTTTTTCGTCAAAGATTTCTTTATCCCGTTGATTTCGCTAGTAAATTTCGCCTCCAAAGTCTCGAACTTGTCGTGTGATCTTGTCGAAGCCGCCATGGATCGTCGTGTGCTCTGATACCAAATTGATAGGAATCAAGCAAATCTAAAATTATATTGAAGAAAAACACGATAAAAAGATAACTTTGGATACAATTCTAGAGGCAACCACTCTCCCAAGACGCCAATAAGCGAGGAAGTCCGCACTCTCATAAGAACTCTCTCAAGAACAACTAAATAATCAAGCATCCAGAGATATGACGGCTAGCCCTAGCTTAAGAATAAACCCCCTCTAAACATTACAAGTTTGTCATTAAAATATCAATAAAGAGATAGGGGTTGAAAACGCCGCTAGGGTGCGCATGCGGGCTGCTGGTCGTGCGCGGACTGGCTGCCGCAGGTCCACCTCCTTCTGTAGACTCGAGTCCCATCAGAATTTTAGGGACTTGGGGGGAAGATAATATTTTTATAGATCAAAGATGAAATTCAAGATAATTGGTTCCAATTAAAGAGGGACCCACTCTCCAGCCTTTGATTTGAGATAAAGGCCTAAATCTACCAAGATCTATACTAATCTGCTCATATTCTCCTCTACTCAATATTTTCTTCTTCAAATTCAACATAATCCTAGCACTAACCCTCATCCACTATATACAGGACCGAGTTGTCTATAATTACAAAAATTTCCTTAAGGCCCAAATTTACAAGTTTGCCACTCGGACCCAAAATTACCAAATTACCACTGTTGTGGCTCGTACCCCTATTTCCAACACTGCTCCGCCCTTGAAACCCCACTTTGTTCTCAAAGTGTTGCATGAAATCCGTGGGTGCACTACTCCAAATGAGGTGCGCATCCCCCCTCCTAACTCTTCCTTTCCATCGGTTGTGTTGTCATCCTCTTTGACGATCAACACATGCAATGCACGATCCCAGCAATGATGTCACGGCCCGAACCTCTCGCCACATCGGTAGCGTAGTCCATCGACAGGCATGTCCAATATTTCTTTCTGTAAGAGATTTGTATTTGACGTCAATTAAAGGCTCGCCGCTCTTCTCGTGTATTGTTTGCACATCGTTGGTTGGGTCTTCTGGGTCTCCTCAGCAGCATGAGTGTGGAATGGGGGCACACTATTTGCTCCATTGGTCAGTCGTTCTGCGATAAGTCTATCATCCACCATCTGAGTTAACTCCATCATCTCCAACAGCCCCCTCGGTTTCTGCAGGCAGAGCTCAGCTCAGATGTCTGCCCTAAGCCCCTTCATGAAGCTCTCCATCAATGTCGCATCAAGTACCCCTCTCACACGGCCTGAGAATACATTGAACATCTCTCGACCACGTCATTCTGCCTAAGAGCAAGGAGTTGCTCATGTAAATCTCCACCCTGAGAGTTTTCGAATCAATCCAGTGAGCAGTCCTTATACTCTTCCCACAACCTTATATGTTGGCACTGTTTCCTCCACTGGAATCAGGACAACGCCTTCCTTTCCAGACAAATCTTCGTCGCAAACAGCTTCTCCAACTCCGTCAGGTGGTTCACCGCAAACTATCTCTTTGCGTTGTAAACCCACCCACATGGATTCTCCCCTTCGAAGACCGGCATCTTCAGCTTTCGGACCCTACTCTTAGAACCAAACACTCATTGTCCTGCTATCTCCCTCGGCGGCTCAAGGTGGAACTCCTAATAAGCATTATGATGTGCATCAAAACCTTCAAAATGGGCTCCCCCTGAACGGCCATCATCTCCCCATCCTACTTCAAACCCATCCGACATCTGTCATCCTCAAACCAGCCCAAGGGTCACCATCACGCTCCATGCAACCCCAAAAGTGGTTGCCGGCTCCCCCTGCTTGGCGTCGAGCTTCAGAAACCCCCAGTACGTATCGCGAGACTGCAGAGCTCCAAGGAAGGGGCCACCGCCCCTCTGGATTGTCGCTAGGGCTAGCAGCCTTGGTGCTAGTCGAAACGGGGCCCAATGGCCCCTGCGATGGTGCAAGGGACCAGCGAGGCCCACATAGCTGCGAAGGGGGCTCGCGCTCCCTGCAAGAATACAGAGGACTCGCGTGGCCCCAGGCGTTTGCATGAGGCTCGCAATAGCCACCGGCGTTCACCTAGGGCTCGCGAGCCCCTGCGTGCTACGAACAGGGGCCGTCGCCCCCTCCCAAACTGGGATTTTGCGGGTCGGCGGCCCTTCCGTTAAGGTTCCTACCATCAGACGCCCCTCCCATGATTGTGGAGGGGGGTTCTGCTCCCACTCTTCTCATTCATCGTCTTTCTCTAGTAAGTCACCATCAAAGATCACAACTTTACTCTTTTCCTTATCCAAAGTTTGGATCTTTCACCCCCGATCTTCGGTTGGATCCTCGTCTTCCTTCAGATCTGATGAGCTCCTCTATTTAGATCTCAGGCTTCCATTCTTCTCTTCTATTTTTTAGGGTTTCCATAGCCAAACCAATTTGAATGAAGATTTGATTTAAGAGTCCCTCCACCATCGCTTACATCATCACATCCATCAAAGAAAACTTTTCCTCTGTCGATCTCTTGAGCTTCCCGAGCTCGGCATCAAATTTCTCCAAAGCTTCGATCTTCTCTCTCGATAGGAATCGTAGTGCTCTGATACCAATTTCATAGGAAAGACTGGTGGAAGAATTTTAGGGATTTGGGGGAAGATAAGATTTTTATAGATCTAAAAGGAAATATAGGATAATTGGTTCCAATTAGAGAGTGAACCACTCGCATAGCCTTTGATTCGAGATAAAGGCCTAAGTCTCCCAAGATCTATACTAAACTCCTCATATTCTCCTCTCTCATCAATATTTTCTTCTTCAAATTCATCAGAACCCTAGCCCTAACCCTCATCCATTGTATATAGGATTGATTTGTCCATAATTATAAAAATACCCTTAAGGCCCAAATTTACAAGTTTGCTACTCAGGCCCACAATTACCAAATTACCACTGGTGTGGCCAGCACCCCTATTCCCAACACAAATATTCCAGCTAAAAGAAAGTACTACATGAGATGGATGTGATGGGTATTTTGATGCATATGTATCCAAATCAGCCAATGCTTTTTGACAACTATCAAAGCAAATGCATGGTTTTGTTTTAGAGATCAAGTGGCATGGTTTTATGAGACACAAAACAGAAAAAAAGCCGGCTTTTTTCAAAAAATTTAATGGCCAGCTCGAATCCACATAAGCCCAACAAGAATAAACCTTTTGGATTAAAGCCATCTACCCACTAAAGGAGCTGAAATCATTCTACTTGCAGTACATCCTCTGAATGCAGTGAACTCTTGAGGCACGAAACTAATAATGGACTAATTACTTGCGTTCCCAGGTCACTCATTTGGAATATGCATGGAAGGGATCTCTCTTGCTTACAACAGGTCAAAGCTAACATCATTAGCAACTACTCCAAGTCCTAAATCACAGAAATTCCATCCTGCCAAACAACTGGCAGAATTCTTCCCCAGTGCCATTCTTTGGATAGTAGATCTGTGTTTGCCTAAGTGAACGGATGAATGAAGCCAAACCATACAAAAAATAAACAGTTAAAAACAAAATAATCAACATGTTTGTCGGAAAGTATTTTCTGAATTGGCTCTATTTTTTTCTCAATAAAAGGTATTTGTTTCATTTCACATTCCAATGCCTTCAAGTAGACGTGTAGTGTCTAGTGGTTAGAATCGTTTCTGTTACAATTTTTGCTATCTATTTCACGTTGATCCATTCATGAATCTAAACATGCAGTGAAGTGAAGATCGTACTGGACTTAAAACATTTCAGAAAATGTATCTCAGTATATGGAAATTAGAGGACCATCATGTCCAATCAGTGGCGTAACCAGAGAATTTTTTTACCCTGGGCGAAAATAAAGATGATCTAAAGACGATGTAAAGACAACTTTTAAAAATACTAAAGCAAAAAAATTAAACTCTAAGAGTGTTTTAATTATATATTGATAATACCGACAACATATTATCATAAATATATCCAAAATATGATATATATATATATATAGCATATAAAAAAGAGTTTATCTAAGTCGACATTTAAGAGTATCTCATGAAAAGAACTCATCAATCCTTCAGATTCAAATGTATGTTAGATCCCAATACAAACACAATAAGATATTCGGACTCTGAATAGAAAGCAACATCACCAACATCCTATGTTTATCTTATGTTTAGTGAAGATGGGAGAGAAAGTACCATCACCAACATCATACGTGTATCCGCTAGGTTGCATGGACATGCATACGAGCATCAATTATGATATGACAAGATACATGGATTTGCAAAAAAAATCATAAAACTCTATGTAGGTGACCCTCTCAGAAGAATCGGTGTGTATGTGATACATGCATTAGCTATGATCAAAAAAGATACATGATTTTTTATAGAATAATCCATGTATCAAAATTTCCTACTTGAGAATGTGATAGATCCGGCCCATTAAAGGGGCTTTTAGGGGCTTTGTGTTATTTTGATTAATGTAGGAGTATTTGGGTCATTAGACATTGAGTTGGAGTATTATAAATAAGAGGGAGTCTAGCCGGCCCTAGACATACTATTGATTTGATTATTTTCATAATAGAGAGAGAATTCCCTTGGTCCTCGGGAAGGTGCGGACGTCCCTTATCAATCGGCGTCTTGGAGGACGATTACCCCTACAATTGTAATCAAACATCCTTTTATTTTCAGTATTATTAATAAAATCGCAGATTCTCTTTTGGTTCCTATCATTTTGGTATTACAGCAACGATCCATGGCGGAGTGGAGAAGATCCGAGCAGGAAAGGTTGGAGATCTTCATGCAATTATGCCTCCAGTTGCAGCAATCACACCTCCAGCTGTAGCAATCACGCCAAGAATACAGACAAGATCTGAAGGAATTTGTGGCATATCTAAAGGCCCTGAAATTTTCATATCCGAAGCCGGCGGAAGTTTCAGATCTGGATCTGAAGACGGCAGAAGTTTCAGATCTGGATCTAAAGACGCGGCGGAAGTTTTAGATCTGGATCTGAAAGTGATGAAAATTTCAGATCTGGACAAAAGCTCAGATCTAGGGTAAAAGAGATCTTTTTCGGCGGCGAAACAACGAAAGACACCCTTTTCGGCTGCAAAACAGAGAAGGGCACCCTCCGGGGCATCCCCGAAGGGCTGCCGCCCCTCCAGAAGGGGTGTCGGCCCCTCCTGGGGCCCCCAGGGTGGCTGCCGGCCCAACTGCAGGGGCACCGGCCCCTCCTGGGGCCCTCATGGGGGCTGCCGCCCCAACTTCCGGGGCGTCGGCCCCTCCAGGGTCCCTCATGGGGCTACCGGCCCTTCAAAGGCAACGACAAAGCTTCTGAGGCATCGGACAGTGAGATTTCATTGTTTTCGGTCCAAAACAGCGAGCGACAGAGCCCTTCCAGCAACGCGACGACAACGATGACCTTCCAGAGTACTCGTGGGAGCCCGACGAGATTTTTCAGGGCGTCGTTGAATGCGGTGGAGATCAATCCCATCCATTTGACCTGGAGGAGGCTTGCAGCACTTGGAGTAGAACCGCCGCGGACTTCATGCACCACCTTGAGGACAAGGTGGATGTTCAGGGGAGGAGTAATGATAGACTCGGCCTATTAAAGGGGCTTTGGGGGCTTTGTGTTATTTTGATTAATGTATGGGTATTTGGGTCATTAGACATTGAGTTGGAATATTATAAATAAGGGGGAGGCTAATCGGCCCTAGGCATGCTATTGATTTGATTATTTTCATAATAGAGAGAGAATTCCTTTGGTCCTCGAGAAGGTGCGGACGTCCCTTATCAATCGGCATCTTGGGAGGGCGATTACCTCTACAATTGCAATCAACTATCCTTTTATTTTCAGTTTTATTAATAAAATCGCAGATATCCTTTTGGTTCCTATCGCTTTGATACAAAAAATGATTTGAACCAAAGGGGAATCTATGATTTTATTAATAAAACTGAAAATAAAAGGATAGTTGATTACAATTGTAGGGGCGCTAGCTGCAGGGGCACTAGCTGCAGGGGCGCCAGCCCCTCCTGGGGACCCAGGGGGCTGCCGCCCCTCCAAAAGGGGTGTCGGCCCCTCCACGGTCCCCCATGGGGCTGCCGGCTAGGGGTGTGCACGGGTACAGGATACCCAGATACTCGATCGAAACCTACCCAAATGTGTAGTTCGGGTAGATACCCATTAGTTCTGGGTAGGTTCCGGGTAGATTCCGGGTAGGTTTCGAGTAGGAAAATTAGAAACCGGTGTGAATCGGGTCCGGTTCCGGTTCCCATCTATAGGAAACGGGTACCCGGACCCGGTATCCTATTGAATACTAGGTCTGCTAAAATTCTATTTGATTCATGTAAATGGAGTTAAAGATAAATCAATCAGTAAACTTCAGTGTGGAAATAAGTAACTATCATAATTAATTTCCTTTTAATTCAGTTACATGCATCTCAAAACTACTATAACTTTCTCTCCATTTTCCATTTTGCATACTGTCTATGTTCCAAATTAATCGTGTTAGGTTTTTTCTCCAGAATCAATAAACTATGCATCATGTTTCTGGGTTAATCGGTTCAAGAGAATCGCATATATATATTTATTGCAATGGTTTCAGGGGTGTTGCATCGACGAAAAAAGGGTTCATTCTCAATTCTCATCTGTGCTAATTTCTGCTGTTTTCGAATAGTTGTTGATGTTTCTGTTGGTCCTCAATGGGTTATTTTCTTACATAGTCGCAAAATTTGCTCATTTTTGTAAGCTACAAACTCCTTGCCTGCTGTGATCAACGTTGGATCATGTGTTTGGCAATGAGAAACAAGGATTTTATTCGGATTTAGTTTGTAATTCCCATAAATCAGAGGTCTCGTCTTTGGCATATTGTCATGTTCACCGGAAGCTTACGGATGTCAATGAAATGTGCGAAGGTTGCATCCTTTCATTTGTCATGAAGAAGAAATCAAATCCTGAAGCATGTAGGTTGTTGGTGGGAAAACTTGGTATTGAACTCGATGAAGGAATGAAAGATGATGGATTTCGGAACAAATTGCACATCGAAGATGTTGTAGAGCTCCCTTTACTGTCAAAGAATCATGTATTTGCTTTTGTTTTTACAGGGTACCCGGAACCTACTAGGAACCGTATGGTCCGGATAGGTTCCGAGCATAGGGTCCAACATGATAGGTTCCGAGTCCAAATTTTAAGAACCGTTCGCTTATCGGGTTGGGTCTGTGTAACATTAAAACAACAGGGTACCCGGACCTGCACACCCCTACTGTCGACCCTTCAAAGGCGACAACGACAAGGCTTCCGATGCACCAGACAACGAGATTTCGTCGTTTTCGGTCCAAAACAGCGAGCGACAGAGCCCTTCCAGCAGCACGACGACGACACGACCTTCCAGAGTATTCATGGAAACCCGACAAGATTTTTCAGGACGTTGTTGAATGCAGTGGAGATCAATCACATCCGTTTGACCCGGGAGAAGGCTCACAGCCTTGGAGTAGAACCGTCGCGGACTTCATGCACCACCTTGAGGACAATGTGGATTTTCAGGGGCGGCGTAATGATAGATCCGGCCCATTAAAGGGGCTTTTAGGGGGCTTTGTATTATTTTGATTAATCTAGGAATATTTGAGTCATTAGACATTGAGTTGGAGTATAATAAATAAGGGGGAGGCTAGCCAGCCCTATGCATGCTATTAATTTGATTATTTTCATAATAGAGAGAGAATTCCCTTGGTCCTCGGGAAGGTGTGGACGTCCATTATCAATCGGCGTCTTGAAAGGACGATTACCCCTACAATTGTAATCAACTATCCTTTTATTTTCAGTTTTATTAATAAAATCGCAGATTCCCTTTTGATTCCTATCAGCATGCCGTTGGAGACTTGAGAGGAATTTGTACGAAGATTTCTATTGTGCACATGAACTTACTTGTAAAATTATAACGAATTATGAAGTTGAGGGGGTGGGAAAGAACTAATGAAGTAATACGAATGTCAAAAGGAACAGAGTAAACTGGACACCAATGGACATATTATATTTAATAAACTAGTCCAGTTACGATATTATGAAGTTAGTAAAACAATTGGAAGAAAAAAATCTTTTGAAAATTAAAAATTCGTTGAGATATTATGAATTTAGTAAAACTATAGGAAAGTAAAAAAGAATCTTTTGAAAATTAAAAATTAGTTGACGTGAGTAAGACTTGAATCCTCAACCTAAAACTCAAGAGCTATTATTTCCTAGCGCTAGCCAACTGCACCCTAATGCGTGAGTGTGAGGGTTAATGAAACAACCCTTTACTTATTCTTGCCCTGGGCAGCTGCCCAGGGCATACTGTGCATAGTTACGCCCCTGTGTCCAATACTAAGTCTGTGTCGTAGTATAGCAGCCGTGTCTGTGACTATGAATCACATATAGTTTTATGCGAGACACACAAAGAAGAAAAGCCATCTTTGTTATCCTATAAATTACTGACCCGGATCTATATGACCCAAAAAAGAAGCCTTTTAGATTAAACCCAACTGCACAATAAAGAAGCTGAAAACATTCTACTTGTTTTAGATCCTCTGAATGCAATATACTCTATGAGTCTACGGCATGAAACAAGTACATGATGGACCAATCACTTGCATTTGCCGGTAACTAAATTAGAAAAGTCATGCATGTGATCTCTATGATGCATACCCTAGGCAAACGCAAAAATCACAGAAATTTGCTCCTGCCTAACAACCGGCAAAAATCTTTCGCCCATTGCTAAAGAATGAACAGAGGCATTGAAGGTAAGGATATGTGATATAAATGGCTCCATGTATGTCAAAGTAAATTGATGGAATAAATCCAAGCCAAAGAATAAAAATAGTTATACATAATAGTCAATATGTTCCATCAAAAAATAATTAAAACATGTGTGGCAAAGTATTGTCTGACTTGGCTATATTTTTTGCTTGATAAAAGGTACATGTTTCATTCCGCATCACAATGCCTTCTTGTATGCATGTAGTTTATAGTGCTTGAGATACTCTTTATTATAACTTTCTCTATATACTTCATGTTAGCCCGTTCATGAGTCCTAAAAAGTGGGAAAAAAATGTTGAACTATATACACCGCATAAAATGCACCCCCATCGTAAGGATTGCTTCCTTTTTTTGCCAATACATTGGTGCACGTATTTGGTATTACCATCATCTTCTCAACCAATACCCATAAATCAAACACAATTGCCGTCTTTTTAATTTCAACCCTCAGGGAAGATATCGAGGTTTATCATAACCATCATGCGCTAAATCAAGCCACAACTTGAAACTCCATGCATATACTCTCTGACACAAATTCTGGATGATACAGTTGTAGATCTTTCAAAATCCTAATATAACCTTCAGGCCCTGTATGGGAACGGAGGCAGAAAAACCTCTGGTGGGACTGGATTTCGCAACCTCCATTTTTAGGCCAAAAATTTCAATTTCAGAGGTAAGTTGCCTCTAAAATTTGGATGTATGGTGACTAACCACCGTCCCCAAATGGAGCCTCGTGTGATTTGAAATTCATTTCAACCCATTACCACAACATCATGCGAACAGAACTCAGACTCATTAACCAGGTATCTCTCATTCAGGACTTTCATCAAACACTTGGAGTGTATAAATCAAAAAAGGTTTAAAAAATCGAAAAATACCTGATGGGCCAGCATGCAAGCGTGGGCCTTGCTGCCCATGATGTCGTGTTTGTAGAGGGCCTTGTCGAACGAGATCGACTCGCTGAACCTCTCGACGGCATCCGTCACGCTATCCTCGAACCGACCTCCCCATAGCTTCGTCTCCTTCGCCTTACCGCTGACCTCAGCCGCTTCGGACGCCGACGAGTCCATTGTTTTGACTCTAAAAGAGCGGCGGCAGTAGCAATATTTTGGGTTTCTGTGGATCTTTTGAAGGGACGACGATGATGACGACAATAAGATAGGATCAAAAGCAGCAGTCTGGAATACAAAAGATTTCATTTTAAAAAAAAATCGATCGAGGCGTAGAGGACGAAAAACAAGGGTTTTGGCTGCTTTTGTGAGTCGGGGTTTTTGGTAGAAAAACTGACGAAAAAGGCCGAAGGGATTTACTTTGCGAACCCACTGTTTTGCTCCCGGCGCATACCACTTCTTCAAAAAGGAAATTGCTACGCTCAGCCTCCGCGCACGACCGACCGTTTATGCTCAGGAATTGCTGCGCGCACGTACCATTGTACTCTGCGTGCAATCGGTCAAATTGCTTCACATACATACCAATTAAATATTATTGTTTATGTTTTTACTTTTTTTTCCAGCTAACAAACAAAAATACCGAATTGTTAATGTTCGTTCAACTTCCAAAATAGGGTAGGAACGGTTTTATGGACCGAAAATCTGTCAAAAAGCATTTAGATCTTGCATGAAAATGTTCCGATCTTGCATGGACTTGCAAAGATAAAAACACATCATTAACCACTATATAAACTTCAGTAACAATTGATGCACGGATCTGTCGAACAAAAATCATAAACACATGATTATTTAAGTAAGTGAAGATATGCACAAGTAACAAAAAAATTTGATAAGGAACTTCACTTGAATAATTAACTGAATTTAGATAAGTACTTCTGCAGCTAACTAATCATAAAACTTAAGTAATTGAAGCGATAAGAAATTTTGATTAATTATAAACAAACTTTAGTTAATTCTGCAGCTAAATAAATTATAAACAAAATTGCTAGATATTGTTATAATCATAAACAACCTTTAGTTGATTCTGCAGCTAAATAATCATTAACAAACTTACAGTTAATTCTGCAACCGAGTACAATTAACAGTAGCTTTGTGCCCTGGAAGCGTATTCAGAATCTGAACATGCAAGCGTGGGCCTTGCTGCCCATGATGTCGTGTTTGTAGAGGGCCTTGTCGAACGAGATCGACTCGATGAACCTCTCGACGGCATCCGTCACGCTATCCTCGAACCGACCTCCACATAGCTTCGTCTCCTTCGCCTTCCCGCTGACCTCAGCCGATTCGGACGCCGACGAGTCCATTGTTTTGACTCTAAAAGAGTAGCGGCAGTAGCAATATTTTGGGTTTCTGTGGATCTTTTGACAGGACGACGATGACGACGACAAAAGGATAGGATCAAAAGCAGCAGCCTGGAATACAAAAGATTTCATTTTTTTTAAATCGATCGAGGCGTAGAGGACGAAAAACAAGGGTTTTGGCTGCTTTTATGAGTCGGGGTTTTTGGTAGAAAAACTGACGAAAAAGGCCGAAGGGATTTACTTTGCGAACCCACTGTTTTGCTCCCGGCTCATACCACTTCTTCAAAAAGGAAATTGCTACGCTCAGCCTCCGCGCACAACCGACCGTTTATGCTCAGGAATTGCTACGCGCACATACCATTTTACTCTCCGTATAATCGGTCAAACTTTTGCTTCACATACATACCAATTAAATATTATTGTTTATGTTTTTACTTTTTTTTCAGCTAACAAACAGAAATATCGAATTGTTCATGTTCGTTCAACTTCCAAAATAGGGCACGAACGGTTTTATGGACCGAAAATATGTCAAAAAGAATTTAGATCTTGCATGAAAATGTTCCGATCTTGCATGGACTTGCAAAGATAAAAACACATCATTAACCACTATATAAACTTCAGTAACAATTGATGCACGGATCTGTCGAACAAAAATCATAAACACATGATTATTTAAGTAAGTGAAGATATGCACAAGTAACAAAAAATTTTGATAAGGAACTTTACTTGAATAATTAACTGAATTTAGATAAGTACTTCTTCAGCTAACTAATCATAAAACTTAAGTAATTGAAATGAGAAGAAATTTTGATTGATTATAAACAAACTTTAGTTAATTCTGCAGCTAAATAAATTATAAACAAAATTGCTAGATACTGTTAGTTAATCGTAAACAACCTTTAGTTGATTCTGCAGCTAAATAATCGTTAACAAACTTACAGTTAATTCTGCAAAATTTTGTTTATGAACTTCAATTTAGATAAGTAATTCTGCAAAAAATTTGTTTATGTTGTGAGTTGAGGGAGGCCTTTGGCATCCCCCCTCAACATCTCACCATAACTCCCCACTAACTTAGTGGGGAGTCTCTTGGACTCCTATTCTCTAATTGAATATATAGAGAGCCATGGCTTGTGTCATGGCTACTCCTTATTATAGAGTTTATTTTGTTCTTCTCCCAACTATCTCTTAACACGTTATCAGCTCGTTTGCTCTAAATTCTTTGAGCTTTTCATCCCCTCTCCCTCAAAAATTAAACCACTACGCGCGAAGGAATCTATTGTTGCGGCAAAGCTTTGCAGGGATTTTTCTTTGGAGCGTATCAGGAGCGGAACTATCTACGGATTTTTATCACGATCTTCCCTAGATCTTTGATAATCATCATAATACCATCAACAAAAAAAACATGCCAATGAACTACCGATAAAGGCCAATGCTCAATAGCTTAAATGTTTTTTTAAAAAAGTGATGCACGGGCAATGCTACCAGAAATGGAAGTGATCAAATATATCCAATAAAATAGTCCAAATTCATGTTCATTGCTAACAGATAACACTGTAGTGAACTATGACAAGATTGCATGTAATGGTAAAAAAAAGATAGGAGAATGCAAACTTAGTAGACTTAAAACTTTCTCAAGTGACCTGGAAGATGAGAGTGCATTTGTGCAAATTACTCAGGGTAATTGCAATTTCATCCGTTAATTGCATTGTAATTAATTCAATGTCATCCCCAACGGAGGGGGGATTCCGAGTGCCGACAGAGGGCTCTTCCCCGATTGTTTGGGGGATTCTGGGTCTAGGGGACTTTTCACATTCCCTTAAAAATTTGTTTGAATGCTTCTTTTCAATTAAATTTTTTAAATTACAGTCCATGGGCCTGCAGCCCAAATGTTTGACTGTTGATTAGGCCTGAAGCCTACTACATAAATTAATTCATTTTGTCTAGTTATTTGGGCATGAAGCCCAGATAATTTAAATTGCTAATTAAAATGATTTTCATTTTGCTTATGAGCCTACATCCCATATTAGAATAATAATTAATTTTGTGTTTTAATTTGGGCCTGCAGCCCATTTCATAACAATGCATATAAGTTTTATGGGCCAGCAGCCCCATTCAGATTATTAATTAATTTTGATTTCTCAATTGGGCCAGCAGCCCAGTTAATCCAATTGCAAACTTAATATGTTAATTAAAATTTTGTAAATGGGCCTGAAGCCCAAATATTAATTTAATTTGGCTTATTGGGCTAGAAGCCGAGTTAATAAAATTGCTTATTTAAATGATTAATATTTGACTTATGGGCATGCAGCCCCATTCAAAAAATTAATTTATTTTAATTCTTTGTTATGATCTTGTCGCGTCATATTGCTAAAATTATTACACTCTTGCATTATTATTAATTTATGGAATATTAGGATTTTTCAAAATATAATTATCTTAAGGATCCTGCGACCGCTCTGCCGTTAGTTAACTAACCTAACGGTGTATGACGTCTCCCCGTGGTTCGAGAGATTATTATATTTTCTAGCCTATTTTTCCATTTAATGTATGCCTGTGTTATATACATGCGTGGTTGTTTCTTTTGTGCATGTGACTTTTATAAACTGTTGGATGTTTATATAAGCTAAAATGTGATTTTTGGGATCGGCCAATTTGATACCATTTATATTCCTTGCAATTTTATTTTCTTTTTGAGAGAATTTGTAAGTGAGGATTATATGTATTTATGACAAAGACCGATGTACCGACAAATGAAGACGGAGGTCAAAATTGGAAAATATAGGGACCCATTCTGGGTTTCCAAATTGTATTTTTCTTTTGTTTATGGACTGTATATTCGGACTTTGGACTTTGTATTTCTTTGGGTATTTGGCCGATCCCCACATTTTACTTATTTTATTTTTAATGCGTGAATTTCAATTTTAATTAATTCATGATTATTTTAAATTGCGTAGATAAATGGCAAAATTGGCAAGCATCGATTTCGAGGTCCTCGATTCTGCAGGAAAAAATTACCTGAGTTGGCGAGTGGACCTGAAGTTCCACTTGCGTTCGATGGCCCTCCTTGGCTCCATTTTAGCTCCTCCTTCGGCCCCAGCAGCGGCCGTTGCTTTTGCTACATCTAGCAGTAGTACTCCTACCACTGTCTCCGACGTGGATAAGGCGAAAGCCATAATCTACATTAGGAAACATATAGATCGGACCTTAAAGGCCGAATACCTAACGGTAGAGGACCCAATGGAGCTGTGAGCAGTGCTGGAGGCACGGTATAAACATCAAATTGATGTAATATTACCGTGTGCCAGTTATGAGTGGGAAAACCTCAGACTTCAGGACTATAAGTCCGTCGCTGAGTATAATTTTACACTTCATAATATCACCTCACGCCTGAAATTGTGCGCTGAAGAAGTGACAGAACAACGCATGTTGGAAAAGACATTTACCTAGTTTCACGAGAAAGATGCAATACTCATGCAGCAGTATCGTGAACGCAACTTCACAAAATTCTCTGATCTGATCTCATGCCTACTTAGGGCAGAGCAGAATCGAGATTTACTGCTAGCCCCTCATAATTTACGTCCAGCTGGCACTGCACCTATCCCTGAAGCCCACCACGTTTCTCCCCAAAAGTGGAAAAACAAGAAGAAGTCTAATAATAACAAAGGGAAAGCTGTGATGAAGAATGGACGAGGAGCAGCACCCCCGTCCAACAACAATAATACAGGAAAGAGTAACTTCATATGGAAGCAAAAGAACACTGACCAAGTGTCACTTCCTAAGAAGAACTGGGAGGATAAATGACATAGATGCGGCATGACTGGCCATTGGTCCAGAATCTGCCGCACTCCTCGCCACCTCCAGGAACTATATCAGGCGAGCCAGAAGTCTCTGCCTGAAACAAACTTGGCGGCTGTTCAGCCACCAATGATGTTCACTGCAAAAGACTTCGAGAACGACGACCTGCTCGATTAAGCTTCATCTTTTATTTCTGCATTTAAAATTCAATGTTGCTTCATCTTTAGTTTGCTTTTGTACGAACTTTTATTTGAATGTCATTTTACATTTACTTCAATAAAATTTCGTTTTGCTTATAGATGAAGTATGTAATATTGTGGACAGTGCCTCGTTACACTGGTGTAGCATTTATATTGCTCCCACATAAAACGAGACTATAAGATGCAAACTTCTCCCCGTAAACATATAGGAATTTTCCAAGTTTCAAGGATATTTCGTTTAAACGAACATAACTTGAAAACTGTGGATAATAAATATTGAATATCAATATAAAACTCGTCAAGAGGATGGTCAGAAGACCATCTACTTACGATTTCATTGGACCCCCGTCGGGCCCCTATCATTACAGATATTCATCATATAGAAAGCCAATTTGACTGAGCACCAGAAGTGCCTTTCATTACCAGAGTTTTTTCAATCTAGCAAAATTGACTTGGTCATTCTGGATCAGTGATGATGGACGCATCATCAAATGAATCCGTTGGAGAACCTGAAGATTCTTCAAAAGATTGAGTTTCATTGTCCCCCTTTGTCGTAAGGGAAAAATTATATAGAGACCTTCCCTCCTGAAAGTGGAATTAGAGTCTCCTGGCTTTATTGAGAGAATACATGATGATCTTTGCGGGCCTATTCACCCCGCAAGTGGCCCATTTTCGGTACTTCATTGTATTGATATATGCATCTACTAGATGGTCTTATGTGTGCCTTTATATTCACTCGCAACATAGCTTTATCAAAGCGTATAATGTGGGTGAATTCACTAAACATATCATTCAAGACTTCCGCCAAGCAACTGGCGTTGATATTGAACATCATGTAGCATGTTCATACTCATAATGTGTTATCAGAGTCTCTGGTAAAGAGACTCTAATGGATTTCACGTCCATTGTATAATCCCAGTTGCGTGTTGTATTTAGGGACCAACAGAATGCATTCCGCATCACTTATCGCGATACGGCCCTCTTGTGGCCATATCTTATTGCTGATGCCGCTTGCCTATGGTTCACCACCAAGTCTTGATAATTGTGAATTTGATGAGAAAATCTTATTGAAATAGGCACGCAGTCTAAAGAAGCCTGAAGCTTCTGAGAACATATCATGGGACACAAAAGTCCTCATCTCGTTATGATCCGCATACTTTTTCTGTGTGAAGTTGAGATCCAAAAGATCCTTCACATTCAGACTAAAGTACATCAATTGACGGATAAATTTGCAGACAACTAGAAGATTGTTCGTTCACACGTCCCTGTTGCCAACACGCCAGCTAGGATTGACATTCCCAAAGATGGATACAATCCACCTGCAGCAGAATTGGCTATACCTCAATTGAAAAGAGGACGCCTGCCAGGTTCAAAATATAAAATTCCTCAAAAGAGGAAGATTCATGGATATATCAGAATGATCCAACCACAGGATGCTGAGCTCAGACCAGCAACCTCTCCCCTCCTAATTTCCCCTGCAGAGGAAACAACAGGAGAAACATCATTATATTACGTACGTACTGGAGAGGTACTGGGCAGATATAGCACAGTCGTCGATGACGGGTTTGCTTTCGTTATTGCCGTTCACGTCGCTGAATACGACGATGAAGTCTACCCACTTTTCTATAGCGTAAACGCATAGAATGGCCAAAGTGGGACGAGGCAATAAGAGTAGAGCTGGACTCACTCTTGAAAAGCAAAGTCTTTGGACCAGTAGTCCATACACCTAAATGTGTAAAACCTGTGGAATATAATTCGGATTTCATAAGAAATTGAAATGAAAGAAATGTGATCATTTTCCTACTAAGCCTAAACTTCTCTGAAAAAGCCAATAAATGCAGCTCATGGACGTTGTGACTGCATATATATATATATATATATATATATATATATATATATATATATATATATATATCTATATATATCTATATATCTATGTATGTATATGTATGTATGTATGGCAATATAGATATAAAGATCTATATAAAACTTCCAGAAGGATATACACTACCCCCAGAGATAAAAGAGAAACGTAGAAACGTCTTCTTCATAAAGGCTACAAAGATCATTAGTTGATCTTAATCAATATTATGCCCGTGTATCTTTTTAGAAAGATCGTTGACAGGATTTGTGATAATCGCCGAACAAATGGTCGACTTAAAGCTAATAGGATCTCCTGTAAAGACCATTGAGATATCAGATAGCTTTAAGCATACCTTGGAAATAAAAAACCTAGGTAAACAAGGTATTGTCTCGGCTCACATATTAACACCTTCGTGGTGGAACCCCTTAATATACTTCATACACCTGGAGTTTATGAAGAATGATGTCTATTTACCACCCATTAAAAATGGATGCTTAATTATGACACCTTCCAGTCGCTGGAAGAGGGGGAGGACATCCTAGGTCCCGAAGAGCCTAGCTCTAGTGTACTTGTTACACTTCTTTATCTGGCCAACTGCACGTATCTTTGATAGAACGTCTCCAGTAAAGTTGTTAACCAGATACAGTGTTGTCCTGGAGAGCAACACTAGACCAAGGATAAGCTGCTTCTGCGCAACTTCCAAGGGTCAATGAATATATATCGCATATGCAGGTTTAAAGATCGCGATGACTAAAACACAATAGGCCGGCCACCTCCTAAGTATCTACACATCATCCTCCAATGACTACATCTTCTGATAAGCTCATCATCCAAGAAGCAAGTATTGAAAACGCTCAGCCAGGTCCAGCAGTACCTCGCAGACACACTGAAGAATGATTCAATGAATACTTTAGTGGCGTCATCTACCAAACTTCGAAGAGCATTCCACTCCAGAACGTCACTGTTTTACTATAGCCGCTAGATGAGTGAAACTTGTATAGATGAGTGATGATTGTATTTTCTTTTAGAACATGATGGATGTATAGATGAATAGGAGATGATTGTATAGATACATAGGAGATCTGCAAGCCTGAAGCTTGTACAGATCAGGAGGAGTCCATCAATAGTTGTACTCTTTTAAGCTGCTGGGTTTTCCCACTGGGTTTTTCACAGCTAAGGTTTTAACGAGTCAACCACAGTGGCTCTGGATCCAGAAGTATCCACCCCATTAGCATACTGAATCCTGAAGTATTCATATGCTTAACCCAAGGTAATGGAGAGATGATGGGGAGTATTGTGAGTTGAGGGAGAGGCCTTTGGCCTCCCCCTCAACATCTCACCATAACTCCCCACTAACTTAGTGGGGAGTCCATTGGACTCCTATTTTCTAATTGAATATATAGAGAGCCATGGCTTGTGCCATGGCTACTCCTTATTTTAGAGTTTATTTTGTTCTTCTCCTAACTATCTCTTAACAGTTTATGATTATTTTAGTAATTGAAGTTAATAAACATTATTATCTAAATTAACAAAAAGGAAGCGGGAGAAATTAACTCATTTGAGTCTCCATTCGTAAACATGATTATTTCAAGCTCACCGAAAACAACATTTGCATGTTGTGTGCATGGAGCAATTTGGACTCTGTGGAGCAAAATTGCTCAATGCCCACAACATGCAAATTTTTTGCCTGTTGTGCACAATAAGCATTGAGAGGGTATTTTGGGGGGTTTTGAAAATGGCACTTCCGTAATTTTTCAAAAAGGTTGACCTGCCATGTGAAATTGTTACATGCGCGTAGCAATTCCCTTTTGCTCTACGCACGACCGTCTTATTTACAAGTTTGCCATTACCCCCGCGCCCAACCCACTTAGTTACATGTTTGCCATTATTCCTCTTTTACACTCCTTTGTCGGAGGAGAGGGATGGGTTGTCGGAGGAGGGGTGGCGGAGCCGACAAGGCTTGGGAGGTCGGAGGAGTGAGAGGGGTTTGGGTTATTGGAGGAGGGGGCGACGGATGGGCTCGGGAGGTCGGGGAAGAGGGAAGTCGAGCTAGGGAGGTCGACGGAGAAGAGAGGTTGGGTCGGATTGTCGGAGGATGAGGCTGGTTTGTCGGATGAGGGGGCTGGGGAGGGGATGGGGAGGTTAGAGGAGTGAGGGGGTGTGGCTGGGTTGTCGGATGAGGGAGTGGCGAAGGTGCGGGGCTGGGGAGGGTGGAGGATGGGGCGTCGTCGTCGCCCGCTGCCATTCGGCAGTTAGCACACCCAGGTGCATTTTCGAAGATTTGCTCTGATTGTATGCATTGATCAATTTTCAATGGCAAACTTGTAAATAAATGGGTGGATGTCGTGTACAGGGCAAAACAGTCATACATAGCAATTCCCCTTCAAAAGAATCACATTCAAAATGGAATATGCTTCAAAAATTCCATTATGAATGATGGATAACTCCAACCCACCCTCTTCAAAACCTATTTTTTTTTCATTTTTAGTTTTCTTTAGTGAAATACTTAAAGAAAAAATTATTTTAGAAATGGATTAGTCTAATAATCAATATTTCTTTATTGGATAAATTTACAAATAATATAAAATAATTATTATTCTGTAAATATAATAATTTTGGTGAACGTATTAAATATTATAATTTTTTTTAATTTGCTCGAAAAAATATTCAATATTGGTTTCATATTATATGTATTATGTCGATCTTTCCTATCATAATAAGATTATTAAATTTAGTGATATGGTTTATAAAATATTATACTTTTAAGTAATCATGTTCAAATTAATAGAGAGGCAAAATGGTCAAAATTGGCTTCAAGATGAAGATGTTGGAGCTCCACCGTGCTTCAAAATGAAGTTTTGAAGCACAGCTCAAGATGCTCTTATTTACAAGTTTGTAATTCCGCTGCGCACATACTGTTTATTTATGTTTGTCATTAAAATTGCTCACCATGCACACCAATTTAGCCAATTTTAGAAAAAAGCCCCAAGGTCTCTGTCAGATCTACGCCAAGCGGAGGAGGGGAGCGGGGGAGGGCATGGGCGAGTGAATCGTCGCCACCTCCACATTCGCCCTCCCCAGCTCCCCTCTCCATCTTCCCAGCCCCCTCATCTGCCCTCACTATCCCCATCCCCCTCTTCCCCAGCCCCCTCGATCCCCTCACCATCCCCAGCCCCTTCTCCGCCCTCCCCAGCCCCTTCTCCATCTTCCCAGCCCCATCCTCCACCAACACGGGAGTTCTTATGTCAAACGATGATGATCAGAGAGTAAAATCAAGAGATTAATGGATGATGATGGGAGATTTTGAGAGATTAATGGATGTTTAAGAGACTAATCAAGAGTTTAATGTATGCTTGATGTCAAACGATGACGACGACCATGGAGGGCAGCAATCGGGGCGGACGAGTGTAAAAAATGAAAATATTTGAGAAAATTTGACACACCTTTAAATGTTTAGTGGCAAACTTATAAGTAAGTGATATGTGCACTAAGTAAAACGGTGGGTTCGCAAAATAACTATCAAGGCGGGAACTATGTCAATATGATACATGCAACATTTGATGGGGGAAATAACATAAAAAAGAGGGGGAAATTAAAAATAACGGGTCCACAACAAGTAAAGTACATTTATAAAATTTATTTTAAATGCTATTTTTTTGGGCTGAGGAAAAGGTGAAAGAAAAGATGGCCAATTTTTGGGAGTTGCTAGGTGCACATACTGAATTGCTCGGGTGCACAACCACTTATTCTCAAGTTTACCATTCGAAAATTACTCCACTTTTACCCTTGTCGCCCCCCGTCCCACCCCCGCCCCCGCCGCCCCTACCCATTGATGTTTATGGTTTGGAATGTGTGGTGGGGAAGAAGGCCGGCAGAGGGTGCAGCAGAGGGGCTTAGTTGTCGAATGAGGGGGCGACAGCTCTGTAAGATAGATCTTACAGGGGAGGGGTTGTCGATGGAGGGGCAGATGAGGGGACGGCGTCGGCAGAGTGTACTGGGAAAGAAGAAGTGGTCGGCGGAGAGGCCGGGGGGGGCACGTGTAGGATCCTGCCAAAACAGAGTTAGGATCGATAAATGAAGTTGAGACTTACGCTTGCGTATGCAGCACGGTAGTCTACGAACTTCGCCTTCGGATTCGACACGACGGATCGAGTCTTCTCACGAACGGAGTAAGGCTACTAAATCCACAATCTAAATCTCTACTTTTAGATTAAGAACTTGGATAAAGGGAGAGGAAGTATTTCGGCAGAGCTTCGCTAGAATGAAGATGCATGCATGAATGCCATGCAAAGTGTGTAAGGAAAATGGCTAACCCTTGGGTCTTATTTATAGCCCCCAAGGTAGTTATTTTAGGGTAAATTGTTCCTTTGGAACAATTTAACTAAGGTGTACCATCGTACATGGCATATTATAAGCTTAAGTTGTACCACATGCATGGTACAATATAAGCTTAAGATATTACCCCTTTATTAGCCATATGTCGCATGCACTTATGCACATATAATGCGACTTTCCCATCAATCTAGAGATCCTCTCCGAAAGGGAACATATTCCCTTTGCGCACGACTTCGTGTACTCGACGTTCGAGGTCCATATTCCCTCGTACATCCCCCGCAAGGGTGTACTAACGTCTTCCATATCCAACATCTCCCACTTACACTTGAGGGGATTGTAAGAGAACGTCTTTCTCTTAGTTCTTTCATCTATCATACCGAGAAATAGACCGTGCGACCGTCATGCGCGTAGAGTCTGTTGTTGTGCACTTGTTAGAGATACACAACGACCTCGAAGGTGCAAAGTTGAGTAGTTCAACGCATGCTTTACCCTAGATTATTTCTTCACATTTCTTATACTTTATATTCAACAATTGAATCCCATCTGGATTACAATTGGCTGGCCAGCTTTGAATCATTAAAGTCCAAATGTGAATATGAAATCAATCTTCCTCTTCTTACGAACCTTCTGATCTTGACTAGACTCGCTTTTCTAACGTGCCCCGCGGAGCCGAATTATCATAGCCCATAAGTAACACGCTAAGATAGCGATCATCTCGTCAAATCTAAAGGAACCAATTGGAGTCCTTGAGGGTAAGAGTTAAGGCCCATATGGCCTTTGAGTCTCACATAATAGCAAACACTATTGCTACTAACTCAGTGGTCGAAATGCATACGTGGTATGGACATGTATTACAACATCGCTCCTTTCCCAGGGAGTGTATGTCTCAATGATGTTGTAAGGATGATGATCAGACACCACAATGTCTGACTTTGAGTCCCTTATTCTACTCAAATAATCCTTTGGACTCACATCCCGCATTTAGACAGATAGGATTTCAAAAAAAATCCTCTTAGATCTTTTGTAAGCATCCATATGATGCAGATCTTTCGTGCGACCATTTTGTTTAAGTCATGACTCTTAAATCATCCGTCTGATGATTTTGACTTCAAACAGGTCTCATCTCTATTCCATCCGTCTGATAGAATAAGGCGGTTGCTCATGTGAGAGAGCCAACCTCAATCTGTCCGACATACTAGAATTCAGCTGAGATTTCAAAAATGTACACAAACATTTCTTAAGAGATTCATATGCAATGTTTGAAAAAGAACTTATTCTTTTATCAAATTTGATCTTTCTCAGACATGGGAATATATATTGGTACAACTCAGCTCTTTACGCAATCCTTGGGATGATACGTGTTTATAAAACACATTTCTGGGGATTGCTTTCGTAAGCGAATCCTCTATCATCTCATGCGTAGATATGTACCTTATGTCTACCTTCTTGGTTTTATCATAGTCTTTTGCAAATTCGTATCGGATATCAATGTGTTTGATCTTACAAGACACATTATCCTCTTAACCGCTTTCCAGTGTACTTGCCCTGTATTGGATTGGTAACAGCTTACCATTTCCAATGGCAAAACAGATGTCCGGTCTCGTACACACCATAGCGTACATAAGACTATCAACTGCACTGGAATATGGAACTTTTTCCATAATTTCCTTTTCCTTTTGGTTCTTTGGACACGATTCCAGATATAAATTATCGCATATGCTTATATGAATATCAATGGACTTGCAGTCCTGCATATTAAATCGTTCTGGAACCTTCTTTATATAAGTCTCCTGTGAAAGAGAAAGAAGTTTCTTCGAACGATTCCTTGAAATCTTAACTCCAAGAATATATGCGGCTTCTCCCATGTCTTTCATCTCAAAAACTGATGAAAGCCAAACCTTGATATCCATCACAAAGCCCTTGTCATTTCCGGCTATTAAAATGTCATCTACATATAGAGACATGATAATATACTTGCTTTTAATCCTCTTGATATATACTCAGTTATCTTCATCAAGCATGGTAAAACCATTTGATAACTTTATGAAATCGTATATACCATTGCCTCGAGGATTGTTTAAGATCATATATGGACTTATGAAGTTTACAAACCTTATGTTCGTTTCCTTCTTTTACAAACCCTGTTGGTTGTTCCATATAGATCTCCTCGTTCAATTCTCCATTGAGAAAAGCAGTTTTTACATCCATTTGATGTAATTCGAGGTCTAAGCAAGCTACCATTGCCAGAATCAGTCGAATCGAGGTAAAACGCACAACAGGTGAGAAGGTCTCTTCGTAGTCTATCCCTTCCTGTTGCGTAAAACCTTTCGCGACAAGGCGAGCTTTATATCTATTTATAGAGCCATCAGCCTTATGCTTGATCTTGAGAACCCATTTGTTCCCAATTGCTCTATGTCCTCTGGGTAAGTTAACTAAGTCCCAGACTTGGTTAACTTTCATGGATTTCAATTCCTCCTTCATCGCTTCCATCCATTTGTCTTTTGCAGGGCATGATACGGCCTGTTTGAAAGTAGCAGGCTCGTCATCATCTTGTAGTAAAGTCATAAAGGTTTGCGGAAATTCATCCTCAAATCTTAGAGGAGCCAGCCAACCTTGTACGACTACTACGTCGTATTTGAGATTCTTCAAGTCCTTGTTGACTCGAAGTTAGATCAATTCTAATATCACTCCCACTTGAAATGTCGTTAGAATCGCTCCCACTTGGATCATTATTCCCGTATGGAATAGGATAATCGTCATTCGTATAATCCATTGGTGAAGGTTGAAATGTATCTTCGTTTTCACCAAGAATTCTCCCACTCGAATGAGGTAATCCTTCTTGATCATAAATCTCAAATAGAGATAAGTCCTGACTTATCTCGCCCTGTCTTGGAAACTCGTTTTCCAAGAAAGTGACATCCCTCGACACAAACTCAATTAGCCCACCATTGTCTTCCTGACTAACAAAAAACATAACCTTTGGAGTTTTCTGCGTATCGTATAAAGATACATTTCATCCCCCTTGGCCCAAGTTTGCCATACTTATGGGAGGAAATATGTGCGTAGGATGCACAACCCCAAGGTTTCAAAATGTTTAAGTCAGGAGACCTTTGGTTCCACAACTCAAGTGGAGTTAACTGATTTCGAGGGTACGCGGTTCAAAAATGAAAGCGGCCGTCAATAATGCATCACCCCAAAAGGTGATTGGCAAGTTTGCTTGCGCCATCATTGAACGGACCATTTTTCATTAAAGTCCTATTCCTCCTTTCTGCAACACCAATTTGTTGAGGAGTATAAGGCATAGTTACCTGATGTACTATGCCTTTTTCATCACAAAGTTCCTTTAAACTTGTTGATTGATATTCACCGCCCCTATCGGTTCGCACGACCGTAATCTTGCGATCTAATTGATTCTCCACTTAACTCATATAGTTTTTAAAGCAGGTTTAGTGCTATCACTTTTGTGGGATATCAAATAGATATGACCGAATCGGGTGAAATCATCAATAAAAGTGATGAAATAGGACTTCCCGCGTCTTGTCTTGACATTCATCGGACCACATATGTCCGAATGGATAAGCTGTAATGGAACCTCGGCCCTTGTGCCGGTTCCAAATGGCTTGCGACAAGATTTTCTCACAAGGCAATGTTCGCAGGTCGACATTTCAACCTTTGAAACATTGGATAGAAGGCCACGTTTGGCAAGTCTATCCATACGCGTTGGTCCAATATGACCAAGCCTTGTGTGCCAACAAATTATATTAGACCCATTAGTCAAAGAATTTGTCACAAGGAAATTTTCATTACATGAGGAATTATACATTGTACTTATTACAATAAATCCTTTGAAATACAAACCCAGTACCAAAAAAGGAATTATTACAAAAATAGGTCCATATCATGAAGGAACCAACTATAACCAAGACCCATTAAATTGACCACAGTTTTAATATTCCTTTGAATATATGGAATGAAGAGAACATCATGAAGTAGGAGAGTGTGGCCGTTGTCCAAGACTAGCTTGCGAGTCCCAACGCCTTTCACTTCAACACGTGTGTTGTTTCCTACATTGATCCACTTCATTCCTTGGGGTATCCGGTGATACTCCACGAAGGACCGTCTGTCCTTTGCTATGTGGTTGGTGGCACCTGAATCAATTATCCCAAAATGGATTAGATTCCACAAGAAATAGTGAACTAGAAACACATATGTAACTAGTATTACAAGTTACCTCGTCACTTCCACTCGTACACGAACGAGCATAGTGACCGAGCTTGTTGCACTTGAAGCACTTGATCCTTTTCAAGTCTTTCTTCTTGTGCCATTTCTTGTGCCCACCCTTATGTTTGGGTTCCTTGGTAGACTCAGGTTGCTTATTACGTTCATTAGAAGACTTCGAACGATCTTTACGTTTCTTTCCCCCGTATGAGGAACTAGCAACCATATGCACTTCTACACTTGGCTTGGCAGCCGCAAGCCGCTCTTCCTCTAATTCGAGGTGCTTGGAAACATCGTTGAAGGTCTTGATGCTCTCATTATGAGTGAGATGCATCTTCATCTGATCCCACCCATTTGGTAGGGAACGTATGACTGCTTGGATTTGTTGCTCATCAGTGAGCACATGACATGCGTCCTTTAACTCCGAGATAAGGTTCGCCATATGTCGCAGATGTTTCCCCATGGAATGATCTGGACATTTCTTATATGAATCGAACCTTATAGTTAAGGCGCGAAGTTTGGACACCGATGTGCCACCGAACTTCTCCTCTAGCTTGGACACCGATGTGCCACCGAACTTCTCCTCTAGCTTGGACCATATGTCCATGGCTAGGTCATGTTCTCGGAAGATGCGCATTATGTCATCAGCCATACTTCTTAATAACGTAATGCGCGCTATCTTGTTCTTCCGAGACCAAGCATCAAAAGCTTCCTTGTCTCGTCTGTGTTGGGCCGTAGTGCCCAACTCGGGTTCAATCATTACGTTCTTTAGAGTTTCGAGCACTTCTTGCTCCTCTAGAACGTATTGTATCTTGATGGACCAAAGTTTGTAATTATCGCCGTTGAGTTTTTCACCTCTGTTTAACTCAGCGACGATATTCTTTGAAGCGGAAGACATTTTACTTTTAAAATGCTGCAAAAGACACAAAACCGAAGGTTTGATCAAAACATTGCATAAAAAATTCTTAAAATATAACTCCCACTTGAAATGATAATAGAATATCCCATTTGGATAGTTCTAAAATTCAAATCACACTTGGAACTATATTATATTTGATAAGTTACTTTCGAAAAATATTGAAGATGTTGTTCTAGAATCGAAAAGGTCTCTACGATTCCAATTACCATCTAGAACAACCTTCAATATTCCCCCATCACTTATCAAACAATAGTACTCTTATAGTACTAGCAGCGAAAAACGAGTTTGAAAATGTATTTTTCAAAAATATAATTCCCATTTGAAATGATAATAGAATATCCCATATGGATAGTTCTAAAATCAACTCCCACTTGGAATGATATTTATAATTTGATAAGTTACTTTCGAAAAATATTGAAGATGTTACTCTAGAATCGGAAAGGTCACTATGTTTCCAATCACCATCTAGATTAACTTTCAATATTTCTCCCTCACTTTATCAAAAGTTAGTACTCTTATAGTACTTCGCAGCGGAAAAGCGTTTTTGAAAACGTATTTTTCAAAACGTATGAAAACGTATTTTTCAAAAAAAAATTATATTTCAACTTAGTACCCTTATGATACTAGTGAAATATTCGACACTTCCTGACCATTTGTCGGGAATGAGCCGTAGCCGTGCCTAAGTCGGATCCCCCTTTTGGGATTCTGCTGCAAATTATCGTCGTCGGCTCCCGTATGGATCCAGGCGTTTCCCCCCGTATGAGAGAATTTTGATGCAGACGACTGTTGTTTGGCCCCGTATGGGCTAGTTGGCACGTTCATGTTCAACCAAGGCCTATTGCCGAATTGGTCGACCAAAACACCAAAATTGGTCGACCAAAATCTGGTTTTCTTCACTCCCGGCCAGGGCACCTGCCCTGGCCGAGGCTGGCCAAGGGCCTCTGCCCTGGCCGGCCAGGGGCGGCCTGCGGCAGCCTTGGCCACTGCCAGGGCCGGCCGGGCCACTGGCCGGCCAGGCCTCGGCCAGAGGCCGGCCAGGCCTCGGCCAGGCCTCTGCCTGGCCCGGCCCAGGCCAGAGGCCCCTGGCTGGGGCCAGGGCCCCTGCCTGGCCCGGCCCAGGCCAGAGGCCCCTGGCTGGGGCCAGGGCCCCTGCCCTGGCCTCGGCCAGGGCGGCCAGGCCCCTGGCCTGGAGGCCAGGGCGCCGGCCCTGGCCTCTGCCAGGGCCGGCAGGCCGGCAGGCCGGCCCTGGCCACTGCCAGGGCCGGGCAGGTCGGCCATGGCCGGCCTGGCCATGGCCGGCCACTGCCGGCCTGGCCATGGCCGGTCATGGCCAGGGCCATTTGGCATTGGCCGGCCATGGCCCCTTTGTCCATGGCCGGCCACCCCCTTTGAATGGGGTTGCCGCACACCCCACCGGAGGGGTGGCCGTGGTGGTTATTGGCCGTAGCCAACCCCCTCCGCATGGGGAGGGGGGTGCATGGCCTTCATAGCCCATTTGGCCATGGCGCACATGCACAAAAATTCATCCTCTCCGATGGAGATAACTACCACCCTCTTCCTCGATGAAGCACCCGTTCGTCGATGAAGCACCCGTTCGTCGAGAAAGTGGTTATTTTCTAATGGTCGTATGCCAAAAAATAACATACTACGTGAACGGTCGGTTCTTCCCGTCACGGAGAGTTCCTACCATATCCGTAATGATAGGAGACCCTAACGTGAAAAGAACAACCGCTGCGTTCTCTCCGTCACGAAGCGTTCCTACCATATCCGTAATGGTCGGAGACCCATTCGTGAAAAAGACAACGACTCGTTCATAGTTTCGACGGGGCGGCGGTTTGACCGGGGCGAACCCGTATGGCTCTGATACCAATGTAGGATCCTGCCAAAACAGAGTTAGGATCGATAAATGAAGTTGAGACTTACACTTGCGTATGCAGCACGGTAGTCTACGAACTTCGCCTTCGGATTCGCCACGACGGATCGAGTCTTCTCACGAACGGAGTAAGGCTACTAAATCCACAATCTAAATCTCTACTTTTAGATTAAGAACTTGGATAAAGAGAGAGGAAGTATTTCGGCAGAGCTTCGCTAGAATGAAGATGCATGCATGAATGCCATGCAAAGTGTGTAAGGAAAATGGCTAACCCTTGGGTCTTATTTATAGCCCCCAAGGTAGTTATTTTAGGGTAAATTGTTCCTTTGGAACAATTTAACTAAGGTGTACCATCGTACATGGCATATTATAAGCTTAAGTTGTACCACATGCATGGTACAATATAAGCTTAAGATATTACCCCTTTATTAGCCATATGTCGCATGCACTTATGCACATATAATGCGACTTTCCCATCAATCTAGAGATCCTCTCCGAAAGGGAACATATTCCCTTTGCGCACGACTTCGTGTACTCGACGTTCGAGGTCCGTATTCCCTCGTACATCCCCCACAAGGGTGTACTAACGTCTTCCATATCCAACAGCACGGTCGGCACTATCGCGATCGATGTATGGGTGGTTGGGCTTGACGACCATGTTGGGGGTGGGGGTCAAGGAGATGGTGTGTTCGTCAGCATAGAGGAGGGTGACTGTGTGGCCATCATTGTGGGTGAAGAAGGTGGACTTGGGTGGAGGGAAGGGAAGGCGTTGGTGAGTGCGATGAGGTGCTGGCGGATGAGCCACTTGGTGTCCGACGAGGTGCTGGCAGTAAAAGCGACGAACTGTGGAACAAATTTGATCACCGCACACAACATGCAAAACTTTAGCATGTTTTGTTCGTTGAACAATTTCGGATCTGTGGAGAAAAATTGCTCACCGTGCACACCATGCAAAATTTTTGCATGTTGTGCGTGGTGAGCAATTTTGCTCCACAGTTCCGAAATTGCTCAACACGCACAACATGTAAAAGTTTTGACAGATGTACGCGGTGAGCAATTTTGCTCCACAATAATTTCACCTCTGTGAAGAAAAATTGCTCACGGCGCACAGCTGGCAAAACTTTTGCCTGTTGTGCACGTTGAGCAATTTTTTTCCACATATCCGAAATTGCTCACCGCGTGCTACAGGTAAAAAATTTTGCATGTCGTGCGCATTCAGTATTGGCGGGTGTGGCAATTTCATTGTTTTAGTGGGTGACGTGGGTAGGTCTCGAGGAGCCAGATGGAGGCGGGTATGTTATAAAGGACGTCAGCGTAAAGGATGGGGATGGTGCCATCGGCCTGGTGGAGGTTGACGGTGTGGCCGTCGTTGTGGGTGAAGGAGGAGGACTTAGGGTGGGGGAAAGGAAGGCGTCGGCGAGGGCAACAAGGTGCTAGCGGCAAGGGCGACAAACTGCTTGGCGTATTGGGTGCCAGGGGTCGTCGGATCCGGTAGTGTCATCGTTTTGCTCACCGCGCATAACAGGGAAGTTTGGGGATTAAAATTTGTTGTGCACGTGTAAGAAATTGGGAGTTGATACATGCACATACCGAATTGCTCGCACGCACAACCACTTATTCTCAAGTTTTCCATCCAAAAATTACTCCACTTTTACCCTCGTCGCACCCGCCCCCCGCCCCCGCCGCCCCCACCAACAGGGTTTTAGGGTTTGGAATGTGCGGTGGAGAAGATGGGCGGTGGAAGGGCTTGGTTATCGGAGGAGGGGCGGCAGAGGGGGAGGGGCAGGGGTTGTCAGTGGATGGGACAGAGGAGGGGGCAGCAACGGCGAAGAGTGCTAGGGAAGAAGAAGTGGTCAACGAATGGGGGGAGGAGGAGGCGCCGACGGCGGAGAGTGGGATGGGGAAGAAGTAGTCGGTAGAAGGGGGGCGGGGGGACATGGACGGCACTGTCACGATCGACGTTGGGGTGGTTGGACTTGATGACCATGTTGGGGGTGGGGTTCAAGAAGATGGTGTGGCCGTCGGCTTGGAGGAGGTTGACGGTGTGGTCGTCGGCTTGGAGGAGGTTGACGGTGTGGCCGTCGTTGTGGGTGAAGGAGGAGGACTTGGGGTGGAGGGAAGGGAAGATGTCGACAAGGGCAATGAGGTGCTGGCGAATGAGCCACCTGGTGTCCAACGAGGTGCTGGTGGCAAGGGCGATGAACTGTGGAGCAAAATTGCTCAACGCGTGCAAAAGTTTTGCCAGTTGAGCATGTTGTGTAATTTCGGATCTGTGGAGCAAAATTGCTCAACTCGCACAACAGGCAAAAATTTCAGATCCGAAATTGCTCAACACGCACAACAGGCAAAAGTTTTGCCCGTTATGCGTTGTGAGCAAATTTGCTCCATTGATTGAAAATTTCTCAATGCACACAACATGCAAACGTTTTGCACGTTGTGTGTTATGAGGAATTTTGGCCCTGTAGAGCCAATTTGCTCACCGTGCACAACTGGAAATTTTTTTGCATGTTGTGCTTGTTGAGCAATTTTGCTCTACAGATCCGAAATTGCTCACCGCACAACATAAAATTTTTTTGCCTATTGTGCACCGTCATTATTGGCAAGGATGGCAGTTTCATTATTTTCGTGGGTGGCACTGGTAGGTCTCGAGGAGTCAAATGGAGGCGGGTATGTTGTAGAAGACACCGGTGTAAAGGATGGGGATTGCATCATCGGCCTGGAGGAGGTTGACAGTGTGGCCGTCGTTGTGGGTAAAGGAGAAGGACTTGGGGTGGAGGGAAGCGAAGGCAGTAGCGAGGGTGACAAGGAGTTGGTGGTGAGGGCAACGAAGTGCTTGGCGTATTGGCGTCGGGGTCATCGGATCCGGTAGTGTCGTCCTTTTGCTTGCCGCGCACAACAGGACAGTTTGGGGATTAAAATTTGTAGTGCACTGGTGAGAAATTTTGAATGGAAAACTTGTAAATAACTCGAACTCTGGTTGTGCGATGAGCAATTCGATAAGTGTGCACAGCAACTCCCCCAATTTTATCCATACGTAGTTAATCTTAGTTAGATGATTAATTTTGAGGAACTCTGGTTGTGATCTTTGTATAACAATTTATTATCTTTTTGGGGACTAGGCTAGTTGGGACTAGCCAAGGAGAGAGCTTATAATAGAATTGTTATTGTTTAGCACTTTGGTGAGTGCAGGTACTGAGGGCCAGATGAGTGTAGAGTTGGTACTCTAGCTACATGTTGTACCAGTAACTGTAATAATCTAGTATTTGCTTTAGGGCTGGACGTAGGTCGTTGGGACGACCGAACCAGGGTATATCGCCTGTGCATGCTGTGACTGCTATACTTTGCTCTTAGTCTGATTATCTGTGATGTATCTGCCTGTGATTTTGTGTGTGTTGCACGAATATTTTTATAAGCCTATTCACCCCCCTCTAGGCTTAGATCCAGATCCAACAAGTGGTATCAGAGCCAGCTTAGAGGATCTAGCCTAGTTGACCATGAATATGAATATGTCTGATTTTGTTGTTGCTGATGGTCAGCCTATCTCTCGTCCCCCTAAGTTCAATGGTGTTGACTTTTCTTATTGGAAAACTAGGATGAGGATATACTTAGCTTCTGTTGATTATGATGTTTGGAACATTGTAGAGAAAGGCTGTCACGCCCCGCTTCCCAAAGATGGAGGCGAGACGTGAAAAGGTCCGCATGAGAGTGGAGCTGTGAAGCCCCAAACCCGATAAGCGTCAATAAAACATAAGCAGGTCCATGTAACCACAAACGGAACAACAATAATAACACAAGGAGAGACAAATAAAATCTCAAATCTCAGAATTTGTCCAACATTAAAATTAAGTTCAACATCCAGAAAAGCCACCAGGCTAAAAGAAAGAGTCTAAAGGCCCAGAACAAGGCCAACAAGGACAAACAAAATAAAGTATAGGTGTTGCGCACCGACAACTACAACAGTCTAAAACAAAAGGGGAAAGCTCCACGAAGACACTAGGACTGGTCCTCAGTGTCCACGTACTTCTCGCCAAACATAGGCTCGGGCTCGGCGTCAGCAAACACCTCGTCCTCAACAACGAACTCAGGCTCAGGATCTAACATGTGTCACCCAAAAGAGTAAAGGGGCACATGTCAGCAAGTTTAAAAGACTTGGGCAAGGAAACTGAAAGTAAGGTAAACTAACAACCTAGCAGTTATAGTATGTGTCACGCCCCGCTGCCTAAAATAGGGAGGGTCGGTGTGACAAGCCGCGGTATTAGAGTACCAAGCGCTAAAGTACACATCAAAGTCACGCAGGCCACTGCAAACGCTGAGGAAACACAGGCAGTAAAGTACAGACTGAACGATTAACAGAACAGGACAGCTCCAACACAGAAAGATAGTACAAGACACTACAACACAGGCAGTAAGGTAAAATACGACGAACAGAACATCCAAGAGTCACAGAGCACCGCTACTACATGGCCAGTACCGCACAAGTCCACTGTACAACCCCAACAGCAAAAGCTCCCACAAAAGTACAACTCAACCCTACGGGGTACAAAGGGAACAGGGGTACAACACTGCGTTCATCACACCCACACAACCCAAAACTACACCACGCGACCCACACTAACCACAACACTACGGACCCTGCTGAGACGAGCTGCCCTCTAGGGTCTCCACTCCCGGGCCCGCCGCCAGAGAACCAGTACCTGGACCTGTAGGGGGAGGACACGTCACAGCGTGCCCAGTAGGAACTCCACAACTCTACTACTCTAATCATAGTGCACAACAAGGAATCACAACAAAGGAAAAGGCATCACATTCCAGAGTTACTGTTTTTTTCTTTATAGGTTAGTTTTCATGCATGAATTCGAAACCTCAGTAACGGGTCAGACATCGGGGACTGGACCTCACCCGGTAAAGTGGGTGGAATACTACGACTTCCCGAGACAAGCTCTTACGAAAGAAGCCGTTCACTAACACAACCAATCTCAACCACAACTGCACCAACTTCCCGCCGCTGAGGGCTCGTCGGGAGTGGCCCACAACTCAGCAGTCCATCCCCCGCATGCTCACTCGTTACCTTGGTTTCCCCAACCCCTCCTAGGGCACTCACCCACTTCGAGTGGAACGAGAACACCCTAGGTTGTCTTTTAACTAATCATTAAACCTAGAGTATGAAGCATGTAAAATGAGATCCAATGCATTCTTTTCATCGGGATGTTCACAACAACTTGCGAGCTTCATAAGCCATGAACATAAACATACATTTCCAAACTTGCAACATAAAGTAGCATACCTAGACAGCACTTAATCACTGATGAATCCACATTAGCGATATGTTCCGAAGTAAACCAAAACAATAATCTAGTCATTAGCAAACAATGCAATTTGCTGAAATTTCGTCAATAGTCACAACATCAATGATTAACAGCCATTTCCAGTGAGAATTTAACAAAACTTACTGAATGAAAATTGTAGATATGGCAGTTTTGAGTTCACATATAAAATTTCATGCACAACTATGGAGTATGTGATTTATGGTGAATTATTTGGTAAAGGGTGTCAAAACTGTTCTGCAGACAGATTTCTGTGTCTGTGTTCAAAGCCAAGTTTGGGCATATTTTAGCTATAATTTCGACATAAAATTCGCGATAGATTTTGAGAAAAACTTGTTATCTTTCCAACAAGACCAAAATCAACAAAATCCAAGATGTGTGCAGGTAGTGGTGCTCGTTTTACTGAAATGTATACAGCTTGACAGAATTCCTGGCATGTTGCACAATTTGAATTTTTACCCCAACTTCTAGTTCGAATTAGAAAAAGTGACGAACATAAACGTTACTCATAACTACGAGATAAATATCATATAAAATTTTCAGATTATTCCTAATAGCCAATTAATCCCAACACTTAGTTAAAGTTTCAGCAAATTGTCAAGCATGCAACAAGAATCCTAGCTCTACAACACTCTCCCCAAATTTCAGAGAAAACTCACACATATAAGATACTTTCCATCATATATAATTAGAGAAGGAGGATGAAGAGTTCCTACCTCTTTGGAGCTTCAAAAATGGTTGATGGTTTGCAAGAAATCTCCTCCAATCTTGGATTTCATCCTCCTCCTCCTCTTCTCCTTTCTCTCTTCTTTCTTCTCTTCCTTTTTCTTTTCCCCTTTTTTTTCCCTAGCTAATTTCAGCCATGGGCTGAAAATAATGGAGAGAGGGGGAGAGAAAGGGACCTAGGAGAGGGGAGGGGGGGTTATGGTGTAGGGTGAGGGGAGAGATGGGGGGGTTAGGTGTACTTTGGTATGGCAAACTTATTGCCATACCCCCATTTTCTTTTCTTTTCCTTTTTTTTCTCTCTTTTTTTTTCAAAATTAGCCATCCAAATGCTTGATTTTATTACAAGTTTGCCATTGCAAATATCTCATTTCCCTTTTTCACAATTATCCTTCACTTAAAAGAAATTTGCCTTAAGCCCAATCTTCATTGATACCCTCATTTGGGTATAAATGAAAAATCGAGGGGCAATTGGCAAATCTATCCATTCCCCGGGATTGGTGTGCACATGTACGAGAAGCTTGGATGAATTTAACGATTACTTAGTATTTGCACACTAGGGTTGTTACACCCTACCCTCCTTAGAAAAATTTCCGTCCTCGGAAATTTAACAAAATCAGGAGAGCAGTCATTTATATACAATACCTAACAACTGCAGAAAATATAAGATACAACAGTCATTGCTCAAACAGGTACGGGTATTTCTTTTGCATCTCATCTACTCGCTCCCAAGTTGACTCTCCCGGAGACTCTTGCTGCCACATGACCCGCACCAAGTCAATGGTCTTCTTCTTCAACGTCTTCTGCCTCCGGTCCAAGATAGCCACTGGTTGCTGCTCATATGTGAGATCCGACCGTACTTCTATCTCTGAAAAATCTACAACATGTTTGGGATCTCCCACATATCTTCTGAGTTGAGACACATGGAATACATTATGCACACCTTCGAGTGCCGGTGGCAATGTTAGCCGATACGCAACTTCACCGACCTTAGCAGAAATCTCGAACGGACCAATGTACCTAGGACTCAGCTTCCCACGTTTGCCAAATCGGATGGTCCCACGAACCGGTGAAATCCTTAGGAACACGTAATCCCCTGGCTGAAATTCCAAGGGTCTCCGCTTTGTATCAGCCCAGTGCTTATAACGGTCCTGCGCGATGCGCAGATTCTCTCTGACTGTCCGCACCACATCTGTTGTTGCCACCACCAAGTCTGGTCCTAAAAACTCACTGTCTCCAACGTCATCCCAACTTAAAGGAGACCTACACTGCCTTCCATACAGAGCTGCGAAGGGAGCCATGCCAAGACTTGCTTGATAACTGTTATTGTATGCGAACTCGACTAGATGCAGATGGTCCTCCCACGAACCCTTGAAATCAAGCATACACGCTCGCATCATATCTTCAAGAATCTGAATGGTTCTTTCCGACTGTCCATCAGTTTGAGGATGATACGAAGTACTGAAATTCAAACGCGTCCCCAGACTAGCCTGTAAGCTTTTCCAGAAATGTGAGGTGAATCTGCTATCCCTATCGGATACTATACTCACTGGGACTCCATGCAGTTTCACGATCTCCTCCATGTACCTCTTAGCCAGATTCTCTATTGACTGTCCAACTCGGAACGGAATAAAATGTGCCGTCTTGGTCAATCGATCTACGATGACCCAAATCGCATCATTGCCCCTAGGCGTCCGAGGTAAACCAGTCACAAAGTCCATGGTCACATGCTCCCACTTCCATTCTGGAATGGGGAGAGGCTGCAACAATCCTGCAGTTCTCTGGTGCTCAGCCTTCACCTGCTGGCAAACCAAGCAGGACGCCACACTCTTGGCTACACTCTTCTTCATTCCTGACCACCAATAATACTGCTTCAAATCTCGGCACATTTTAGTCCCTCCAGGATGGATAGAATATGGGGAACTATGTGCCTCCTTCAATAGTTCCTCCCGAATCTCGCCACTTGGCACACAAACCCGGTTCCTAAATCTCAACGACCCATCTTCGTGAATACGAAAATCGGTACGAAGTCCAGCTTCCACTTGCTCTCGGATCCTCTTCAACTTGGCATCCCCTGATTGAGCTGCCTTAATCCTGTTCACCAAATCAGACTGGATTTGGAGCCCCATCATATCAGTTTTCTCTCCTGGGAGTACAACTTCTATTCTCATCTGTCGGATTGCCCACCGAAGTTGTGGTTGAGAGGTTAGCTTCATTATGGCGGGTAATCTACTAAGAGCATCTGGCACCACATTCACCTTCCCAGGATGGTATAGCAGATCAACGTCATACTCAGCCATTAATTCCAACCATCGTCGTTGTCTCATATTAAGCTCCTTCTGAGTGAACACATACTTTAGACTCTTATGGTCAGTGTATATCTTCACGTGTTCACCTAGCAAGAAATGTCTCCACAATTTCAAAGCCAGAATCACTGCTGCCAATTCCAGGTCATGAGTGGGATAGTTCAGTTCATGCTCCTTCAACAATCTGGAAGCATAGGCCACCACTCGCCCGTGCTGATGAAGGACACAGCCTAGTCCTCTGCCAGACGCGTCATAGAAAACTTCAAATCCACCCGAACTGTCAGGGATAGCTAAGATAGGAGCAGTGGTCAACCGATGCTTCAGCTCATCGAACGCACGCTGGCATTCCTTCGACCAGACATACGCAACATCCTTCTTCGTCAAATGAGTCAAAGGCGAGGCAATCTTCGAGAAATCCTTAATGAACTTCCGATAGTACCCAGCCAACCCCAAAAAGCTTCGAATCTCTGTGACTGTCCGAGGTATAGGCCAACCTTCTACTGCGGCAACCTTCTCAGGATCAACAGACACTCCGTCTCCAGAGACTATGTGACCAAGAAACGCAACTTTGGTCAACCAAAATTGGCACTTGTTGAACTTAGCGTACAATCGGTGCTGCCTGAGGGTATTCAAAACCATCCGCAGATGCTCAGCATGTTCATCCTCATTCTTCGAGTAAACCAGGATGTCATCGATAAATACCACCACAAACTTATCTAAATACTCGAAGAAGATCTGATTCATCAGCCTCATGAAAGTAGCTGGGGCATTCGTCACTCCAAAAGGCATCACCAGAAACTCATATTGACCGTATCGAGTACGGAATGCGGTCTTTGGGTCATCAGATTCTCTCATCTTCACTTGGTGATACCCACTTCGCAAATCTAGCTTCGAATACACACGGGATCCACCAAGCTGATCAAAAATATCATCAATCCGGGGAAGAGGGTACTTATCCCTCACCGTCACCTTATTCAATTCTTGATAATCAATGCACATCCTCCGAGATCCATCCTTCTTGTTCACAAGCAACACTGGCGCTCCCCACGGTGACACACTTTGGCGAATCAATCCCCTATCTGATAAATCTGTCAACTGATTGCGGAGCTCAGCTAACTCCGATGGGGCCATACGGTATGGAGCCTTCGCTATCGATTGAGCGCCTGGAATCAGATCAATAGTAAACTCCAGGGACCTATCTGGGGGTAATCCAAAGATGTCATCTGGAAAGATGTCAGGAAATTCTTCAACAACCCTTGGTAATACGGGCTCTACTTCCATGTCCAAATACTCTACGACCGTAGCTCGAAACTTCAAGGGCTCAAGCTCGCTACTACCATCCCAAAACTCAAACTCTGGATGGTCAGGGATCCGAAAAACTACCCTCCTTAGTCTACAGTCTATGTTAGCATAGAACATCCCCAACCAATCCATTCCGAACACTGCCTCATAGTCGGGTAACTCAATCACCAAAAAGTCTGCATACAACTCTCGTCCCCCAATCTCAACAGGACAGTTCCGTATCCCAGAGACACTACAAATAACCCCATTTCCGGTGTGAACATTCCAACTAGCAGCAAAGGTGTCAACTACTATGGAGTGTTGTGTCACAAACTTCTTCGACAGAAAACAATGTGACGCTCCAGTGTCAAATAAGGACATAGCAGGGTAAGAGGCTACTCTAACAATACCTAAGTATCACAACAATAAAACTCAGCCAACTAGCTAAATAGAATAACTGAGGCTCAAATCTAATAGACTGCATAGGGGCAAGATTCATACCGGTGATCACTCGACTAGCACCCTCCGAAGTCTCTACTGGGGTCATGGTGTACTGCTGCCGCCTCGGTGGAGGAACAGCCCCTGGTTCCCTCGTCGCTGCTGGGGAGGTAGAGGGGGTCCTCTCGGTGCAGACGGTCTCGATCCTGACGGTGCCGGAAGGGCAAGCCGCTGTGGCGGTGGTGGAAGAGGTCTCTGCTGTGTAGGCCGGACAGCTGCTGACGCCGGCAGCACCGGGGCATGACCCGACTGTGGGCAAAATCTGCTGATGTGCCCCGGCTCTCCACATGTATAACACCTGGCATTCGTAACTCGGCAGTCTCTCTGCACATGCCCTGGCTTCCCGCATCTGTAGCATGAAGGTCCCTTCTGTGCCGGAGGTGGAGCCCCCGGTCGCTTGAATGTCACCCGCTGAACTGGGCCAGGTGCAGTCCTCTGCTGAGCAGCTGGTCTCCCACTACTGGCTGGTGGCCTCCCCACACTCCGTAGGTGGGTCTCATGCTGTCTGGCAGCCCGCAGTACGACCTCCTGAGTCAATAACTCCTGAGTAGAAATGGCCGCCCGAAACTCTACGTCTAGTCCCTTGCGGAATCGCCTGGCTCTGATGGCATCTGTCGCTACAAGCTCTGGCGCGTACTTGCTCAGCAGTGAGAACTCTGCATCATACTCATCCACCGTTCTCCCATCCTGAGTCAAATGCTCAAATCTCTGCCTCAACTCGTCCTTCGCCGCCTCCGGAAGGAACTTGGCCTCAAACAACTCCCGAAAGGTCTCCCAAGCAATGTTCCCCTTCAGTCGCCTCTCCTGAGCCTCCCACCAGTCTCTAGCTTGATGGGTCAACTGTCGCCTCACCAACTCTACCCAACTGTCTCGGGGATACCGACACATCGTCAGATCATCCTCAGTGTGCCGCAGCCACTCATCTACCTCGAGGCTACTCTCCTTGCCCGAGAAGTATCGCGGACGTAGTGTCCTGAACTCCTTGTAGCTCGGCGGCTTCGGTGCCACTGCCCTCTCCTCCATCTGACCTATGTGCTCTAGAATGCCCATCAGAACCTTAGCCATCAGGGCTGACTCAGAGGTCCCGTCACCCGAAGACTGCACATCACCAGCTGGGCCAATCCCACCATCAGATGTTCTGGTCCCGTCGGAACTCCCGTTCCCACCTTCCATCTGTAGGCGAGAAACAGAACAATGCATTAGTGTCGTGTACTGAAATATTGGAGCCTTACCGGTGTTTCCTTTACGCGTATCGCAGTGGGCGCAGACCTGCGTGGGCCACCACAAAACTTGTCACGCCCCGCTGCCCAAAATAGGGAGGGTCGGCGTGACAAGCCGCGGTATTAGAGTACCAAGCGCTAAAGTACACACCAAAGTCACGCAGGCCACTGCAAACGCTGAGGAAACACAGGCAGTAAAGTACAGACTGAACGATTAACAGAACAGTACAACTCCAACACAGAAAGATAGTACAAGACACTACAACACAGGCAGTAAGGTAAAATACGACGAACAGAACATCCAAGAGTCACAGAGCACCGCTACTACATGGCCAGTACCGCACAAGTCCACTGTACAACCCCAACAGCAAAAGCTCCCACAAAAGTACAACTCAACCCTACGGGGTACAAAGGGAACAGGGGTACAACACTGCGTTCATCACACCGACACAACCCAAAACTACACCACGCGACCCACACTAACCACAACACTACGGACCCTGCTGAGACGAGCTGCCCTCTAGGGTCTCCACTCCCGGGCCCGCCGCCAGAGAACCAGTACCTGGACCTGTAGGGGGAGGACACGTCACAGCGTGCCCAGTAGGAACTCCACAACTCTACTACTCTAATCATAGTGCACAACAAGGAATCACAACAAAGGAAAAGGCATCACATTCCAGAGTTACTGTTTTTTTTCTTTATAGGTTAGTTTTCATGCATGAATTCGAAACCTCAGTAACGGGTCAGACATCAGGGACTGGACCTCACCCGGTAAAGTGGGTGGAATGCTACGACTTCTCGAGACAAGCTCTTACGAAAGAAGCCGTTCACCAACACAACCAATCTCAACCACAACCGCACCAACTTCCCGCCGCTGAGGGCTCGTCGGGAGTGGCCCACAACTCAGCAGTCCATCCCCCGCATGCTCACTCGTTACCTTGGTTTCCCCAACCCCTCCTAGGGCACTCACCCACTTCGAGTGGAACGAGAACACCCTAAGTTGTCTTTTAACTAATCATTAAACCTAGAGTATGAAGCATGTAAAATGAGATCCAATGCATTCTTTTCATCGGGATGTTCACAACAACTTGCGAGCTTCATAAGCCATGAACATAAACATACATTTCCAAACTTGCAACATAAAGTAGCATACCTAGACAGCACTTAATCACTGATGAATCCACATTAGCGATATGTTCCGAAGTAAACCAAAACAATAATCTAGTCATTAGCAAACAATGCAATTTGCTGAAATTTCGTCAATAGTCACAACATCAATGATTAACAGCCATTTCCAGTGAGAATTTAACAAAACTTACTGAATGAAAATTGTAGATATGGCAGTTTTGAGTTCACATATAAAATTTCATGCACAACTATGGAGTATGTGATTTATGGTGAATTATTTGGTAAAGGGTGTCAAAACTGTTCTGCAGACAGATTTCTGTGTCTGTGTTCAAAGCCAAGTTTGGGCATATTTTAGCTATAATTTCGACATAAAATTCGCGACAGATTTTGAGAAAAACTTGTTATCTTTCCAACAAGACCAAAATCAACAAAATCCAAGATGTGTGTAGGTAGTGGTGCTCGTTTTACTGAAATGTATACAGCTTGACAGAATTCCTGGCATGTTGCACAATTCGAATTTTTACCCCAACTTCCAGTTTGAATTAGAAAAAGTGACGAACATAAAAGTTACTTATAACTACGAGATAAATATCATATAAAATTTTCAGATTATTCCTAATAGCCAATTAATCCCAGCACTTAGTTAAAGTTTCAGCAAATTGTCAAGCATGCAACAAGAATCCTAGCTCTACAACACTCTCCCCAAATTTCAGAGAAAACTCACACATATAAGATACTTTCCATCATCTATAATTAGAGAAGGAGGATGAAGAGTTCCTACCTCTTTGGAGCTTCAAAAATGGTTGATGGTTTGCAAGAAATCTCCTCCAATCTTGGATTTCATCCTCCTCCTCCTCTTCTCCTTTCTCTCTTCTTTCTTCTCTTCCTTTTTCTTTTCCCCCTTTTTTCCCTAGCTAATTTCAGCCATGGGCTGAAAATAATGGAGAGAGGGGGAGAGAAAGGGACCTAGGAGAGGGGAGGGGGGTTATGGTGTAGGGTGAGGGGAGAGATGGGGGGGTTAGGTGTACTTTGGTATGGCAAACTTATTGCCATACCCCCATTTTCTTTTCTTTTCCTTTTTTTCTCTCTTTTTTTTCAAAATTAGTCATCCAAATGCTTGATTTTATTACAAGTTTGCCATTGCAAATATCTCATTTCCCTTTTTCACAATAATCCTTCACTTAAAGAAATTTGCCTTAAGCCCAATCTTACATTGACCGACTAGTTTCTCATCTAGTCGGTCGAAGAACAACTACTGACCGACTAGTTTCTCATCTAGTCGGTCGACGAACGTTCTTAGACCGACTAAGAATGAATAGTACTTGGTATCAAAATGATCTTAGAGCTAGTCCGTTAAAGAACGATTGTTGACCGACTAGTTTGCAACCTAGTCGGTCGACAAATGTTCTTAGACCGACTAACGATAAACAGTAACTCCTGAGTAATTTACAAAGCCCACTAGTCGGTCCATGAAGGTTTGTCGACAGACTAAATCGTCATCTAGTCGGTCGGTTCCCCTTCTTGCACCGGCTAACGTGCACAGAAAGTTCCAAAATGGAGCGCGAAGCTCCGGGATCGATTCCTAAGACTCCTAGGCTTGATCTAACAATAAGATATGACCGATATGAAGCCCGTCACGAATGACTTACTTCGAAATCGACGATCCGAAGGAAGAAGCTAGAAAATCATAACGAAACGATCGAAAGTGAAAGATACGGAGACGAAAACCGTGCATGAGGAGAAAATCCACCAAAACATATATATATAATAAATAATCCAGATACATGAAAACCAGTCGTTACATCCTCCCCAACTTAATAAAAATTCCGTCCTCGGAATATCCCGACACTCACGTGTCCGGGAACAAAAGTGGGAAACGCTCTCGCATCTCATCCTCATTCTCCCAAGTAGACTCTCCTGGCGAGCCGTGTCGCCACATCACCCTCACAAGACTGACAACCTTGTTTTGAAGTGACTTCTGACGCCTGTCCAGAATCTGCAGTGGCTGCTGGTCATACGTCATATCAGGGCGAACGGTAATCTCCGAGAAATCCACTACATGAGATGGATCGCTAATGTATCGACGAAGCAGCGACACATGGAAAACATTGTGAACTCCTTCCAAAGATGACGGCAAGGCCAAGCGGTAGGCTACCTCACCAACTCTCTCCAGAATGTCAAACGGTCCAATGTATTGCGGGCTCATCTTTTCTCGCTTCCCAAAGCGAATCACACCACGATTCGGGGAAATCCCCAAGAACACATGGTCGCCCGGCTGAAACTCCAAAGGACGGCGATTAGCATCCGCCCAATGCTTAAAACGGTCCTGAGCAATCCTCAACATCTCCCGAACGTTCCTGACAACATCCACGGCCTCCACAATCATCTCAGGTCCCAACAGCTCCCGATCACCAACGTCATCCCAACTCAATGGCAATCGACATTTCCTCCCATATAGCGCGGCAAAAGGCGACATGCCAATACTCGCCTGGAAGCTGTTGTTATAGGAAAACTCTACCAGATGTAGATGGTCCTCCCACGAACCCTTGAAATCCAACATGCACACCGTCAGCATGTCCTCCAATATCTGAATCGTCCTCTCGGACTGGCCATCCGTCTGCGGATGGTACGCCGTGCTGAAACTCAGACGCGTACCCAAACTCTTCTGCAAACTCTGCCAGAACTGAGATGTGAACCTCGTGTCTCTGTCCGACACGATACTCACGGGGACTCTGTGAAGTCGTACGATCTCCTGCACGATTCACGTTACATCACTATCTAAACTAGGAAAAAGGAAATAGAAGCGGAGAGTAAAAGAATTTACCTCCATATATCTCCTCGCTAGCGCCTCAGTGGACTGTCCCACTCGGAATGGAATAAAGTGCGCGGATTTGGTCAATCGGTCTACGATCATCCAAATCACGTCATTCTGCTTCGGACTCCGAGGTAGTCCAGTCACGAAATCCATAGTGAAGTGTTGCCACTTCCACTCCAAAATCGGAAGCGGTTGCTACAACCCTGCCGTACGCTGATGCTCTACCTTCACTTGCTGGTAAACCAAGCACTTGGCTACACTCCGAGCCACACTCCTCTTCATACCATTACACCAAAAGTTCAGACGAAGATCCTGGTACATCTTGGTCCCACCAGGATGCACAGAATACGGCGAACTATATGCCTCCACCATCAACTCCTCTCTAATATCCCCAGCTGGCACACACAACCTGGCTCCAAACCTCAGCGAACCATCCTCATGAATCAAAAAGTCAGTCCGCAGACCGGCTTCCACCTGCTCCCGAATCTTTACCAGCTTCGGATCCTCAGCCTGGCCAGCCTTGATCCGACCCACGATCGTCGACTGAAGCTGCATACACATCAACGAAGAAGCCTCCCCAGGAAGAACAATCTCAACACCAGACTCCCAAAAATCCTGCTGCGATCTCCACTGCGAAGTCAAAATCATCACCGCTGGAAGCCTACTCAACGCATCAGGAACCACATTCAACTTGCCCGGGTGATACTGCAAATCAATCTCATAATCCGCCATGAGCACCAACCATCGATGTTGTCGCATGTTGAGCTCCTTCTAAGTAAAAATATACTTCAAGCTTTTGTGATCGGTGAAGATCTTCACTTTCTCACTCAGCAAGAAGTGCCTCAAAATCTTAAGAGCAAACACAACAGCAGCCAACTCCAAATCATGCGTCGGGTAATTCTTCTCATGAGTCTTGAGCTGACGCGAAGCATACGCCACAACATGCCCGTGCTGATGCAACACACAACCGAGACCCTTGCCAGAAGCATCGCAAAAGATCTCGAACCCACCGCTGCGATCAGGCACAACAAGAATAGGGGCAGTCGTCAATCTCTCCCTCAGAACACCAAAAGCATTCTCACAATCACCCGACCAAACAGAAGGTACATCCTTCCGCGTCAATCTGGTCATCGGCTCAGCAATACGGGAAAAGTCCTTAATGAAGCGCTGATAGTAACCAGCAAGTCCAAGGAAAATCCGAATCTCAGATGCTGACCGCGGAACAGGCCACTCTCTGATGGCCCTGATCTTCTCGGGATCCACTGAAATACCATCTCCAGTCACCACATGCCCGAGAAAAGCAACTCTGTCCAGCCAAAACTCGCACTTCGAAAACTTAGCATACAACCGATGCTTCCTCAAAATCTCCAATACCGTCCTCAAGTGCGATGCATGCTCCTCCTCTGACTTAGAATAGATCAGAATGTCGTCAATAAAGATAACGACAAACTTGTCTAAAAAGTCATAGAAAATCAGGTTCATCAGGTTCATGAAAACTGCAGGTGCATTGGTTACGCCGAAAGGCATAACCATAAACTCAGAGTGTCCATACTTCGTCCTGAACGCTGTCTTCGGAACATCATCCTTCTTCACCTTCAACTGATGGTAACCACTCCTCAGATCCAACTTCGAAAACACCCTCAAACCTCCAAGCTGATCAAAAATATCATCGATGCGAGGCAACGTGTATTTATTCTTGATGGTCACCGCATTCAACTCCCGATAGTCCACTCACATGCGACACGAACCATCCTTTTTTTCACCAGCAGGACCGGTGCTCCCCACAGAGACACACTAGGATTGATATAACCCTTCTGCAAACGCTCATCCAGCTGCTTCCACAACTCCTCCAACTCAGCGGGTGCCATACGATATGGCGCCTTCGAAATGGGCTGCGCTCCTGGAATAAGATCAATAGAAAATTCTAAATCTCGATCAGGCGGCAGTCCAGACATCTCCTCGGGGAAGACGTCATCAAAATCTCGCACCACAGCTGGCCTCTCCAGCTCCATCTGCATAGCCACAATCTCCACCGGCCTGGCCCGAAACCTGACAGGACCAAGCGAGCTGCTACCACGGCTGAACTCAAACACTGGGTGTCCGGGAATCTCGAACACCATCTTCTTCCTCCGACAGTCGATCGTAGCATAGAAGCTCGCAAGCCAATCCATCCCAAGGACCGCATCATAGTTGATGATGTCGTGGACAATGAAATCAGTGTAGAGCCCATGTCCACAAACCACCAATGAGCAAGAATTGCAACCAAGATGCACCGAGACCACGCCATTCCCTGTAACGATATTCTAACTCTTGGAAAGAGGGGACGTCGACAAGGAATGCTTTTCCACGAAGCTCCGAGAAATAATGCACATCGATGCACCGGAGTCAAAGAGGACTCGTGCAGGAAATGTGCACACCAAAATCACACCTAACAAGTAATTTAACAATTAAACCCTAGTAGCAAACAATCATGTTCAAGCAAACAAAATAATCTAACAAACAGGACCAAATAAGAAAGGAACAACTAGAATGAGAGTTACCTGCGATAACCTCATCCACAGCCTCACTCTCCACATCAGTCATCAGAAAAGCCTGCCGCCTCGACGGAAAAGCCTGCTGAAAAGCCTGCCTTTAAGGGACAAGAGCTGCTCCACGTCCAGCAGGAACATGCACTCTCTGCTGCAACGGCTGTGCTGCAACAGGTGCCCTCCGCGACTGATTCGCATGCCGACAATCCTTCGCGACATGAGAAGCATCACCACAAACCAAACACTGGCCCAGAAACATCCTACACTGATCCTTGATGTGGCCAGGCTTACCGCAGAAATGGCAAGTCTTCTGATTAGGCCCTCCTGGCCTCTTGAACTACACCGGATGATTAGGCTTGAAACCAGGCCTAACCACCGCCCTGGCCTGCTCCATAGGCCTCTTCCCAGCACCAGAAACATGTCCTCTCCTCTGGCTCAGGTTCAGCTCCTGCCTCCTCGCAGCGACCAGACCCTTCTGATAAGAGTCCAGATCAGAGGAAGACACAAAACTCTGGAGCTCTGATCACTCCTCATTTTACACCTTTTTTCCGCATGTTTGCATGCCATTTAAATCGCCCAAATCATGTTTTTCACGATATATCGACGATATTGCGATGCTTTTCACGATTTGTTGTTTTTGTCGCATTTCAGGTGATTTGGCGCGATTTGGAGTGATCTTGAGATGCGCTCACTTTAGACGGTCACCAACGACCTCCCCGAGGGGTATTTTGCTGTTGGAGAGGAGCGGAAGAAGAATGGACGTCACCAGAGCGACGAGGAGGCCAAAACAATCAGATTGGGCATTTTTTGTGTCCCACTCGGCCGAGTGGAGGAGCCACTCGGCCGACCAGCGAGACACTGCTCGGCCGACATGAACAGATACGATTTCTATGTGCACTCGGCCGAGCACCAAAGACCACATCGGCCGAGTGACGATATCGCGTCCGCCCGAGTGGCGCCCAGACGAGGCCCTTCCAAAACATCGAAGTTACTGTTTTTTGGTCGCCTGAACTTCAGAAGACCCACTCGGCCGAGTGGATTATTACGTCCGCCCGAGTGCCTTGAAGCCATCGGCCGAGTGACGACAACTCACTCGGCCGAGCCGCCCCCGAACTGAAGACCCCTAAAGCCCCCGACTTACTGGAAAATGACAGGGTTTTCACTCGGCCGAGCGACTTTTGTCACTCGGCCGAGTGCGATGCGCTGCCTGTAGCGAAAACTGCGGAAAACAGGCTGTGCAGGGGTATTTTGGTCACGATTTTTGGAAGATTTTTGGGGCTATTTAAGCCCTGTTTTTACCCTAGTTTAGAGAGCCTCTCTCTTAGATTTTTTGCAGCTTTTTAGATTACTTTTTAGCTTTATTATTGTGATTGGAGAAGAGCGAAAACTTGGATTTTTGTTGGATTAATTGAAGAATTACATCGGTTTGCATCTCTCTTCCCTAAAAATTCTATTTTTATTGTTTATATCATTGTTGTGATGAATTTTATTGCTTATTTCATTGATTATTTTTGTGCTATTGCTATGATTTGTGAGTAGTCTCCACGTCTTGGGGCGTGGGGATGAACCCTACAAGCCCTATTTCCTATTTGTGATGAATTGGTAGAAATTGAGCTAGAATCGCTATTAGGGATTAGATTGGGATCGATTTACTACGGATAGCTAGGAATTCATATCAATTGGGATTTGCAAGAGATTGGATCCCAAATTGATAGGAAGCCCTAGAAATCCGAATTGGGTTGGAGTCGGATTTTCGAAGTACCGGTTTGCAAGAGATTGGACCGATACCAGGATTTCCGGTTGCAATTCCATGTCGATACCCGTTTGCAAGAGATTGGACGGGTAGGAACTATCCTAATTTAGATTGTGGACCGAGTTTGCAAGAGATTGGGCTCGGTGCGCAATTGGACGATGATGTTGATCCTAATGCTAGCTTTCCTAGGCTAGTGTTTGCAAGAGATTGGACCCAAACCTAGGATAGCTATAGACCGGCAACAGCGCGAGAGCGTGAGCTTGGTTCTACATTCAGTTGCAACTAGTTCATCCGAATTCTTTTTCTAGCAATTTTGATACCGACGAACCACATTTATGAAATGCGGTGAGTAGCGGGAATTCCCCATTCCCTAGACGTTCTTTATTTGATTTGATATTTCGCACATTTGTCTGACGATTGTGACAGGATCACCCAAGGCAATTTTCTCTATTCTTAAATAGCCAGGTTGATTGGGAACAAGCACGGTCATTCGTCCTCCATGTGTTCGATATCCCGCTCGCCGCTACACCGTGCGCTTTCGGTAAAACTACAACCGTTCTTTGGGTGTATATCCGGAGCGATCAAGTTTTTGGCGCCGTTGCCGGGGAGGCGATTGCGTTTGATTCTTTCTCACCCTAGCTATTTCTTTTTGTTTTATTATTCTCATTATTTTTATTTTTTTTCTTACCTAACCCTTCCACGGTTCTAATCATTTCTTTGAAACTCTGTTTTCTCTGTGCATGAACACGAGATCTACGGCGGACCCTGAAGCTATACTATTTGATCCCGAGATCGAACGTACCGCGCGGAGACTTAGAGCGGAAAGGAGACAATGTCCGGAAGGGCGGTTCATGACCAACCCGGAAACTCCTGAAGAATTGGCGGCGAGGATGGCGAGAATAATTTCTATTCGCGATATGCTTAGGCCTAAGACTTCTTCTACTACATCGTCCATTGCCGTCCCGCAGTTGGCGGCTGACAAGAACTTCGAGCTGAAGACTGGATTGGTGGTTTTGATGCAACAAGACCCATTTCATGGGAACGCACATGAGAACCCACACTACCACATCCAACTATTCTTGTCAAAGTGCGCCACATTCCAGATGCCGGGGGTCTCCATCGATGCTATCAGACTGCGTCTCTTCCCCTTCACGCTTAAGGACAAGGCACTCTATTGGTTGAGGACGCAGGCGGACGGAGTCTTCACCACTTGGGACGAGTTAGCGGGTGCATTTATTGACAAATTCAATCCGCCATCTAAGACGGTGAAGATCCGGAGCGCTCTCATGTCCTTCAAGCAAGGACCACAGGAGACGCTCTATGAAGCTTGGGAGCGTTTTAAGGATTTGCAGCATCAATGCCTGCACCACAGTATAGAAGATTGGGAGCTAGTGCATAGCTTCTACAATGGGCTCCAACCGGGGACCAAACAAATTATTGATGCCGCGGCGAATGGTGCAATCTTGTCAAAGACTCCCGAGGAAGCTACGGCCCTAATTGAGGAGATGGCCTCAAATAATCAATAATGGGGCGATGAGCGAGGACACTCCACGTCTTCCTTAAAGCCAACAAGCATCTACGAGGCGAAGGCCGTAGCGGAGCTCACGAGCAAATTCGATTCTCTCCACAAGGTGGTGGAGAGATTGGAGAAGTTTATCACGGAGCCCCAAGGAAGCCCATCCACCTCCGCACCGACCAACCAAATGTGTGCTTGGCAAGACCAATCTCAAGTCATGTACTCGGGAGGAGAGCAAGGAGAAGGATCCTTGGAGCAAGTACAATATGTTGCGGGGAACCAAGGGTATTGGTCCAATCCGGCCGCAAGAAATCATCCGGGATTCTCCTACGCCAACAATGAAGGAGCTTTGAACCCGCCACAACCACCGCCTCAACAAGCTCGACCACCACCACCCCAACAACAAAACTATCCACCGAGGGGGCCTACTCAACAAAACTTTCAACCGAAGCAACAAGTTCCACCATATAGGCATCCCGGATACAACCAAGGGTGGAGGAACCAAAATCAAAATCCGCCACAAGCTCCACAACGATCCGACTTCGAAGCTAGAGTGGAGGCGTTCATGGTCGAGTAAAATAAGGTGAATGCTACTTTGAAGGCGGGGCAAGACTCTCTTAATACCGTAGTGGCTCAAATATCGGAGCAATTAGCGTTGCTCAATCGGAACACCCAACGATTGCCGGCGCAACCGGAGCAAAACCCACGGGGCAACACCGGCCACATCAACGCCGTAGTTGCCGTTACTACTAGAGGCGGGAAGGACACCACCCCCGCTATGATTCCTACCGAGGAGGCCGTGGAGGAAAGCTTGGAGCCGGTTGAGCCGGTAGTTGAGGTTGATAAGGAGAAGGAGCCACAAGAAAAGGAGAAATCTAGAGCGGAGCAATTAATTGAGGAAAGGCGCTTCATGCCACCGGTCACATTCCCCCAAAGGCTCGCTAGAGCGAAAATGGAGAAAAGGCTAACAAAATTTCTCGAGTACCTAAGAGGAGTTAGCCTTAACATCCCCTTCCTTGACGCCATCGTCGAGATCCCCACGTATGCTAAATTTTTGAAGGACTTGATTTCGGGGAGGAAAAGGAAGGAGAAGATCATGCTAGCCGAGGAGGGCTCTTGGTTCACCAAGAGAGAGAAGGAGCCGGCAAAATTCAAAGATCCGGGGAGTTTTCGGATTCCTTGCACCTTGGGCGGAGTCCCCCTTCAAAAGGCGTTGGTTGATCTTGGGGCTAGTGTGAGCCTCATGCCCTTCTCAATGTTCTTAAAGTTAAACACCGGGACAAAGTTGAAACCCACCGACATGCGCATTCAATTAGCCGATGGACGGATAACAAGGCCGGTGGGGATCGCCGAAGACATTCCGCTACAAGTCCCGGGTGGAATATGCTTGCCATGTGACTTTGTGATCATGGACGTTAAGGAGGAGGGAGACACCTCATTGATACTTGGACGCCCGTTCCTCGCCACCGCCGGAGTCATCGTCGACGTGCGCGAAGGTACCTTAACCTTAAACGTCGGAAACATCGAGGTGGAGCTCCACATTCCTAAGGCTATGAAGCATATGCCTTATCACGAGGAACTTGACTACATGGACCTCCTTGATGAGGTGATAGAGGAGGCGATTCCTCACTCAATTGGCTCTCTTTTTGATGAAGATTTTGAAGAAGGCCCGGATTTAGGCCATGAAGAGAATAAAGATGATTCCCCCGACTTCTCCGCTGAAGAAGATGAAGGCGACGCTGATGTCGCAAGGATTCGAGAGCTCTGCAAGCTCTCGAAACTGAAGTCTCCAAAGAAAGCTCCGTCGGCACGGAAATCGGCGTCACCGGCAAGGCCGTTGACCGGAGCAAATGCTAGCTTGGGGGAGCCTCCCCCCAACACTATTCGAGATAGGAGACCACCGAGGGAGAACGCGCCGCCGCCACATCCAAATCCAAGCGCGCTCCCCGGAAAGTTTGATGGGTGCATCTCATATGCACCAAACATCCCGCATTGATTGAAAATTATAGGGGGTCGAGCTCACGACCTTAAACGAGCGCTTGTCGGGAGGCAACCCGACGGTTTTTGCTTTATTTTTACTTTTTCTTTATTTTCGTTTTAGAAATTTTTAGTGTTTTGAGTCATTCGACCAAAATTTTTGTGATAACGGGTCCTATTTTTCTTGACAGGAGAGGAGATAGGTAGATCCATCATGAGGAGTAGGAACGAGACGACGAGGAGCGCCCCAAGAAGGCGCTCGACGCTTAGGAGGAAGATGAAATCGATTGGAGGAAGAAAGACAGAGTTTAGAGCCAAAACGAAGACAAACAGCAGAACACAAGGCTCGCTCGGCCGAGTATACTAGTCACTCGGCCGAGTACACAAGTTCGTCCGGCCGAGCCGCTCACGAACGAGGGAAGTCTGCTGTACCCAACTCTCTGTTTATTTTCTTGATTTCGATATAACTGCTACTCGGCCGAGTACATTTGTTCACTCGGCCGAGTGAAACGGATACCCTCCTAGGGCGAGTCATGCCGAGTAGCTTGAGTCACTCGGCCAAATGGACTTACTCCACTCGGCCGAGGCTGGCAAAGCCACTCGACCGAAGCGATAGCGGGGAGGAAATTTTCATTGGCCTCGCTCGGTCGAGTGACCACGTCACTCGGCCGAGTCGTAACTTTTATTATATAATGGCGAGGGGGGCGCGGATTTCGAAACGCAAAAAAACCCCAAATCCCCCGCGCCCCTTCAGCTGCTTCGCCCGAACCCCCTCGCTCTCGCCCTCACTCACCCGACCAAGCCCGCGCGCGCCGCCACTCGGCCAGCCACCGCCGGCCGACCATCGCTGCACCCCGCCCGAGTCGCTGCCGGCGGCCTTGTCTCCGATCACCTCCGGTATAGCTTGTTTTGCCCGTTTTCTCCTCTTTTTGCGTATTTTTCGAGGATCCGTGTATTAATCGAACCCCTAACCCGAATCAATTCCTATGTCTATCTGTTATACCCCTAATACTCCATGCATTTTGAATATTACTCGCTGATATCGTCTTTTCTTGCGCAGATTGCTTTTTGGAGCTTAGGGGAGCTCAGGGGAGCTTCTACGGGCTGTTTTGGACTTCGTGGAGGCGCGGACTTCGCACGCTTCCACTACTTAGCACTCGCGACGTGTTTGGGTATACTCTTTCCATTCTTTTTGCACACGCCACACTTTTTCACTTTTCGACGCGCTCGGGGCCGATATGCCGCCCCGGACACGGCCTCGGACGAGGAGACCTTCCGCTAAGCGGAAGCGGTCGGATGATGCCGGCCCCGCCCACGAGGTGGAAGAGTCTCCTCCTCCTTCCCCCACACACGCCGTCCACCCAGCACAGCCTGCAGGCCCCGCACACCCCGCACAGCCTGCAGTGCACCCCCAGCCCGCACAGCCTCTCCCCGCCGCTGCACAGCCACCACCACCGGCTCCACTGGTCGGGCCGCTCGGGATTACGTTCCGAGACGACGCACACCGCGCCGTCTTCGAGCGTATCTCCCAGCGCTCGATCGTACCCTCCAGGTTTGCACACCTCGCTGACCTAGGACGCCTGGGGGTACTAGAGGGGATGCTCACGTTGTACGACAACGTGGGCTGGCGAGATTTTTTCCAGGTGTCGGCGGATACTTTTACCCGCCCGACACTTGAGGTTTTGAGTTCGATCGCCCGGACCGATGAGGGATGCTCATTCAGGTTCATGGATCGAGAGTGCCAGGTCACTCTCGATATGATGAGAGCATTCTTCTCTTGGCCCGCTGTCCCCGGTGCCGATCGCGGTTACGGTCCTACCCATATCCCCCCACCCTCCTTTGACACCGGTGCCTTCTGGGCCCGGATTACTGGCCACCACGCTGCCTTTGACCCTAGTAGGGCCAAGGCCTCGGCCATTGTCCACCACTGCCTACGCATTGCCCAGCGCCTCATGGCGACCACCTTTTTGGCCAGATATGAGCCGGGCACGATGTCTACGCCAGAGCTCTACATGCTCTATGCGATGACACGTCCCAGAGCTCTATCTAGGGATGGAGACGAGCTTGTCCCCGCCGTCGTGATCGACATTGCGGCTTGGTTTTTAGACCGCATCATTGTTTCGGTGGGCGCTCGCTCACCGATCTGCTGCGGCGGTCTGATCACCCTGCTTACCATGATGACCGGCGAGGACCTTCCTGACGACCTGCGACGAGTCCCGGGCCCCACTTCTCTGTCGATTGACGTTATGGCCCGGATGAAGATGCTTCGTCCGCATGGTGAGCGTCACTGGGTCTGGTTGCACGGCCCTTTCGGTGCCGACTACATGATTCTCCCGAGCCCTGCTCGGACCCAGATTGCACCAGCCCATGTCGACTGGCTCCCGGCGATGGATGTTCTCATCCCCGTCGCCTACGTGCTCGAGGCCGAGGAGGCCGAGCAGGCCCACGCTGCCCAGGCTGCCCCCGCAGACCCTGCTGCACGCCCTGCCGAGCCTGCCGCCGACCCTGTTGACCCAGTGGCCCCTCAGCCCATACCAGATGTTTCCGCTGCTCCTGACACCGCTGTCGGTGTCGAGAGTACTTTTGCTGAGCCCACGCCCACCACTGTCACCACTTCCGAGGCTATCCCCACCACTCCCGCTGCCACCTCTGGCCCTCTGTCTATGGAGCCTCTTTGCTCCGCTCTCCCCGAGCGCCCGCCGACCTTTGTTGAGAGTGGAGAGCCCTCGTTTGCCGCGGTCGTGGAGACCATGGCCAGCATGATCTCCGCTGGGGTTGCGCCTTTTGGTCCACACACTCCCGCCCCGGCGATAGTTACCTCTGTCTCCACCCCTGCCGTATTTTCTGAGAGCGTCGTGGCGTCTGTCCACACTTCTGTGCCACTGACCTCTCTAGCCGCCTCGCAGCCACTTTTGTACTCTTCTTTCGCCGCTGCCGCCTCCACTTCTCACCGCCCGCCCCGGCCTCACACTGAGGCCCGGCCCACATTTCCAGGCGCATCACCTTTTGTTCCCTTCCCTGCTGAGCCCGTTACATACTCCACTCGCGTACGCCAGCCCAGACCTGCCCAGCCTCGCCCGGTGCGTCCCTCTGCACCACCCCCGCCCGACACTGTATTGCAGAGCATACGTGCTCTTGAGTTGGCGGTGAGTGGTCTTAGAGGTGACCTTATGACCCTGTCCTCCACCGTCTCTGCGATGGCTGGACGCTTCGAGCTGATCCCCCAGATCCACTACTGCCTTACTCAGGTCTTGGAGCGTCTCCCACGCGTTCCCCCACCCACCCAGCAGGTTCCCACACACACTCCCACACACACTAGACCTGCTTCCACTTCCACACCCACCCCCGCTCAGCACCCTACACCACCACCACCACCTCCGCCTCAGGACGGAGACGGCGCAGCACCACCTTCTTAGGCACCCTTGATGCCTTGATCCATTCCTGCCGTTGTGCTGCCCGTTTCTGCTGGGTCCTGATGCACTATTGTCCACCCCCCTCCCCTCATTCATTTTGGGATTCTATTTTTGATCATATCTATATGTATCTTTTTTGGGAGTGAGGGAGAGTTTTTGGTGCCTCTTATATATCTGTATCACTCCTATCCGTGCATGCATCATGTCCGCATCATATTTTCATTTCTTTATTTTTCTTTTTTATTCTTCACTTGTCCATGCATGCCTCCTCACTTGCCCCTAACATCGCTTGTCTCTCGGTGTGCCACACTTAGCACATTGAGGACACTGTGCCATTTAGCTTGGGGGAGTGAGTTCTCGCGTTCTTTTTCTTTTTGCCACCTCTATTTTTATTTTTTTTCGCCTTTGCACTTATTTTTCATCATTTTTTCTCTTTATTTTTGCCATGCATCACGTTTTTCTTATTTTCCCGTGTGCCGCATTGCATAGTTCTATTTTTTCCTTTATCTTTATTTCTTTTTCATCTCATGCTAGAGATGACTTTTCTGTGATGACGACGACGTTGGATTTAGCTTATTCTATATGCATGCTATACTTGTCATGTCTTAGGTTTTATTTCAGATATCAGACGCTATGACTTGCTTTGCATTTAGAATAGTAACCCACACCTTTTTCCGCATGAAAATGGATGAAATTTTATTATTAGCTGAGTCTGAATGTTCATATGTATGCTATCACAGAAAACACACCAAGATTCACGCATTGAATGCCTATGTCTGGAGTACTGATTTCTTTTCCTATATCACTTCTGTATGCATGAATTGTACACTTCACTTCAGGATGATTGAATGATGTTAGCTATGATATATCTGGATTAGTTAGCTTTTTTGTGATCGAAACTGAGTAGATTAGATTACCCTGCTGAAGTTGTCGTGCGTGTCTTATAGAGTGAAGCGAGAGTTATATTTGTTTCTTTCTCCACAAATCTTGAACATCATTTCTCTACTTTTAAAATCATTGGTGAATCTCCCCTTAGTGATTCTATTTTATGGCATTTTCCCCCGCTATTAATTCCTAGCCCCAAGTTTCTTATTCTAAAAAAAATATAATAAAAGAGAGAAAAACATTCTTGTATATCATTATCTCTCTTTGAGTTGGGATCATTGTATATATGCTATATCAAAAAAAAAGAGAGAGAGGAAAAATCCTCAACAAAAGATCCCATCTCACTTTCTTCCTTCCTTCCTTCTTTTTATCACTTTTGGAGCTATATGTATATAAAAATGGGGATGTAAATATTTTTTATGCCACCACGCTTATAGATAAGCTTGGGGGAGGGGATCCATTGATGTGTGAGAGAGTGACTACTTGACATTGCACGACAACCTAGGCTAAGTAATATTCTATACTCGGTGAGATTATTTTAGTTTTACGAAGTCCAGAAATCTAAGCCTAGCACTCACTTCATGAAATCCATACTTTTCTATTCTCTCTATTCTATAGTGTGATACTCTTATACTCCAGATAGAAAGCGTTCAATTGAAAAGTGTGTGATCTGCGATATGTATACCGCTTTAAATGATTCAGACGACGTTAATTTTAAAATTATTCCGTTTTTCATGATTATAACGTTTTCGTGGGTTTTCTATTTCTATTTGCATTATTATACTAGGATATCAAAATAAAATCCTTTGACATGAGTGTTTCATTCGGTGCATGCTATAAGAGTAAGTGAAACCCACGTCCTGAGGAAACGATCTAGCATCCTACCTCTTCGCTTCTTCCGTTCTTACTTTATTCTATTTCGTTTTCATTCTTCTTCGTTTTTCATTTTTCGTTTCTTTTCATCGTTTTCCGAATCCACCGGTTTCGCCTTTTACTTATCTTCCTCGAGGACGAGTAAGAGGCAAGCTTGGGGGATTTTGATCACTCCTCATTTTACACCTTTTTTCCGCATGTTTGCATGCCATTTAAATCGCCCAAATCATGTTTTTCACGATATATCGACGATATTGCGATGCTTTTCACGATTTGTTGTTTTTGTCGCATTTCAGGTGATTTGGCGCGATTTGGAGTGATCTTGAGATGCGCTCACTTTAGACGGTCACCAACGACCTCCCCGAGGGGTATTTTGCTGTTGGAGAGGAGCGGAAGAAGAATGGACGTCACCAGAGCGACGAGGAGGCCAAAACAATCAGATTGGGCATTTTTGTGTCCCACTCGGCCGAGTGGAGGAGCCACTCGGCCGACCAGCGAGACACTGCTCGGCCGACATGAACAGATACGATTTCTATGTGCACTCGGCCGAGCACCAAAGACCACATCGACCGAGTGACGATATCGCGTCCGCCCGAGTGGCGCCCAGACGAGGCCCTTCCAAAACATCGAAGTTACTGTTTTTTGGTCGCCTGAACTTCAGAAGACCCACTCGGCCGAGTGGATTATTACGTCCGCCCGAGTGCCTTGAAGCCATCGGCCGAGTGACGACAACTCACTCGGCCGAGCCGCCCCCGAACTGAAGACCCCTAAAGCCCCCGACTTACTGGAAAATGACAGGGTTTTCACTCGGCCGAGCGACTTTTGTCACTCGGCCGAGTGCGATGCGCTGCCTGTAGCGAAAACTGCGGAAAACAGGCTGTGCAGGGGTATTTTGGTCACGATTTTTGGAAGATTTTTGGGGCTATTTAAGCCCTGTTTTTACCCTAGTTTAGAGAGCCTCTCTCTTAGATTTTTTGCAGCTTTTTAGATTACTTTTTAGCTTTATTATTGTGATTGGAGAAGAGAGAAAACTTGGATTTTTGTTGGATTAATTGAAGAATTACATCGGTTTGCATCTCTCTTCCCTAAAAATTCTATTTTTATTGTTTATATCATTGTTGTGATGAATTCTATTGCTTATTTCATTGATTATTTTTGTGCTATTGCTATGATTTGTGAGTAGTCTCCACGTCTTGGGGCGTGGGGATGAACCATACAAGCCCTATTTCCTATTTGTGATGAATTGGTAGAAATTGAGCTAGAATCGCTATTAGGGATTAGATTGGGATCGATTTACTACGGATAGCTAGGAATTCATATCAATTGGGATTTGCAAGAGATTGGATCCCAAATTGATAGGAAGCCCTAGAAATCCGAATTGGGTTGGAGTCGGATTTTCGAAGTACAGGTTTGCAAGAGATTGGACCGATACCAGGATTTCCGGTTGCAATTCCATGCCGATACCCGTTTGCAAGAGATTGGACGGGTAGGAACTATCCTAATTTAGATTGTGGACCGAGTTTGCAAGAGATTGGGCTCGGTGCGCAATTGGACGATGATGTTGATCCTAATGCTAGCTTTCCTAGGCTAGGGTTTGCAAGAGATTGGACCCAAACCTAGGATAGCTATAGACCGGCAACAGCGCGAGAGCGTGAGCTTGGTTCTACATTCAGTTGCAACTAGTTCATCCGAATTCTCTTTCTAGCAATTTTGATACCGACGAACCACATTTATGAAATGCGGTGAGTAGCGGGAATTCCCCATTCCCTAGACGTTCTTTATTTGATTTGATATTTCGCACATTTGTCTGACGATTGTGACAGGATCGCCCAAGGCAATTTTCTCTATTCTTAAATAGCCAGGTTGATTGGGAACAAGCACGATCATTCGTCCTCCCTGTGTTCGATATCCCGCTCGCCGCTACACCGTGCGCTTGCGGTAAAACTACAACCGTTCTTTGGGTGTATATCCGGAGCGATCAAGCTCCAAAGCAAGTCCCTGCAAGAACCTCTGAGCCCTCTCATCAGCATCATGCACCATCTTCGGTGCGAACCGACTCAGCCTAGTGAACTCTTGGTGGTACAGGTCCATCGTCAAGCTCCCTTGCTTCAGATCAATAAAGCGCTGCAACATCTCCTTCCTAGCAGCCTTCGGAAAGAACTCCTCATCAAACCTGGACTTAAAGGTAGCCCAAGCTATCAGCTCCACCAGCATCTTCTCTTCTGCATCCCACCAGTTCCGAGCATTATCCTTAAGTTGCCTCTTCGCCAAATCAACCCATCCAGCCGGGGTGATCATGGCCATCTTCAAATTATCCTCAATGTTCCGAATCCACTCATCGGCAGCCAGAGGACCCTCAGACCCATCAAAATATGCAGGACACAGCTCCCAAAATTGCTTCGCTCCCGGCTCAGAGCGAGGGGCATCCCGGATCGCCCGACCAGCTCGAACAACTGGAGCATTCTGGACTTACAGGAGAACGCCTTGCTGCACCTGCATCATCTGAAGCATCATCCGCATCATCTCCCCATTGGTGGGTTCCCGCTCAGGCTCCCCGCTCAGGCTCCTCCAAGCTGATCAAAAATATCATCGATGTGAGGCAACGGGTATTTATTCTTGATGGTCACCGCATTCAACTCCCGATAGTCCACGCACATGCGACGCGAACCATCCTTCTTCTTCACCAGCAGGACCGGTGCTCCCCACAGAGACACACTAGGATTGATATAACCCTTCTGCAAAAGCTCATCCAGCTGCTTCCGCAACTCCTCCAACTCAGCGGGTGCCATACGATATGGCGCCTTCGAAATGGGCTGCGCTCCTGGAATAAGATCAATAGAAAATTCTAAATCTCGATCAGGCGGCAGTCCAGACATCTCCTCGGGGAAGACGTCATCAAAATCTCGCACCACAGCTGGCCTCTCCAGCTCCATCTGCATAGCCACAATCTCCACCGGCCTGGCCCGAAACCTGACAGGACCAAGCGAGCTGCTACCACGGCTGAACTCAAACACTGGGTGTCCGAGAATCTCGAACACCACCTTCTTCCTCCAACAGTCGATCGTAGCATAGAAGCTCGCAAGCCAATCCATCCCAAGGACCGCATCATAGTTGATGATGTCGTGGACAATGAAATCAGCGTAGAGCTCATGTCCACAAACCACCAACGAGCAAGAATTACAACCAAGATGCACCGAGACCATGCCATTCCCTGTAATGATATTCCAACTCTTGGAAATAGGGGGACGTCGACAAGGAATGCTTCTCCACGAAGCTTCGAGAAATAATGCACATCGATGCACCGGAGTCAAAGAGGACTCATGCAGGAAATGTGTACACCAAAATCACACCTAACAAGCAATTTAACAATCAAACCATAGTCTAGCAAACAATCATGTTCAAGCAAACAACATAATCTAACAAACAGGGCCAAATAAGAACGGAACAGCTAGAATGAGAGTTACCTGCGATAACCTCATCCACAGCCTCGCTCTCCACAGCGGTCATCAGAAAAGCCTGCCTCCTCGGCGGAAAAGCCTGCTGAAAAGCCTGCCTCTGAGGGACAAGAGCTGCTCCACGTTCAGCAGGAACTTGCACTCTCTGCTGCAACGGCTGTGCTGCAACAGGTGCCCTCCGCGACTGATTCGCATGCCGACAATCCTTCACTACATGAGAAGCATCACCACAAACCAAACACTGGTCCATAAACTTCCTACACTGATCCTTGAAGTGGCCAGGCTTGCCGCAGAAATGGCAAGTCTTCTGATTAGGCCCTCCTGGCCTCTTGAACTGCACCGGATGATTAAGCTTGAAACCAGGCCTAACCACTGCCCTGGCCTGCTCCATAGGCCTCTTCCCAGCACCATAAACATGTCCTCTCCTCTGGCTCAGGTTCAGCTCCTGCCTCCTCGCAGCGACCAGAACCTTCTGATAAGAGTCCAGATCAGAGGAAGACACAAAACTCTGGAGCTCCAAAGCAAGTCCCTGCAGAAACCTCTGAGCCCTCTCATCAGCATCATGCACCATCTTCGGTGCGAACCGACTCAGCCTAGTGAACTCTTGGTGGTACAGGTCCACCGTCAAGCTCCCTTGCTTTAGATCAATAAAGCGCTGCAACATCTCCTTCCTAGCAGCCTTCAGAAAGAACTCCTCATCAAACCTGGACTTAAAGGTAGCCCAAGCTATCGGCTCCACCAGCATCTTCTCTTCCGCATCCCACCAGTTCCGAGCATTATCCTTAAGTTGCCTCTTCGCCAAATCAACCCATCCAGCTGGGGTGATCTTGGCCATCTTCAAATTATCCTCAATGTTCCGAATCCACTCATCGGCAGCCAGAGGACCCTCAGACCCATCAAAATATACGGGACACAGCTCCCGAAATTGCTTCGCTCCCGGCTCGGAGCGAGGGGCATCCTGGATCGCCCGACCAGCTCGAACAACTGGAGCATTCTGGACTTGCAGGAGCACGCCTTGCTGCACCTGCATCATCTGAAGCATCATCCGCATCATCTCCCCATTGGTGGGTTCCCGCTCAGGCTCCTCGTCATGAGGGGGCGCACCACTACCTCCACCTCGGGTGAATCGCCTTCCTGCCATCTAATGACACAGAAAAAGAAGCAGATTAGACTCATAGCTTATGACTCGGATGTCGAACTTTGTTTATTGAACATTCTAATATTATTATCGTTATTCTGATAATCGCAGTTACAGAATGGACCTGCATGGGCCACCAACAAAACCTGTCACGCCCCGCTTCCCAAAGATGGAGGCGAGACGTGAAAAGGTCCGCACGAGAGTGGAGCTGTGAAGCCCCAAACCCGATAAGCGTCAATAAAACATAAGCAGGTCCCTGTAACCACAAACGGAACAACAATAATAACACAAGGAGAGACAGAAATAAAATCTCAAATCTCAGAATTTGTCCAATATTAAAATTAAGTTCAACATCCAGAAAAGCCACCAGGCTAAAAGAAAGAGTCTAAAGGCCCAGAACAAGGCCAACAAGGACAAACAAAATAAAGTATAGGTGCTGCGCACCGACAACTACAGCAGTCTAAAACAAAAGGGGAAATCTCAACGAAGACACTAGGACTGGTCTCCAGTGTCCACGTACTCCTCGCCAAACACAGGCTCGGGCTCGGCGTCAGCAAACACCTCGTCCTCAACAACGAACTCAGGCTCAGAATCTAACATGTGTCACCCAAAAGAGTAAAGGGGCACATGTCAGCAAGTCTAAAAGACTTGGGCAAGGAAACTGAAAGTAAGGTAAACTAACAACCTAGCAGTTATAGTATGCATGACATGGCAGTTATGGTATGAGTGCACAAGTAAGACATGGTGAAACAATAAGTACCAGAGAACAATTTATCAGGGCATGCCAAGAGTAGCCAAGCTACTAACAATCTCAATCTTTTCACTAGTCACGTTTCACGTTGTTTGTAGATGTTTACGCCTTACAGCTGAACTGTTGGACATTCACACTGATTGGCCGCTTAACACTACCCCAGAACACAGAGTTTACGCCTTACAACTGCAGTTGCTGATCGGGCAGACTCCCAGTTGAATGGCCGCTTAACTCTTACCCCAAAACCCACATGTAAACGAGCCAGAGTCCCTGTACACGAGCTCAGTAAATGAGCCAGGGTTGCCCCGCATAAGAGCTCGTTTCCTGGATCACAAACCAGAAGCGTATTTCATTTGGCATAGGGGTGCACCTAGCCTCAATCACTTCCCAAGGTGTAGCGGAGCTACGCAATCATGGAAACACTTAAAGAATGCAATGACATGACAATTAATTCGCGTACTGTTAATGGAAATTAAACATGACATGGTAGTTGTGCAACATGATAAATGTCGGATCTAGCTTCGTTATCAAGCTAGTTCCTGAAATTGCGCCTAGGCGGGTATCATTTTGTCGCCTAGTCTCTTTTACGCCTACAACAAGCAAATGGCCTAAGACATGGCCCAACACCTTAAGTGGCAAGTTTCACTTGCCTAGCACCGAGGATGACGATCAACGAGGCCGTCACACAAATAATAACTACGGAGATGAGATCGCTGCCATGGCAAAACAATATTAGAACAACATCCAACCTAGTTTTATTAGGGTTTCACAAAAACACAAATGGGTTATGAGAACATTAAAGGATCGATCACTACCTTAGGAAGCGGAAGGACGTTACCGAGCAAGCACGGCGACGGAAGAAATGATCCGGGGAACCTAGGGTTCAGATCTGGAATGGATGGGGAAATCTGGAGAAAATGAGATTTTGGGGGTTTTGGGGGTTTTCCGGCGACCTAGAGGTGGTGGCCGGCCTAAATGGAGAGGGGGAGGAGCTCTTGATGGAGGAGGAGGGCTAGGGTTAGATGGATGATGATTTGGGGAAGGAAGAGGCTCAGGAGAAATGAAAGAAGAAAAGAAAAACGTTTGGGGGGTTTAAATAGGAAGTGCTGGTGGCTGCCCAGAAATTAGGGTTTCGACACTGAGTAGTCGGTCAAAGAGCAACCACTGACCGACTAGTTTGGGAACTAGTCGGTCGGTTGACCAACGCAGACCAACTAAGTGCAAACAGTAACTCTTGTACAAAAATAGGATTTAGATTTAGTCGGTCAAAGAACAACTACTGACCGACTAGTTTCTCATCTAGTCGGTCGACGAACGTTCTTAGACCGACTAAGAATGAATTGTACTTGGTATCAAAATGATCTTAGAGCTAGTCGGTTAAAGAACGATTGCTGACCGACTAGTTTGCAACCTAGTCGGTCGACAAATGTTCTTAGACCGACTAACGATAAACAGTAACTCCTGAGTAATTTACAAAGCCCACTAGTCGGTCCATGAAGGTTTGTCGACAGACTAAATCGTCATCTAGTCGGTCGGTTCCCCTTCTTGCACCGGCTAACGTGCACAGAAAGTTCCGAAATGGAGCGCGAAGCTCCGGGATCGATTCCTAAGACTCCTAGGCTTGATCTAACAATAAGATATGACCGATATGAAGCCTGTCACGAATGACTTACTTCGAAATCGACGATCCTAAGGAAGAAGCTAGAAAATCACAACGAAACGATCGAAAGTGAAAGCTACGGAGACGAAAACCACGCATGAGGAGAAAATCCACCAAAACATATATATATATATATATATATATAATAAATATTCCAGATACATGAAAACCAGTCGTTACAAAGGCTATAAATCTCCCACCATTAAAATTGAAGATACTGAAATATTAAAACCAGAAGATAAGTGTGATGATACTGATAAAAAACGATTTTCTCTGAATAATAAAACTATGAATGCTCTGATTTGTTCTTTAGATAAAGCTGAGTTTAACCGTACATCTTAATGGTAAACTGCACATGTAATTTGGCATACGTTGGAGGTGACTCATGAGGGCACATCACAGGTGAAGGAGTCCAGGCTTGCATTACTCAGCACTGAATATGAAAGCTTCCGCATGCTTCTATCAGAGTCAATTAAGGAGATGTTTGCGAGGTTCACAGACATAGTATACAAATCTACCTCTATTGGAAAGCTGTAGTCTAGTCTGGAGCAAATCAGAAAGATCTTGAAAGCACTGCCTAGCTCCTTCCGTCCCAAAATTACAGCTATTCAGGAAGCAAAGGATCTAGCGCAGATAAAACTGGAAGACCTGATAGAGAACCTGATGTCTCATGAGTTGGAGCTGCAGAGCCTTGAAATTAGAGAGAAAGATAAAATCAAGACTGCAAAGGCACTAGCCCTTCAGGCTAAAGAAGATGGAGATGGAGATGAGGAGGAAGCATTCTTGGTCAGAAGCTTCAGAAGATATATCAGAACAAGCAATGGGAGATCAGAGATGCTAAAAAGGTTTAATCGTTCTAAATCAAATTCAAATAATAAATCCTCTGGGCAGACTACTATCGATCCTGTTATATTTTATAAATGCAGAAAGCCGGGGCATTATAGGAAGCAATTCCCACAATCAAAGAACAACGCTGCAGAGAAAAAAGGAAAATCTCTAGTGCTGACATGGGATATGGACAACGAAGACGAATCTCAAGAGAAAGTTGCGCACACATCCCTTTGCTTGATGGGAGAGCTAGATGAGGTAAAATCTTACACCAAATCTGAACTTATGATTATTTTTAAAGAAATGCAAGATGAAATTCAATGCTTAGAATCAACTGTAGAGAGACTTGGATCCAATGTAGAAAAGTTTAAAATTTCTAATTTTGAATTGCAACAAGACAATTATAACATGTCTCTTGAAGTTGATGAACTGAAAGAAAAGCTTGATGCATGCAATTCTACTATTAACTCATTGAAAAAGAAAAATCTAGCATGCCTTAGAAAAATGAATGTCTTAATTGCTCCATTTTGCTTAAAGATGTTAGCATGTATAAACAAGATATGATCAAGCTAGAGACTGAAAAAGAATGCCTTAATGAGAAGATGAGCATGCTAAGCAATGATAACAAAGAGCTAGAAAAAAGATGGCTAATTTTAAAAAGAGCGAGGAAGAGAACAAACAGGCCTTTATCAGTAAATGTACCATGCTTGTTAACGAGAATATGTATTTTAAATCTAAAATATATGATCTTGAATTGTCTATTAAAAAATTTGGTGTTGGAAAGCATTCATTAGACATTATTCTAGGATATAAAATACATGGTAATAATAGGCGTGGTTTGGGATATGGAAATAAAATTGATGAAAGGCCAAGAATTAATAGAAATAATAAAAAAAAATGGTGTAGGAAGGAGTGTGTTTGCTAAATGTTATACATGTGGTGGTGTTGGTCATGCTTATTATAATTGCAAGTATAGGAACATGAACATTAAATTCAAACAAGTTTGGGTTCCAAAAGCTACAGTGACTAACACTAGTGGACCTATTTGGATTCCTAGGTCACATGTATCATGTTCTTCTTATGTGTAGGTATATGGCACGACTAATGGACAACAGTGTGAGTGGTACGTAGACTCTGGCTGCTCAAGACACATGACAGGTGATAGAGAAAAGTTTCTTAGCCTTGTAAAGCATGATGGAGGAAGTGTTGGCTTAGGGGACAATAGAAAATGCCAGCTAATTGGTAAAGGTGTTGTAGGTAACGACAACTTTCAGCTTACAGATGTCCTTTGGGTTGACAAGCTTAAACAAAACCTCATTTCTATTAGTCAGATGTGCGACAAAGGTATGACAGTAGAATTTGATGCAAAAATTTGTAGAATTATTGATTGCTCCACATGTAACACTATTATTACAACAAATAGAAAAAACAATGTTTATAATCATGTGATTGAAGAACTAACTGTTTCTAAATGCTTGCGTGTAGGTGAAGAGGAGGCCACATTATGGCATAGACAACTAGCACATGCAAGCATGTGATTGTTAAAGAAGCTTGAAAATAAAAATTTGGTAAGTGGACTACCACATCAGTCATACAAAAATGGTAAGTTATGTGTGGCATGCACGAAAGGTCAGCAAACTAGATCTACTTTTTCTAGCATTAATGCAGTTGCCACCACACGTATATTAGAATTGGTGCACATGGATTTATTTGGTCCCACATACACTCCTAGCCTAGGAGGTAAAAAGTATTTTTTAGTATTGGTTGATGATTACTCTAGATACACATGGGTTTACTTCTTAGCCAAAAAATCAGGCTCATTTGATAATTTTCAAAACTTTTGCATACAAGTTTATAATGAGAAAAATTCTTTCATTATAAAAATTAGAAGCGATCATGGAGATGAGTTTGTAAATACTATTTTTGAAAATTTTGTCTTGAAAAAAGGAATTTTATCTGAGTTCTCTTATACTAGAACACCTCAACAAAATGGGGTGGTCGAAAGAAAGAACCGCACATTAAAAGAGTTGGCTAGGAGTATGCTAAATAAATATAGTTTGCCTATGTCTTTTTGGGCTGAGGCCATTAATACTGCTTGCCATGTGTGCAATAGTGTTATGCTCAGACCTTTACTAAATAAAACTTCTTATGATGAACTATGACATGACAATACTCCAAACATTTCTTACTTTAGAGTTTTTGGATGCAGTTGCTATATACTAAGTACTGGTGATCAACTTGGCACATTTGAATCCAAGTCAGATGAGGGAGTGTTCGTGGGATATTCAGCGAAGAGCTAAAGCATACAAGATATATAATAAACGCACTCATACTATTATTGAATCTATACATGTTAAATTTGATGAATCTGATATAAATTCTTTGGATTGCTGGCAGAACGAAGAAGAGGAAAATGTAGAATATCAAAGCACTCCAAGGAATAATGAGGAGCAACCTGAAAGACAAGAGGAAAATGAATCTGGCACGAAAGAAATACAAGAAGAAGCAGTTACCAGAGGAAAGCTGAAATTCAATCCAAATCACCCAACAGACTTGATTATAGGTGAGCATACGACAAATATTCGCGTTTCTCTTTTAGAAATCTTTGTGCTCTATGTATTTATGGTGATTTTATTTCTGAAATAGAGCCTAAAAATATTGAAGCTACTTTAGAAGATGAAAGTTGGGTGTTGGCCATGCAAGATGAATTGAACCAATTTGTTAGAAATAATGTTTGGAAACTTGTGCCAATACCCACTGATTATCCTGTAGGTGGTACTAAATGGGTGTTTAAAAATAAGCATGATGAATTTGGTAATGTTATTAGAAACAAGGCTAGGTTGGTAGCTAAAGGTTATAATCAAATTGAAGGAATTGATGTGAATGAAATTTTTGCACCAGTTGCTAGGCTTGCGTCCATTAGAATCTTGCTAGCTTTTGCAAGTTATAAAGGGCTCAAACTGAAACAAATGGATGTAAAAAGTGCTTTTCTTACTATCTACCTAAAAGAAGACGTATTTGTCAAGCAACCCCCAGGTTTTGAAAGTCACAATTTTCCAAACCATGTGTATAAATTAGAAAAAGCTTTCTATGGTTTTAAGCAAGCTCCACGAGCTTGATACGACCGTCTAAGCACATATTTATTGGAAAATGGTTTTAAAAAGGGTAGTGCATACAATACATTATTCTTGATGCATAAATATGATGATTTTCTCATTGTGCAAATATATGTTGATGATATTATTTATGGTGCTGGTAACGATCTTCTATGTCAAAAGCTTGAGAAAGTCATGCAGGATCAGTTTGAGATGAGCCTTATGGGGGAGTTGAAATACTTTTTGGAGTTCCAAGTAAAGTAAGAAAAAGAAGGCATCTTTTTATCTCAAACCAAATACATAAAGGAGCTTCTGAAAAAGTTTGGAATGGAGAAGTCTAAAGGAATTGGAACACCAATGAGTCCCGCTACAAAAATGGACAAGGATGAACAAGGAGTCGACGTGGACCAGAAGCTATATCGAGGTATGATTGGTTTCTTGTTGTACTTGACTGCTTCTAGCCCTGATATAATGTTTGATGTATGCTTATGTGCACGCTTTCAAGCCAACCTAAAAGAGTCTCATTTAAAAGCCATTAAAAGGATCTCTAGGTACCTAATTAGTACACCTACTTTAGGCCTTTGGTATCTTTCTGGTGGTAATTTTGATTTGTTGGTTTATTCATATGCTGATTATGCGGGTAGTTTAACTGATAGAAAGAGCACTAGTGGTACTTGCTTCATGCTAGGACACTCTTTAGTTTCATTGTCTAGCCGTAAGCAAATTAGTGTTGCACTATCCACTACTAAAGCATAGTATATTGCCTTAGGCAATTGCTGTGCTCAAGTATTGTGGATGATGCAAACATTATCTGACTACGGACTAGCTCTTAAAAGAGTCCCTCTTAGATGTGATTGCAAGAGTGCCATAGATCTCTCTAATAATCCCATTCACCACTCTCGTACTAAACATATTGACGTAAGACACCATTTTCTTAGAGATCGCCTCACTAAAGAGGATGTGTCTATTGAGTTTGTTCCCACGGAATCACAACTTGCAGACATATTCACCAAACCTTTAGATGAGAATTGCTTTTGTCGTCTTCGTCTTGAGCTTGGTATTATTGATAAAAATTAGTACGAGATTTCATGCTTTTATGTGTGCTTGAACCTTTTCTTGTTTGTGTGCATGATTTTTTTTGTTTTGTGTGATAAGCATCACATGTTTGCTTTAGTTCTTTATGCATAAAAACAAAAAAAAACTAATGTGCCTTGGATGATCCACATCTCTGGGTCAGGCGTTGATGAGCACATTGAACTATCCACGTGGCTGAGAGCCCTCACAGCCCTGGCACAATGACGCAATTATCAGGGGCACTGCTAATTGTGTATCTCTTTTTGAATCACCAAAGTTGTCATTTTGAATGTTATTCATGTCCATGTAGAAAGAGTAGTATTATGGCTATTGCTACATGCGCATGTTCATCTTTCCAAATATTCATGTCATGATCAATGACGGAAAATAACTTGATTTCTACACCTACAATTTCAATTCCACAAGTATTATTATTGTTGCACCTTTGGAGATATCTTTTCTGACATTTGGAATGTGAATGTAGGATGAAACTTAACTGAAAATCTAAGGGATATGATATACATTGCCATGGATAAAAATTGAGCAGAAAAAATGATGTTATAAGTATAAAAATGAAAAAGAAGGATAATTGATCCGTATGAAAAATGGATACAATCCTTGGCAACAATATTACCCACGAATATCCAACATAAGCTTTATGGGTAAACTTTAGCGTTGGTGTTTTTTACTCGTTAAGCAATGCCATCCCACATCTAAGAGTCCTCATAGGCTATGTTTTTGGTTGTGGTATCATGAACTCATTTCTAATGAGATGGGGAAAATCAATCCTAGGTGATGTGATGTTATATGGAAAATGTGAATTGGTTATGGTTGAATCGACTAAAAGTTCTCCTTATGTGCTTCAATTTTAATCATCACACTTACACGTTGGTGTCGAAGTCTTAGTTGTTTTACTTTCATTGGATTATGACGTGTTTATTCTATAATTGTATGCATGCAATTGTCAGTACATGTTTATAATGCTCTCTTTTTGCATGTTATATGTTCTTGACTTCGTGTTTCAAATTTTGATGATAACAAAAGGGGGAGAATAATTTGAGTTAAATGTGACCGATATGTGATTGTATGCTTGATGAATATGAATGTTTGATTAAGGGGGAGCATTAATGAATATTGGGGAAGCACAGAAATAGGGGGAGCATGCATATTGAACTTTGCACATCATTGTTTGCACATTATTATATATCATTGCATGTCACCTTCTATCGTCACACTTTCACACACTATTTGGAAATTTGTCGCTCAAATCTTATACTTAGTTTGTCATCATCAAAAGGGGGAGATTGTTGGTAGCAACTATTAACTTCGTGTTTGATGATAACAATCGTGTGTGAACGTTTTTAAAGTGTGCGTTAAGTGTTTCCGGAATGGCTAGCTTGTGATTAACTTACAAAAAGACTTGGTCAATGTGCAAAGGAGAAAGGGGGAGAACCTATTTTGAATTGACTCGTATCTATTGGAGTAAAACCCAAATCCTATTCCATATCCCATTCAAACTCCATATCTCTTGCAGATCCCCCCTAGCTTAGGAATCCTATTGCCGAAATTCATCCTAGCCTTAGATCTATCCACTTGCCATAAAAATGCTAGATGATCCTATATAAGCAAGCATTTAAAGAGGGTCTCAAAGAGAGTTGGCAGAAAATTAAAAAGGAACCAAAGCTTTTTTGTCGCAACTTCAACTTGCAAGCCCTCACGCAAGCTTTCCTTTGCAAACTCCAAAAAGCAGCCGCAACTTCCAATTCTCCAAGCCAACAACAACAATTCAAGACTGTTCCTCTTGAGAGAAATAATTATTTGGTCGAAACAAAAGTGTAGATGCAAATTCTTTAAACACTATAGGATTGGATGCATGGCATAAAGCAAAGGTTAGCGAATCCTTTATTAACTAAACGAGAAGATAATCTTTTTCTTATGGTTGTTTGCAGGGTCATCAAGTACATAACATGCACAAATTCATAGGGACAATCCGAACGAATTAACAGCAGCAATATTTTACCCTTTGACAAAATCTTTTGACAGCCGAAAGATTTCAAACCCACTTCAAGCAAAAATCTCCAAGAGACCATCTTGTTTTCCCCCCTCATGAAATTCTTCAAAGGTCGCATTGTTTGACCTCTTGCAGGATCCTTCTCAGCCGCAAATTTTGACCAAGGAAAAGCTTCACAACATCAACTTGCAACTTGGTGATTGTTGCTTCAGAGATTACTCCATGCCGCAACCTGATTCAGAACTTGAGGAGCCGCAACCTGCTTCAGAACTCCAAGCCGCAACTTGTGATTGATTGCCATACCTTGGTGCTTGTCACTGTTAGAAAAGGAGAGTCCTACTATGATTGAAGAGGCAAAAGAACAGACAAACACATCAGGCAAACAGAGAACAGAAGACTGAAAAATAGATCAAAGTCAAGATTACTTAGCAGACTAATGCAAAAGTGCTGTGGCGTGGGAAGACCACTGCCTTGAAAGCAATTACGCCGCGACCTCGGTAGTAATCGCTGTTGCCGGTTGCTCCCCAAGGTTAACATAGCAGTCTCTGGACGCGTCCACTCGTGGCCAGAGACATGGAATTTGCACAGCTCAGGTACCCAGGAAATATATCAGAGGAAGAGTTGATCTGTGGAAGAACAGAATTGTTTTTCATATATATCTGAAGAAGAAATGCTAAGAGAAATATATAGGATTTTGAAAAGGAGGTTTCAGAATTCCAACAGACAGATTTAATTAGGCTGCAATTAAATCAGAAATTAAAAAGGTAGCCGGTTGGAATTAATAGCTGCAATAAAATGTAGTAATCAGAATTGGAACGTTTGAGCAATTAAGGGCAATCAAAATAGGAACGTTGAGGCAAATTAAGGGGCTAGATACAAAAAAGGAAAGGCACGTTGTCCAAAAAAGGCAGGCGAGCGCAACACGACACGACACGACACGGTAGGCGGGCAGGCGGTGCACGCACGTCACGTCACGGCCGACGGGCGGGCGGGCGGGCGGACGGACAGACGGCGGTGGCGCGCATGTGTGTGGTGGACCTATGACCATGTAGGTCCTCTCCCCTTCACAAAATTGTCGTACCCCTTGGGGCACACCCCAAGCCTCTACAACTCCCCTAATAAACTTCTCCAACGCAAATTGCCCAAGTAATGTGGGACTAAAATAAATAGTGGGAATGAAACAAGGCTTTTGAGAGCCTATTTTTTCCAACAATCCCCCACTAATGGCTCGGGAAAAAAACAAAGAATCCTAGGTAATGAAAGGATATATACTTAAGTATCGATGTCTTTCGATTGAATTGATAAGTAGTGAAGTGAGGCAACAACTTACTTCCTAATGAGTGAATTTCTCTTGAAATCATTAGAGTTCGGTTGAGACCCCCACAACACGTATTAAACTGTGAGTATGTGCAAACTCCGTGATACAAATCAAGCACTTTAAGGCCATGCGCACACCTTGGATATCATGAGTGCTCTAGAAAGACTGCCCTTGTCTTTTATAGAAGGCGACCAAACCTTCACACTCACTTAGGTGGTCCATCAAGTGCTTCTCTATAGCATCATTACAAAGGATGGAACCATTAAGAGCATATTGCTCAACCTCTCAACAGATAATGAGTCCATCAAGTGCTTCTCTATAGCACCACCAAAACTGGTTATGGACTTATCTCAAAGTGAATCTATCAAGTGCTTCTCTATAGCACCACCAAAACTTGGCTATGGATTCAAAAACGCAACCACATTCATAGGGATGGAAGTGTAGTGTATGTTAAGAATCATATGGCTTCGTTAGACCACACTGGATATCAACCATATCATCTTAACTCATGAACTTTTGTCCCATCCCCCTCGACGATCAAGAAACACTTTCCTTGGCAACCCCTTGGTTAGTGGATCTGCAAGATTTCTTTCAGACCTCACATATTCCATAGAAATTACTCCATTTTAGGAGGTGTTTTACCACACCGTGTCTGACGTGAATGTGTCTTTTCTTCCCGTTCTAGACAATGTTTTTGGCAACTCCAATGGCTGCTTGAGAATCACAATGAAGGAAAACTGCCACAGATTTTGTCCCCCCACAATGGCACTTCTGCTAACAAGTTCCGTAACCATTCACCTTCTTGCCCTGCCAACTCAAGAGCAATGAATTTAGAATCCATGGTGGATCGTTCTATACATGTCTGTTTGGAAAATTTCCATGATATAGCGCCTCCACCCAAAGTAAAAAACAAAACCACTAGTTGAACTAACTTCATCATTATCTGAAACCCAGTTTGCATAACAATATCCTTCTAAAACAGCATGAAATCTGCTAAAAACACCAATCAATATTTCCTTTCAGGTATTTTTAACAAACGATGAAGAGCATTCCAATGTTCATTACTAGGGTTATGTGTATAACGACTTAGCCTACTAACTGCATAGGCTATATCAGGTCTAGTGCAGTTCATGAGGAACATCACACTTCCTATGATTTTACCATATTCAGATTGGGAAACACTCTCACCCAAATTCTTTTTCAGATGTATGCTAGGGTCATAGGGAGTTCTAGCAGGCACAACTGTAATGCCCTGCTAAGCTACTGTACAAGTACTACAGGGGGGTGAATAGTACTTTAAAATAATTAAGAGGCTAATTCCTAATTACAGTGCAAACTCTACCAATAAATGCGGAAATGCGGAATATTAAATAATCGACAACAAATAAACAATCGCAAACAAACGATATTACTGGGTTCGGATCCACCCAAGTCTCCCCGACTTGTTCCCGGTGATCCTACGTCCCAAACACCCGGATCCCCTCCGGATACTTGAGTTAGAAACCCTAACTCAAGATTTCCACTATGAAATACTTGTGAAAACCCTTCACAAGTCAAATCATACACAAAGAAATTTGTGACTCCCACAACCCGGGATCACAACCACTCTCACAACCGAGAGTGAACCAATTACAATATGAAAGTAAATGAAACAAAACTTCTTACCGACAAAATACCTATGCCTTGAGTAATACTTACGAATTAGGGCAAAGATGATTTTGAGGAAGAAGAAGTGGCACCAAACCCTAGCTCCAAGATGTAGATCAGCGATGGAGAGCTATGGGGAAGTTGGTGACCTAGAATCAAGCACTTGGCTTGGAAGGCTTCACACTCAATGAATCTCTCTTTGGAAGTAAGAGTGGGGAGAGATTATTGAATGGAATGAATGAGCTTTGAATGAGCTTGGAATGATTTCTCTTGATCTCTAAACTTGCAATAATATCAGCCTTGAGTGCAATGAATGCAGCTCAACAAGTATTTATAGGATAGAGGAGAGAGAGAGAAAAAAACGTTTCAATTAAAGCTCCAACGGATCTATTCTGATCGCAACTAGTCGGTCAAAGAACAACCACCGACCGACTAGTTCATCAACTAGTCGGTCGGTCAATAAACGTAGACCGACTAATGGTTAGAACAAGAAATAGGTCGAAGTTCAGACAAAAGAAACTAGTCGGTCCAAGAAGAGTAGCTGACCGACTAGTTTCACAACTAGTCGATCGGTTACTCAACTGAGACCGACTAAGAGATAAAAGTGAAGTCTGAGCAAAAATTGATTTAGTCGGTCCAAGAACAAATGTTGACCGACTAGTTCATCAACTAGTCGGTCTTCAAATGTGCATAGACCGACTAACGATAAACAATAAGTTAGGTGAAAATTTGAATGTACAGTAAAACTAAACTAGTCGGTCCAAGAAGGAAAGTTGACCGACTAGTTCATCAACTAGTCGGTCGATCAATGAACACAGACCGACTAATTATAAACAGTAGCTCAAGCTCAAAATGGCATGTACAAGGAAAGCTCAACTAGTCGGTCTAAGAAGCATCACTGACCGACTAGTACACAAACTAGTCGGTCGGTGAGTCAACGTAGACCGACTAACTGTAAACAGTAAAGAGCTATGAATTGAGAAGTCAAACTAGTCGGTCCAAGAAGGATTGCCGACCGACTAGATCACCATCTAGTCGGTTGGTTCTTCTTCTTGAACCAACTAACATGCACAAGAGGTCGCGAAACGAAGCGCGATGCTTCGGGAGAGTTAGTATGGACTTCTACTAAGATCCTATGAGCTAAGATATGAGCGTTATGAAGATTAAAACGTAAGACCTACTCAAGGCTTAACATTCTACGAAAGAAGCTTAAAAGACTATAAATAAAACTTGACGATACTGTCTTCAAAAGCTTCAATCGAATCTTCATGACTTCTAAAAATGGTCCAAAAGCTTCAACGAAGCTTTAGGCATACGATCACATGCTTTGAGAAGTCTTGAGACGTCGCTTTGGATGTTCATATGAATTTGGCGACGATCTCCATAACTGCGCTCACAAATTGTTAGTTCACGATATATTTATGTTTGTTCATCATCCAAAACCAAATCCGGGGAGTCCAATATCCAACAACAACATCAAAACAGTTGAACTTCTTCGGTACTTTTTCAACGTAATGAGATTTACTCAAGGAGATGCCACTGTAGTTTCTAATAACTCTAACTCCTAAAATAACATCTGCTTCTCCTAGGTCTTTCATCTCAAAATGAGGTGACAAGAAATTCTTGGTATCTTTCACAATGTCCATATTATTCCCAAAAATCAACATGTCATCTACATATATGCATATAATCACGCAATCTGATCCTATAAGTTTAGAATAAACGCATGAATCAGAGGTATTTACAATATAGCCATTCCTTACTAAAGTGCTATTAAACTTCTCATACCATTGCTTAGGTGCTTGCTTTAGACCATATAGAGATTTTCTAAGTTTGCATACCTTATTCTCTTGACCAACAATCACAAACCCCTCAGGCTGAGACATATAAATTTCTTCCTCTAGGTCACCATTTAAAAAGGCTATTTTTGACATCTATTTGATGTATAACTAACTCATGAATTGTAGCTAAGGCAATTAGAGTTCTTATCGTAGCAATCTTGGTCATATGAGAATAAATATCGAAATAGTCTAAGCCTTTCTTTTGGGTAAAACCCCTAATCACAAATCTAGCTTTGAATTTTTCAATTGAACCATCAAATCTCATCTTTTTCTTGAAGATCCATTTACTACTAATGGGTCTATTACCTTTAGGTAAATCAGACAATTCCCAAGTTTGGCTAGAAATAATAGAAACAAGCTCGCTTTTAATATCATCTTTCCAAACACTAGCATCAATGGATCTCATTGCCTCATCATAAGATTTTGGGTCTTCTTCTACCATGAAGGCAGACACAAGTTCATCACTAAGCAAATCTATACATGCACTATCTAATACGAAGGATGTAATGAAGTCTGGTCCAAAGTTGGTTTCAGTTCTTTACCTTTTACTCCTTCTAGGTTCATCATTAATATTAAAGTTCATCACTAAGCAAATCTATACATGCACTATCTGATAAGAAGGCTGCAATAAAGTGTGGTCCAAAGTTGGTTTCAGTTCTTTGCCTTTTACTCCTTCTAGGTTCATCATTAATAGTACTAGTAAATGTAGGACTATTTGTATGAATATCATCAGATAATGAAGAAGGAGTGGGCATAGAAATATTTGAAGGCAAAAGAGACATGGATTCCTTCTTCTAGGGAAAAACATGCTCAAAAAACTCTGCATCTCTAAACTCAGAAATAGAATGATCTTTTAAAGACATGAATCTATAGGCAGCACTATTATGAACATAACCAATGAACACTGTATCATAGGTCTTATGTCCAATATTAGACTTCTTAAAGTCAGGTAGACCTACGTTAGCCAAACACATATGGGTGGCAATTCGGGCTGGCCCGGTCTTATTGGGCCGTGCCTGCCCGATAAGACTTCGGGCCATTCCGGAGAGGCCCGGGCACGGTCCGATAAAAATTTGGGCCGCCCGGCCCGGTCCGATAGGGTTGAATGAATTTTGTAATGTGACAATATTTTATTATATTTTTAAACACAAACTTGTCTCATATGCTTAAAGATGCATCGAAATGGAGCATGAATAAAGAGGATTAAGTGGGTTGCATAAGGTGATGTGTCTTACATTGTTTTCATTTATTTGGCAAGATGAAGTAACATGTTTGGTGGTTCTTTGTCTCTTCTCGAAAACTGAGATCGACCTCCAAGATCCGAAGATAGTTGGCGCTAGCGGGAAGTTATTAAAATTTATGATATTTGGACCTTGATTTGATAAGATTCAAGACATTGAACTCAACACCATAAATAATGCACATTACTGAAATCCGCTTTAGATTAGTGTGTGGTCAAATTGAAGTGGGGCGAAAAAATGCTTTTCGTGCCGTGTCGTGCCGCCCATGAGCTGAAAAGCTTGGCCCGGGTCCGGCCCGAAAATGAACTGGGCCGGGCCGGCCCGGTCCGATAAGGATTTCGGGCCAAAATTGTTGACCCAGGCACGGTCTTATCGTGCCGGGCCCGTGCCGGGTTATCGTGCCAGGCCGAAAATTGCCACCCCTACAAACACCCCCACACTCTAAGAAAATTCAGATTGCGAGTAAATCCTTTCCATATCTCATAAGGTGTCTTGTCTAGTTTCTTATGGGGTACACGGTTAAGAACATGACAAGCTTAGAGAATAGCTTCTCCCACATGTCATCAGACATCCTTGAACTCAAAAGCATAGTATTCATTTTTTTTCTCAAGGTTCTGTTCTTACGTTCAGCTATACAATTTTGTTGTCGTAAGTATGGGACACTAAATTCATGCATAATCCCATTTTTCTCACAAAAATCCTTAAGGGTGTTGATATTGTATTCTCCACCTCTGTCAGACCTAACTTTCTTGATTTTCCTATCAAGTTGGTTTTCTGCTTCAGCCTTGTATTTAATAAACATTTATTCTGCTTCACCTTTAATTCTAAGAAGGTACACCCTAGTGAACTTAGAGTAATCATCAACAAAGGTGATATAGTAATGCTTTCCTCCTTTTTTCCTGGTGTTTTGGAAGTAAGCTAAGTCTGTATGCATGTAGTGCGTTGCTAAAAAGAGCAAAACATTGAAGGAAATTATCCAGTCTTCCCCCTCCACAAAGAAGGGAATAAGACATTACCAATTGTCCATATTTGATTAGATAAAACTAGATGCTGTCTTGATTGAATAAACAAAGACAGATGGATATGCATGTCCAGTGGAACATGGATGGATATACCAATCTTTTGTCCTGGTTACATGTTGAGAGTCTCCCATGATTTCATCAATTACTGACCCATGTCGTGGCCAGATGAAATTATTACTTTACTAAACATGGTGAGAATTCTTTTGTTTCATGTATATTATTAATATTGCTCATCAAACAATACTGAGATTTACTGGTCCATCAAAATAGTAATGCTAAACTATTCATAATGTACAAGTGCCCCTAATGATTTACCTTCAAAACATTTAATCAAGTAAATCAAAACATTATCCAAAACATAATTAAACATTTAATTTAGGCCAGCGATGTGTCCCTGTAGCATATGTTTCATTATTTGGGCATATTGTCCACACTGCAAAATTCAAAGCTAACATGCCCAGGCTGATCAAAGAAAGAGCCTAAAGCACATATGTTTTTAATATCAAATAATTATGTGGGCCTACAGAGTCATAGCCGCTGCAAGCCGATGAAAAGCAAACAACAGAGGGCAAGGCACACAGTCCGGGCATTGAAAGGGTATAAGTTAACATATATACCCTTTAATTAATTGTAACATAATTAAATGCACACATTAATTAACCACATGCAAAATGAATTAAATGTTACAATTAACTTTGCATCAAAGGTCAGCAAAGAATTAATGGAAATAATTAAGTGTCAGCCAAATCCAGCATTATGACCAAAATTAATGACATAAACTAAATTAATTATGTTGCAGGAAGTAATAAAAATCTGAGCACACAATGCCGACAGTAATTACATAAAGCATAAATTTATTTTATTGCCTTAAACCACCGCACCACTGTTCTTTTGGTGTATTGGTTTTGCAACTATTTGATCAACATAGATTTACTGGTGCCTAAATCTTAATATTAAAATATGCGCCTGTAGGCATACATTATTCACTGTAATGTTCAAATGTGCCTTTCACATAGTAGTAGTGAAAATAATTGCTTTCAACTTGTTGGAAAAGGAGAGTACTACTATGATTGAAGAGGCAAAAGAAGAGACAAACACAGCAGGCAAACAGAGAACAGAAGACTGAAAAATAGATCAAAGTCAAGATTACTTAGCAGATGAATGCGAAAGTGTTGTGGCGTGGGAAGACCACTGCATTGAAGACCTCAGTGGTAATCTCTGTTGTCGGTTGCTCCCCAAGGTTAACACAGCAGCCCCTGGACACGTCCATTCGTGGCCAGCGACTTGGAATTTGCACAGCTCAGGTACCCAGGAAATGTATCAGATGAAGAGTTGATCTGTGGAAGAACAGAATTGTTTTTCATATATCTCTGAAGAAGAAATGCTAAGAGATATATATAGGATTTTGAAAAGGAGGTTTCAGAATTCCAACGGACAGATTTAATTAGGCTGCAATTAAATCAGAAATTAAAAAGGTAGCCGTTTGGAATTAATAGCTGCAATAAAATGCAGTAACCAGAATTGGAACGTTTGAGCAATTAAGGACAATCAAAATAGGAACGGTGATGCAAATTAAGGGGCTAGATCCAAAAAAGGAAAGGCACGTTGTCCAAAAAAAGGAAGGCGCGTGTAACACGACACGACACGGCAGGCGGGCGGGTGGCATGATTAGGGTTCAATATTGCATATTTTACCCCTCATTGGATGGTATTTTGTGCATAATTTGTGTTCATTTTGGCCTCGATACACGCATTTTGATGATATCACTTAATATTGGAGCTTACCGTTTACTTATGCATAAAACACAACTTTTACAGCTTATTAACATCTTCATCTTAGTCTCCTATTATTTTTCAGTTGAAGTTCGTGAAGTCCCGATTTCAACGCATATTTTTCCAGAATTTTTGGACGTCGGAGCAATTTACTGTATTTTTTGGAAGACAGGGTGACGGTGCTGAAAATTTCTGGTCTGGAAATTCTGCTATTCCACTCTTGTGCAGAATTCTGCTATCATTCCAGTGTATATTCCGGCCTAGTGATATTTTTCAGTCGTAGTACACTTTGTTACGGTTCCATCGCCACCTGAAACATGTCATTCCGAGGACGGATGATTTTCTAGAATTTTCGCAAGACATGGTGACGGTGCTGGAAATTTCTGCTGATTTTGTTCTTTAGTTGCGGTTTTTGGGCGCGGATCTGACCCGTTAGTGCTGTTTCCAGACCCGAATTTCTGCGCCTATTTCTAGAGCTTCTCCCCCTCTATTCCCCCCATCCCACTCTCCTTCTTCTTCATTCTTAGGGTTAGAGGCCATTGGAGAGGAGCAACAAAGCTTGGAGGAGCACAATCATTGGAGGGAAAGTTGTATTTTCTTAAGAGAAATCTTTGGTGATCTCTTCCCTTTATTTTGTGTATTTGATTTTAGTTATTGTAGTAATATTGGATGATTGTTTTTAGAGATGAAAATGTCTCTTTTATTGCTATGAGTAGCTAGATCTCATTGCGTGTGGTTGTGTGGTGATGTTGCTTGCTTGGGCTATGAAATTTCAATTCTAGCATGTTCTAATGTTTATGTGGTAGGATTTTTTGTGATATACTTTGTATTAGGGATCCTAGTGGGTATTTCTAGAGTGGAGTTTGCTTAGCGGTACCACTCATGTATGCTTGGTTGTTTATTATCTCAATTTTCCTTACCCTACTTTCATTGCACACCAAGTGTTCGATAAAATGCCCAATCCACTGATTGCTCATTCCTTAGCCGGAAAGACAATTGAGTTATCCTCGGATTGAACCCATATGCTTAACAACCACATTCCCACACACCACACAAGCTTCCTCGCCTATTTACCTCTCCGGTTCTCGAAATATAGGATGTTGATTTGGTAGATGGTCTCACCCACATTTTCACACACTTTTCCACCGTTAGCTTAGTTGTTGTAGCATCGCCGTTATCTCTCCTTTATTAATTGAACTTGCGATTGCAAAACGACGTGTCCCCATGATCCGACCCGGTCTCACCGGATATAAATTTATCACTTGACGTCCTCCTACACTTGGGAGTAGCGCTCAAGCATCACATACCTGAGACGCGTTCAAGCACGGAGCACGCACGTCATGTCACGGTCGGTGGGCGGGCGGGCGGGCGGCGGCGACGGTGCGCGTGCGCGTGCACATGTGTGGTGGAACTATAACCATGTAGGTCCTCTCCCCTTCATAAAATTGTCGTACCCCTTGGGGCACACCCCAAGCCTTTACAACTCTCCTAATAAACTTCTCCAAGGCAAATTGTGTTGAATATTGGACTCCCCGGATTTGGTTTTGATGATGAGCAAACATAAATAATCCATGAACTAACAATTTGTGAGCGCAGTTTTGGAGATCGTCGCCAATTTCACGAGAATATTCAAAGCGACATCTCAACACTTTCCAAAGCTCATATTCATGACTAAAGCTTCGTTGAAGCTCTTGCGATGCTTTGGAAGATATGAAGATTCAATCGAAGCTCTCGAAGACCATTTATTAAGGTTTTATTTATAGTCTTTTAGCTTCGATATATAGAATGTTAAGCCTTGAGTATATCTTACGTTTCTATCTTCATTTCGCTCATTTCGTAGCTCTAGGATCCTTGCACAAGTTCATTCTATCTTCCTCGAAGCGTCGCGCTTCGATTCGGATTTGTATGTGCATGTTAGTTGGTACAAGAACAAGTACTGACCGACTAGATGGTGATCTAGTCGGTCGGCAACTGTTCTTGGACCGACTAGTTTGATTCCTTAATTTCTTGGACTTTACTGTTTACTGTTAGTCGGTCTACGTTGACTCACCGACCGACTAGTTTGTGAACTAGTCGGTCAGTGATGCTTCTTTGACCGACTAGTTGTGACTTAATGTTCATCCTAATATTCTCCTAAGCTACTGTTTACCGTTAGTCGGTCTAAGAACGTTTGATGACCGACTAGTTGACAATCTAGTCGGTCAACTTTTGTTCTTGGACCGACTAAGTCACTTGCTTTCAGACTAAGTCATTTTGCCTCTTAGTCGGTCTACGTTCATTGACTGACCGACTAGTTGTGAAACTAGTCGGTCAGACAGTCTTCTTGGACCGACTAGATTTCTAGGTCTGAAATTCTATCTCTTCTCAGATCTGCTCTTAGTCGGTCCATGCTTTGTGACTGACCGACTAGTTGATGAACTAGTCGGTCAGTGTTTGTTCTTTGACCGACTAATTCTCACAGATTTCTTTCCGTTGGAGATTGACCTAACTTGTTTTTATGGGTCCCTATAAATACGAACCTAGGTCATTTCTATCTTCAATAGAGCTGCCATTAAGAGATTCATTGAGTTCTAAAGAGATAGCCATTCTCCCTCAAATCTAAAGCTCTCTTCCTCACAAGAAACCCATTCTCTCTCATTTCTAGATCTAGAGAGAAGCTTGTTCTTGGTGAGCTCTTCAAGCTATTGCTTGATTCAAGTTTCCAAATCATCCCTAGGCACCCATTGCTGCTCATTTCCTTGGTGCTAGGGTTTGGTAACTTCATCTTCCTCAAATCCTTCATTCCACCTATTGGGTAAGAAAAACTCAAGGTATAGGATTTTTTGGTAAGCTTGCTTATTTCATATTAAACTCTTTAATATTGCTTTGTGATTCTCTCGGTTGTGAGAGAAGGTTGTGATCCCGGGTTGTGGGATTCACGTTTGCCATTGCATGTATGATTTGATCTTGTGAAGGTTTTTCACAAGATATTCATAGTGGAAATCTTGAGTTAGGGTTTCTAACTCAAGTATCCGGAGGGGATCCGGGTGGTTGGGACGTAGGATCACCGGGAACAAGTCGGGGAGACTTGGGTGGATCCGAACCCATTAACATCGTTTGTTAGCATTGTTAATTTCGTTGTCGTCATTCAATTTAAGCTTCCGCAAATTGATTTGGTAGTTGATTGCAATTTAATTTGGAATTATACTCCTTATTATTTTAAAGTACTATTCACCCCCCCTCTAGTACTTGTGCAGTAGCTGGTAGGGCATTACATTTGGTATCAGAGCCAGATACTCAGCTATGTCTGCCAACGACAACAAGACCGTGCCTCCACCTTCCAACTACGACACCTTCAGGAACCGTGAAGGAGCGTCATCGGTGATGGAAGGACATTCCTCTACAAGGCCTCCATTCTTCAACGGTACCAACTACGGGTACTGGAAATGTCGGATGGAAACCTTCCTCCGAAGTGCATCTTTATGGAGGACTACAATGAAGGAGTACATCGAGCCCGAAGAAGAAGATTTTGAGAAATGGACTACCGCGGAGGTCGCCGCGGAGGTAAGCAATGCCAAGGCAATGAACGCCTTGCAATGCGCATTGGAGCCCGAGGACTTCAATAAGATATGCACATGTAAGAGTGCATATCAAATTTGGAACTCTCTCCTCATACTACATGAAGGGACGAGTCGGGTAAGAGACTCTAAACTCGTAGTCGTAACCAAAGATTACGAAATGTTTCATATGCAACAGGGCGAGAAGATGAAAGAATATTACGCTCGCTTCGTTGACATAATAAACGAGTTAGAGGCCCTCGGCAAGATCTACACTCAAAAGGAGAAGTGCTTAAAGCTTATTGAAGGACTTCCCTCTTCTTGGGAAAAACGTACCTTCGCCATCGAGGAAGGTAATGACATGAACAAATATACCGTAGTTCAACTAATGGGTACTTTGATGTCATACGAGGTACGCAAAGATAGCAAGGTGAAGCTACAAGAAAAGATGAAGTCATATTTGAACCTAGATGCGCCTAAGAAAAAGGCGATTGCATTCAAGGCGGCTTCATCCACATCTTCCGATGATGAAGACTCGGAAAACGAGTTGGACTTGGAGTCCATGGCACTCATGGCCAAGAAGTTCAACCGTTTCTTCCGGAAAGGTAACTTCAAGACCAAAGGTAAATTTGGTTCTTCTAACGCCTCTTCCTCTCCTTTGTGTTTCAAGTGCAATAAGCCAGGACACATGAAAGCGGAGTGTCCTCTCAACAAACAAAAGGAGAAGTGGAAGGCGCCAAAATTCGATAAGTCAAAGAAATACAAAAAGGGGTACAAGAAAGGACTTGTCGGAGCAACATTCACCGACTCCGAGGATTCCTCAAGCGGAGAGTCGGATGATGAGAAAGTGGAGCAAGCACATATGTGCTTCATGGCAAGAGAGGAGAACGATCAAGGATCCTCCTCTTCCGATGATAGTAATGACGAAAGCGATGAGGTAACGATGGATGATCTTAGAAATGCTAACTCTCAACTTTGGTCAAAATACACTAAGTTAGTAAATAGATATACTAAGGTAAAAGATGACCTAGCTAGCATTCAAACATCGCCTAAGAATATCATCACCAACAACGACACCGTTGTTGAAGAGTTAAGAAATGAGATTGTGAATCTCAAATCTAAACTCGAACATGTTAGCATTGAGGATGCGGAAGAACATAAGATAGCGGATTTAACTTCTCAAAACTCAACTTTGAGTATTGAGAACGAGAATCTTAAATCTCGTGTTTATGTGCTCACATCGCAAGTATCCACTTTAGATACTTCAATGCGTTCTCTCAAAGAGAATTATGAGAACACATTAGGCCGAATCAATAGATTCAATAAAGGTAAGGACCATTTGGATAAAATCCTAAGTGACTTACTTCCGGCCAATCACCACATTGGTTTGGGGTATACGATGGGATGTCCATCCAAAGCGGCCACTACCTTTGTTAGGCCAACTTCCGGTGACTCTACGAGTGGTAGCAAACACTCTATTGGTAGTTCATCTACCAATGGTGCTTCCACCTCGTCCACACCCTCTTTCGGAAAGAAACCCACTATGGGTGGACCTACAAAGAAGGGCCATGCTTATATGTACACAAATACCATGCCACGTAGGAACACACGTTCTACTCCACCATCTCACACATATGATGATTTTTATGCAACACATTCTCGGGCATGTGCACACCATGTGAGACACCCTCACGCACGTGTTCCCACACATGCATATGTTCACCCACCGCATCATATGAATAATTCTCGTCGTGCACCATTCCATCATGTCCCGTATGCCTATCCACAACATGCATCACGTAGAAATCAACGTCGCATGCATGCACCCAATAGGATGATGGCTCCCAAAATATTCACTATTTGGAGCCCAAAGGACACAAGCATGGACAAAAAACAAATGTACATGAATGCTTATTTTTCGGATGTTGTGCATAGTAAGAATTATGTGGGGAAGTCTAAGTCCACTTGGACTTGGCTTCCAAAGGTCTAATCCCTTGGACCCAATGACCTTGGGTACCATGATATGAAAGTGTCTATCTTTAGGTACTCAAGGAAAAGAAAAAGGGAAGGAGCAACAAATTTAAATTTAGCTCCAAAGGGAATTGGATACTCGATAGCGGGTATTCAAAACACATGACGGGTGACGCTCGATTGCTCTCCGGAGTGGTTCCCATTGCGAATGGAAACCGCGTCGTATTTGGAGGCAACGAGAGCGGAACCATCATAGGTGTTGGTAAAGTCGGTAACCCCTCTAAACCCCTAATTAGTGATGTTTATCTTGTTAGTGGTTTAAATCATAATCTTATTTCAATAAGTCAACTCTGTGACAAAGGTTACAAAGTTAGCTTTGCGAAAGGATTGTGTCATATTTTAAGAAAGGATAATGAAAAATTATTATTTTCCGGAACTCGTCGTAAAGACATTTATATTTTGGATCTTCCTAAGTCATATGAACAATGTCTCGTTGCCAACACAAGTGAACAACACTTATGGCATCGACGCTTTGGACATGTGAACTTTGGAACACTATATAAGCTTTCAAAATTGAATTCCATTAAAGGTTTTCCGAAGCTTGTTTTTGAAAAGAAAAGTTTTTGTGATTGTTGTCAACGCGGCAAGCTTCCTAAATCTTCATTTAAACCGAAGAAAAGCATCTCTACTAAACGGCCACTAGAGCTATTACATCTAGATTTATTTGGGCCAATTAGAGTAGCTTCCTTAGGAAATGCAAGGTATGGACTTGTCATCGTAGATGACTATTCAAGATTTACTTGGGTATTTTCATTGTGTAATAAAAATGAAGCTTTTGAAAACTTCACAATTTTTGTTAAGAAAGTACAAAATCTCTTAGGAACCACCATTGTCACTATTCGTAGTGATCATGGAGGTGAATTTGAGAATGAGTCTTTTGAGACATTTTGTGATGAAGTTGGTATTACTCACACCTTCTCTTTCCCTCGTGCACCTCCTCAAAATGGTGTAGTTGAGAGAAAGAATAGGACGCTAGTGGAGTGTGCTCGCACTATGCTTGATGATAGCCAACTTGGCCATCAATTTTGGGCGGAAGCGGTACACACCGCTTGCTATGTGTTTAATAGAATACTTTTGAGGCCCGGCACTAAACAAACTTGTTATGAATTGTTGTTTGGTAGGTTGCCTCAAGTTAAACATTTTCGTGTTTTTGGTTCGAAATGTTTTATTAAGAACACATATGGTAGTTTGGACAAATTCGATCCAAGATCCGATGAGGGGATTTTTGTTGGATATTCTACGCGTAGCAAAGCCTACCGGATATTCAACAAATGAACCTCAACGATCGAGGAATCGCTTCATGTCTCATTTAATGAAGGATTTGTTCCAACTAGAATTTCAAATGATAATGATTCTTTGGATGTTTTATGTGATTCGTTTGATAATTCTAAGTCTAATGATTCTATTGACTCTATTGAGACTAACCCAACTAATGAAGTTGTTGAGAATGTTCCTAGTGATCAAGGTATTCCCAAACGGCTTCATTTGGTTCGTGACCATCCCCATGAGCAAGTCATTGGCAATATCTATGATAGTGTCAAGACGAGATCGCAAGTTCACCACTTCGCAAATTGTGCCTTTGCCTCATCGATAGAGCCAAAGAATATTAATGAAGCATGCGAAGATAGCGCTTGGATCTTAGCCATGGAGGAGGAGCTCATTCAATTCGAGAGGAATGAAGTTTGGGAGCTTGTTCCATTGCCATCGAAGAACCACACTGTCATAGGGACAAAGTGGATCTTCAAGAACAAAACCGACGAAAACCAAGTCGTCGTCCGGAACAAAGCTCGGTTAGTAGCTCAAGGCTATCGTCAAGAGGAAGGTATCGATTTCGAAGAATCTTTCGCTCCGGTAGCTAGATTAGAATCAATTAGATTACTTTTGTCTTTTGCATGCCATAAGAATTTTAAATTATTTTATATGGATGTTAAAAGTGCATTTTTAAACGGAGATGTCGTTGAGGAAGTTTACGTTTCTCAACCTCCGGGCTTCATAAATGAAAAATTTCCAAATCACGTTTTTAAACTAAAGAAAGCTCTTTATGGTTTGAGACAAGCTCCTCGAGCTTGGTATGATCGCCTAAAGAATTTTCTTTTGGATTTGAATTTTAAAATGGGCGAAGCCGATTCAACACTGTTTGTTAAGCATGCGAATAATGATATTTTATTAGTTCAAATTTATGTTGATGATATCATTTTCGGTGCTACTAACTTCACTCTTTGCGAAGAGTTTTCTAATGTGATGAAGGAACAATTTGAGATGAGCCACATGGGCGAACTCAAATATTTCTTAGGTCTCCAAATTCGCCAAATGAACGATGCAATCTTCATCCACCAAACGAAGTACACGGTGGAGTTGCTAAAGCGATTTGGAATGGAGAATGCCTCCGGGAAAAAGACTCCAATGAGCACGACTACGCATCTTGACAAGGATACGGGCGGTAAGGATGTAGACATTCGTCTATATCGAGGTATGATAGGTAGTTTGCTTTATCTTACCGCAAGTAGGCCCGATATTATGTTTGCCGTATGTATATGTGCTCGTTATCAGTCTCAACCTAAGGAGTCTCACTTAGTAGCGGTAAAGCGTATTTTTCGCTATCTAAGTTACACTTTAGATTTTGGATTACTTTATCCGAAATCTAGCACATATGAGTTAGTCTCATATAGTGACGCTGATTATGCGGGATGCAAATCCGACAGGAAAAGTACTAGTGGCACTTGCCATTTTCTAGGAAATTCTCTTGTCTCTTGGTTTTCCAAGAAGCAAAATTCGGTATCACTTTCAACCACCGAGGCGGAATATATTGCCGCCGGTGCCGCTTGTGCCCAGGTTCTTTGGATGAGACACACATTGAAGGATTTTGGTATTCATTGTGATACTAGCCCTATCATGGTGGATAACCAAAGTGCTATTTGTCTTTCAAAGAATCCGGTGCACCATTCCCGATCGAAACACATAGATGTCCGACACCATTTCTTAGATGATCATGTTGCTAAAAAGGACATCATTTTAGTGTACGTTGAAACCCAAAAGCAAATCGCCGATATTTTCACGAAACCCCTAAAGGAGGACTCCTTTGTGCGGTTGCGTCGAGAATTGGGGATTATGGGTGAATCCGAGATATAGGATTCATATTTAAATTCAATCATCTTGCATGCTAATATATTTCGCGATATTTCATTCATGCTAGATTAATTGAATTTTTGGGAATTTTATGTGATTTATTTGAATTTATTGCTCGAATTCGTATTTCAATGTCGTATTTAAGATTTCGACGTTTTATGGGGTAATTTAGATGTCTAATGAGTGAGTTAGGATGTTTCATCCAAGTGGTTTGTGAAGAGAAATCAAATTTCTACTTTTGGACTCTTCTAGTCGGTTTCAGTTCTCTTGTCAACCGACTAGATGCTCATCTAGTCGGTCAGCAAATGAACTCAGACCGACTAGATCAAGCAAATTTCCATCTCCTATCTTTTTCTTTCGTTAGTCGGTCATAGTACACTTTCCGACCGACTAGATTGAAAACTAGTCGGTCAGTAAGTATACTGAGACCGACTAAATCTAGCCCTAAAAATCACTCTGAGCTACTGTTTCGACTTAGTCGGTTCAAGCTCATTTACCGACCGACTAGATCGTAATCTAGTCGGTCAGTGCTTGAACTGTGACCGACTAAGTATGTTAGGGCAGTTACGTCTTTTTGATTCCAGACCGACTTATACTCATTCTTCATCCGACTAATCTCTCTATTAGTCGGTCTTCTCTCCAGCTCACACTCGAAAACCCCAAACCCCCATCGAGCCCCTTCGCATTCTCGTCGTCTCCGGCCATTTCTCCGGCCATCGCCGCCGTCCGCCGCCGTCGACTCCACCCCCTAGGTATCTTCCTCCCTCTCCTAGGTCGATTTCTTGCCCTAGGGTTCGATTTCTCCTCCTAGGTATTCTAGGGTTTCGGATTCTAGTTTTTAACCTAGGGTTTGTGCTTTTCAATTTCATTTGGTATTCTAGGGTTTGTGCTAGCTTCTAGGGTTTGTGCTAGGATATTTGATTTTCTTCGATTGATTGTGCTCGTAGTGCTATGGCTAAGACTCGAATTCCTATCGCCTCTTCCGGGGCCTCTCCTATGACCGTAGAACAACCTTCGGACCCTAGAAATCCCCCGAAGCCTAAGCGTCGTGCCAAGTCAACCCAAGGCTCTCCATCTTCGCCTCCTCCTAAGAAGCCTAGGACTGCCACAGTTAAACCCCGCAAATCCAAGACCAAAAAGCCTATTCTTCACACTCCGGCTACTCCTCCCGATTCTGACACTGATTTTATTCCTGAGGATGAGCCTACTAGGGAACCCACTCCACCTCCGAAGACCCGTAAGGCTAAGGGTAAAGCTCCTATGCCAGTTGGCGGTGTAGACATATCGTTGTGCCGCGATGACCCTCAGTGTCTCGCAGCGTACAACCGTATAGAGCACTGTCCACTGTTGTTGGAGCATTACGTTCAGTTTTCTGATTTCCTCGGCCTTGCTGATCTTCTGTCCTATAGTGGTCTTCTAGATTATCTCCGATACGACCCCAAGGCCAATCCCAAACCGTATCCTCGCCTCATGAAATTGTTCTATGCCAATCGCATTCGAGGCCAGTACGACGCCAGCCACTCCATTGAGACGACTGTCTTGGGAACTCCTATAGTTCTCACGGCAGAAATCTTGGGGGAGATCCTTGGTTGTGCGTCGTGTGGTCTCCTCCCCTCGGACATTTCCGTAGACGACATTTCTTCCTTGGATCAGTCTATTCTTTCTGAGATTTTCCAGGTTATCCCCTCCGCATTCATTGGTGTTCCATCGAAATCTTTTAAGCCGAATGCGTGGGTTCTTAACCTGATTTTGAAGTCGTGTCTCCTCCCTAAGTATGGATCCTCTTCACTCCCCTCTCAGCCGTTTTTGAAGCTCATATACGCTCTTTTCTTGGGGTGCGAGATAAATTGGGCTCGCGTGATACTCGATAAGATGGATTCTTTCGAGTGTATACGCAAGACCAATAAGTCTGCTCACATTCCATACCCTTGCTTGTTGACTCTCGTATTCCGTCATTTCCGTGTCCCCCTCCCTCCTGACGATGATCGTCCTTTGGGTACGCCTCTGAACGCGACGGCCGTGAAGAAATCTCTAGCGGCTCTTCGTCACGTGCAGAGGTCTACCGCATCTGCATCTCAGTCTACTCCGTCAGCTGCTGCTGCCTCGTCTTCCCCTGCTACGTTGGACGATGTCGTACGCCTACTTCGTCAGCACGACTCCCGTTTGGCTCGTACTGAGGAGGTAGTCTGCCGTATGGCGCGTATGATGGGGATTGATCTTCCTCCGTCTGTGTCTGAGGCCGAGGAGATGGACGATGAGGAGCTTGACGAGCTTGCTACTTCTTTTGCCCGTGGCGCTGAGGCCACCGCTGCTGCTGCTGCTGATACTACCACTTCTGCTCCTGGAGTTGGCACCACTTCCGGTGCTCCAGAGCCTTCTGCTTCAGCACTTCAGTCGTCTGAGCCTGCTGCTGACCCTGCTGCCGTGCCTGCTGATCTTCCTGTTGACACTTCTGCTGTCGAGACTCATGCTGCTGTTGAGCATGTTCCTGAGATCTCGACTCCTGCCCCGACGATTCCATCTGTTGAGACACCTCTTCTCCCTGCAGAGCCTGAGTCCACTCCGTCGACTGGACCCACGGACGCTGCAGATCCAGCCTCCTCCTCGTGATCGTCTGTTCCGAGGACTCTCCACTGCATTCTGGATGATATTTTTAGTGAGAGTGCTTTGGGTTAGGATGGGGTTGAGAGATGTTTTGATGTATTTTTTTTGTGCTTTCTGGTTGTCGGTGTTGGATTTTATGTTATGACAATGTTGATGATGATGATGTACTTTTTGTTGTTTATATAGATGATGTGTCTCACTTCATATGATGTACCTCATATATTCGATGTGATATCTTTTTGGATGTACTCATGTTGTCTATATATATATATATATATATGTTCATCATCGTTCACTTTGTCTTTTATTCGTCGTGCAAATTTTAATATTCGTTGCATACATTTGAAATGTGATTTCGTCGCTCGACGCATAAAAACTTGGTTAAATAGATTTAAATTCTATAATTGTATAGAATTGTTTTCCATGCACAAATTTAACCAAGAATATTGAATATTGAAGAGTATGTTTCTTTATTCAAGAAATGAATAAACATTTGGTATTTTTGATGATTTTGATTATCGTTGATTTTTATTGATAATGGAAAATTTGGCACACCTTGTTTTGATTTCCACAATTTTCCCTTGGTGTCAAGTTGGTCCATTGTCTTTGTCTACGACTCCCGATGTTGGATTTTACATTTCCTAATTGCTGTCGTTGTATGCCCCCCATTTTTGGGATAATGCCAAAGGGGGAGAGATAATGATAATAAATAGCGCAAATGAAAATTTAACTCAATTTCCAAGAATCTAGCTTGATATGTTAGATTCAGGGGGAGTTAAGATATATATGAGGATTTTCAAAATCCGATATTTCAAAAATCAATTCACTTTATTTATCTTACTCGTCTGCTTGATGCAATTCATTTATATTCAATTTGGAATTAACGTGTCATCAATGCAGGGGGAGTAAGTATTTTTCATTTGAATTACTATTTTTGATTATTATTTATGTTGGTTTGTCATCACCAAAAAGGGGGAGAATGTTGAATATTGGACTCCCCGGATTTGGTTTTGATGATGAGCAAACATAAATAATCCATGAACTAACAATTTGTGAGCGCAGTTTTGGAGATCGTCGCCAATTTCACGAGAATATTCAAAGCGACATCTCAACACTTTCCAAAGCTCATATTCATGACTAAAGCTTCGTTGAAGCTCTTGCGATGCTTTGGAAGATATGAAGATTCAATCGAAGCTCTCGAAGACCATTTATTAAGGTTTTATTTATAGTCTTTTAGCTTCGATATATAGAATGTTAAGCCTTGAGTATATCTTACGTTTCTATCTTCATTTCGCTCATTTCGTAGCTCTAGGATCCTTGCACAAGTTCATTCTATCTTCCTCGAAGCGTCGCGCTTCGATTCGGATTTGTATGTGCATGTTAGTTGGTACAAGAACAAGTACTGACCGACTAGATGGTGATCTAGTCGGTCGGCAACTGTTCTTGGACCGACTAGTTTGATTCCTTAATTTCTTGGACTTTACTGTTTACTGTTAGTCGGTCTACGTTGACTCACCGACCGACTAGTTTGTGAACTAGTCGGTCAGTGATGCTTCTTTGACCGACTAGTTGTGACTTAATGTTCATCCTAATATTCTCCTAAGCTACTGTTTACCGTTAGTCGGTCTAAGAACGTTTGATGACCGACTAGTTGACAATCTAGTCGGTCAACTTTTGTTCTTGGACCGACTAAGTCACTTGCTTTCAGACTAAGTCATTTTGCCTCTTAGTCGGTCTACGTTCATTGACTGACCGACTAGTTGTGAAACTAGTCGGTCAGACAGTCTTCTTGGACCGACTAGATTTCTAGGTCTGAAATTCTATCTCTTCTCAGATCTGCTCTTAGTCGGTCCATGCTTTGTGACTGACCGACTAGTTGATGAACTAGTCGGTCAGTGTTTGTTCTTTGACCGACTAATTCTCACAGATTTCTTTCCGTTGGAGATTGACCTAACTTGTTTTTATGGGTCCCTATAAATACGAACCTAGGTCATTTCTATCTTCAATAGAGCTGCCATTAAGAGATTCATTGAGTTCTAAAGAGATATCCATTCTCCCTCAAATCTAAAGCTCTCTTCCTCACAAGAAACCCATTCTCTCTCATTTCTAGATCTAGAGAGAAGCTTGTTCTTGGTGAGCTCTTCAAGCTATTGCTTGATTCAAGTTTCCAAATCATCCCTAGGCACCCATTGCTGCTCATTTCCTTGGTGCTAGGGTTTGGTAACTTCATCTTCCTCAAATCCTTCATTCCACCTATTGGGTAAGAAAAACTCAAGGTATAGGATTTTGTGGTAAGCTTGTTTATTTCATATTAAACTCTTTAATATTGCTTTGTGATTCTCTCGGTTGTGAGAGAAGGTTGTGATCCCGGGTTGTGGGATTCACGTTTGCCATTGCATGTATGATTTGATCTTGTGAAGGTTTTTCACAAGATATTCATAGTGGAAATCTTGAGTTAGGGTTTCTAACTCAAGTATCCGGAGGGGATCCGGGTGGTTGGGACGTAGGATCACCGGGAACAAGTCGGGGAGACTTGGGTGGATCCGAACCCATTAACATCGTTTGTTAGCATTGTTAATTTCGTTGTCGTCATTCAATTTAAGCTTCCGCAAATTGATTTGGTAGTTGATTGCAATTTAATTTGGAATTATACTCCTTATTATTTTAAAGTACTATTCACCCCCCCTCTAGTACTTGTGCAGTAGCTGGTAGGGCATTACAAATTGCACAAGTAATGTCTGACTAAAATAAATAGTGGGAATGAAACAAGGCTTTTGAGAGCCTATTATTTCCAACAGCCGCAACCTTGAACTGCTAACTGTTGGGGACTTCGGAGAGGACTACTACTTGTCAGACGACATCTGACCATGCACTGAACGACAGAGACATCGACGCCAACACAACTGAGATATTCTGAACTCTTGCTTAATTATATTTGTGTTATTGGCGTTGTGATCTTTGTAGAACAATTTATTATCTTTTTGGGGACTTGGCTAGTTGGGACAAGCCAAGGAGGGAGCTTATACTAGGATTGTTATTGTTTACCACTTGGTGAGTGCAGATACCGAGGGCCAGGTGAGTGTAGAGTGGGTACTCTAACTACAGGTTGTACCAGTAACTTTAATAATATAGTATTATCTTTGGGGTTGGACGTAGGTCGTTGGGACGACCGAACCAGGGTATATCGCATGTGGCATGATGTGACTACTATACTTTGCTCCGAGTTTGATTATCTGTGCTTTATCTGCCTGTGATTTCGTGTGGGTTGCACGAATATTTTTATAAGCCTATTCACCCCCCTTAGGCTTAGATCCAGATCCAACAGCTCTTCCCGCGAGTTCCACGAGGAGTTCAAAGCGCAGCGAAAACGAACGTCGCGAGCTGAAAGACCGCAAGCATGAGAGGAGGACCAGGAGAAAGCCACGCAGAGGGGAAGCAGTGCCCGCCAAGCTGAGCGCAACCCAAGACGTCGTCCTGACACCGGCCCAAAAAGAGGGCCACTTCAACAAGCCTCTCCCAAGGATGAAGGGGGAACGGAGAGACAAAGAAAAGTACTGAAAATATCACAAGGATAACGACCATGACACCGATGACTACTGACAACTAAAGAAGGACATCGACCAGCTAATCTGCCGAGGATATTTAAAGAACTCTGTCGACGCCTCGAAGGCGGGCTCCGGGGAGGGCACTTCAAGACAGGCGGATAAGGGGAAAAAGGTGAACATCGTCCACACGTCCGTGCGCATAATTGAATAAGGACTCGACCGATCGATCGCGTCTCACGGCTCCGGGTGAGCGACTCGCCCACCCATATCTTCCCTGCTTTCCCATCTTAGTTTTAAATGTACCCCCATTTTTCTTTCTGCTGAAATACAGACACGAACTTGAGTCCTTGCTTATGACTACACCTCCTTCAAGATTTAGCAAATCACCTATCGAATCCGAGATCGAGATCGCTAGGGATAACTCCCCCAGTAGGATCGATCGGACTCTCGATCGGTCGTAAGGCTGGGAGCAACTCCCCTAGCAGACCCGATCGAATTTCTGATCCACCGAAAGGCTGGGGCAACTCCCCCAGCGGGCCCGATCAAATTTACGATCCACCGTAAGGCTGGGGGCAACGCCCCCAGTGGGCCCGATCGAATCTCCAATCCGCCGTAAGGCTGGGACAACTCCCCCAGCAGGCCCGATCATACCTTACGATCGGCCGTAAGGCCGGGGGCAACTCCCCCAGTAAGCTGATCATTCGGTCGACCATAAGACTGGGGTGGCTCCTCCAGCTCGTCGACCGGCCTGTCGGCCATAAGGCTGGGAGCAACTCCTACAGCAGGTCGACCACACTTTGGCCGTAAGGCTGGGAACAACTCCCCAGCAGGCTGATCATTCGATTGACCATAAGGCTGGGGCAACTCCCCTAGCAAGCTGATCATTCGATCGACCATAAGACTGGGGTAGCTCCCCCAGCTAGCCGACCGATTTGTCGACCGTAAGGCTAGGGACAGCTCCCCCAGTAGGTCGGCCTGTAACACCCCGCTCTCCATGATACCCTGGAAGTACGAATCCATCCCAGGTAATCCCAGTAGGGCGAGTGCTACGGAGAGAAATTCAAAAATACAAGCAGGTCTACTGCGCACTGCTGGGATAGCACCTGTAATATTCCCAACCACAGACCACAAATAACCAAAGAACAACACAGAATAACAACAACACCAACCAGAGCACAACACTAAAAGTACATCATCCATATTTACATACTACAATAACTGATTCACCCTCTCAGTTCTACCCCACAAGTAAACCCACAAGTACAGCAACTCTCTATCTCGTCACTTCTCCCCACCACACACTCTCAACTCTGCCACTAGACTCCCCTGTTCCACCTGCTACCAACTCCAAAAGCCAACACCTGAAAAGTCAACAGGGCACATCAACACGTGTCCCAGTAAGATATCCCAATTCCACGTAGTATACCATCTACAGGCATGAGCTACTATGCATTGAATATGAAGTGCAATACCATAGCATGCGAGGGAAGACATGTGAATAAAATGTTAAGGTAAAAGTAGGAAAACGTACCTGCCGAACTGGTATGTTGCTGCAAACGAAAGTTAGTACTACGAATCATATATAAAGTAAAGGACTCAAAAGTGAATAACGACAAGGCATAGGCCAAGAAGGAACTATACGAGGTGCCAAGAGTTAAGTCACACGTATCACAACCAACTAAAACTGTCAAGAGACTACGAGAGTCTCAAGCCAGGCTAGTACCACAAGCTTATTAGTAAGATTATTCAATAAATTAGGAAGCTCAATTATCCACTTTGTTATTGGAAAGCCTGGGTAAACTATGAATATAAGGATCTGGACTTCACCCCAAGGGTTGGGGTGAAAATGCACACGGCGCAGTGGACACGGGCACTGTACGACATCGGGCCTCTCAGCTCCCCCGTCCCTGGCAGGAGTGAGGATCTCCACATATCCATCACCACAACCAAACCAAATCATCACAAACGCCAAGTCCCCTCCACTCCTGGTAAAGACGTGTGGGAATAATCACATATCACATCCCCAGTCTCCATGTCCAGACATCATATCCATCATTTACTCAGCCTTTCCACCTAAACCCCGGGTTTTGCTAACTCACCCTCATTAGAGAGGATTGAGACATATTCAAAATTATAGGTTAACATCATAAGTGACACATTAGGGGGTCATGATGGCATGTGTATGCACATATCACCTTAGCTGTCCATCACTAGACATAGGGTCATGCACTCACGTGACATGCCCTCTATCACAACACATCATCCATTCATAATTACAATGTATCCATGAAATTTAAGCCTCTAACTTCACCAATCATCAATGTGACTCAAGGCCAACACTAACACATGCACGTTTCTCAAATTACCGGATATTGCCTTCATTGAGGCATGTCATCGAACACGTGACAGAGTCATTAACATGGCCATTATAACAAGAGTAAATCCAAGAGGAAATACAAAAATGAACTCGTACTTCAAGTAACAATAATGCACATGCATAATAGAAGAAAATTTAGCATCAAGTCATAGTTATAGCATCTCTTAACATTTCAGCTTGCTGGAAATTGCGAACAGTCACAACAATCGGCCATATATCATCAGTTTTCGTTGAGAATTTGACAAAATTTCCTAAATGAAAGTTGTATACCTAGTAGTGCTGGATTCACATATAAAATTTCATGTCGAAATATGGACTAGGTGATTTTTTCTGAATTGTTTGGTAAAGCTATCAAATCTATTTTTCAGACAGATTCTGAGGGGTGTAAAAATGGATAATTTAGGGCATGTTACAGTCAAAATTTCGAAAAATATTCACTGCGATGAAGTTGTAGAAAATCTTGTTAACTTTACAACGAGACCAAGAACATAAAATTCCATTGTGTGTGCAGCTACTGAGGTTCATTGTTCTAAACTGTGACCAGTCTGAAAGAAATTCAGACATGTTGTAAATATTGAATTTTTACTCCTACTTATTGAATTGAACCTATGTCAAATTTTATATGATTTTGGGGTAGGATTTCGTGAACTACATGAATATTTTTTTTTCAACTTCTATTTTGATCCAAGTTAGGAGATATGCATGTTTTAACAGAGGCTTAAACTCCTGGAAATTTCAGAACAGATACATGAACACAAAAACTAAGTTAATTCACAAAGGAACATGCATGCAAATGAAATACAAGGTGGAGATGGAAATCCTACCTCTCTCCAATACGATGTGAGCTTCTCTCCTTCTTCTCCTTTCCTTGGTTTTCCTTTGTTTTCTCTTTCTCTTTCTCTTTCTCCTCCTATTTCTCCTTTCTTTCCCTCTTTCTTCCTTGCTCTTTCCCTTCTTCTTTTTTTGTGCAATGGAATTTCGGCCATGCAAGGGGATAGGGAGAGGCATGGCCAAGGAGGAGGAGAAGATGAGAAGTGTGTGGAAAAAGAATGAAAAGAAAAGAAAAGGAAGAGTTAAGAATGAAGAGAGAAAGAAAACCCTAGAATTCTCTTAAGAAAAATCTCCCCACTCTCATCCTAGGTCATCATGACAAACATAAAATCACCAAAGTGCCCTTGCCTAAATGCCCCTCAACTTTCAAGTAATTACTGATGGAAAATCGAATCCCATCCCTAAGTGGTTTTGATGATGATCACACCAAATGATGTTAGTGTATTAACTACACTACAAGTGTGCAGGTTATACGACAAACGGTGACTTTACGCATACTCCGAAGAAACTCAACCACACTCGAGACAAAGACGAATTTTCTAGTTCTACATCAAGCACAAGATGAAGTCTGTGCTCAAGCCTAAATGAAGAAGGAACTCAAATCCTGGAGAAGCAAGCTTTCACCATATCAGCTTTCCGGAGGTCTTGTCTTAAGTGTAGTGTGTGAGTTCTTAGGATAATGTTAAAGCCAAAGTAAATATAGCACACACACAAATGATTTCAAAAATAAATGTTTTAAACGTTTAAAATCATTTTTAACTCTTGAGAGCAATTGCTAGCTTTTTCCATATCCTAGTAGCCAATCTCTATTACACCCAGTAATTGACTACACTCTCTGCTAGCTAAAGTTTCAGGAGAAATTGCTCTGGGAGTGGACAACAAAAGGATGGAGTCGACTACCAGCTGGAAGCAATTTTCAAATGATATGCTCTGGGAGTCGACTACTACTCCTAGGGAGTCAACTACCAGCTGTCAAATTTCAAACGTTTTGACCTCCTGATTTCATTCTTTTATCCTTAATTTTTGGAACAAAAGTCAAACTTCATTTGAAATTTGAATCCTCTCTTATCACTATAAATAGAGGACTCTATGAGATCTTTTCATACAATAATATATTAGTCAATATCAAATTCTAAAATCTCTATTGTGCAAAAATTCTCAGATCTCTTTTTCATTTCTGCTCTCATTATTTTTTAGCCAAAATTAGTTTTAATTTCTGATCTCCTAATTATTTTCATAGCTATTATCTTTTTGAGACCATATTCTATTTGGCTATTAAAATCATTTTTCAAAATCCGTAATCTTCATTTTTATTTATTGAAAGGATTTTTGAAAACAAACGATCTAGATCACAAAGAATCATTCTATATCTTTGTGTGATCTAAAAGATCGATTTGAATTCTTTTAGCCACGTAATACACATGTTATATTTTACTTTGGCATAGAATTCCGGGTGTAAATCCAAACTCCACTAATTTTTGTGGTGAGTTGGAAATCGTTCTTATTTGTGATTTCCCCTTTGTTGAAAGGGAGTTGGAAATCCTAGACAAGTCTAGGTGGTTGGAAATCCTGGTCAAGGCTAGGTGTTTGGGAAATCCTAACGAGTGAAGTTAGGTGCTTGTATTGCTAAGGAAATAGTAGAAAATCTCGTACCGGATTGGTCAAGGACTGGATGTACCCAAGTTGCAGGGAACCAGTATAAAAATCTCTGTGTTCGCATTTGCATTCTTCTGCGATTGTTATACTTGTTCTTGCATTCTTTATTTGCTAATAAATTGTAATTTATTCATATTATTGGAAGTTAGTTCTTTTATTTATATCCGCTCAGTAAAGATTGATATTTGTGTACAGATATTTGTTTTGTAATCTTATAATCTTTCAGCATAGTTTTGCCTAAAAACTCTCTGGGAGTCGACTACTATTCATAGGGAGTCGACTACCTGCCGTGCTATCTCTGTGATCAACATTGCTTATAAGATTAACTTGTTGATTAAGAACCAAGCGTAGATCACTCTACTTGGTTTCTTAGGCAACATTAGAAGGATTCTAATTGTGCTAACCAACGAACGAAAAAGATTTATTATTTTCACAACAATATTAAACCCCCTTCTAGTGTTGTTTGTCATCCACATGATCCAACACTTGGTATCAGTGCAGGGCTATAAAAGGCGATGGCATCAACATATTTCACTCTGAAGGACTTAACACCATGCTACCACCTCTGTTCAACAGTACGAACTACGCTAGCTGGAAGATCCAAATGAAGACTCACTTGGAGTCACTAGACATCGAAGCGTGGACCGTCACTAAAGTTCTATACATCATACCTACCGAAGTTGAGTTCGGAAAATGGCTAGCCGACGACAAGAAGAAAGCTTATCTCAATGCAAAGGCGATGAATGCACTATTTTGCACCGTAACAAGTAAGTAATTCAATCGAGTCTCCCAATGTGAGACAGCGTATCAAATATGGCACACCCTTCAGGTAAGTCATGAGGGAACTGAAAAGGTAAAAGAATCCCGTATAAATGTTTTACATTCTAAGTTTGAATCTTTCAAAATGGAAGAAGGAGAGAGTATCACGATGGGAATACTCGTTTTACTAACATAACAAATGAGCTCGCAAGCTTAGGAAAGAAACTTTCTGAATACGAGCAGGTGATGAAGATACTGAGATCTCTCCGACCCGAATGGAAAGGAAAGACAACAGCCATTCGAGAAGCGCACAACGTGAATGATCTTACCATCGATGAGTTAATGGGAAATCTCATGGCGTATGAGATTGAACTTGAAGAAGACAAGAAGATCGAAGAAAAACCAAAGAAGAAGAATCTTGCTTTCAAAGCTCAAGAAGAAGATTCTGACTACACTGACAAAGAGGACCATATTGCTTTCAACTCAAAGAACTTTAAAGAGTTCATCATAAGTAAGTATGGTAAACATTCTTTCCAACCTACTAACAATATTATTTGTTTTGGTTGCAATTATCCACGACACGTCAAAAGAGATTGTCCCCTGGAAAAGAACAACTGTGATTCCAGAGATCGTGTGAAGAATCGAGAAAGTAATGAAAGGAGCAACAATGGAAGAAAAAAATTCCGATGACCAAAGAAGAAAGCTTACGTAGCTTTCGATCAGAGAGATGTTTCTTCCTCTGATGAATCCTCAGTAGACGACAATGATGAAAGAAGAGAAACAACGCACATATGCTTCATGGCTTCCGCATCCTTTAAGGTAAGCTCGCATCATGATTCATCTAGTGATAGTGATTCATCATCAAGTGATGATGAAGACATGGATTATAGGGGATCATATAAGGAGCTATGTAAAATACATGAAAAGCTCATAAAAGAAGATAAAAGAACACTTAGGAATATTAAAAGAGAAGTTAAAGAGAAAGAAGAGATTATTAAAGAGAATAGTTTTTTTGAAAGAAAAGAATGATTCTTTGCAAAAAGACATTCTTTCCATGAATGAGAAAGTTGGAAATTTAAATAATCTTCTCGTATCTGTCAAAGATAAATTCGACTCTACAATGAAGATTGTTGAAAACTTCAACAGGGAAAAAGGAAAGCTAGACAGTTTAATAGAAAATCAAAAGGCTTCATCTAGCAAAACCGGACTTGGATATGATTCAAACCATATCAAGAAACGGGTTGAGCATACTAAGATGCATCATACTAATCAAAAATTTCTGAGCATTTGGATACCAAAGAACTTGACCGATCAAAGGCAACAAAGGTATGCAACTGATTTTATTCGTAAAATTCATTTAAATAAAAATTATCGATATGTTTCTAATGAAGGAACTAAACCATATTGGGTTTGGTTTCCTAAAGACTAACCTATTTGGACTCAATGTATAAAGAGTACCATAAACGTTTATATTTTCAGGTACTCTAAAACGAAAACATGGAGGAAGAACAAGATCAGCACCAAAACACGTTGCGACAAAAGCTAATTGCTTCTCCAAATTCAAATTTATTTGGATGATTAAATGATTGATAATTCCATTTAAATTTTATTTATATGCTTATAAATGTTTAAGTCATCATAGAGTAGATTTTCAGAAGATACACACTCACCATTGGACCAAAATCCCTCGGGATGAGAAAACAACTGAGCCCAGCAGGGAATCGACTACCACCATCAGGGAGTCGACTACCAGCGTGCTGTGCGGATTTCTGGGTTTGTGTTTTTTGATTTTTTTTCTACCTTCTGTTGGGCTCCATTGAGTCAAACGGGTTCATAACCCAAAGGTAACTTAAACCCAATAAGTAATCTTGATCTCAACCCTTCATTGTTTGATCTAAAGGCCTCTATTCATCATCTCATTTCACCCCAAGAGATAAAAACCCCAAGGTAATCAGTCCTAGGTAGCCGACTACCTCTCTTTGAAAGTTTTTTTTTGCTCTCTTGGGTTATTCATCTCCTATCATCATCTCCTCAAGAAAATCACAAGGTAAAAACTTCTCTTATCAACTTTTACTTTATTTACCTCTTGTTATTGCATGTCTAGTTTTGTAAATCAATCTTGTTTTATCTAGATGCCTTTCAAGAGATTGATTTCAAAGAAGAGAAAGGTTACAAATGTATCTCTCTCTGAAAAGGAAATTATCATGCCCTATCTTTTTAGAACCACTACTTATGAGCATTTCGTCAAAATTTCTAATAAGCAAATTCTTCATGAGAGGTTCGTAAAAATTGATCATCTAGAAAACTATGGCATTGATAGCATATTGGAATTTCAAAACTTGGCCAATCTCTTTTCTGCTGAAAATATCTATCTTTGCTATCCTAGGCTTGTGCATCTTTTCTATGCCAACATGGACTATGACCTTGCTAAGAGTAGATTCATCACCAAAGTGCTAGACACCAAACTTGCTATAACTGTGAAATCCTTAGGAAAAGCGTTAGCATTCCCCTACACCGGTTATTGGATAACATAGAGATGGTTGATGAAAATATTTTGGAGAAAATGTATTTGCCTAGAAGATATTTCCAAACAAAACTTCCATGTAGCGATTTTCGCTATCCAGGAAGAATCCTAGCAAATATATTGTCTTACAATATAACTCAGAAATCTGAAAGCCACTCTGTGTTATCTGAGAAGCAAGCTAAGTGCATCTATGCATTGCTAGGAAATATTCGTGTAAATTGGGCCAAAGTCTTTATGGACTCCATCCTTGCATCTGCTTCTTATAATAGACCTTCATCTACCCTAGCCCACGGTCACTACCTCACCATTCTGTTTATTGGATATAATGTACCTTTGGATAACGAAACCAAAATTTTGGAACCGGCTCGCATCTTTGATGTTCATGCTCTTGGTCGAATGAATCTTCATAAAGATCTTGACCAGAACATTCCAGAAGAGAAGCTCGCTGCTGAAAGAGGATCATCATCCTCAAAGAAGAAAGGTAAAGAACCCCTCATTTCTCATACAGATGAAGAAGATGGCAATGATGGCGAAGAAGAAGAAGAAGAACCGCCAACTTACATTGTTGAACTTCAAGATATGATCTTGAAGAAAATTGGAAAGCTGAAGATTTCTCAAAAGAGAGGTTTTGAAGACCTCAACAAGAAAGTAGACGATCTCAAGAAATTGGTAGTAAAGAGCAACAAGATGACGGAAAAAACACTTGGTATGATCCTTGGCGAGATCAAGGAATTGAAAAAGAATGGAGGAGCGTCATAAACTAAGCTATTTGGGTTATAAAAACAATGGTTCTTTGACAAACTATATTTATTTTGGTCTGTAATAACCTTTTTTTCTTCTGTGATGTGATGTCTTGAACAAATTAATTATGCTTATGTTTGATATAGCTTGATTGATGATGTGATATGCTTATGCTTATGATGTGATATGCATTAATCATATTATAAACTAACACTGTTTTGCAGAAATGATCTTAAAGTATCACAAACTTTTATCTTTATAGCTTGGTGAAATATTATTTATCATTTTCTGTCATTGTTTTTGATTGATGACAAGGGGGAGAAAAAGGATAAAATGCAAAAAATATGAATGAATATCATTTTGCTAAACAGCTTTGATGCAGGGGGAGTACCGCATCTAAGCAGGGGAGTAAGTTATTCATTAATGACAACATTCATTCAATATACTTTATTTTTCATTTGGGTGTCATCATCAAAGGGGGAGAGTGATGGGAAATCGAATCCCACCCCTAAGTGGTTTTGATGATGAGCACACCAACTGATGTTAGTGTACTAACTACACTACAAGTGTGCAGGTTATACGACAATGGTGACTTTATGCATACTCCGAAGAAACTCAACCACCCTCGAGACAAAGACGAATTTTCTAGTTCTACATCAAGCACAAGATGAAGTCCGTGCTCAAGCCTAAATGAAGAAGGAACTCAAATTCTGGAGAAGCAAGCTTTCACCAGATCAGCTTCCCGGAGGTCTTGTCTTAAGTGTAGTGTGTGAGTTCTTAGGATAATGTTAAAGCCAAAGTAAATATCACACACACACACAAATGATTTCAAAAATAAATGTTTTAAATGTTTAAAATCATTTTTAACTCTTGAGAGCAATTGCTAGCTTTTTTCATATCCTAGTAGCCAATCTCTATTAAACCCAGTAATTGACTACACTCTCTGCTAGCTAAAGTTTCAGGAGAAGTTGCTCTGGGAGTCGACAACAAAAGGATGGAGTCGACTACCAGCTGGAATCAATTTTCAAATGATATACTCTGGGAGTCGACTACTACTCCTAGGGAGTCAACTACCAGCTGTCAAATTTCAAACGTTTTGACCTCCTGATTTCATTCTTTTATCTTTAATTTTTGGAACAAAAGTCAAACTTCATTTGAAATTTGAATCCTCTCTTATCACTATAAATAGAGGACTCTATGAGATCTTTCATACAACAATATATTATTCAATATCAAATTCTAAAATCTCTATTGTGCAAAAATTTTCAGATCTCTTTTTCATTTCTGCTCTCATTATTTTTTTAAGCCAAAATTAGTTTTAATTTCTGATCTCCTAATTATTTTCATAGCTATTATCTTTTTGAGATCATATTCTATTTGGCTATTAAAATCGTTTTTCAAAATCCGTATTCTCCATTTTTATCTATTGAAAGGATTTTTGAAAACAAACGATCTAGATCACAAAGAATCATTCTATATCTTTGTGTGATCTAAAAGATCGATTTGAATTCTTTTAGCCACGTAATACACATGTTATATTTTACTTTGGCTATAGAATTTCGGGTGTAAATCCAAACTCCACTAATTTTTGTGGTGAGTGGGAAATCGTTCTTATTTGTGATTTTCCCTTTGTTGAAAGGGAGTTGGAAATCCTAGACAAGTCTAGGTGGTTGGAAATCCTGGTCAAGGCTAGGTGTTTGGGAAATCCTAACGAGTGAAGTTAAGTGCTTGTATTTCTAAGGCAATAGTGAAAAATCTCGTACAGGATTGGTCGAGGACTGGACGTACCCAAGTTGCGGGGAACCAGGATTAAAATCACTGTGTTTGCGTTTGCATTCTTCTGCGATTGTTATACTTGTTCTTGCATTCTTTATTTGCTAACAAATTGTAATTTTTTCATATTATTGGAAGTTAATTCTTTTGTTTATATCCGCTGAGTAAAGATCAATATTTGTGTAAAGATATTTGTTTTGTAATCTTATAATCTTTCAGCAGAGTTTTGCCTAAAAAAATCTCTGGGAGTCGACTATCATTCATAGGGAGTCGACTACCTGCTGTGCTATCTCTCTGATCAACATTGCTTATAAGATTAACTTGTTGATTAAGAACCAAGCGTAGATCACTCTACTTGGTTTCTTAGGCAACATTAGAAGGATTCTAATTGTGCTAACCAACGAACAAAAAATATTTATTATTTGCACAAACTATTCAACCCCCCTTCTAGCGTTGTTTGCCATCCACATGATCCAACAATTACAAGTTTGCCATTACTAAAGACACTACACTTTTTCTTTACACACAACGCTCCAAATGACCAATCTACCCCTCACCTTTCCCAGAATTTATGAACCTGCCATGACCCCAACCCCTTTCACACTAAACCACTCTTCACAACTCATGTCTAAGAAATTACAAGAATGCCACTTACTTCCCTTATACACACCACACACTACTATGCATACCAACACCTACACACGTGCATCACACATGCATCACACGTGCATACGGACAATACATAATCCATACCATACATATATCGGTTCATATCCGTATAATCCAAAACAGGGCATGACATGGCCACATCTCGACCGTAAGGCTGGGGCAGCTCCCCCAGCAGGCCGATCACTCGATCGACCATAAGACTGGGGGTAGCTTCCCCAGCTGGCCGATCGACCATAAGACTGGGGGTAGCTCCCCCAACGGGCCGACCACATATCGGCCGTAAGGCTAGGGGCAACTCCCCCAGCGTGCTGGCCACATATCGACTGTAAGGCTGGGGGCAACTCCTCCAGTTGGCCGATCATCAGATCGACCATCAGGCTGGGGGCAACCCCCCTAGCAAGCCGATCGTTCAATCAGCTATAAGACTGGGGGTAGCTCCCCCAATAGGCCAACCAAGGCTCACGGTAGCCAGCCGACTGCGAATCAACCAAGAGGGCGGGGGAGGCAATTCCCCCAATATGGCGATCACATAATTAGACCAGGGTTGATGGACAACACTCCCAGTAAGCTGATCGCATCCTCGGTCCTAACCAGTCAAGAAGCGTCCACAAGAAACACATCCTGCAGCTCGAGCCGCCGACCGATCTCGATACGAACAGCGGGAAGACGGGGGGGCAAGGCCGAAGACAAAGACATCATAACAAACACACTAAAAAGTGAACAAACCAAAATGGTGAAAACTTCTATTATCTATTCGGTTTTGTTACAAATAAGAGGGGAAAAACAAGAAGAAGACCGATACAACCGCCTACGGCGCGGGAGCCCGAGAGGAACTGTCCACTGTTGCTTCATCGACATCCCTCAACCCGACACGTTGGTCGGGGGCACTGGAGGGGCGAAGAAGCGACTGCCGAACCTGCTCCTCGTACGCCAAGAATCCCTCCAGGAAGGACTGAGCGATCTGCGGGGCCAGGACACCCCTCAAAACTTCACTAACAAGCCGCTGGGGATCCGCCCACTTTAGGGAACCGATCTTGGACCAAAGATCGGCCCTTTCCTTCCTATGCAGTTATTGGGCAAGGGACAACGACCTCGTTGACTCCTCAGTGGACCCCTCGACTGCGACCCGAGAGGCATCGACGACCGCCCGTGCCTCCTTCAACTTCTCCACCTCCGACGTGAGCTTAGAGACCTTGTGAGGGCTGTAACTCCTTGTGGACCTCTTCGGTAGCTCGCTCGGCCGCCTCTGCCCTCAGACGCTCCTGCTCGAGGGCCACCTCAAGCTCGGTGACCTGCTCCGTGTGCTGCTGCACCTCCACAGCCATCGAGGACGCATACGAGACAGAAAGGATGAGGATCGGGCTAAGCAAGATGGAAGCGAGAGAAGGAAGAGACTTACCTATTAAATCTGCCATACCATGAAGTCCATCAGGTTCCTAGAGTGGACCCTCTCAAGGATAGAGCGATCCCCTGGCAGGGCAGAGCTTTGCGCCAACTGCACAGCTACGTCAAGGTCGATAAAAACCGACCCCCAGACGGGGCCTCAACCCGGTCCGAACACGGACAGTGCGCACCCTACTCCGACCGGAGTATGCTCGACCTGGAGGGTAGGAGAAGCCTTCCCCAATACTTGGGGGCTTCCCTGAGAGTGACCGACGTGGGACGCTCCACCAGAGAGGTGTCATTCCCCTTTTTCTTCTTCTTCTCGGGCCTCTCAGAACCCGGGCAAGAACGCTTCTTCCGCAACCCCTGACCCCTGGTCGGCACAACTAGGTCCTGCCCAAGGCCACTCGAGGCCACTTCGGCGAGGACAGGGTCGGTGAAAGCGTCAACTAGGCCCGCCACGACAGGATAAGCATCCGTGGCGGCTGGGATCAGAGCCTGACTCTGGGGAACGTCGACTGGACACATCGCCACGGGGTAAGAACTACGGTCGAGGGCGCATCCACCATCTTTAGCGTCCCGACCAGTAGCTCGGCTGTGCAAGCTGCCTCCTCCTCTATGCGCTGCGACGCATGGCTAGAGGAGCTTCCTTGAGAGCCCCGAGCACCCCGACGTATGAGTTAATGCATGTCATAAGGGTGGTTGAACTCCTGGATCACCATTCTTGCAAAAGAAAGGAGAATGGGGGTAAGCTAAGTAGAAGAATGGAGTCTAAAAAGTGCCTTTACCGGGGGACCACAAGATGCTTCTGAGGAGGAGACTATCCAGTAAGGGCCAGACCAATCTCTCCACCCAGGGCAAGGCCAACAGGAACGTAACCGCGGCTCGGTCGACCTCCGATATATCCATCACCAACTCGTAGACGCCCAAGCTTTCCCAACCCGTTAAAATTGGGGCGTCCCTAGGGAAAGTGACAAAACGAAATTATTCTTCCAATGACCGACCCAGCGAGGCCGGCCCAACAGGCACTCTCTTCCCCTCCTGACGTCAATATGAAGCCATGTTGCCTAGGAAACAGGCCTAATCTTGTAGAAATAAAAGAAGAACGACAAGGATGGCTCCAACACGTGTAGATGACAGATCACGACGAAGCTGTCTAAGACCAGAACCGAGTACAGGGTCAGCTGACACAGAGACACTTGCAGAAACTCCAACACCTGGATGATGAAGGGGTGAAGAGGGAAGCGAATCCCCATCCGAAACATCTCGACATATACCACTACCTCACGAGCACCAGGAAAACAAATCCTCTCATCTAGAAATGGGACCCGAACCCCATACGGGCGATGGAGATATTTGTTGAGTATTGGTGTTTTATACCAATCTTATTTTGATGATGATCACAACATTATGTTGTTGCTAATGAATCTCTTGTATTAGTCTCTCATTTTATTTCAAGGATATCTTTCTTGGAGACTAATCACTTGGTGTAAGGATGGACATCATGTGAAGAAGAGCCAAAGTTTGGACTCAAGGAGTGCCAAAGCTTGGAGATGATGGAGAGCAATCAAGGCATCAAGATTAAAGACTTAGACTCTTATGAAAGCATTATAATCCATGTAATTTACTTTATTACTTTCTCTCTCTTTTTTTGAGTCTAGGGTTGATGTAATGCCTTGCTAGATGGTTTGCTCATTCATGCTCATGCATTCAACCATCTTAGTGAACCTTAGGATTATCATAGAATCCAACCTAATAGGTTCACTCTTTCGGTCAGTCGTTTGTTGAGGGAAACACAGTCGACTGGGTGATTTCCAGTCGCCTGTAGATCCTTCTACAGTCGCCTGATTTGCACCGCTCAAGTCAACATTTCAATTGACTCAAACTTGGGCTTTACGCACAGTCGCCTGTCGATCAGATTTTCAGTCGCATGTATATTTACAGTCGCCTGATATTTGGCCACCAGTCGCCTGTCTAGCGTCAGTGCAACCTATGCATCTCTCTGTCTTCTCTCCATACTTTACAGTAGTCGACTAATGAAGAATGTGCAGTCGCCTGACTATTAGACAATCGACTGTAGTATTAACATCAGTCGCCTGTGCGAAGAATTGGAGAAAGAATGCAGCTCTCTGTTTTGTTCCATCCCCTGCAGCAGTCGTCTGCTGAAGGTTTAACAGGCGCCTGTCCTGTTTGTCAGTCGACTGTATTGACTTCGTCAGTCGACTGTCCTGGCTCAGATTATAGCCGTTGGATATTTTCTAGCCGTTGATCAGTCGACTGTCTTATGATCATCAGTCGACTGTTCCTGTCGTTTTCACCCAGTTTCTAGCCGTTGCAGATTTGATTATTTGGCTGTTTCTTTGGGTCTTTGGTTTTGATATAGGATTCCTATATATATGAGTGTGCTGCCTTTGCTTAAACTTCTTGATTGATTCTTGATTACTCTTGATTCTATTGAAAATCTCAAGAGATCTTTAATCCACTCTCAAGCTCCCTCATTTCCCTTCTTTGAGCATTCATCTTCCTTCATGCATTGATGTCCAGCTCAAGGAAAATCATCCAAGTGCTCTCAAGCATATTTCAACACTTGGAGATCCTCTTCCATGCCTTGCATTCATTCATGACTAAGCATCTCAAGGCATAGGTAAGAGTATTTACTTTACAGGGTGTAATTTATTTTTCTATTTCTCTTTGTGGGATTATGATACTCTCTTTGTGGGAGTTTCTCTCTTTGTGGGAGGTTGTCTCTTTGTGGGACTAGGGAATTCTCTTTGTGGGAATTAACTCTCTTTGTGGGAGTTCTAGTGTCCTAGTGTAGGGCTAACCCTAATTCTCTGAGTGGGAGTTAGTGATTCTCTGTGTGGGAGTCTTGATCCTTGTGTAGGATTGGTTGGGTCCTTGTGTAGGGCATAAATCCTCTTTGTGGGATATCTCCTTGTGAGATTTGTATTCACTTCTCTGTGTGGGAATATAATGAATATTGGTGTGGCTGGATGTACCCAAGTTTGGGGAACCATGGTAATTCTTTGTGTTTTCGTTTGGATTGATTGTGCCATCTAATTCCTCTTGCATTTATAATTCCGCATTTGCAAGTTAAATTTTATTTGGACAATTTTATTGCCATTACACTATTCACCCCCCCCCCCCCCCCTCTAGTGTGTGTTGTTAGTATTGCAAGGGTTAAATGATCCCTACAATTGGTATCAGAGCGAGGTTACAGCATACTGCAACGATGGCATTCAACGCCTCATCCACATCTCATGAAGAAGGTCACTCAACCGTTCGGCCCCCGCTCTTCAACGGAACCAACTACCCAAGTTGGAAGATTAGAATGATGATCTACATGGAGGGTCAAGACCTATGGGACATCACAGATGTGCCATTTGAGAAGCCCACTACTCCTGCGGCTTCAAGGACAAAGGCGGAGAAGGACTCAATCAAGTTCAATGCGAGAGCTATGAATGCATTACATTGCGCTCTCTCTGTTAGAGAGTTTAACCGCATCTCCATGTGCAAAACGGCGAATGATATTTGGCACACCTTGGAGATTTGTCATGAAGGGACAACGAAGGTAAAGAAATCTAAACAAACTGTGTTTAGATCTAAATATGAAATATTTAAGATGCAGGAAGGCGAAAGCATTTCAGAGATGTTCACAAGGTTTACCGATATTGTGAACGCTTTGGAGAGACTCGGGAAGACGATTTCCCAAGAGGATCGTGTTGAGAAGATCCTAGACTCTCTTACACCTCGTTGGGAGTCAAAGGCCAACGGAATTTTGGAGTCATATGACACGTCCAAATATACCGTTGAGGAGTGCATTGGAAATCTCATGGCGTATGAAGTAAAGCTTCAACACAAGAAGGAGATTCAACCAACAAAGCCCGAGAAGCTAGAGAAGCCAAAGGGGGTTGCATTCCATGCCAAGGAGGAGCCAATCAAGTGGAGGAGGAAATTCCTTCGAGAAGCTCCTAGCGAAGAAGATGAGCAAGAAGATGCAAGTGGAGAAGAAATTTAGGATCTTACCGAGCAATTCAAAGCTTTTCTCAAATGCAAGCAAGGTAAGTCTTTGTCAAAGTTTGCCTCCAATTCTAACAAGGTTCATACTTGTTACACTTGCAGTGGAAAAGGTCATTTGTCCACCGAATGCCCTTCCAAACCCACTAAAGAAACTTACAAGGGTAAAGGGAAGAAGCATTGGAAAGGGAGGTCCAAGTCCAAAAATCACAAGAAGGGACTTGTCGGGACCTTTGATGATTCGAGTGAGGACACTTCTAGTGATGAAGAAGAGGATGACAAGGAGCACGATTAAAGGTGTTTTGTTGCCTTTGATGATTCTTCATCAACTTCATCTATCTCTAACGATGAAGAGATAGAGACGTGGCTCAACTCCAAAGAAGAAAGTTGCTTCATGGCTAATGGGGAAGAGTCTTCTTCAAGCTCAAGCAAGGAGGAAAGTGATGAAGAAACCGAGGAGGAAAAGCCATCCTATGAGGAGCTTGAATACCGCCTACGTGTGGCCTCAAATTTGGAAAGTAAGTGCATCGATTCATATGATAAAATGAAAGATAAACTTGATAATGCTATGAGTATGTAACGACCCGATCTCCAGGATACCCGATAAGTACGAATCCGTATCAGGTATTCCCGAATAGGCGAGTGTTACGAAGAAAGAGAGAAGGAAAGAAAGTAAAAGAACTCTGCAGGTCATTACGCACGCGCTGGGAAGTACGAGTAAGGCTCCATCACAGATAAAACAATGAGAAAATAACAAAAGTACAATATTCCATTTTATTGATACATTGATACATCTTATACATACACCAACATCTTCATTTTCACGACTCTAAGTACAAAGGTCCACCCGAAAAGAAACACCAAAAGTACAAGTCTCTCATCATATCCCTCACCACCCAATACTACAACAGATCACCAACTCCAAAGCTCCAGCCGCTATCTCCAACCTCCAACTCACATGACCTGAAAGTCAACGGGGACACGTCAACGCGTGACCCAGCAGAAACTCCTAACACTCTAGTAGAACCCAGTTTTAGAACTGGTCTACCTATCTAGGGAGGGTGGTCTAACAAGTAAAGCTCTCAGGACATAAAAGTAATCACAACACGATGTATAAGCATCAAAGAAGAACTTGTGAACATCCATAAGTAACCATGTTATAACATGCAAGTGCTGAAGGTAAGTGGGAGAACATAATAACATGCAAGTACTGGACATTTATAATAAACAATGGAATGGGTCAGCATGAGTTAACAATATTAACTTAACAGAGAAACAAGTAACCATGGGATAACAATAATTATAATTAAAAGACAATTACTTTAAGTTATTCATTCTCATGTTTGGAAACCCGTGTAAACCGTAGGACGCTAAGGAGGCGGACTTCACCCAGTGTGGGTGAAAAAGTGGTACCCCAACCAGCAACACGGGCACCGGAGGGGGCCTCTCGCAACTCTATGCCCGAACGGGGCAAGGCACTAGAGCGAGACCTGCTCGGTTTTTCTGTGGGACAAACGGAGTAAACCATCAATTACCGTCATGATGCATCACGAGTACACCAGCGGCCTCTCCAACCCTTTCAACTCGCCCTTCTGGGAGTGATACAGCGGGTGAGAATTCATATCATATGTCCGCTCCTTAACTCCTAAAGTTTACCTGTTTTCCCCCAAACCCGTGTCACCCTCCTTTAGAAGGACTGATACATTCCTCATTCTCACTCTCAGTTTTCAAGATATTACTTCGTTTGTCAACGAATCATCTAGCGGACTTGAATACTGCTTTAACCAACTTTTAACAATATCATCATCATCATCATCATCATCATCATCTCAATTAAAGAATTGCATGAAATATCATCACAAACTCATCGTTATGATCATACTAATGTGAAAGTATAAACAAATTGAACTTAAATATTATTGACATAACGAATATTTCATGAACCATCTGCATAACTACATGTATCAAGAGTATGTCATTGAGAACATGATTAGCACAAACAAACTTAACTTCAAACAAAACTACACCATGATAAGTACTAAGCAAAATTAGCATTTGAATCTGTCAAAACTGTTACAGCAGAAAGAATATCACTTTTAGCCTATCTACAGTCAGAATTGATGTCAGGTCCCTCACGAAAGTTGTAGATATGGGTGTTTTCCTTTCACTGCCCAATTTTCATAAGCTCAGTTGACATATGTGATTTATGGTGGATTTTCTCCTAACATGTATAATTTCAGAATTCTGAACCAGAAACTGAGTTCAGTTCAAGTCCATTTTTCTACAAGTTACAGACAGAATTAAAATCTAAAAAATTATGAGTTGAAGATCTTGAAGTCAGCTTTCCAACGGCACTAAGAACATCTCATTTAATTAAGTGTGCATGGAGTTCTACTCATTTTACTGAAAGGTGTCAAAACTGTCTAAAAACAGACCAGTTTTAGAAACTGAATTTTTACCCAAGTTTTCAGTCCGAATTTGCAAAACTTGTAAACATGAAAGTTATTAAGGACTACAATATGAGTAACATATATTTTTTTTCATATTTTTCTTTCATCTACGTTGGGAGATATTCTTAGTTTAACAGAGAATAAAAATACTGGAATTTCAGAACAGTTTTGATTGAAAACCAGTGTGCATATCCGAATTTTTATAAAATCATACAGTTAGAATTTGGCAAAATGATCTGAATGAAAGTTGTTCATAACAATGAGATACCCAACATATAAAATTTCCAAAGCATTCGCATTAGCCAATTAACCCCAGCACTTAGTCAAAGTTTCAGTTTTTCTGGATCAAATTTCAGCATGAAAAAGTTAACTCAAATCTCCTTGTCCTAAAACTAAATTCTACCTAAGTGAAAGGAATTTCTACCTTGCAAAAGTCCTCCAAAATATTTCTTTGGCCCTTCTTATTCCTTGAAGAACTTGAGCTCCTAGTCTCCTTCTTCAAGCTCCAATCTTGTCTCCATATGGTTGATTTTTTGGCTATTTTGGCTAGTTTTTGGTGTTGGAATGAAAAGGAATTTTGGGGCTTTTTAGAGGTTGAAGAGGGGAGCTAATTGGAAGTATTTTCTAAGGAAGATGATGAAGAAAAATGAAAGAAAGGGGGCATGCTAATTTTTGGCCAGAAATGGGGAGTGAGGGAGAGAGTGAAATGAGATTTTCTTTTTCTTTTTCTTGGTTTTGTTCTTCATGCATAGGTTTTAGGAATCCCCAAATCCCTCTCCTTCTTACACCTACTAAGCCATGTGTCTCTAATTAACTAAAAACATGACACCTAATAGGATGTGTTGTCATGGTAATAAAAATGTGGATTTTTGTATTTTAAGAAATTAAAAATACTTGAAGAAATACTTCATACAATCCAAATACACGTATTCCTCCAAATACTCTCATTTACTAAAATCAATTAATGAGTTCAAAACCATTTAAAAATAATTCCTATACCAAATAATTAAAGGAAAAATACAATCATATTCCCGAAAAATATATGTACGTATTTACTCCCAAAAATACGTACATATATACGTATATAGGGATATGGGGTATTACATTCTACCTACCTTAAAAACAAAGTCCGCCCTCGGACTTTATATGCTAAAGGTCTAACCGGAGATTAAAAATAGTCCAAGGGTCTCCCTACCCACGAAATACATACCACGCTATATGGATATACTACATATTCATATATACATACACTATACCATAGATCACACACATATACATACCCATTCTTATCCAAGGATACATGTATAAAGACAAATCATCATAACTCATACATAGTATTATACATTCCACGTCCTTCCTTGTGCTCACAAATATATCTATATTGCATGAGAACACTCATATATATAGACTAATATGTACACACATGCTAGTACACTTATACACATGGGCACATGTATCAATGTCGTACATAGCAATAAGTAGAAATATGTATAGATACACCCAAGGCATTAATATACACACCAATATTCATACACTTATTCACTCAACACACATGTACTTACATAAAGATTCACACAAGTATATGATCAAAGATATATGCCATTACATGGATACAAATAGATATATCTAAATACATACATCTCTATAGGTAATCTCACACTCCTTGTATTTATATATATCTACATACATACATGTTCACACGATATTTAAACGCACCCTACTCATAACTCACACAGCTAGCATACTTACATATAAACATACCTATGGGTATACCTAGATACATCAGAGTATAGTTCAAATATACATCCATTTATAGATACACATACTACTATATATATCACACCCAATATGCATACAACCTTACTAACATACATATGCAAATAGGTATATCCAAATATCGATACAATTATAGTAGGTAATCATACACCAATACTTTACACACCGATATGATGCACCACATATCCAGTGGGTAACCATACACAAACATATCACTTAAGCAAGTAAGTATAAACACCTTCAACTATATAGACAATTATATATAATAGTTCGCACTCAAGTATGCACACAGTACATATCACTGTAGTAAATAGTTTTGACAGTATGTATGTATAGTATATCAACCTTCTAGTACACACTCACTTTATATATGCAAGTATACATTCATATGTATTCATATCCAATATTCACTTACGTAAGTCTATATTTATCCACATATACATGGTACAAATATACTTACATACAAGCTGTCAGCGTAACATATATTCAATGCAGTATATACACACACAATACTATGTATAAATAATAGCCCAAGAATTATATCAATACAGTATATGTATCTATATACACATCATTTAATAAGCCAATATATTTCACACACTACTTATGATACACATCCAATTATAGCTATACTCATATACACATATCTCACTATATCAATTTACACAACCACATTCCTAGTATGCATACCCATATAATTATTCTTATGTATACCATCATACACTATTATACATTCAAATATACTTCCACTTCGGCTCACCAACAATCATCCATATACTAACACATATATCATAAGTTTATTTACACACCAATACATATTCACACAGATACTCTGAATATATATATATACACACTCATCCACTAGACACCCATATACAAATATATCTTCTAACATCACTTTAATGCATCATACTCTAGTATCCATACTTACAGCTCTATATACATCCATTTATTCATACATATACACCCCCAAATATAATCTAAGTATAGATTACCACATAGATAATACATAATACTCTCTTGCATAGATAATATGTTTTATACATAATTTCACTCATCAAATACTACATTCACCTCAATCCATACAAACAACATTACCATACACACACCTATATTATGAATTACAAGAATACACATAAGTAGTCATACTCGTATCTATAGTGTATCTTATTTACGTATATATCTATAGACACATAACTATAAAAATACAAGCAAATACACTACAATACTTTTATATCCATGCAAACACATACCCACTCGTATATGTATATGTATATACAAACAACTACACATGCTTAACCTCATGGAGCTCTGTACATTGGGTTTCCTAATACCAGGGTTTTACCCTAAGGCTGATCACCTACCCACCTTAGGATTCATCTACCCCTATAGAGCATTACCCGTACGATCCTTACGCACGCCGCAGTGCGGAGACCAGCGTGGGCCACCAACTGTAACGACCCGATCTCCAGGATACCCGATAAGTACGAATCCGTATCAGGTATTCCCGAAGAGGCGAGTGTTACGAAGAAAGAGAGAAGGAAAGAAAGTAAAAGAACTCTGCAGGTCACTACGCACGCGCTGGGAAGTACGATTAAGGCTCCATCACAGATAAAACAATGAGAAAATAACAAAAGTACAATATTCCATTTTATTGATACATTGATACATCTTATACATACACCAACATCTTCATTTTCACGACTCTAAGTACAAAGGTCCACCCGAAAAGAAACACCAAAAGTACAAGTCTCTCATCATACCCCTCACCACCCAATACTACAACAGATCACCAACTCCAAAGCTCCAGCCGCTATCTCCAACCTCCAACTCACATGACCTGAAAGTCAACGGGGACACGTCAACGCGTGACCCAGCAGAAACTCCTAACACTCTAGTAGAACCCAGTTTTAGAACTGGTCTACCTATCTAGGGAGGGTGGTCTAACAAGTAAAGCTCTCAGGACATAAAAGTAATCACAACACGATGTATAAGCATCAAAGAAGAACTTGTGAACATGCATAAGTAACCATGTTATAACATGCAAGTGCTGAAGGTAAGTGGGAGAACATAATAACATGCAAGTACTGGACATTTATAATAAACAATGGAATGGGTCAGCATGAGTTAACAATATTAACTTAACAGAGAAACAAGTAACCATGGGATAACAATAATTATAATTAAAAGACAATTACTTTAAGTTATTCATTCTCATGTTTGGAAACCCGTGTAAACCGTAGGACGCTAAGGAGGCGGACTTCACCCAGTGTGGGTGAAAAAGTGGTACCCCAACCAGCAACACGGGCACCGGAGGGGGCCTCTCGCAACTCTATGCCCGAACGGGGCAAGGCACTAGAGCGAGACCTGCTCGGTTTTTCTGTGGGACAAACGGAGTAAACCATCAATTACCGTCATGATGCATCACGAGTACACCAGCGGCCTCTCCAACCCTTTCAACTCGCCCTTCTGGGAGTGATACAGCTGGTGAGAATTCATATCATATGTCCGCTCCTTAACTCCTAAAGTTTACCCGTTTTCCCCCAAACCCGTGTCACCCTCCTTTAGAAGGACTGATACATTCCTCATTCTCACTCTCAGTTTTCAAGATATTACTTCGTTTGTCAACGAATCATCTAGCGGACTTGAATACCGCTTTAACCAACTTTTAACAATATCATCATCATCATCATCATCATCATCATCATCATCTCAATTAAAGAATTGCATGAAATATCATCACAAACTCATCGTTATGATCATACTAATGTGAAAGTATAAACAAATTGAACTTAAATATTATTGACATAACGAATATTTCATGAACCATCTGCATAACTACATGTATCAAGAGTATGTCATTGAGAACATGATTAGCACAAACAAACTTAACTTCAAACAAAACTACACCATGATAAGTACTAAGCAAAATTAGCATTTGAATCTGTCAAAACTGTTACAGCAGAAAGAATATCACTTTTAGCCTATCTACAGTCAGAATTGATGTCAGGTCCCTTCACGAAAGTTGTAGATATGGGTGTTTTCCTTTCACTGACCAATTTTCATAAGCTCAGTTGACATATGTGATTTATGGTGGATTTTCTCCTAACATGTATAATTTCAGAATTCTGAAGCCGAAACTGAGTTCAGTTCAAGTCCATTTTTCTACAAGTTACAGACAGAATTAAAATCTAAAAAAATTATGAGTTGAAGATCTTGAAGTCAGCTTTCCAACGGCACTAAGAACATCTCATTTCATTAAGTGTGCATGGAGTTCTACTCATTTTACTGAAAGGTGTCAAAACTGTCTAAAAACAGACCAGTTTTAGAAAATGAATTTTTACCCTAGTTTTCAGTCCGAATTTGCAAAACTTGTAAACATGAAAGTTATTAATGACTACAATATGAGTAACATATATTCTTTTCATATTTTTCTTTCATCTACGTTGGGAGATATTCTCAGTTTAACAGAGAATAAAAATATTGGAATTTCAGAACAGTTTTGATTGAAAACCAGTGTGCATATCCGAATTTTTATAAAATCATACAGTTAGAATTTGGCAAAATGATCTGAATGAAAGTTGTTCATAACAATGAGATACCCAACATATAAAATTTCCAAAGCATTCTCATTAGCCAATTAACCCCAGCACTTAGTCAAAGTTTCAGTTTTTCTGGATCAAATTTCAGCATGAAAAAGTTAACTCAACTCTCTTTGTCCTAAAACTAAATTCTACCTAAGTGAAAGGAATTTCTACCTTGCAAAAGTCCTCCAAAATATTTCTTTGGCCCTTCTTATTCCTTGAAGAACTTGAGCTCCTAGTCTCCTTCTTCAAGCTCCAATCTTGTCTCCATATGGTTGATTTTTTGGCTATTTTGGCTAGTTTTTGGTGTTGGAATGAAAAGGAATTTTGGGGCTTTTTAGAGGTTGAAGAGGGGAGCTAATTGGAAGTATTTTCTAAGGAAGATGATGAAGAAAAATGAAAGAAAGGGAGCATGCTAATTTTTGGCCAGAAATGGGGAGTGAGGGAGAGAGTGAAATGAGATTTTCTTTTTCTTTTTCTTGGTTTTGTTCTTCATGCATAGGTTTTAGGAATCCCCAAATCCCTCTCCTTCTTACACCTACTAAGCCATGTGTCTCTAATTAACTAAAAACATGACACCTAATAGGATGTGTTGTCATGGTAATAAAAATGTGGATTTTTTTATTTTAAGAAATTAAAAATACTTGAAGAAATACTTCATACAATCCAAATACACGTATTCCTCCAAATACTCTCATTTACTAAAATCAATTAATGAGTTCAAAACCATTTAAAAATAATTCCTATACCAAATAATTAAAGGAAAAATACAATCATATTCCCGAAAAATATATGTACGTATTTACTCCCAAAAATACGTACATATATACGTATATAGGGATATGGGGTATTACAGAGTAAGGTGCATGAGTTAAAATCATCTAATGTAAATATTCATGATGAAAGGCATGTCTATGACACTTGTGAGAGAGACACGCTTCTCTCTCAAGTTAAGGAATTGAGAATTTCTAATGAAAATCTCATTACTCAAAACCTTAGCTTAGATGCTCACATTCAACAACTTACGTTGAAATGTGAAGAGGAATCCTGGAAGCTCATAAGCTTTGTGTATTCTAGGGATTCACTCCACGATTTGTTGGAAAAACAACATCCGGCAAATCATATAGGAGGTTTGGGTTATATTCAAAATGTGGTTCCCAAACCCACCTCTAATTCTTCTTTTGGTGCAAATTCAAGAAATATTGCTGAAGCACCTAAGAAGAATCACCATGCTTTCTTGTACAACAATAACACCAACAAGAAGCATGTAGATCACAAGGTGATGAGGAAGAATGAAGAATCTTCATTGTTTGCTAAGAAACAAAATCCTCATTCTTTGCATGTTAAGAAATTTGTTTCTACACCTAAGCATGCCACATCCTTCCCTCTTGCTAAGGCAAAACCTTTGCCTAGGAAATCCTTGAGATTATGGATTCCCACTAAGGCTAGTGTACAAGAGAGAGATAGTTACATCAACTCTCTAGTTAGGGATGTGATCACCTCGTGTGATTATGTTAGGAAATCAAACTCCTCTTGGGTTTGGTTACCTAATGTTTAGGTTCCTCGCACATTTGCATATTGCATAGGTATTGTGCTTCTATGTTTATTTTAAGCATACCCTTTGATTGTGCGTGTTTCATGATTTTGAAAATATTTTTCAAATTTATTTCTTTTCATGAAAATTGGGACCTTGGGGTTTATTGACATGCATGTATGATCCATGTGTATGTCAATGTGGGAGTTAATATATTATATGTTTAAATTATTTTAAGACATATTTTAACTCTCATTTCGGAGGTTATTTGAGATCATTATTTATATTTGGTTATTTTGGGTCTCAAACCAAACGTCTTGTTTATTGCCAACATGTTTCATGTTTTATTTGTTTTGGCAATATCTTTGTGTATCTTCTAAGCTTGATTCTCTTCATATCTATTGCTTTGATACACTTATGGCCCATGGCTCCATTAATTAAATGGTATTAGATCCTAGAAGTCAAAAGTTGACCATTTCTATGATCTAGGGGGAGCATGGGATAGTGAATTGATACCCACTAAATTTTATATTTGGTATCATACATATCTTTCTTTTCTTGTATATTGTCACATCTTGGTTAAGATGATATAGGGGATATTTTTGATGTCCACCTTTTTGACGATGTCAAGGGGGGAGATATATGCATTATGTGATCATATCTATATGGGAGAGATATATACATAAGCATATTGGGAGAGATATCTCTATAGGGAGAGATATATGGGTTTAGATAAACCATTCATGTTTGCATGACTTTATTCTTTGCAATTAGTTTATGTAACCCATGCCTATTATATGTCACCATGTTGTTATTGGTTTATGAGTATTTACCTTTGTGTAGCTCATTATTTAATTGGTGCATATAAGTAGGAGGAGATCTTTAGCATTGTGCTTTAATTCTTTATGATTTACATAATGTGTGTCATCATCAAAAAGGGGGAGATTATTGAGTATTGGTGTTTCATACCAATCTTATTTTGATGATGATCACAACATTATGTTGTTGCTAATGAATCTCTTGTATTTGTCTCTCAGTTTATTTCAAGGATATCTTTCTTGGAAACTAATCACTTGGTGTAAGGATGGACATCATGTGAAGAAGAGCCAAAGTTTGGACTCAAGGAGTGCCAAAGCTTGGAGATGATAGAGAGCAATCAAGGCATCAAGATTGAAGACTTAGACTCTTATGAAAGCATTGTAATCCATGTAATTTACTTTATTGCTTTCTCTCTCTTTTTTTGAGTCTAGAGTTGATGTAATGCCTTGCTAGATGGTTTGCTCATTCATGCTCATGCATTCAACCATCTTAGTGAACCTTAGGATTATCATAGAATCCAACTCAATAGGTTCACTCTTTCGGTCAGTCGTCTGTTGAGGGAAACACAGCCGACTGGGTGATTTCCAGTCGCATGTAGATCCTTCTACAGTCGCCTAATTTGCACAGCTCAAGTCAACATTTCAATTGACTCAAACTTGGGCTTTACGCACAGTCTCCTGTCGATCAGATTTTCAGTCGCATGTATATTTACAGTCGCCTGATATTTGGCCACCAGTCGCCTGTCTAGCGTCAGTGCAACCTATGCATCTCTCTGTCTTCTCTCCATACTTTACAGTAGTCGACTAATGAAGAATGTGCAGTCGCCTGACTATTAGACAATCGACTGTAGTATTAACATCAGTCGCCTGTGCGAAGAATTGGAGAAAGAGTGCAGCTCTCTGTTTCGTTCCATCCCCTGCAGCAGTCGTCTGCTGAAGGTTTAACAGGCGCCTGTCCTGTTTGTCAGTCGACTGTATTGACTTCGTCAGTCGACTGTCCTGGCTCAGATTATAGCCGTTGGATATTTTCTAGCCGTTGATCAGTCGACTGTCTTATGATCATCAGTCGACTGTTCCTGTCGTTTTCACCCAGTTTCTAGCCGTTGCAGATTTGATTATTTGGCTGTTTCTTTGGGTTTTTGGGCTTGATATAGGATTTCTATATATATGAGTGTGCTGCCTTTGCTTAAACTTCTTGATTGATTCTTGATTACTCTTGATTCTATTGAAAATCTCAAGAGATCTTTAAGCCACTCTCAAGCTCCCTCATTTCCCTTCTTTGAGCATTCATCTTCCTTCATGCATTGAAGTCCAGCTCAAGGGAAATCATCCAAGTGCTCTCAAGCATATTCCAACACTTGGAGATCCTCTTCCATGCCTTGCATTCATTCATGAGTAAGCATCTCAAGGCATAGGTAAGAGTATTGTTTTCCTATTTCTCTTTGTGGGATTAGGATACTCTCTTTGAGTGAGTTTCTCTCTTTGTGGGAGGTTGTCTCTTTGTGGGACTAGGGAATTCTCTTTTTGGAAATTAACTCTCTTTGTGGGAGTTCTAGTGTCCTAGTGTAGGGCTAACCCTACTTCTCTGAGTGGGAGTTAGTGATTCTCTGTGTGGGAGTCTTGATCCTTGTGTAGGATTGGTTGGGTCCTTGTGTAGGGCATAAATCCTCTTTGTGGGGTATCTCCTTGTGAGATTTGTATTCACTTCTCTGTGTGGGAATATAGTGAATATTGGTATAGATGGATGTACCCAAGTTTGGGGAACCAGGGTAATTCTTTGTGTTTGCGTTTGGATTGATTGTGCCATCTAATTCCTCTTGCATTTGTAATTCCGCATTTGCAAGTTAAATTTTATTTGGACAATTTTATTGCCATTACACTATTCACCCCCCTCTAGTGTGTGTTGTTAGTATTGCAAGGGTTAGACGATCCCTACAATATTCTGTCGTGATTCCCTCGATGGTGGAATACGAGACGGTGGAGGCCGCTTCGAGAATCGTGGGTGGAACCTCAGATCCCTCAGCTCCGAAAGGGTTCCCCCGTTATATCAAATCCCCGAATAGCAAACCCTTGCCATTCTCACGGGACGAGGAAGTCCCGACGGCCGCGTCGAAATCGTTGACATCAGGTGGCAAAGCTCCTATTCTCAGCATTATCGCCATTAAGGAAGACGAAAGATGGAAGTGCGAAAGAGGGGGGGTTACCTTGCGAGAACCGAAGAAGGGGACGTCGAAGAAGAGGCAGAGAGGAACTTAGCAGCAATGAGAGGAATCAAAAGCGATATCATGAAGCGCAGAAGGAACCCCAAAACCCTGACTTTTTATATGGGCGGCAGCCCCAAATCCGGACCGTCCAAGAAGAACATGCGTCAAGATCTTCCGGAAGGCGGCCCTTCGAATCCCACTTCCAAAGGGCGGGATAATTCTTGGCTCTCAGCGCCATGATGGCCTTCATTTAATGCATTGCCTTGACTGATGCGCTAGTCAAATCCAAGCGTATCACATCCCTCAGATCGAACCGCTAAAACCGAGCGGCCTGAGCGATGGGGGTAATTGATATGACCCCTCGAATGGGCAGAAGAAAGATGGTTCGGACCCACGACCAAGAAGCTGGAATGGGCCCAAGCCCTAAAGGCCTCATAAGCAGGCCCGGGGCATCGTGGCCCAGCACCGCCACCCGGTATACCGTTGGCCTCCCGCCCTTCGAGGAAACCGCTCCCCAGATCACTCCTGCCTTGATCACCATTGAAGGGTCAATTAAAGGCGGCAGGTGCGAAGGGCGTGATGGCAGGACGCCATAAAAGCGTTGACATGCAGACTCCTACAAAAGGGGAAAGGACGAAATGCCAAAGGATCGAATTCTGAATACTCAGATCTCAGGTACTCCACCTCTCGTGACCTCCTCCTTCCACCTGATATTTCTCCTCCATAGCTCGGCCCGAGGATCCGTGTATTGGTCTCTACACGAGCCATACTCGATCCAACCAAGCATCTTTCAGATAAGTGCTAACTTATGCATCAGAGGGGACTTGTTCGAAACTAAGATCCGACCCCTCTGACGAAGTCTCCCGTCTATGCAGATCCAAGGAGCCATCAACCAGCCGAAGCCGCCTTTTTGGCGCTCCGTCGCTCGGGTCTGAACGCTCTCAATCCCCAGGCCCAATCGACCGATCGCCCCAGAAAGCTGTCGCTATGCCGAAGCTACCCTTCAGGAAACCGACGCACGAACCCACATGTTTCTGCCCCAGTGAACGCTCGGGAAGCCGAACCCAGAGGCTGCACGCGTCCCACGTGGCCGCGACAACTCCCGGACCTCCAACATATCAATCAGCGGTGAGAAAATGATCGCGTCCAGATATACACCTGGAAAACGACTGTAGTCTTACCGTAAGCGCACGGTGTAGTGGCGAGCGGGTATTGAACATAGGGAGGACAAACGACGGTACTCTGTCTTGATCACCAAGTTATTGGTGGTAGAATGGAATGATTTCGAGAATATTGTCACAGTCGTTCAATTAACAATTTGAATTCTAGATAATAAAAGTGTCTAGGGCCAGGGAATCCCCACTACGGATCGTTATTCATCTCTATGAATCGTGAATCTCAATGTTACCAGGCTTGAATTTAGGTGAACTAGTCGTAACTGAATATAGAACCAAGCTCATGCCCTTGCGCTATTGTCGGTATATAGCAACCTAGATTAGGGCCCACTCTCGTGCAAATCCTAAGCTAAGCCGCTAGCATGAAGATCGACATCATTGTCCAATCGCACTCAAGCCCACTCTCGTGCAAACGCGAGTTACGATTTAGGTTATGATAGTTCGTATTCGTCCAATCTCTTGCAAACGAATATAAGTATAGATTTATAATAAAAATCCTAGCTTTGGTCCAATCTCTTGCAAACCATGTCTAGAGAATCTCGATTATAAACCTAAATCGAACATCTAGGCATTCATATCGATTGGAATCCAATCTCTTGCAAACTCCAATCAATGGAAATTCCTAGCTACCCGTATTAAATCAATCATAACCCAACCGTCTATCACCCCTAGAAACATATTAATTTGTTCATCACAATTCCAAAATCGGATCCATAGGGTTCATCCCCATGCCCTAGAACAGCGGAACTACTCGCAATTAATCATAGCAATCATTGAAATAACGAATAAAAACATATAGCAATTCATGGTTGTGAGAAAACAATTCACAAAAATAAGAAATTTTGATAGAAAGAACAAACCAAATCTTCAATCTCCAGCTGAGAATTTCAATTAGAATAATGCTCTAAAACTAATTTCAGGTCTCTCTAAAATTAGGAAGAAAACTAGCTTAAATACAAGTCAAAAGTCGGCTAGAAAATCCTGACAGATCTGCCCCTGGCACAGACCAGAACCTTAATTCGCGATACAGGCAGACTGCGCCACTCGGCCGAGTGGAACATGTCACTCGGCCGAGTGACGGACCCATAGAAAAACAGAGAGATTGGGGTTTTGTGGGATCTGTCACTCTATGCCACTCGGCCGAGTGGAGTTCTATACTCGGTCGAGTGGGATTTCTCACTCGGCCGAGTGAGTCTTCTGTTGATCTTCTCCAAACTTCAGAGAGTCAGCTGAGATCGCAGGAGGAAAACCCTGTCGTACTCGGGCGAGTGGACTTCTTCACTCGGCCGAGTGAGATCTCTCACTCGCTCGAGTGTACTTTGACTCCAAGTACTCTTGTATCTGTTGTACTCGGCCGAGTACGTTCCTTCACTCGGCCGAGTGAGCTGTCTGCTCGGTCGAGTGGGCTGTTTCTAGAGTCCTATCTTCTCCTCCTCGCCTCCACGTCGATTCTATCGAACTTCTTCTTCTTCCGCTCATCATCTAGCGCTGCTAGCTCCTCGATAGGGTCACAGGCGGTGCTCCAGCATGCGTGGAAGTCCCTTGATCTCATTTATGCTCCAGATCGCTTCATATTTCCTGAAATCCGACAAAAACAAGAAATAGTGAAAAGCAACGTGATATCGTCAAATAATCGTGAAAAATACAATATGGGCGATCGAAATGACATGCAAACATGCATAAAAAGGTGTAAAATAAGGAGCGATCAAAATCCCCCAAGCTTACCTCTTACTCGTCCTCGAGGAAGATGAGTAAAAAGGCGAACCCGACGGGTAAAAATATGGAAAAAGGAAGGAGAAGATAAAATAGAAAACGAAGAGGGAGGTGCTAGATCATTTTCTCAGGACGTGGAGCTGCTCACTCAAATAGCGCACGACGAATAAAAACATGCCAAAGATTTTTATCTCGATATCATGATCATATATAAATGCATTCGATATAGAAACCAAGAATATCAAAACGATATGAAACATGAAATCATTCTAGAATTAGCATCGTCTGAGGCATCCTAAGTAATATACATAATCACAGATTGCACACTTGTCAATTGATTGCTTTTTACTTGGAGTATAAGAGGCATCACACATTATGGAGCAATAAGAATAGAAAGAAATGGTATTCATGAAACGCATGCCAAATTTCAATTCGTGGACTTCGTAATACTCCATGTAATCTCCCAGAGTATAAAAAATTACATAGCTTAGGTCGTCATGCATAGACAAGTGGTCACTCTCACACACATCATTGGATCCTCTCCCCCAAGCTTATCTATAAACGTAGTGGCATCAAATAGAACAATACGACTTTTTCCCATTTTTTGAAGCTCCAAGAAAAAATAAAAGAGGGAAGAAACAAAGAAAGCAAGAGATGGGATCGGGTATATACAGTCGAACTTCTTTTTGTTTTTCTTTCCTCTTTTTCTCCTCTTTTTTTCTTTTTCTCTCTTTTTAAGACCAATATACACAATAACAATCCCAAATCAAAGATAGCGAGATATGCATGTATTCTTTTTTTCTTTGGATTTTGGGGTATTGGAGGTTGTACTTTATAGCAAGGGGAAGATGACATTATAAGATTTGCTAGATGGAGATTCACCAATGATTTTAAGTATAGAAATGAAGTTCAAGATATGTAGAGAAAGAAAAATATTCAATGCTCAGTTCACTCTTTTGAATGTGCATGACAACTTTCAGCAGGGTAATATAGTCTACTCAGCTTGAATTCATAAAGTAAACTAATCCAGTTATATCAAAAAGGCATACATTCAATCAACCGGGAAGTTGGACGTACAATTTCATGCAAATAAAAGTGATAGTAGACAACAAAGCAGTACTCCAAATATATGCAAGCAATGCGTGAAGCTTGGTGTGTTTTCTATGAAAAGAATACAAAATAAATCTTCAGACTTAGCTAATGGTAGAATTTCATTCACAATCATATAATAAAGATGCAGATTACTATTCTCGAATGCATGGCAGCGTATAGCATATGATATCTGAAATAAAAACGATGGCATGGCAAGAGAATATGCATATAAAAGTAAGTTAACTCCAAGTCATCGTCATCACAGAAAATTCATCTCTAGCAAAAAGAAATAAAAGATAAAAGAAATAAGGATAAAGGAAAACTAAGAACTACTATACATATGCAGCACACACAAAAAATAAGAAAACGTGATGCATGAGGAAAAATATGAAAAAGCGGGTGAACACAAGTGGAAAATAAAGAAAGGTGGAAAAAATGAAGATAAAAATGAAGAAAACGAAAAGTGCATGAGACACTCACTCCCCCAAGCTAAACTTCACAGTGTTCTCAATGTGCTAAGTGTGGCACAAGGAGAAATATGATAGGGGCGAGGGGCGGGGATGCATACATGATAAAGGATGAAAATGAAAGAAAATGGGATGAAAATGCAAGTGATGAGTGCAAAGATCAAGGTGGTGCAATATAATTGTCCCAGAAATACATCCTCTCTCCCAGAATGATATAGACAAATCTGAACAAAAAGTGACCAAAATGTGTGGGGAGGAGGGGCGCAAAATCGACAGAAAAGATAATATTAATCACAATAGCGGCAAAAATATGAGAGGCATCAAGTGTGTACCTAAGTAGGTGGTGGATCGCCAGCACCGCCCTGTGGTGGGGGGAGGTGGTGGTGGCGGAGGCTGCTGTGAAATGGGACGGACATGGCAGGAGGAGGCTGTGGCAGGCACGCTAGAATCTGGTCCAGGTAACTGAATACCAGGGAGTAGAGCGACGCGAAACTGCACAGAGCTAACTGTGGCGGCAAGAGCCTGAAAATCTCCTCTAAGCCCACTAACGGCCCCCTCTAAAGCATGGAGGTGCTGAACAAGGGAGTCGGGAGTGGGGGGAGAGGTCGCACTGGTGGGGATTGGGGCTGCCACACACGACCACCGTAGACAAGCGGGGCCACTGCTGGGTGATGGTGTGGTGCTGTGCTCGCTAAAAGACGCTCAGCCTCAGTGGGAGGCTGAGACGTAGGAATGCTCTTAGAAGTGTGAGCAGTGGCAGCATCTGAAGCGGTGATAGAGGGCGAGAAAGGCAGAGAGGTCGCTGACACAGAAATGGGGACAGACGTCACGATGCTCTCGGTGAAGACAGTGGCAGCAGAGATGGAAGTGTCGATGACTGGGGAGGTCGTGAAATCAATAGAAAATGACTCCCTAGTGCTCGAGAAATCTGGTGACGACAGGGTCTCAGCTGTCGAAATAAAGGAAGGCTCGCCTCTCTCAAAAACAGCGGTGGGGGCTCTCTCAAAACTCACAGAATAAATGGGATCAGAGGTCAACGGCACAGAGGTGGTAGTGGGGGTAGTGGTGGTGGTGGACTCAGCTAGGGTGCTCTCGACACTGACAGAAGTATGGACAGAAGTGACGGGAGCAGGGATCAAATCAGGTGCAAGCTGAGGGATCAGGATCTCCGGGTCCAGAGGTGGGAGGAGGGGCTCCTGCTGAGTGCCCTCGGGCTCAAGCACGTACGCAGTTGTGATGAGGAGGTCCATCTCTGGTCTCCACACCCCTCCTGCGGGTCAAATATGGGTCCGAGCGGGGCTCGGAAGCACCATATAATCAGCAGCAAAAGGACGCAACATCTTCATGCGGGCCATGACGTCTATGGAAAGAGAGGTGGGGCCCATGGGTCGAAGCAAACCAGCTGGGAGATCAACCCCGCACAAAGGAGCTAGCAAGGTAATCAGATCGCCGCAACAGATCGCCATCCTGGCAGTGGCAGAAGAAATAATGCGGTCTAGATACCATCTAGCAATATCGATTTGAACGGCATGGACTGGGACGTCCGTGTCGCCCTCAAAGACTCTCGATCTAGTCATTGCGTAGAGCATATAAAGCTCAGGCGTAGACATCGTCCCAGGCTCATACCTCGCGAGAAATGTGGTCGCCATGAGGCGCTGAACAATGCGGAGGCATGGGTGGACGATAGAGGAGGCCTTGGCCCGTCTAGGGTCAAAAGCGAGCGGGGAGCCTGTGATCAACATCCAGAAAGCATGTGTATCGAATGATGGTGGGGCGATGTGCGTGGGACTAAAAGCGCGGTTGGGGTCCGGTACAGGGGCCACTGAAAAAAAGGCTCGGAGCATATCAAAAGTGATATCGCACTCACGATCCATCAGACAAAATGTGCAACCCTCTGGAGTCCTAGGATAGAACTCAGGACCTTGAGTGTCGGCCGGACGTAGGTGTCTGCCGACACCGACAGAAAATCACGCCATCCCACGTTTTCATATAACTGGAGTAGGCTCTCGAATACCCCTAGGCACTCAAAATCTGCAATGTGTGCAAACCTAGAGGGGACAATCGATCGATGGGAGATTCTTTCAAATCTGACGTGGTGTGCGTCGTCTCGAAAAGTGATCCCCATCGTATCGAAAGCTGGGACGGGCTGTGCCGGTGGAGGTGGAATGGGTTCGGTAGGAGGCGAAAGTGTAGGTGGTGGTGGGCTAGGCGGCGGGGAGTCTGCTCTAGCGGAGGAAGAGCCAGGCTCGCTAGTCCTCCTCTGCTTGGAGGCGGGCGCCCGCGAAATCAAGCTAGTGCGTGGGGGCATGGTAGTGCCGTGAGATGTGCCAACCAACGTGAAGTGCTAATAAAAAGAAGCGAATATACCCGAGCACAACGTGACTCCAAGCAAGCAGTAAGAGCAAAGAGACGCCTCCCCTGAGAAGCTCCGAATCTGCCCCTGATTCGCCCCCAAGCTATCCTGAAAAACAAAATTGATTGATTAACAATGTATACCGATAAATTTAGGGGAAAATCAAGAGAAATAGGTGTGTATATAGTTTAATTTCAATTTGGGGCAGAATAGGGCTTACGAAATGGAGTTTGGGAGAAAAGGGGAAATTAGGGCTAAAAGGGGATGATCGATGGTGAGGGAAGCAGCGCCGGCGGCGACTTGACAATGGCATGGCCGGCGTGGGGTCGCACCACTCGGGCGTGGGTGCAGGCAGCTCGGGCGATGGGGGATAAGCTCGGGCAGTCGATTAGAGGATTTGGGAATTTTAATTTTTGGGGCCGCGAGCATTGAGTTATATAGGGTAAGTCACTCGGCCGAGTGGCGGTGATCACTCGGTCGAGTGGCCTTAGTTTACGAAGATTTTAAAATTTTTAGCAAATGTTCCGACTCGGCCGAGTAGGACTATCACTCGGTCGAGTAGACAAAAGTCACTCGGCCGAGTGGCTAGGCCACTCAGAGATTTTTAAGTGCTGAAAGTGTCAGGTTCACTCGATCGAGTGACAAAATCACTCGGCCGAGTGGCATGTAATTAACAGAGAGGGGTTTTTCGAATCTTCCCTGATCAGTACCCTACTCGGTCGAGTAGGGTCATCACTCGGCTGAGTGAAAATGTCACTCGGCCGAGTGGGCTGCTATTTTCAGCTCCAACTCTTTGTTTTTGCTCCACTTTCTGATTTTCTTTCCCCCGTCAGTTTCTTCCTTCTTCTGACGTTTGAGCGCATCCCTGGAACGCTCCCCATCGCCATGGTCATCCTCCATTCATATGGTCTCCTATTCTCCATCTCCTCAAATGAAAAATGTTGCCCGTTGTCAGGTTTTTCTTCGACATTTGACTCTAAACACTAATAAAGATCTAAAACAAAAAATGAAAAGAAAATTCAACTAAAAAGTGAGATAGAACCGTCGAGTTGTCTCCCGACAAGCGCTCATTTAAGGTCTTGAGCTCGACCCCTTAAGATTCGTGATTAAAGCTTGATGTTTGGCGCATGGGAGATGCACGCGTCAAACTTGCCGGGAAGGCCGCTTGGGTTTAGTTGCTGATTTTCTTCGGCGTTCCTCGGCTCCCCTTCTTCATGGGTAGTAGTGGGGGGTGAGTCCCCCAAGCTTGAGCTTTCGACATCCTTCTTCTTGGCCGGTGGCGAAGATTTGTTGTCCGATGGAGCTTTCTTCATGTGCTTCGCTGTAGAGAGCTTGCATAGCTCCCTAATCTCGATGACATCAGCGTCGTCCTTCTCTTCATCCGTAAGAGGGTCCGACAGGTCTCCCATCATTTCGCATTCTTTGGTAAGTTGGCCCTCTTCGAGGCCGTCATCGTGCTTGGCCCCTATGGCAAATGACATGGCGTCGTCAATTACCTCGTCGAGGAGTATGAAAGATCTTGGGACCAAACCTTAATTAGGTATATGCTATTTACTTCTTCGGTGGGGGCTCCCTCTGAATAATGCTTGAGCTTTTGTCCATTTACCTTAAACATGACACCGTCTTTTCCCTCTATCTTAAAGGCCCCTCCCGGTTGTATGTGCCGTATGGTGAAAGGTCCCGACCATCGCGATCTTAGCTTTTAGGAAAAGAGTCGAAGTCTAGAATTGAATAATAGGACCTTTTCTCCGATCTTGAAGTCCGTAACGGTGATGCGTGCGTCATGGAGAATTCTGGTTCTTTCCTTGTAAATTCTAGAGCTCTCATAAGTATCCCATCTATTCTCATCAAGCTCATTGATATCTAGAAGACGTCGCAACACCGCACTCTTGTAGTCATAATTTAAAGTCTTGATTGCCCAATAGGCCCGATGTTCAAACTCTACCGGTAAATGGCATGCTTTCCCATAAACTAACCGGTATGGGGTGGTGCCAATGGGGGTTCGAAAGACCGTGCGATATGCCCACAGTGCATCATTCAATTTCATGGACCAATCCTTCCTAGATCTGTCGACAGTCTTCTCTAGAATTTGTTTAACTTCCCGGTTTGACACTTTCACTTGTCCACTCGTTTGAGGGTGGTATGCCATACCGATTCTATGATTCACCCCATACTTCTTTAGCATGACCTCGAACTTACTTTCTATGAAATAGCTTCCTCCATCGCTTATAAATGTTCGTGGCACTCCAAAGCGAGGGAATATGTTTTGCTTGAAGAATTTAGATATCACCCTCGCATCATTGGTTGGGGTTGCGATGACCTCTACCCATTTCGAGACGTAGTCAACGGCCAATAGAATATACTTGTTTCCTTTACTTGATGGAAAAGGCCCCATGAAATCCACTCCCCAACAATCAAATAGCTCAATTTCCAAAATAGGTTTCATTGGCATCTCATTCCGTTTGGATATGTTTCCTGTCCGTTGGCATCTATTGCAACATTTGACGAAGTCATGTGTGTCCTTGAACATGGTCGACCAAAAGAACCCACACTGCAATATCTTTGCGGTGGTTTTGGAGACGGCGTGATGTCACCCGCAAGGCATATCATGGCAATGTGAAATGATATATGTGGCCTCTTCCTTTGAAACACATCTCTGTATAATCCCATCTTTGCATACCTTGAAGAGGTACGAGTCTTCCCAGAAATAGTTGCGGACTTCGTACATGAACCTCCTTTTTTGTTGCGTGGCCATCCCACACGGTTTTATCATGCACGCCAAATAGTTCACATAATCTACATACCAAGGCACTTCTCCGGGTCTGATGGCGAATAGCCTCTCGTCAGCAAAAGTGTCATCAATCGGCAGGCTATCATCCCTCTCGTCACGAACAATCCTAGACAAGTGATCCGCCACAACATTGTCCGTGCCTTTCTTGTCTCTGATTTCCAAGTCAAATTATTGGAGTAGTAGTATCCATCTTATTAGTCTTGGCTTGGCTTCCTTTTTGCTTAATAGGTATTTCAATGCTGCATGATCGGTATGCACAATCACTTTTGATCCAAGGAGGTAAGAGCAAAACTTCTCAATGGAATAGACAACTGTCAAGAGCTCCTTTTCGGTGGTCGTGTAATTCTTTTGTACCTCGCCCAGGGTTTTGCTCGTATAAAATATTGCTTGAAGCTTTTTGTCCTTCCTTTGTCTTAGTACTACTCCACTTGCTTGGTCACTTGTGTCGCACATTAGCTCGAAAGGATGATTCCAATCTGGCGGTTGTATGATTGGGGCGGAAATGAGGGCGTCCTTCAGTGTATTAAAGGCTTGCAAGCAATCTCCTGAAAAGACAAATGGAGCATCTTTAGCGAGTAAAGCTGTAAGAGGACAAGCAATTAGGGCAAAGTCTTTGATAAAGCGGCGGTAAAATCCCGCATGACCAAGAAATCACATAATGCCCTTGACATTAATAGGAGGGGGAAGTTTTTCGTTTACCTCAATTTTTGCATTATCAACCTCGATCCCTCTAGATGAGACACGATGCACAAGAACTATCCCCTCAGTGACCATGAAATGTGTAACGGCCTGTATTTTTCCAATACTTTCAAATTAAGTATTTAAAGAAAATTCAATTTTAATTGTATTTTATAATGGTTTGTTAGGAGTCTTAAACTGATTTCAAAAATTTCCTATAAAAATATTTTGGAGTACCAGACTAGTTATGGAGTATTTTAGTAAAATCGGATTTCGTCAAATACCTCTAAAAGATCTGATAAAAATTCATTTTCAGATATTACAGTTTTGGGTTAATGAATTTATTTTCTATACAAACGTTTTCAAAACGACTTCAAACTTCTGCAGTAGCATCCTATGATCATTTGGGGCTTCCCACATTAATTTCGTAATTTTCTGATATCATTTCAATAGAGAACCCGCAAACCCGCTTTCTGAACGTTTTGGCCAAAATCTAGTATTTCCGTAGCCCAAACCCTGGAACGGTCTTCGTATTCGCGATCCTCGTGACGATACGATCCCGTGGGTATGTTTTCGTAATTTTTCGGACACGTTTACTAGTAGGGGCATTTTCGTAATTTCGCGTTTGTATTTTCACTAATGACCTTCACTAATGTTTTTAACCCTTCCCTAATTATCATTACCCCCCTAATTATCCCACCTAATCTACCCGTAACTACCCCTACCCATTTCCCTCAGCTACCCACATCCACCCATCTACCCCTCTCAGCTAACAAACCCCATCTACCCTATTCTCTAAAACCCTATATATCTCACACCTCCTTCGTTCACAGCAACCCGAAACCCATACACACCCACAGGCCTCTCTTTCTCTCTCACTCTAACCCAGCCCGTAACCCTCGCACGGATCAGCTCTCAACCCAAAGCAACACAAACCCACACACAGCGCTCTCCTTCTCATCTCTCTCTCGTTCTCCCTCTCTCCTCCGTTCCACATCAACCTCCGACGACGCCGCTGCCGTCTCGCACTCGCGTCGACGCCGTCGTGAGGCTCTGCAGCTCGACGCTCCGACAGGAGCTCGAAGCTCCTCCGCCACCGCCTTCACAACACCGCTGAGGAGCGGACAGCGCCACCCCCACCGGAGCTCGCCCCGTCGCCGCCTTTCCCACTCCCTCCAGACTCCGCCACGACCCCGACCAGCAGCAGCAGCTGCTGTTTACGCTCGACGCCGCCATCAGCAGCCCGAAGCCTCGCCACCCGAGCTCCGACGAACGCCGCCTCCTCTTCGTTCCCCCTCACCGCTGCTTCGACGAGGACACCAACGCCCGCCGTCGCTCCACCGTTCTCAGACCCCGTAGCCGCCTCCGCCGCCGCCACGGCGCTTCGCCGTCGCCCCCCGACGTCGTAGGCCCCCGCCCCTGCACAGTACGACGAGCGAAACAGCGTAAGTTTCGAAAGGGCAAACTTGTAAATATCACGAATATTTCGTTTTTCGTAATTTTTATTAATTAATAAATGGGTTTTAAGGTTATAAATCCATAACTAATTATACAGGGGCCAGACAAATGTGTGGCTAGTCCCAGAAAATCAGAAACGTCGAAACGAATCCATTGGCGCTAGTTTCGTCGCGATCAGGCAAGTATATTTCTCACAGTGAATTTTTAAAGGCAAAACTTAAATAGGTTAAAATTCTTTTAAAATTCGTAGCTTGCAATTTTTACGTACACTGCTATACGATAAAATATATGTTACAGTACTTGTAAATACGATCGTTTTGACATCTTGTTTGCAGAATTCTGATGTACGGTTTATCCGAAATAAATCCTTGATCGAGGGTATTATTAATAATTTCTTGTTTTATAAATCCTTTTAAAATTCATAACCTGTGATTTTTACGTACACCAATGTACGATAAAAATATATGTCATAGTACTAGTAAATACGATCATTTTGACACCTTGTTTGAAGAATTCTGATGTACGGTTTGCTCTAAACAATTCCTTGAACATATGTTTTAAAAATCATTTCTTGATTTAAAATTGCTTTTTGGCTATTTAAAATTGTTTAAAAATTGTTTAAAAATCTTGAAAAATAACTACTAGTCTTAGAAAGTATTTTAAGCTAATTTAAACTCTTTTGCTTGGTTAAAATCATATCTTACTCGTTCTTTATTTATTTAAGTGATACTGATGTTTTCATTTAATCGAGTCGTGAAGTTGTGAACTTTCACGAGACTGTTGTACAGACTATTGGAATACCGAGATTGAATTGACTGAATGGAAGATGGAACTTCAACAATATTGAATGAAAGATGGAACTTTAATAATATAGAATGAAAGATGGAATTTCAATAATAGACAGATAGTACACATTCTTTTGACCGCCACTTGACTTGACCCGGGTTTGGGGTAGTCTATGATCACAAGTGTTACAGAATGACTGGATGCGCCATACTAAATTACCTCCAACACATTACGGGGGTTAGAACCTTGACCGTTGCCATATCGGAACGGTGGGTAAGCCTCGGAGTTGCTCCCGTCGCAGGCTGCATGTTGGTTATCTCTAGTACTCTTGGACATGGACTTATCACTAGGATAGACTGGTTTTTGACTATTGTTCTAACATCTTTTCTGCAGGTTGCTACGGTGTGTTTATTTAATGCTAAATTGTCACAGGTTGCAAATGGTATTGCAAATTGTTGTTGAATGATTAAATTGCTACAGGTTGTAAACGATATTGCAAATGGCTATCAATGATTAAGTTGCGACAGATTGCAAATGTTTAACTTCTTTAACTGCTTTAACTATTTTAACTGCTTTAACTGCTTTATCTCTTTTATTGCTTATTTTAAATTAAACTTATTGCTTGTCTTTAAAAGTCCAGCTTGGTTTAATTTTAAAATGTCCAACATTTTGGTTTTGAGATTATCTTGCCGAGTAAACCTCGCTGACGGACATTTCATTTTGTTGTTTTACGAAATGTCCGTCAGGTATCGATAGTGAGTTCTTTGAAGACACTACTGCAGGAGTCGAGCCAGTGCTCGAAGACTACGTGGAGTATCTACCCACAGAAGACTAGACTTTTACATTCGCGTCAGCACTTTTATACATATTTGATTAATGTAATTCGTGTACTTTGTTTGTATTGGCCATACTAGGCCAAGCTGTATCTTAATTATTGTACACTGGATATGTAATAATGTTGTTTGAGCTGCTTCTTAAATTTGCAAGCAAGGATCTGCAATTTTTATACAGACGCTTAGTGTGTTTAAGCCAAGGAGGAAGAAAAGAAGAAGATTTCAAAAGAAGAAAAAAAAGTACTCCTCCTTGTTTTAAGCACATCGCGGACCCGCTCGCGTCCTCGCCCCCGGTAGAATGGGAAGCGGGGCGTGACAGGTTTTGGTGGCGGCCCATGCAGGTCTTGCTTATGCAAATACTTTAAGATCGGTTTAAATGACATGAATATCCAAGTGTATAACTAGAATAGATTTATTCTAACTGACCTCACATTGCGGTTTGTTTTGTAGTTTGGCAGGTCAACCAGGTACTCACAACTGATGGTGATTTGATTTTAACTTACCTTACATTGCGGTTTGTTTTGAAGTATATATGGCAGGTCGACCAGATACAAACGACGTCACCAACAACGACACCTTGAGTATCGTAAAGGAAATACCGGAAATCCAACCCTATATTCTCCACAAAGCTGTTGAACCGGTAAACACTAGTATATCTGAATCTTTTCCCTCTACGTCGATTTGACACCCATCGTCTTTATTATCATTGCTAGCATATGTTATCGTGCTATAGCATGTCCACATCTTGATTTGGAAATTTTCTATTGCTTCTTATCACAGAATTTGCAACGAACTATTTCCATTGAACCTCATTACCTTTTCGAACTCTTAACCCTTGCTTAGGAACTCGTGTTCCATTCTTGGTTATACCCTCCTTAGTAGCCACTTTTGCTAACCGTTATAGTTATTTTCATTGGATGAACCATCTACTCATTTCATCACCTTTCCTTCAGTTGATGATGGCACGCATATAAATGATAATCTTCCTTCAATGGACCATGATACCGGTCAATGTGCTTGGCTAAAGTCTGTTGGATCAACCTAGCTAGACTGGGCATAAGTGATCCTGGCTTAGTCACTTCCCTGGCCGTGTCCGCTGGACCGCAAGGATGTGAATCATGATTATGTGACGTCATCGATCTTCATTATCACCTTCTCTTAGCTTGATGACCTTTCGATTGACCTTCTTATAATCTTTCTTTGGTCCCCTTGAACTCTAGTTATGGAGGACATCATTCGAATTTTGGATCATCAGAAGTTCGAGTTCTACCACTGAAACAAATCGAAGGGCCACACTGCAAGCGACTGTCCTGAGAGGAAGTCTCAGCCTTCCAACTCTGCTCAGCAACGTCAACCAACAACAAGTGTACCAGCAGACTCGACAACAGGTGCTACCCCAAAGACGCCAAGCTTGTACCATGACGGTAGAAGAAGCTGAGGATACGGACCAAGTAATCCCAGGTACGAGATATTCCACTAAGCTACTTACTCTGTTATTTAGAGCTTGGACATGTTTCTTATCACTGTAACTGTTAAACCTCTGACTCCACGTTGGATGGTCGAGACCGCTGGCAGTTCCCAGCGGATGCCTCCAATGTTCTATTGTGATTTGTAGCCGAGGTCTTTTTGCTAAATCCATGGTGATAGAGATGCCAACATTTGATGTTGTTCTTGGGATGAATTGGTTAAGGACATTTCATGCCACCTTTGACTGTCGTCAAAGGAGGGTAGAGTTCAAAATACCCGACCATCTTAAGTTCAAGTTCCTCCGCGGAAGCAGATCGAAGGACGCTCAGAAGTATTCGAGGATGATACTAGAGATTTTGAGACGACCCAACCTAACGTGCCAGTGTAGGTTGTTGGCGTCTTTTCATTTTGTGCTCGTATTTCTCCTCTAGCCCCTACTTCTATCTTGTACCAAATTTCTTTCCCCCAAGGGTTTGATTCATTTCCCACTGACCGCCTTTTCCCCCTCTTTATTGCGTTCTGTCCATTTCCTCTCCTCGAGCCCCGTTCCAGCCTAACACCGACGACTTCGGTGCCCCCCTTTTCTTTTTAACCCATCTCCTTCCTCCGCAAGCCACCCCGTGGCTTTCTCTTTTCGCTCAGACATCGCCCCCTCCCCCCGGCCTCTTCCCCAAGCGAGCTCGATCAGACCTCGTGTCGCCACTCCGATCTCCGATCCGCCAGCTTCCACTTCGCTCCATCTCATAGGCCCTAGCTCCCCGACATGGATCGCCAGCCAGTCGGAGCCCTCGTCGCCGCAGATCGCCAGCCGCCGATGGCCCACCAACGACCTTGGGGTCTGTTGGGCCTAGCAGCAACCCTCACCGCCACCCTCGCTACCGCCGCTTGGCTGAGATCTTGGGAAGCCGTGATCCTTGGGCTTCTCTTGAGCTCTCTGCCTTGGGTCTCACCCACGTGGAGATCCCGTTTAGGCTTCCTCTTGCGTCTACTCCTTTTGGTGTGCGGGAAAGCGTGTTTTTGGTTGTTCATTTGTTGGGTGATGTTGGGTGTTGCAAATGTCAAGTATTGGTCTACGGAAGGAGTGATGGCGATGAATATCGGCATGATATTGGCCTTGGGTGTTGAAGTTGGATGTAGGCCTTGTGCTTGGCTCTGGATGAGAGCATGGATCCTGCCTTATTGTGTGATAGTATGGAGATTGACGGAAGAAATGCTGGCAGTGAGTACTGACTTAGAGTGTTGGCCTTGTACTTACCTTTGGGCGGTGATTTGGACGTTAGCATGTGGTTGGGCATTATGGAAATTGATGGTGTTGGTACCCGTGGATTAGTCGATACGTGCTATATGATGAGCGACATCTTTGATTAAGACCCAGTAGCACGAATAAACCTTATGTTCTTCCATTTATGTGGTTTAAATAGCTTGCTACTGGCTTATCACCTCAGGTTCCAAATTCGAACAGATGTTGTCATCATAATAGCCCTCATTTTCATGTGATTATCTCATGTTAATTTTGGACAACTTGAGAAGGCATGGTAACTATTGTAGTGATACTGGTCGGGACTAGTTACGGGAACTATGATAATGTTAATACTTATTAGAAATATCTCTTGTTTTCTTGATGCCATTATATCACATTATATTTCATGCTATTAACAACTTATTTTCTAAATTGTAATCATTCGACTAGTTTTCCATTTTATCATTTATTTGCTTGAGCTTCTTTATAATATCAATTATTTGTTTCAAAAATATTTTTAAATTCCGAGGACGGAATTATTTTTAAGGAGGGTAGAATGTAACGGCCTGTATTTTTCCAATACTTTCAAATTAAGTATTTAAAGAAAATTCAATTTTAATTGTATTTTATAATGGTTTGTTAGGAGTCTTAAACTGATTTCAAAAATTTCCTATAAAAATATTTTGGAGTACCAGACTAGTTATGGAGTATTTTAGTAAAATCGGATTTCGTCAAATACCTCTAAAAGATCTGATAAAAATTCATTTTCAGATATTACAGTTTTGGGTTAATGAATTTATTTTCTATACAAACGTTTTCAAAACGACTTCAAACTTCTGCAGTAGCATCCTATGATCATTTGGGGCTTCCCACATTAATTTCGTAATTTTCTGATATCATTTCAATAGAGAACCCGCAAACCCGCTTTCTGAACGTTTTGGCCAAAATCTAGTATTTCCGTAGCCCAAACCCTGGAACGGTCTTCGTATTCGCGATCCTCGTGACGATACGATCCCGTGGGTATGTTTTCGTAATTTTTCGGACACGTTTACTAGTAGGGGCATTTTCGTAATTTCGCGTTTGTATTTTCACTAATGACCTTCACTAATGTTTTTAACCCTTCCCTAATTATCATTACCCCCCTAATTATCCCACCTAATCTACCCGTAACTACCCCTACCCATTTCCCTCAGCTACCCACATCCACCCATCTACCCCTCTCAGCTAACAAACCCCATCTACCCTATTCTCTAAAACCCTATATATCTCACACCTCCTTCGTTCACAGCAACCCGAAACCCATACACACCCACAGGCCTCTCTTTCTCTCTCACTCTAACCCAGCCCGTAACCCTCGCACGGATCAGCTCTCAACCCAAAGCAACACAAACCCACACACAGCGCTCTCCTTCTCATCTCTCTCTCGTTCTCCCTCTCTCCTCCGTTCCACATCAACCTCCGACGACGCCGCTGCCGTCTCGCACTCGCGTCGACGCCGTCGTGAGGCTCTGCAGCTCGACGCTCCGACAGGAGCTCGAAGCTCCTCCGCCACCGCCTTCACAACACCGCTGAGGAGCGGACAGCGCCACCCCCACCGGAGCTCGCCCCGTCGCCGCCTTTCCCACTCCCTCCAGACTCCGCCACGACCCCGACCAGCAGCAGCAGCTGCTGTTTACGCTCGACGCCGCCATCAGCAGCCCGAAGCCTCGCCACCCGAGCTCCGACGAACGCCGCCTCCTCTTCGTTCCCCCTCACCGCTGCTTCGACGAGGACACCAACGCCCGCCGTCGCTCCACCGTTCTCAGACCCCGTAGCCGCCTCCGCCGCCGCCACGGCGCTTCGCCGTCGCCCCCCGACGTCGTAGGCCCCCGCCCCTGCACAGTACGACGAGCGAAACAGCGTAAGTTTCGAAAGGGCAAACTTGTAAATATCACGAATATTTCGTTTTTCGTAATTTTTATTAATTAATAAATGGGTTTTAAGGTTATAAATCCATAACTAATTATACAGGGGCCAGACAAATGTGTGGCTAGTCCCAGAAAATCAGAAACGTCGAAACGAATCCATTGGCGCTAGTTTCGTCGCGATCAGGCAAGTATATTTCTCACAGTGAATTTTTAAAGGCAAAACTTAAATAGGTTAAAATTCTTTTAAAATTCGTAGCTTGCAATTTTTACGTACACTGCTATACGATAAAATATATGTTACAGTACTTGTAAATACGATCGTTTTGACATCTTGTTTGCAGAATTCTGATGTACGGTTTATCCGAAATAAATCCTTGATCGAGGGTATTATTAATAATTTCTTGTTTTATAAATCCTTTTAAAATTCATAACCTGTGATTTTTACGTACACCAATGTACGATAAAAATATATGTCATAGTACTAGTAAATACGATCATTTTGACACCTTGTTTGAAGAATTCTGATGTACGGTTTGCTCTAAACAATTCCTTGAACATATGTTTTAAAAATCATTTCTTGATTTAAAATTGCTTTTTGGCTATTTAAAATTGTTTAAAAATTGTTTAAAAATCTTGAAAAATAACTACTAGTCTTAGAAAGTATTTTAAGCTAATTTAAACTCTTTTGCTTGGTTAAAATCATATCTTACTCGTTCTTTATTTATTTAAGTGATACTGATGTTTTCATTTAATCGAGTCGTGAAGTTGTGAACTTTCACGAGACTGTTGTACAGACTATTGGAATACCGAGATTGAATTGACTGAATGGAAGATGGAACTTCAACAATATTGAATGAAAGATGGAACTTTAATAATATAGAATGAAAGATGGAATTTCAATAATAGACAGATAGTACACATTCTTTTGACCGCCACTTGACTTGACCCGGGTTTGGGGTAGTCTATGATCACAAGTGTTACAGAATGACTGGATGCGCCATACTAAATTACCTCCAACACATTACGGGGGTTAGAACCTTGACCGTTGCCATATCGGAACGGTGGGTAAGCCTCGGAGTTGCTCCCGTCGCAGGCTGCATGTTGGTTATCTCTAGTACTCTTGGACATGGACTTATCACTAGGATAGACTGGTTTTTGACTATTGTTCTAACATCTTTTCTGCAGGTTGCTACGGTGTGTTTATTTAATGCTAAATTGTCACAGGTTGCAAATGGTATTGCAAATTGTTGTTGAATGATTAAATTGCTACAGGTTGTAAACGATATTGCAAATGGCTATCAATGATTAAGTTGCGACAGATTGCAAATGTTTAACTTCTTTAACTGCTTTAACTATTTTAACTGCTTTAACTGCTTTATCTCTTTTATTGCTTATTTTAAATTAAACTTATTGCTTGTCTTTAAAAGTCCAGCTTGGTTTAATTTTAAAATGTCCAACATTTTGGTTTTGAGATTATCTTGCCGAGTAAACCTCGCTGACGGACATTTCATTTTGTTGTTTTACGAAATGTCCGTCAGGTATCGATAGTGAGTTCTTTGAAGACACTACTGCAGGAGTCGAGCCAGTGCTCGAAGACTACGTGGAGTATCTACCCACAGAAGACTAGACTTTTACATTCGCGTCAGCACTTTTATACATATTTGATTAATGTAATTCGTGTACTTTGTTTGTATTGGCCATACTAGGCCAAGCTGTATCTTAATTATTGTACACTGGATATGTAATAATGTTGTTTGAGCTGCTTCTTAAATTTGCAAGCAAGGATCTGCAATTTTTATACAGACGCTTAGTGTGTTTAAGCCAAGGAGGAAGAAAAGAAGAAGATTTCAAAAGAAGAAAAAAAAGTACTCCTCCTTGTTTTAAGCACATCGCGGACCCGCTCGCGTCCTCGCCCCCGGTAGAATGGGAAGCGGGGCGTGACAAAATGACATTTCTCCCAGTTAAGAGTAAGATTATTTTGTTGGCATCTTTTAAGGACTTTAGTAAGATTGGCCAAACATGAGTTAAACCTGCCACCATAGACAGAAAAATCGTCCATGAAGACTTCCATGATGTCTTCAATATAATCAGAACAGATGGACGTCATGCACCTTTGAAAGATAGCAGGGACGTTACAAAGTCCGAAGGGCATTCTGCGGTAAGCATATGTATCATAAGGGCACGTAAAATTAGTCTTTTCTTGGTCATCTTCATGTAAGGGAATCCGAAAGAATCCCGAATACCCATCCAAATAGCAAAAGAATTTATGTTTGGCAAGGCGTTCTAGCATTTGGTCAACAAAGGGCAATGGGTAATGAGATTTACGGGTGGCTTTATTCAATTTCCTGTAATCAATACACATCTGCCAACCCGTGACGGTGCGTGTGGATATAGGCTCTCCCTTATCATTTTTTATGACGGTCATTCCTCCCTTTTTAGGGACGACATGAACATGGCTAACCCATCTACTATAAGAAATAGGATAAATGATATTGGCCTTAAGCCGTTTAAGGATCTCCTTCTTAACCACCTCCTTCATGTTAGGATTTAACTGCCTTTGAGGATCTATAGAGGTGGCTTCAGTGTTTTCTAGGTGGATCCTGTGCGTACAAAGTCTAGGGCTTATTCCCTTGAGGTCAGAGATGGTGTAGCCGGGGACGTCCTTATGGCTCCTAAGGACATCTAAAAGTCTCTCAAGCTGGTGGTGGTTGAGGTTAGCATTAACAATCATCGGGTAGGTCAGTTTATCCCCCAAGAAGACATACCTTAAGTTAGGAGGTAATTGTTTCAGTTCTACCTTAGGGGGCGTTGTACCACCTACCTCCTCTTCCTGTGAAAGCATGGCGTCTTCAATCACATCTGTGTTCAGTTTCCCCTCGGAGAGTAGGCTCTCTTTATGTCGACTCAGATTCGCTTCTCGGCGAGGAGGGTGCATCGGAGTGGATGCTGCACAACTCTGCTCTGATGTCGGTGGGACTACCATTTTCCTCAGGTTCACACCTGAAATCAAAAGATAGGTCAGTGCGTTCATCAATGTTGAAAAGAGGATCGTCAAGTGCACTTCCCTGAACCTCGGTATGCCAAATGGAATCTTCACAAGTATAGACCTCTCCAGTGCATGCTTCGCTACCTTCCCTTATTCCGGGCTGAGGTGTCTTGTTAACTTCGCAGTACAACTTATCATCCCTCACGTCAACTTTAATGTTGCCCTCGATAGTCCCTCCTGGAGAAATTTGATCAATTATAAAGCTAGTAAATAGCTGTTCGTTGGGGTCCTCTATGTCGATGACCAAAGCCCCTGTAGATCAGACCTCATGAGTTCTTCCAGAAGAGTTGCAAAGGTATCATCATCTTGCGGGCTAGAGTCTGTTCTCATCGCCGTGTCTCCCATGTTACCTGTTTAAAGTTCTATTGGAAAATCTGGAAGAGCACGTCAATTTGAGCGTCAAAATAAAAATAAAAATAATAGAAAGATAGAAGATGAGATATAACCGGGTGAGGAAAATAAAATATCGTCGCCTCCCCAGCAATGGCGCCAAAAACTTGATCGTGCCTGGATATACACCCAAAAAACAACTATAGTCTTACCTCAAGCGCACGGTGTAGTGGCGAGCGGGTATCGAACACAGGGAGGACAAATGACGGTACTCTGTTTTAATCAACTAGCTATTGGTGGTAGAATGGAATGATTTCGAGAATATTGTCACAGTCGTTCAATTAACAATTTGAATCCTAGATAATAAAAGCGTCTAGGGCCAGGGAATCCCCACTACGGATCGTCATTCATCTCTATGAATCGTGAATCTCAATGTTGCCAGGCTTGAATTTAGGTGAACTAGTCGTAACTGAATATAGAACCAAGCTCACGCTCTCGCGCTATTGCCAGTCTGTAGCAACCTAGATTAGGGCCCACTCTCGTGCAAACCCTAAGCTAAGTCGCTAGCATGAAGATCGACATCATCGTCCAATCGCACCTCGAGCCCACTCTCGTGCAAACTCGAGTTACGATCTAGGTTATGATAGTTTGTATTCGTCCAATCTCTTGCAAACGAATATGAGTATAGATTTATAATAAAAATCCTAGCTTTAGTCCAATCTCTTGCAAACCAGGTCTAGAGAATCTCGATTATAAACCTAAATCGAATATCTAGGCCTTCCCATCGACTGGAATCCAATCTCTTGCAAACTCCAATCAATGGAAATTCCTAGCTACCCGTATTAAATCAATTATAACCCAGCCGTCTATCAACCCTAGCAACATATTAATTCGTTCACCACAATTCCAAAATCGGATCCATAGGGTTCATCCCTATGCCCTAGAACAGCGGAACTACTCGCAATTAATCATAGCAATCATAGAAATAACGATTAAAACATATAGCAATTCATGGTTGGGAGAAAACAATTCACAAAAACAAGAAATTTTGATAGAAAGAACAAACCAAATCTCCAATCTTCAATCTCCAGCTGAGAATTTCAATTAGAATAATGCTCTAAAACTAATTGCAGGTCTCTCTAAAATTAGGAGGAAAACTAGCGTAAATACAAGCCAAAAGTCGGCTAGAAAATCCTGACAGATCTGCCCCTGGCGCAGCCCAGAACCTTAATTTGCGATACAGGCAGACTCCGCCACTCGGCCGAGTGGAACATGTCACTCGGCCGAGTGACGGACCCATAGAAAAACAGAGAGATTGGGGTTTTGGGTGGTCTGTCAGCGCCACTCGGCCGAGTGGAGTTCTATACTCAGTCGAGTGGGATTTCTCACTCGGCCGAGTGAGTCTTCTGCTGATCTTCTCCAAACTTCAGAGAGTCGGCTGAGATCTCAGGAGGAAAACCCTGTCGTACTTGGGCGAGTGGACTTCTTCACTCGACCGAGTGAGATCTCTCACTCGCCCGAGTGGACTTTGACTCCAAGTACTCTTGTATCTGTTGTACTCGGCCGAGTACGTTCCTTCAATCGATCGAGTGAGCTGTCTGCTCGGTCGAGTGGGCTGTTTCTGGAGTCCTATCTTCTCATCCTCGCCTCCACGTCAATTCTATCGATCTTCTTCTTCTTCTGCTCATCATCTAGCGCTGCTAGCTCCTCGATAGGGTCATAGGCGGTGCTCCAGCATGCGTGAAAGTCCCTTGATCTTATTTATGCTTCGGATCGCTCCATATTTCCTGAAATCCGACAAAAATAAGAAATAGTGAAAAGCAACGTGATATCGTCGAATAATCGTGAAAAACTCAATATGGGCGATCGAAATGACATGCAAACATGCAGAAAAAAGGTGTAAAATAAGGAGCGATCAGAAAACACCCAGAAACAGGTATAAATCTCTCTTTCAATGGATGAAGTAACTCATCATACTCTTTCTTCACTTTTTAACGTTTGCATTTCTTCTCTCACAGTTCTTGACTTGAGCGTCGGAGAAGTCCAACCAACAGCCCAACCTCCATGCTCGACTTGCTAACGCTTTTGGTGACTGTGTTGTGCACAGGGCCGGCCCTGGGCTATGGCTGGGTGGGCAACCGCACAGGACCCCCACTGGAAGGGGCCCCCAAATTTTCAAAAAGTCCACTTGTCCATATAAGAGTTGAATATAATACCCATTAAATATTTAAATGTCCTTGTGCTTGAAATTTGAAAAATCAAAACAACATCTTAAATTAAGCCTTAAATGTTGGCATTATTGCTGGACTAGTGGACTTCATAGATATAAAATATTATTATTTACATAAATGTTGGCATCATAGAATATGTTTTCACTCTAAATAGAGGTGTAGTGAGCTGGAAGAGTTCGAAGCATGATATTTAGGCAGGCTCTATGATGTAAGCAGAATATATCATAGTAAATGATGCGGCATAGGAGGTTTTTAGATGTCAAATCCAAAATATCCAAAATATCTTGCGGATATTTCATGGCATACATGAAATTCCAAATTGTCATTATATAGAGCTTTATAGAGTTAGTATATATGATAACAAAGCAGTTCCACTCATGAAGGTACTTCCATAAAACTGTTTGGAATGTTTAGTAGATCAGATTAGTATGAGATAATATGATAATTAGATGTAAGTACAAGTGGGAGATGTTAGAATATATATGCCCTTTTGATAATTATTATAATTTACACATTTTGTACAAAATAATAATATGCTATTTGGTACTCTTTATCTGTGTGATTTCTCGATATAAAATATGTATGTGTATATTAGTATATGATTGCATGTATAAAGTCTTAGGATTGTTCGATGAGATTAGACTCATAATGAGATTATGATAATGAGACATAATCGATATGCTTAAGCATAATCCAGAATGTTTCTGATCATATGAATATCAAGACATTACATTAATATTTTGGAAAAACCATTGTGCATTGATCTTTACCAATGAGATAGTGATAATTGGTCGCATAGCCATTCGATGTGGTGACATCATGAGACGGTGTGCATATTTTTTTGTTAGAGAACAAGTTCACAAAATGACTCACTGAGAAGCTATTGTATGCTAACATACTCTCATTGTTAATAGAATCATTTAAGTGGTGGCTGGTGCATGTTAGTTTTACACTTGAGACGTGCCAAAGATCCTTGCACATGGGAGTGCTAAACTTTGACTTTTAATGACCAATCACAACACAGTTATTGCTAGGTACTCACTAGGTAAAGTCCAAAATGTGTGAAGGAATATGGCGGCTAAGAAAAGATTTCGTCTCTTCTGGCACAGGAGATCAATGCATTAGGAAGTTAGTATGGATCCATAGTAAATCATTGACCTATGTAGAATGAAGAAACTTATCCGAGTAATAAGTGATATTTTCAATACGTAGGAATAATAAAAAAACACAAAGATAACAACACAAACCAATCAAAGACACCCAATACTTGGTAACGCAGTTCGGTGCGCACACCTACATCTGCGGGGGGCACGCCCAGAAAATCAGAATACTCCACTAAAATAATCAATGAGTACAATCACTAATTATCACGATTCCATTAGGAGGAACAACCTCACCCACAATACAAACCGTGATGGGTGGTCTCTACCAACCCATGGAGTATTCTCGGCAAGCTCCCCTTGCCCGCAAGCTCCCCTTGCACAACCGACTAGATCAACTCCCTTGATCCTACGTGCGTAGCCGTCGGCCTCCTCCCGGAGTTCTTCAAAAAGCTTTCGTAAAAGCCGTCCCTCGCCGCAAAACCGCACACCCGTTCAATACATCGCTCCCTCTCAATCACTGAGTAGAAGGAAGGTCGCTCGCTGAAATCCCGTGCAGAATCGGCAGCCCACAAATTAAGGAATCACTTCGGGCAAGTGGTTTCACAATATCTTCAACAAGATCTTCCAACCAATATTTGCGGGCGAAAATCTCTCTAACAAATTCAATAACAAATCCTGAGAGATAGCAACTTCCAATTATATCTCCAACAGATCTTCAATTGCAACAATAATGATTCTTTCCAACCGAGCGAGATTCTTTCCAACCGAATCAACAATAATAGCGAGAGATAATAGCTTCCAAATATATCTCCAGCTTACACACAATTAACTGAACCAAGATAGGAAATGATTCTTTCAAATCTTCTGGAAATAGCAACAATAAAAAGATATGCAGCAATCAATCTTTCCAACCAACAAATCTGCAAGATATTCTCTTTCTATTTCAACCCAACATCCCTTCAATTTAGCAACAGATATAGGAAGGGCTTTCCAGAAATCTCTCAAGCAGATATTCCACAATCAACTCAGAAATCCCCGTTATTTTAGGCAGCAAATCAAATCTGAAACCAAAGCAGCGTTTCTGCATACGAACCAGAATTCCAGATCCCGAATGTTGAACATTATGTTGAACGACATTATGTTCAACATTACTGCTCAATCTGCTCAAAAGGACTTCTGATTCCGCAGCCTGAAACCTCCAGATGTAGTGCCACTAATGCCAACAAATATTAGCAGAAATTCAACCCTAACAATAAGTTTGATCCATATTGACTATGGCATCACATACTCGATTTATGACATTAAAAATGTGTTTGGGGTTTAATTTTTTTTTCATACCCTAGCTAGATATCTTTGTGACATAGTTATGATGAATATACTAAACTATACAATAGCCATCACTGATATGCCTAAATTTGCGTTGGAGGAAACTTCAATCTCACACCAAACATATTATTACGATTCTGAAATGGGTGATCTTCATATGCAGATAGTGTCAGTATTGTACATGTGACATGATTGTAAAGTACAATTAGTCTTTGCCGAAGCAGGAATCTAACTTTTAGAGTCTTACAAAGATAATGGACTCATCATGACAAATGAAAGAAATATGTTCGAAGTATATGAAATGTACATAAGCAATCACAACGAGTTGTGATCATATTGATCGAGGGAGATGAGCTTGTATGAAGCATTATGAAGCGAGCACAAAGTTTTCATAAAAGAGTAACGAACACTTGGTTCTAAAAGAAAGATGAAAAACCATCATCAAAATCAAGTTTGGACCATGTCAGAAATGCATTGCCATTGCCAGAGGTTAGATAGTGAGCCAACAGTTGATGACAGGTCTGCAACTAGCCAGCAGTTGGCTAGCCAGACAGACGGCCAGCTGGCAGCCGACCAGTTGGGGCTAGCGAGGACCAGCAGTTGTTGTTTGGTGGCGGACGATGGTGGCAAGCCGTCTCATAGGTTCAGGTCTAGTTTTGAACTGTTTTGGTCTAATTTGGTTTGATTTAGATCTAATTATTGGATCATAAATTAAACCAGAGGATAGAGTTTGACTCAAACTAGAACTTCTAAAGATAAGGGATTTTCTTGAAATATTTTTGTAGTCCCACATCCAAAACAATTATAGAACTCTAGTAATCCTAGCAATATCTAAAAGGTTTATCTCCTTTTTCCAAAGACATCTAAAAATATACACGTAAAGGTATGATTTTTATTCATCAACATTAATTTATGAATTCTGTACTTTTTTGAGTTTTGTGTTAGAACTTTATATTGACTAATTATTGCTATGTATTATGCTTTAAAGTGATTAATTGAGAAATCATAAATACAATTTAGTAAATATAGTAGTAAAGGAAGAGAATGAAATGGTGGGTTTGGTGGTGGAAGATATGTTGGTAGCGAGGATAATAAGGGGACAAGAAGCGGGATAGTGACAATGATACTCTAAGAAAGAAATGGACAAGTTAGTGATGGTGGATGGTTTAGGGGCACGTGTTTCTTTAGATTGAAATTGATGGTGATGAATAAGACAATGGGACAAGGATGATGTGCGGGAGAAATCATGGTTAGGGTCTAAATTTTAGCATATGATAGTGATGATTTTTGCAAAAAAAATAATAGGGGGATGAGGATGAGGATGAGATGTGTGGAAATTCTATACACACAAATCACTTTACACACGCACACCCACCCACACATCCAATATTATTTAGTTTTCTAACTTTACACACACAAATATCCCTAAATTACCATTTTCTTCTTCGTCTTTCCATCTTAAAAAAAACCCAAAACGCCTCCACTGAATACTCCTCCATTGCCAGCCGTTGCCTCTCACCCCTCTCTTCTTCTTCCTCCTCATTTGCATTTGTCCATGAGTTTTTTTAATGAAGTGATTGAAGAGGGTGAAGACAGTGAAGAAGTTAAAGGGGGTGAGGAGGATGCGATGGTGGCATGAAGGAGGAGAAGGCATCAGCATGAGAGAGGAGGAAAGTTTATTAAAATCCTAGAAAATTTCTCTTTTCATGTATTTTACTTGTCTTTTAACATCCTTCCCCTCCTCCTCCTCCTCCTCCTATTATCTCTAGTTTCTTCTTCTTATTTTCATGTACTTTAATTATCTTCTCTCTTAGCAGTGGTCTGAGGGGAGATAGCAGTGGCGGTAGGGGCGAAGAGGAATAGAAGAGGAGAGAAGTATGAACAACAAGAGAGGAGGGTAAAAAAGGAATATTTTTTGAACGGCAAATTTGTAAATTTTGAATGGCAGACTTGTTGATAAATGGAATGTGTGTGAAGCAATTAGGTCTGTGATGTGGGTGGAAAAGATAAGAGAGGAGATTGGGGTCTAATGAAGATTTAGGATCATTTGACCATCATATTACTCATTTTAACACAAAAAATTATTGTAAATGCTAGTATAAGGGGATAAATGATAGTATAAGGGGATAAAATCTAGAATTGTTGATGGTATAGGAGATTTTGACTAAACATCCATGGAGAAAAGAGGAGTTTGACAAAAGTTCTTTCTCCACTGCATTTTTATTAACATAATTTTCATGTATTGACTTACATAAAGTTAAACCCTACATGTACTACATAATTATATTAGTTCATGTTAATATAATTATGTTAACATTATATTAGTTTGTGTAAAGTTAAACCCGACACCTACTACATAAGAAGGTGACATGTAAATATTACATTTGCACTTACTACAGTGGGTCTCACAGGCTCATCTTTTATGTCGATAAGTATGTAGATTCAAATGTGTGTAGGAAAGTATTTTTCTTTATATAATGGGATTTTGGGTCAAATTATTAAAGATCACAAACAACATCTAAATAACATGAGATCTTTCTTTAGCATACATATCTTACATGCTATGGGTTAAGAGGCCTATGGTAACTTTGCAAGCTGCACCTAGCAGCGAGGTATTGCAGGCCCTCAGATCTCCTTTGAGACCCGTGCAAAAGATCATGGAGCATTGATCCCAAAGCATATATATGATGGCCTATAGTGTGACTGCAAGTCCCTTTTTCCATACCTAATAAGTGATATATGAACATTGAAAACTAACCTAAAATGCCTATTGTATTTGAATCAGACATTTATGTTCGTTAACGCTTTGGATTTTCTTTTAAAGGATAAAAAACATTTATGAAGGGGAGGGGAATGATTGTACCTCTTAAGAGCTTTCCTACTCGTCTTTACCATTATAACTACAACCCTTATGTTCATTTCCGGCTAAGGTTGGGTTTTAATTAGTATGTCATGTATGGACATAATACTTCTTAACAGTTTAAAAATTGTTTTCAAAATTTAATTCAATGCAGCTTAAATGGTATCATTTTCGCTCAACATGTACTTGACAATACTCAATTTCCAATTACACATCTTGTTGGTGAAGAATAAAAATCATACCTTTTTTCTATAGTGAATCATTTAATGAATCAAGATGTTGGCTACAACTGTGTAAATTATCATAATTTTACACGTACATTTGCACATGCATATTAATATAGTTAAACCTATATTCTAATGGGATCCAACATGAGCCTTATTACTTTGACATTGCAAGAAACAAGCACATGGATGAAAACTTGTGGATTACTAGGAGACCTTCGAGGCTTGGCTCTTAAGTGGCATCAATATGTGGCGTGTATAAAGGCCTGTTACACGTATTTCCCAATATTGAGGAGGTATGGATGCATAAATATCTGGCACATATTGAATGTTTCCGATGATAGAAAATTTTGAAGTGCCGACACAAGGCCGCTAGAATAAGATCAAGGATATTTGACCTTAACGACAGAACGACAACATCATTTCATTGAAAAACTCAGCCAAAAAAATATACAAACAAAAGGGTTGCAAGCATGCCGCTTGAATGATTACATGTGGCTACACAAAACTGAGCGAAATAACAAAAGTTGTTAAGCTCAACAACTGGCCTTGCAACAGCCTTATAGCCAAAATCACACAGTTCTTCATTCTGCCTTTCAACTACTGAGCACTACCCAAAATCGCTTGCAATCATATTATAACTATGTAACAAGAAAGCTAGATAATGAAAATGCTGCAGAAGCCCGTGGAAAACTGGATCACACTGTCAATTTTCGTGAAGTACTCGCAGCATCAATGTGCTGGAGATGCAGTGCAGCTAAGAGTCCATGCCAGGTTTCTCCTGGGCCGTCCGCCACATGAAAGTCCAGAAGCTTCTTCTGCTTCCTATAATATTCTTCCAACAACTTGCTCTACAGAAAATTATTCAAAAAATGTGTTACAGCATATTTTCCGCTCTCCTTTCCTCAGCTAATCAAAAATTTATAAAACTCATTGTAGGCAACTATCCATAAACCAAACACAAAACACTTAAAGTTTATACACTTAATTGAGAGAGAGAAAAGTGAAATGAAAAGGAAATAGAAATAGAAAGAAAAGGAAAAAGGAATCAAATTCTTTCTCATGTTTGGTTTGCAAAGAAAATTGGAAAGAGAGTTAAAAGGAAAATGTTGAAATTACTTTTATTCGGTTGCTCATTGAAAATGAATTAAAAAAATAATTTAACCATGTACGTTGTGAATTCAAATCCTTCTACAATCATAACAAATTAAAATTTTATTTTTAAATTAAAAACTTATTAGTTATTTGGAAAAAAATCGTTAAGTTAGCAAATAAATTGCAAATTGTAACGAATAATTCGCTAACACTATAAATATTAAGATGGTAGATAATGTGTTATTAAATAGTACACAAATAATTTACAAGTAGTACACGAATAATTTTAGATAATTTTATTAATAGTACACGAATAATTTCCAAAGTTTGTTAAAAAGTATGAAATAATTCGCACGCTATTTGAAAAATACGTGCATAATGTGTGAATTTTTCAAGCAACACGTGAATAATTCGCGAATTTTTAAAAAAATAGGGAGTTATTCACTGATTTTTTTTTGAACAATTCATGAATGCATGAAAATACGTTAAAGAGGCGAAATTTATGTAGAAAATTATCGATTGATTCTCAAGCTATTTGAAAAGTTCTCGAATAATTCACAAATTTTTAGAAGTTTGTGAATTATTCATGAATTTTAAAAGCTCGCAAATTATTTGCGAAATTTTTAAAAATCGCGAATTACTCACAACTTTTTCGAACAATTCACAAATGAATATATATATTAAAGGAGGGTTTTTAAACATTCGTCAATTATTTGCGATTTATTTGAATAATTCGTGAATAATTCGCGAATTTTTCAAACAATTCGCAAATAGAAAATTGGTAATGTTCATGATTTTTTGAAAAATTCACGTATTCTTCATGATTTTTGATACAAAATTATGAATAATTCGTGAATTGTTTAAAAATAAAAACTAATTATACTTGAATGTGAGAAAATTAGTTTAGCTCTATTTTCCCTCATTTTCCTTGGGCCAAGACGAGGAAAAACTCAAAGAAAAGTTTTAATAAGAATTTTCCTTTGTTTTCTTTCATTTTCATTTTACTTTGTTTTTTCTTTTCAACCAAACAATGGAAAATAGTTTTCCTTCGAACTTTCTTTCCTTTTCTTTCCTTTTCCTTCAAGCCAAACACACCCTTAGTATCTTTGAAAAACAGATAGAAAGAAGACGAATGTGAAAGACAGATCTTCCAAATTACCATGGTCAAAGGATGTGTTCAACAAGGTCAATAATTGCGAAAGAACCATGGTATGTACCTCAAATATTGTTTCTTGGCAATATGGATCTGACTAAGTTACTGAGCTTAGTTGATATTTCTTAACAGTATAACGGACAAACAAACAGTTAAGGTAGCACAATTTTTATCAAAATGATTTGATCAGTCAACATAGACAGGTAAAATTTTATTGAAGGGAGTTAAATCAGTTAATTGAGACAGTTGCAAGTTTCAACAACTATCTCATGTCAATCGTCACAAACACTTGGCCCAAGTGATTCTAAAGGCAATATAAATTCAAGCATTGATACCGATCTGGTGGAAACAGAAGTATGACATTGCAATTATCTAAATAAATACAAGATTGCCACATTTGCTGCAAAAACTTTGGTGTTATCTAAATCGGCATCTGAAAGAAAACTAAACTAACCCACATTGGCTATAGTCATCAAGACTGGAAACTGTCAGTCTGCATCTTCAGATATTTGTCCATTATCAATGTTCCTAGTTGCACAGTCAAAGTCAAGAAACCTAAATGCATTGCTATTTTTTCCCCATAGACTACAAGTGATCATAACTATCTCTGTTGTGCCTTCCTGGTATTGTACATTAATAGGTTACCATCTGCTTTTTTCAAAAAAAGCATCTAGTCCATTAAATACATAATGTTGAGCAGCAACACGGCTAGAGTATAATTTCCAGCACATTGCATGCTTTAATTTTAGCTTGTTAGCAATTGGAAATTTAAGACACGAGATTCTCTTAAAAGTACACAGGGCACACGAGTATGTAGTGTGCTTCTAATGTTTTTGCCTCGTGTGTAGTGCAGAGGACAAGCAAATGCAAAATTGCATATATCAGGTATGTATGATCCAAATGTACGCTTCACCCTACCCCAACCAACCTACCCATGCACATGCACCTGTGCACAAACAAGCACGGACACACTCCAGCATGCACAAGCCCGCCCTCCCACATGCACACACTCTGTAATCAAGCTAGTTTTTATGCATGCACATCAAGAAACAAATGTTATAAAGCAAGGACAACAGGTCGAGCGCTTACAAAGAAAAATGCATTTCAAAATAATTGGTGAACATAAAAAGTGGTCAGCATGCATGCATCAGAACTATGGAATATATGTCCTTTTTGCACAAAACAATACTTGTACATGGTGCACAAGAAAATATCAAAGAACATGGAATCCCACAATTTACCTATAGAACAAGTATAATCACATGGTTATAAACAATAAGCTTCATAACATCTACATAAACTAGGAAGTGGCCAAAGTTACAAACTTCAAAGTATTTATGGGAAAAAGGGCAAAACAAAAACAAATGATAAATTAAAGCCCCCATATGGCAACAGGTTAGACCAGATATAAAGAGAGTTAGCTTGGCTTTATATTGGCAAACAAGTTTTTATCGATATGTGGAATTTTAACTCTGGCTATGGATAAATTGATATTAACCAAGACTATGGACTAAGAAGGGCTTTACAAAAGACACTTTCCTTCTTGGATCATTTTAAAAACCAGGTTAAAGCCATCAAACATACAAGTTACCTTCCCTCAAATACCCAATAAACATCAAATAATACAGAAAATTTTTAACCAAGTCACCTATGTAATTGGCACATCTTATAAGCAGAAGTCTTAACATGTTGACGAGAAAGGTATTAAAAAAACAATGAAGCATGCAAATAGAAGGGTTAGTTTACCGTCAGAAAACCCTGCTTTAAGCTTGTTTATATTGACCCAGAATTTTCTATAATTTGCATAAAGGACTTAACTACTTCCATTGTTTTCCTTTCCTTTTAAAAAAGCACAGACCAATTAAACATTGGGGTTGTTATAAGTTCTTCAAAAAAAAGAAAAAGAATTGTAACAGTTTCTCCTGTCGGCTTTCATTTAAAAGGGTACTAAAGTTGGCATTACGTTAAGTTCTTCACCGTTCTAAAATTCATATATCCACCACACCCCACACCCCAACCCCCCCACCCCCACCCCCTTTCTACCTCCTCTAAAACTACTATAATCATGTGGGTATAAACAATGATCCAAAAGAAAGCTTTTCCCTATCCAATCTGAATCATATACATGAACTGTCTTCTTGACCCTGAAAGTTCACTGTGATGATCATCATGTCTTGAGCATATGACTAAAAAGTATTAACTCTCGTCGTATTCTTCCGCAACTTATATACATAGAAGTTAAGAGATTAAGAGATGAAGGTCAAGAATAATAAATAAATAAAATATGACAGCAAACTAGGGAATGCCAAGAAACCAAAACCAAAAGCAATCATGCCCCCAGCCTCCCAAAAAAAAAAAAAAACCAAAACCCCGACCCAAAACCCCCACCAAAAAAGGAAAAAAGAGCAAGAACAAGAAAAGAAATGAAGGGGAAATATAAGACCAGGCGGCTACAGAAAAAAAGGAAAAGACAGGAAGAAAAGAAAAACTGCTAAAGTTTGCCATCTAATAAAAGATAAATATGATTGTGGACATAATACTTAATAAGTAATAAAAAAGATAGATGCCGTATACCCAATAGTATACCCAATATGTACTGAAACCATCCAATGAAAAATATATACTAAAACGTGTATATATGAAGTTACATTCCAGTAATTGTTGGTAGCAACGATTTATGAACTTCGTGTTTGATGATAACAAACGTGTGTGAACGTTTTAACATGGGTGTTAAGTGTTTCAGGAACGGCGAGCGTGCGATTAATTCACGGAAGGACTTAGTCAATGTGCAAAGGAGAAAGGGACCGAACCTAGCTTGAATTGACTCATAGCCATTGGAGCCAAACCCAAATTCTACTAGCAATATGACTCTTATTGTTACACTCATCCCTAGCCTTTGGATCCCTATTGCCGCTTGAACCCGAGTTGAATTATTTCTGTTGGATGATACAAATGTGAGGGTAACCACCATTAGAGAATAACCAATCACAAATTAACCCAGGCCCTTATTTTTTATCTCCCACATAAATATCTATAGGGCTGGCTATATCAACTGAAAAAAAAAATAATAGGTTACGCAACTATAAGGGAAAGGGTTTTAAGTCTGAGAGAGCCGCAACCTAAAGAATTGGGGTTTTTCTTTTTTTTTGTAGCAGCCGAAACAAAAAAAACAATGCCATTACAAAAAACCCCAGGCCGGAATAATTGAGTCTCCTCCCCTTCAAAAATCTTAGAGAGAGCAAAACCGAAACAAGAGGCGCCGCACATTTTTACTGGGAAAATTCCAAGAGACCTGCCTTCTTTTTCTTCAAACCTTTTGTCCTCGTTCCTTTTTAAATCTACTGTATTTTTTGTTAATCCCTAGTGCCACTTTTTTGGTTGTCATCGTTTTAAAAGGCACCTTGAAGAAAAATTCTGAGAGATCACTTCATATCAAAAAATTGTGTTCTTTAATACTCTTCAAACTGAATTCTGTGAAAGTTTTTTTTTGTTTGTTTTCATAACAATTTTTTTAATCATTCTCTCAAGAACACAGGGCTGCCGTAATTCTTTTTTAGAGGAGAGGTGTGCGCACCTTAAAAATTCCCCAAGCCGAAATATCCCAGGACTGTTGCGTTAATTTTTGAAGACAGTGATATCCGCACAAAATTGCTGGGAGATTCATTTTAAGATTAACGTTTTTTTTGGTTGACTGTGTTTGAATCTTGTGCATGGGCCGAATTTTGAGAGGAGGCCAGTTTTTTTTTGTTCCAAGAGCTGTGCGCAAATAACCAGGTGCAAGTCTCATCGAGAGGGGAGCCAGACTGTTGAGAGGACTAGAGACTACTACTCGTCAGATTGATCTGACCACACGCTGAACGACAGAGACGACACACCATTACTGAGCATTTCTAAAACTCTATCTATTTATCTTTGTATTGGTGTAGCGATCTCTGTAGGGGAAACTTTACCTTCTGTGTTACTTTTTGGGGACCTGACGACTTTGGGAGTCGTCACGGAGGGAGAGCATCTGACTAGATTGAGAGTGTAGAGCACGTGGTGTGCGTACGAGCTAGGTGAGAGTAGATTTGGGATCTTGACTCATTGTGGCTGTACTTGATTACATATCTATCTAGTAGTTGCTTTCGGGGCTGGAGTAGGTCGTGGGGACGACCGAACCAGGGTATATCTGTGCGTACTTTGTGATTGCCTTCTTTTTACCCTGTCTGTGCTTATAACTGCGTGTGGTTGTTCGTGGGTTGCACGAATATTTTTACTAGCTTATTCACCCCCCCTCTAGGCTACGATCTAGATCCAACAGTAATCACCTAAAAACAAAGTGTGGAAAAAAATGTGCGTTAGCACATGGGATTTTGGGCATACTAGAGCTATTTGGGGGGCAAAAATCGCCAAGGAAATATACATCAACAAGATAGTTATCCAATACAAAGATATTGAAATGTAGTATTTTAATGGACTTTTCAAAATGAGACAAAAATTAAATATAATTTTAAAAACCAACCAAAATTAAATTTAATTATAAAACCAACCAATTTTTCGTCATGTCGGATTTCACTCGCAAAATGACCCTAAAACGACCAGGTTGGTAACCCCTGACAATTTAAACGACCCAATTCCTGTCAAAGTGTGCACCCTCAAAATGGACGGGGTTCCCAACCCCAGACATTTCATTGTAGTATGTATTGAGAAAACCTCCAAATCGGCCTGGTTGGCAACACTGTCCATCATTTTGTAACAATCAGTTAGCCGACGTGGTGAAAAGTTGATTTTTTTGTAATTAAATTTAAACTTGATCAATTTTTTAAATTATTTTTTATTTTTGGCGGATTTTGAAATATTGTCCTATTTTAATAAAATTTGAGTTCAAAGGAAGTTGTAAAATTTTGCAAAAGTTTTATATACCTGTTTGAATTGGTACCCACCCCACCTGTACCCAAGCACAAATTTGCAAACATGGAGTAACAGATCCTTTTTAAAGAGAAATATCTAGGGAATAAGTGATCAACTACAAAATTGGCACACAAAGGAATGGTAATATGAGAACATTGAAACCAGTTAGAATAGCAAAAATAGAACCACAAAAATGTAACAAATAAAACAACATGCATTAGGACTAGTAACCAGCAACAAAATTTTCATCTCAAATCAGATTTTAAAAAAATTAAAAGTTGAGTAGTAATTCAGAGTACCTGCTCGGTATATGCACGGAACTTCTCCATATGGTTTCCGTCCTTATCGATTGCAGCAGAATATTTCAGCATAGAGTGGCACGTACGTGTTGCCAAACATGGATTTAGGCTAGTAGAATCCGAATTGCTAGCATCAAAAGATTTACCGCAATGTGAACAGATGTGACTTCCAAAGTCTTTATTTACCCAAGAATCATCACCACATTTTAAGTTCACTACCAGATCAATATCTGCAATTTGATCTAGAATCTCCTGTAGGTAGACAAAATAATTAAGACCAGTGAACAAGGTTCTGGCCCTTCTAGAAGTTGCTGTGCATGGAAAAATATCTAACATATATAATAGAATAACCAAAAAAGAATGTCTGTAAGTTCATGTATTGACTTTCGAACCCCAGGCAGCGAGCAAAACAATAAATAAATCCTTCATCTAGGTTACCTAAGGGTGTCAGAAACTAAAAACTAAGAAGAAAATTGTTGCAATTCATTCCAGCATATAATAAGAGCATGGGCTGGACTTATCGTTCATTTGATGACCTTCAAATCAGAAAATTCTTTTTTGCGGCTTTAAAAACTGAAACATAGGCAAAAAATGTGTTCATTTGAATAATGCTAATCGGAACTGGAATATGCAGACCTTAGATTCCAATTAGCTAAGGGCCTAATAAATACAGAGAAGTTCTCTTTCTTTTCTTTTCGTATTTCTTTACCCCTATTTTCTTCTGGCAAAGAGCCGAGCACGCCAGCGAGTTTGCCAAAACAGGATTGAAGTATCGCTACTATTTTGAATTTGATTCATTTTTCACCATACTTTCAGTAAACAAGCCTTAAACTTACTGAAATCTTTTGAAGGCTCCATTCATTCCTTGCCATTAAAAATAGTAAATCATAGGATTTCAGCACAGAAAAGTACATCAACTTTAACATCAAACAACCTAAGTAACAAGCTTGATTACATTACCCTTCCTGCAAATTACCATTAGTATACCAATTTGACCAACTTGAAATATAACTTTATTATGTATTGAGTGATCCACTACTCGATGGTCTAGCTTAGAAGGGCATAACTGAATTTTAGTTACAAACATATCAACCAAATATAATCAAATGAATATTTCCGACTTACAGCTTGGACCCGAGTACGAGGAATTCCATCGAGTATAAATCCTGTTTCACCTCGGAGGCATCTTTCCTCCAGCCTTTTCGTCAGCAAACCAAATAAGATATCTTCAGGGACGAGCTTCCCTTCGTTCACCGCATTGGCAATCTGTAGGCAGCATGGGAAAAAGGGCAATTGATATTTGCTAATCAAAGCCCGCTATCTAAAAGTTTTAAAATGTTAAATAGAGTGAATGCCATTTAAATTTTTTTTGCCAAAGAGAGGGTGATATTTGCAAAATGTCAAAGAATAAACTTCTGACTAGGGTTGGCAATGGGTCATGTTTGAATCGGGTAACTATTGTATCAGTATCCAACCCACAAAGGTTTATGAATACCTTTATCCGATCTAAAATCCAAATAAGCACTAAGCATATCCAAACCATATCCATTTTGTCCGGATTCGGGCCGGGTTACATGTATTAATCGGATAAATTTATAGATGTCTACAAGTCAAAAATTAATGCAAAAAAGGATAAGTAAATCTTTTAATTTACAAAAATGGTTTAAAAAATTATAAAAGGAAAGAGCAAGATTAAATGAAAAGAAAGAGACTTTACTTTATCTTCCATACGATTCTTATTAATGATCTTATATACCAATGCATTGGCATCCCAAATTTATAGAGTTATTGGTTTACTGGGTTTGGATACAAGCATAGTTAAATTCATAACCAATAAGATTTTTAATATAAATTTTAAATCCAAAGCCAACCCAATATTAGTAATGGATCTAAAATTACTATCCAAACCCAAAATTTTGAATTGGGTTCAAGTCGGATTAGTGTGTTACCTAACTCCATTATGCCACCTCCTTGTGATATTCAGAAGTTACCTTAACCAGGGGCAATTTTGGAAACCCAACAAATTTTGGGAAACCCAACAAGTTACCTTATCATCCATGTTACTCCAATTATGGCCTACCATTATGCCCAATAATTAGGCCATTTTTACGCCGGCCCACGGTCCAAAGCTCCGAAGTTGAATGAGTCAACCTCCACCTTCCTCACAAAGAGCCATCAATGATGGGCAGTTACATATGATCTTGGCCTATTTTCATGGCCACTAATTCGATAATTAAGGCTTACTTTCATGGCCACTAATTCGATAATTATGACATACTTTCGTGGCGGTGGTTACTCCAAGGAGGCCACATTACTAGCTTGGAGGTTACAATGCAAGAGTGGGAGATATAAAAACTCCAGGAGAACATGGGAGGAGGGGGAGGTAAGACCCTACATTGAGGTTAGGGATGATAATGGGCATGCCCAAAGCCCGTTTGGGCTTCCATTTGGGCAGGCCCTCTACCATCCCTTCATGGAAGAATGTGTAAGAAAGATGCCCTCTACCATACCATCTTTCTTACACATTCTTTTATGAAGGGATGGTAGAGCGCCTGTCCAAATGGAAGCCCAAACGGGCTTTGGGCATGCCCATTATCATCCCTAATTAAGGTATCACCATACTCCGTACCCTTCCACTTCATATTTCTTCCTCCATAGCTCGGCATGACGATGATCAAACGACCTCCCTATAGGTCGGACCTAGCCGCCCCGAGCCCCTTTTTAGTCATCCACATACTTAAGCCTCGGAGGGGATTTGGTCGAGGCTCAGACCCGACCCTCTGATGACTTTTTCGATGTTGCAAATCAATGAAGATAGCACATAGTTAGCTTGGGCTTCAACCAATTAGCTTAGACTTAGCTCTCCCCGACCCGGGATCGCCTTTCTATGGGTCCCCGCTCCTCTGCGGATGAAGTGCCCCGTCACCGGAGACGTCCTCGTCGGCACCCCTTACTATGCGATGGATTTATCTGTTAACGGCTGGCACCGTCTGTAGAAATCAGAGTCAACATCCCCGTCACTTTCTAGTATTAATGATGTCGATTCATCCCACCAATCAAGAGCGTGAAAGGCCAATTCCTGAGGGGGCAACATAAGCCAAAGTGGCGTCTCCCAGCGGATCTGAGTTCATCCCCTCATGGATAGCTCTCGCCACAATATGTGACTTTAGGGCAGGGTCATCTCCCTCTCCTCTCGTCCAACTCCAACTCGGGGTCGATCCCGACGAAGCTTAATGGCATGTTGAGCCTCCAGAATCATTTGCTTAACTCCAATCATCTCTCCGAGCCGACACCACCGCCTTTGGCCAATCTTTCTGTGTTGCGGGTCCTCTGCCTTCAAGACATCCTCCACCTGAATATGGACTGGGTGGCCAATCTTCGACACATGGTGATGACTATAGTTTCGACGCTCTCCTCCTAAAGATGGTCACCGAAAAGCGACCGGCTGATGTCACCTTTCACGGGGGCTTTACGTTGCAAGAATAGGTGAGGAGCAAGTACTCATACAACATAGAGCCTCTCACACACATGTTCAAGAGACTGGCCGCTATCAAATGGCTCCATATACTACAGGAAACTCAGTGACGACGTCGCAACAGAGATGATCGAGCTGGGTCTCGTCTGCACGCGCTTTGCCCTTGCAATGAGGCCCACCATGGTTGATATCGCACATTAGATGGCCCATGTCCTCTACATGAATGGGCTCACTCTCATCACTGGAGCAGTTTCGAATCGGCGGTAACTCGTTCATGATCGGCAGAATCCCACAGCCAAGCTCTCCTTGTCAGAGCTTGGGCCACCTAAGCCGAGCAAGCCATCTCCGAATATTCTGAGCTTGCCGAGCTCCAAGCTATGAGGGTGTCAACCTCCCTCCGAGCTTCAAGCCATGTCTAAGCTCCAAGCTCGAGCAAGAAGTCCAAGTGTTGAGCTCCACGGCCATCTCCTCAGGCTCTTCAATAATCTCTTGCCTGAGTGTTGGTGATCACATCCTTGAGATGTACTTATTTGCCGCCGGCCAGTTCATGCTTCCAACGACAGCAACGACAGAGGGGCTCGAGTCATCAAGCGGATGTGGGTGCGTGACACCGGTGCCCATAAAGATTACCAGCTCATCATCGACAAAAGGCCTAGAGATTTGGCGTGGCAAAGTGTAACATCACAATATCACTTTTTTGTCATTATACCCAAGCTTGACCTTACTCCTCCCTCCAGCGATTGAGCGCAAGGCTCCTCCTGCCGAAGTATCTCGCCAAGCTCTATAGCGCGAGCTTGTAACTAAGCAGGGCATCAAATGTCGTGCTACAGAGCTGGGCCGGAGACAATGATATTTGGGACCTCCGTCGAAACTCCCATGCCCCTTCATCGAATCTCCGAGCAGGTCGAGCCTGGGACCGACGGGCGAGTTTCTCCTTTCATGCCGAGCTGCACCATCTGAACTTGGGATCGAAAGGATACATACTCTGTCCGAGCATGGACCGGACGGACGAGCTCCTCTATATGAGCCCCTTCATCCGAACTCCAACCTCCGAGCTCCGCCCGAGCCCTGTCCGAGCTCCCAGTCAAGCTCGACTGGCCTCTCCAAGCAATCCATGTCCATGCCCGAGTTCCCAGCCGAGATTGAGCGGCCTCGCCGAGCAGTCCATGTCCAAGCCCGAGCTCCCAGCCGAGCTCGAGCGGCCTCGCCGAACAGTCCTTGTCCAAGCCCGAGCTTCCAGCCGAGCTCAAGCGGCCTCGCCGAGCTCCAAGCTTCCGAACGTGAACCCTCTGCCGAAAAACCTACATGCCGAGCTCTTTTGCTCGGAGACGAGCTGCCCTGTTAAGCTGGAGGGTCCTTCGCTCGTGCTGCTCATGCCAAGTTTGGGACCCGTTGGAACTCTCCTTTTCCTGCTATGCTCATCGCATGCAGCCTTTATCGCCGACGCCTATGACCACCGTTGCCGCAGAGCACATGTGTACACCACCGGACGTGCTCCGAATTGTCACTTGATGCTCACACGCTGCTGCTTTTGCTACGACAACCAAATCCTATGTACTCACAACATGTTCAAAGAAATCCCTCACCAAAAATCTGAACACATTGGATCCCCACTTCACTGCTCGAGCTATATATGGCACGATTTTCACAAACTGCTATGCCAAGCTTTATGGGCTCTTTGTTCGAGCTACTCACACCAAGTTTGGGACTTTATCGGAGCTCCTTGCCTTGCCAAAGCTCCTTGCCTTGCTGATTTGCCTCTGTTCGAGTTGGCCGATTGTCTTAACGTGAGCTCGAAGGCCATGTCGATGACCGCACCACGACGACCACGACGTCGAATTCATCACACAGGCTCAAACTGTCGAGCTATTGCCGATCCAATGAAGTCGCTATAGCCGAGCTTGCGGGGCTGCCGACCCATTTTCTCACTTGCAGTCGACGTTTTAGTCCAAACATCTGACGCTTAAGACAGAGATCTCCAACCCCCATCTCTGCGCTGCTCTCCTTCAATCGAAGCAAACATTATGATCTCCAATCTCAGTGTCCGGATCGATCGGGATCGGGCAGAGATGCAAGATGACTCCGATTGTCGCAGCAAGAGGATCGATCGAGGGGGTGAGCGAGGAGCTCGATGCGATGGCAATGGGAAACATGTGTTTGGTTTTAGCTCGCAGATGAATTGGTACGCGACGACTTTGACTGAGTCCGACCTTCCTCTTGCCGAGCTTCCCAAGCTATGGAAGATGTTAAATCATTTTTTCACATGTCATCTCTTTCCATCCATACTCCCAAAACAAACAAAGAAAAACATAATTTAAAACAAGGGGCAACTTTTTTATCTGGTCTCTGTTGCTTACAATTCTTGTTTTAACACTTTGTTTTTCCTCCTACCGATGAGCTGGATTGAGAGATTTTGAGCTTAGGACAGCCATGTAGGACGCTTGGCAGGCCAAATGTAATTCCACGTGGACTTCCATGCAATCGGTCTTGCCAATGTCCTTCTCGCTGGTGCCAACTCCGCCTCTGCTTCTGACGTAGCCGTCCACATTAGCGAATCGGATGGAAAAGAATCTCCATCAAGTTTATCATCCCATTGTCATGCAATGGAGGGACAAAAACGTTGCGGTGGGGAATGCGTCTGACCTACCAACCTATCCACGTCGACCTATCCGGAGGCGATGATGACCTATACACGACAAGAATGACCTACACATGGTGAGGCTGACCTACCGACCTATCCACGCCGACCTATCCAAGGTGAGGATGACTTATCCAGGTGGACCTGCACAAGAGGAGGCCGACCAAAAACCTGGACGACCTATCTAGGCTAACCTACCCAGGAGGGGCCGACCTATCTAGGCCAACCTACGCAAAACTAGGCCGACCGACCCAGGAGGGGGCCGACTCATGCAGCCCGACCTACGTAGAGCTAGGCCGACCGACACAGTAGGGGGTCGACCAATCTAGGCTGACCCATCTAAACCGACCTACCCAGGAGGACGACCTATGCAGGATCATCAGTTCAGAACGGCCGATGCAAGGGGACCAGTCCAGGATGGTCTATGCATGACGACCAGTTTAGAACGACCCATGCAGAATGACATATCCAGGATGACATACATTGTAACTACCATCTGAGCTCATCGAACAGTTTGGACGAGTTATTATTGGTAAAACAAAACCAACCAAGCAAACTCTTCCGTTCATTTTGGTTTCTGTTTTACTAAGCTAACATATTCTTGATGAGTTGACATATCTTCGACAATTGTACCTCAATAGGTCATTTGATCAGTATTTTTCCCACTTTACTAAAATGTGTAGGCACACTGATCAGCTCAGAACACCTCGCGAACGACTCAGCTATACGATCGGGGGCCACCACTTCGCGGGCCGAGCTAGTTATACGATCGGAGATGACCTTTCTTTACCCTCGCGGGCTACTCGGCATCAGCTCAGAACACCTCGTGGACGACTCGGCTATACGATCAGGGAGCCACCCCCTCATGGGTCAAGCTGGCTATACAATCGGGTATGACTTCTCCTTACCCTCCCGCGGACGACTCGGCTATACGATCAGGGGGCCACCCCTCGCGGGCCGAGCTGGCTATACGGTCAGAGATGACCTCTCCTTACCCTCGCGGACGGCTCAACTAAACGATCGAGAGCCACCCCCTCGCAGACCGAGCTGGCTATACAGTCGGGATGACCTCTCCTTAACCTCGTGGACGGCTCGGCTATACGATCGGGACCACCCCTGCGCGGGCCGAGCTAGCTATACAGTTGAGTATGACCTCTCATTACCCTCGCGGACGGCTCGGTTATACGATCGGGGGCCATCCTCTCACGGGCCGAGCTGGCTATACGATCGGAGATGACATTTCCTTACTATCCCAGGCTACTTGGTTATACGATCGGGGGTCACTCCCTCATGGGCCGAGCTGGCTATACGATTAGGTATGACCTCTCCTTACCCTCGCGAGCTACTCGGCTATACGATTGGGGGCAACTCCCTCGCGGGCCGAGTTGGCTATACGATTGAGGATGACCTCTCCTTACCCTCGCGAGATGCTTGGCTATATGATCGAGGACCATTGCCTCGCAGACCGAGCCATCTATAAGGTCGGTGATGACTTAGAAGACCGAGCAGGCTGGTCAGTTATACGATCGAGGGCCAATCCCTCGCGGGCCGACCCAGCTACAGATCGGGGGTCATATTTTGAAGACATCAAATTGCTCGGTTATAAGTCGAAGGGCCACTCCTCTCGCCTGCTGAATTGCCTTTATCTCGGCTATAAGCCGAGGGGCTACTCCCCTCGCCAGCCAATCCAACTATCCAACCAGAGTTACTTCTTTTTCATGCTTATCATATCACTCGATCTCAATCTTTGTAGCGGTTGAGCTCAGACGATGGGGGCCACTGTTACTCCAATTATGGCATACCATTATGCCCAATAATTAAGCCAGTGTTACGCCGGCCCACGGTTCAAAGCTCCGAATTTGAATGAGCCAACCTCTACCTCCATCACAAAGAGCCATCAATGGTGGGCAATTACATATGATTATGGCCTATTTTCATAACCATTAATTTGATAATTAAGGCCTACTTTCATGGTACCTAATTCGATAATTATGGCCTACTTTTGTGGTGGCGGTTACTCCAAGAAGACCACATTACTAGCCTGGCGGTTACAAGGCAAGAGATAGAGATAAAAACTCCAGGAGACCGTGGGAGGAGTGGGAGGTAAGACCCTACATTGAGGTATCACTGTACTCCATACTCTTCCACTTCATATTTCTTCCTCCATAGCTCGGCGTGACGGTGATCAAATGACCTCCATATAGGTCGGAATTAGCCGTCCCGAGCCCCTTTCTAGTCATCCACTGACTTAAGCATCTGAGGGGATTTGGTCGGGCCCAGACCCGACCCCCTGACGATTTTTCCTATGTTACAGATCTACGAAGATAGCACGAAATTAGGTCGGGCCTTAACCCAATAGCTCAGACTTAGCTCTCCGCAACCCGGGATCGCCTTTCCGCGGGTCCCCGCTCCTCTGTTGATGAAGCGTCCCATCACCGGAGGCGTCCTCGTCGGCACCCCTTACTGAGCGATGGATTTGCCCGTCTACAATCCTTCTCTATTCCTCTCTTGTTGAAGAAGTTGAAGAAGATAAAGAAGTAGAAGATGAGTTAGCAATGGGGGTGGGGGTAGAGGCGGCATCACGGAGTCCTATCGCATACTCATCATATTCATCTTCTTCTCCTCGAACGTTGACCACAGCGAGTACGATCTTGCATGAGGCGACGCGACAACAGCGGTCAAAGAATTGCATGTCGTTCCGCCACCGGATGGACCAACGGGGGAAACAAAGAGTTGACATGAGTGATCAGAGAGCAAAAGAGGGGGACATGAGAGGTTGGATTTGAGACACGTGTAGATGCATTGAGAGTGGAATGCGTTGCAGCAAGATGGGAGGCGGCGGAGCTCGTTAGCAAGCAGGAATGACGAGGTATGTGGTGGGGGGGAAGTAAACAGTTTGCATGGCAAACTAATAAATTTTGAATGGAACTGGAAAATAAATAGGACGTGTGTGAACAATTCGGGCTGTCTGAAACCACTCCCACAAACCCTAGGTTAACAAGTTCCCGAAATGCCCCCGTTATAGAACTCGAGGCATTCACGCGTGCCTACAACTTGAAATAATGAAATTGCAAGTTCTAATTTTCCCAAAATAAAATTAATGAAAAAAAGGAAAATTTTATGGGAGTTGCTATGCGCACGTACCGAATTGCTCGCGCGCACAACCATTATTCTCAAGTTTGCCATTACAAAATTACACCACTTTTACCCCAGTCGCACTTAGCGGTTGTGCGCGACGAGTAAAAATCCACCGCCACCGCGGCTTTGCTCAGCGCGCACAACCGTTATCCCCGATGAACCCCTCTTTTTGGATTCCGCGAAAGACGACGACGATCGCCAATGAACCCCTCTTCACGGACGATCGACGATCGACCCAAAACGAGGAACCCAAGACGACGACGATCGACGATCTCCGATGAACCACTCTTCGCAGACGATCGACGATCGACGATGAACCCAAAATGAGGAACCCAAGACGACGACGATCGACGATCACCGATGAATGGGGCTCTATTGCAGACGAGGGCTCTATTGCATTTAACTTGGGTTCTATTGCAGACGATCAACGAGGACTCTATTGCAGACGAACAAGGCTCTATTGTTACTTAATCGTTGCCCTAGGCCGGACATTGTTGCTCGGCGGCCGGGCCGACGGTGTCATCGTGGCCGGCAGTTCGCATTTTGCTCACCGTGCACAACGGTGACAGTTTAGGGATTAATTTTTGTCGTGCGCGGATGAGAAATTTTGAATGACAAATTTGTAAATTAGTCGAACTCTGGTCGTGCGCAGAGCAATTCGGTACGTGTGCGTAGCAACTCCCAAATTTTATTTTAAAAAAATTTCAGTTAGAAGAAAGATGACGTGTCACCTCCTCCCGATCTAAAGGAGCGTCTCTAAACTTCCCTAAAAATAAGAAAAAGTTTTTAAAAACTGGATTAAAAATATAGAAAATAGATCTTCCTTTGGAAAAATTGAAATCAATGCGTGTTCAATATCCACTGTAACAATCAAGAAATTGATTAAACTGTAGCAGTTTCATTGATTAATTGCTCAATAAATAGACAGTAATTAACGAAACCTACGTTGATGTAGAGAGATGACGTTGGATCGAGCTCCTGACGAACGAGGGTGCCCATAGAAATGTAAGGGACCTGAAGGATCTCAGCCAATCGATTCGCGTACACATGCTTCTTGGCTCCACGTGATCCCATGAACACCCACTGCACTCCTCTCCCCTCCATCTCCCCCCACGTCGCCATCGCCACCTTCGCCGCCGACCTCCGATCCCTAACGCTCTCTTCTTCAAATTCCCACTCGCTGTCGTACTCGGCGGCGGCGGCGGCCGCCGACATCGACCGGGCCGATAGTGGCGGCGCGATCTGCCATATAATGGATCGGAAGGCGGTGCGAGAGATAGATCGAGCCATGGCGGCGATCGATTCTGCTCTGTGTAATTTGTTGTGAAAAGGGGGCTTCTCTTTTCTCTCCTCTTTTGAGAGCAGCAGCCACAAGAGGAGAGAAAGGGTTTTGGGGTTAGGAACTCTATAGCGCATGATATGGCGTGAGCAAGTATCCCTGTGATTTCCGTTATTTACCGTTGTACCAGTGTGTTTGTGTGGCTGAGGTGGGGCAGGGTGCCGCATGGAAGAGGACGGTTGGAGGGTTAAAATGGGAAACATGAAATTTGAATGGTCGGAGAAATTTTTGTGTGGTTTATATCGTGGTTATTGGGATCAAGGGGATCATAATACATGGGCGCGGGTGCAAAAGTGAAATTTTTGAAGGGGTTTGCTAGTAGCTTATCCCTGGTTGTTGAGTTCACGTACCACTTATTTACAGGTTTGTCTTTAAAAATATTTTTTTTGATTTCACATAACACTTAATTACAAGTTTGCCATTAAATTGTTGTGTTTTTAGCATATACGTCCCTTAAATCATGCATGTTTTGATATACATCACTTAAATCTTCGTATTTACTCATAAGTCCCTCAAATTTGAAACGTTAACCTTAATAGTCCATACATCCTGTTTTCTATTAAAAAGTTATATTAATTAACGCTTAAATAATGATTATAGTTAATTAATTAAGAAATTTAGTTTAATTAATCATTAACCCCCCAATTAACAATTAACCATCCCCACTCGAAAACCTATGAGGCGGCGCCATCGCCTCCCCCCCCCCCCCCGAAAATTGGGCGAGGGGGCGCAGCCCCATCCCCATCCCCCTCAAACGAGGAAGAGGGTGAAGGGGCGCCACCGCCTCCCCACAGGAAACCCAGACCCAACTCCTAATGAAAAATTAACACTTAATCTAACGGAATATTTCCATTCCGTTAGATTTTAACAGAAAGTTAGAGAAATGGACTATTAAGTTTACAAGTTCAAAATTTAAGGGACTTACGAGCACATACGAAGATTTAATGGATAGATAACAAAATACGCAAGAGTTAAGGGACAGATATACTAAAACCCCTAAATTGTTTCATACAGTTGACGGTTGGTGAGTGGAACAGCGACGACGCCAGCCGTGTTTCGACGACAACAATCAAACAGCGATCTCGAACCCAACGCTATTTACTTTTACGAATAGAGCTCGATTGCAAGCCTTCGCCTTCATTCCTGAAAACTCCACCTTCTTGCGAGCCAGCGAAAAAAAAACATTTGAAGGTAGAAGGAAAAACGGAAGAAAAAGCTGAAATTTGAGCTCCAATCATCTTCACCTCCCAACTCAGTCAATAGAGAACGGCAACGACACATTGATTAAATACATCTGATCCGCCGCTGAATCTGTCTCATCTGACGACGACGACTTCTCGACAATGCTGCCCCACTAAATCGAGAGCCTTTGCATGAGATGTGAGGAAAACGAAAAGAGTTGCAAACCTTTTAATTTTGTTATCCGATCAGATTTCCACTTGCGTTTGTTCCATCATCATTAGCTATTTTCCTATTCATCACGGCCGGCATCGTCGTCATCCCTCTCCACTGCCATCGCCCGTCGGAAACAATTTAAGGTCAAACTTGTAAGTAAGTGGTCCGTGAACTCAACAATAGATTTTTAATGTCAAACTTGTAAATAAGTGGTCTGTGTTCTAATATCAATTTCCTTTTTGAAAGAATAAATAATGCGCTTAGCAACTTTTAAAAATTAATATAATGTGTTTAGAAGCATAGTGTGAGTAGAACTGTAGAAGCAACATTCACTAATCAGCCTGTTCTTTTGCCAAGAATAGGGGTTGGAATAGGAATAGAAACACTATTCATGCACTATTCACCCTATTCCAAGTTTGTATTCCAAACGGTTGTTCTTTTGGGCGTGGAATAGAATCCTACGTGGCTATTCCAATTTGGTAATGATGAGTACTTTTGTATTCCAAGCTTTTTGCTTGGAATACAATGGAATTTTTGGAATGGTGGGCCCCACTCTCACATCTCTATCTATCTCTCTCCTCCAACTCATTCCCGTTCCACTTTTTCATACCAACTCTCCAATCTCAAAAGAACACAAGAATAGAATGCGGACCCCACTTTCTATTCCAAACCCCACTTTCTATACTCTATTCCACCCAAAAGAACACAAAACTTCATTTTCTCTCTCCTTCCCCTATTCCATTTTTCCTATTCCCGCAAAAGAACAGGCCCTAAAGCATCGCTAGAATCGGACGGCGGAACTCGCGTTGGACTGAACGGCCCCCGTCAACCAGCTCCTCAGGGCCAGGCGCCTGCTCGAAGAAGACACGGAGGCCATAAAAAGGGAGGGAAATAGAGAGGGGGACCAAAAAATATCCCTAAAACCCTAAACCCTCGGTGTTATAGAAGAGAATGTCTTCTCGTCATTCAAATACATCAAAATTTTCGGAAATTACTTGAGATCATTTGTTTTATTCCCTATCCAATTGCTAATCACCTATCCTCTCTTCTCCCCTCCTCACCCAATCGAAGATTCTGTTTGAAATCGAGCGATGGCGAGGATTATTCGGCGCTTTTGTCTGAGGCGAGCACTCGTACTGCATGAGGTCATTACAAAAACCCCATTTTGACGATTTTGACGAAAGGTTCTTTTAATTTCTATTTTATTGTTGCGTAGAGATGTTGAAGATAGTTTGATTTGCATGTGAAGCTTTTAATTTTAACTTGTTTGGTATATGTGTGGTTTATGAAGAAAGGTGAAGGTTTTATTGACAACGCATATGGAACTGGAATGATGATAGAGAGTGTTTGATTATTCATGTTTTGATGTATAAACGGGAATAATGAGTTGAAATTTCAATTAGGTCAGAGTAGTCTTTACTTCAGTATATCAATAGATTGATGATTTCCCCCCCCAAGTAGGCGTGTGCGTATGTTTTAATTTTATTTTTCTGAAAGGGAGTTGCTTGGTGCACCAACCGTTTTACTCGCGCGCACAATTGATATGCCATTTATTTACAAGTTTGCCACTCAGAATTACTCACCGCATACAACCATTCGAAAATGCCAAAAAATACCACTTCTGTGTGCGGTGAGTAAAATACACGACTGCCGGCGGGCGGCGATGCCGCTTCCTCCGCAGATCTCCCCAGCCATGTCGCCCTTCGCCGCTCCATCATCCAACCTCCCCAGCTCCTCTGCTGCCCCATCATCCGCCGACCCTGCCCCGCCTCCTCTGCCGCCCTCTGTCGTCGCCTCTCTTCATCTTCCCCAGCCCCCGCCGTCGCCTCCTCCCCCTCCTATGCCCCATACACCGACCTTCCCAGCCCTTCTGTCACCCACTCCTCTGACTAACCAGCCTCTCCCCCTCTGTCAACCCCTCCGCCAATTGTCTTCATCTTCCCCAGATCCCTCCACCGCCCCTTCTCATCCATCGCCCTCTCCGACGTACTCCCCAGCACCTCCCCAACCGCTCCGTCCTCTGACAACCCAGCCTCTCACCCGGACCCTCCGTCGCGCCCTCATCCGACCTCCCCTGCCCCCTTTGACTTCCCCCGCCCTATCGCCAATTCCAAATCCTAAAAACTCGTCGGCTGAGGACGGGGGAGGTGACGAGTGTAAAAGAGGTTTAAATTTTTAATGGCAAATGTGTAAATATGTGGTTTTGTGCTCGAGTAAAATGGCAGGTGCGTGAAGCAACTCCATTCTGAAAAGGTATTTTGCATGCTAAATGTAGGATCAGTAAAATGGCACTACATACAGCAGATATGGGTTAATAGTGTTTTCAATAACAACATAGAAATTTATAAAGTTACTAATAAATTTGAAATATAGATTGAATAATATGAACTACAATATTACATGATAGGAGAAATTATAAATGAGATAATTTGTAATCAATCACAAACACCAAGCTGTATATTAGTTCGGTCCTTCAGACCTACACCATTTCTCAAACTAGTCCGCTTTAGAATTTTCACTAAAACACTATTGCTCACAATACGAAATCAATTTTTACAACTTGACACCCCACTGTTATTAATTGTACAGCAATCTCTTAATTCACAAGAGATCACGTGCAAGAAAAAAATTGAAAGATTACAATCTTCTATTAGCATTGTGTGATCAATGTAAGTGATATTTATGTAGGTTAGGAGACAATTATTGTTCAATAATGGATAGTTAGAAAGATCAAAACTTTAGAATTTTTTCAAGTATTTTCCTTAAAGAAACTCAAAAAATATGATTTGTTTTTAATAGAGAATGGATTGGATGTGTATATATATGCATGAAATCCAATTTTCAAATGATTCAAAAAAGTAGCCGGTGTAACTATTTTTAACGGACAAATACGTGAAGATCAACAACTATAAACTACCTGAGTAGTATACTAAAACATTATATTATTTGACTATTCCATTGTAATAGTAAAATACTCTGTATTAGTTAACTAAAAAAATTATTAGTTGACTAATAAAGTGCAATTTAGAATAAACTAGTTTTGTATTGATCGATGAATAAGCTAATTAGTCAACTAACTAGTTCAAAGTAGGATTATCATATACATTGGATTAGTCGAGTAACAAATAGATTGGTTGACCAATCAAGATGAATACGAACTTAAGAAATATCAAATGTGTATCAATCGACTAGAAAGATTTATTATTCAACTAATAATAAAGTATATATGTAAAAACTCAAGAACTAGGTAATATTAATTCGAAATTGGTTTGAGGGATAATTCTAAGGTAAAATACCTATGATTTATGATAGCGTGTGTGTGTGAGATCAAGGTTAAATACAAAGAATTAAAAATAAAATAATTAATCGAATACCAATTATCCACAAATTGAGTACTTCGTTGAAGAACTTGAAGGCATATCATTTATTCACGTTTTGTAACCTTATCACTATGATCATATGTTTTATGTATGTTTTATACAAAGCTGTGAAATATGTTAGCATAGATAATGTGGTTGTTGGGGAGATACTAATATCCAACACTAAATGCCATATAAGAAGGGGGAAGTAGGATTACAATGAAAGAGATAGGGAATAGGAATTGGAGGGTAACTAGGAGTCAGGTGGATCACATAGCTACAATGAATATTCTGTCATTTCTATATTTCAACAATGGTATACGAATTTTTCCGGTCTGTATAGTAATTTTAGTAATTTGTGGCAAGTTACTATGATTTTTAGTGGAGATTAGGCACACTCAGATAGGTGGCCGAGTACAACATGAAGCACAAGCCTTAAAATAGCAGCAACACACGATTAAACTAACAGTGTAAGCTGTTTCCGCTGAACTCAGGTAGGGAACATGCCTCACGTTCTCATAGAATGGCTCATTCCATGTACAAAAGGATACATATACATTGTTTCATTGTAATGCTGCTTGGGGTATGGAGCCTTCTTTGAAATCATGAAAGTGGAGGAGATTACTTCCAACCGTAGTCTATATCTGGACCGTCATTTTATAGACGAGTCTTCCAGTTTCAATTAAAGTTATGACTCTTTTTGTTGTATTTTTCACTTTAAGGCACCGTCAAAAGGAACTACGATTTAGATTGTACTTGGATGAACTATCTTTCTTTCTTTCACCACTGGCTGTTTTTTTGAATTAAACTTCAAATATGTCATGCATCGCTTTCCGAAATACGTGACAGTTTTAGATGAATTGCATGTCATATTGTTAATCAGTAAAAACAATATAGCCAATAGCAGATACTCGTATAAAATTCAAATTTTGGTTTATTAAATAAAAATTAATGACTCTACATACAAAATAAATACATTAAATACATCCACTCATAACGTACTCACTTAGAAGCCTACGTTATTTGCAGAAAATCAGTATCCTTCTCATAAACAGGAGTCTCGTAATCTTGGTCAGCACCTACCAACACAACAAAACATGGGACCACTAGCTTAGAATAAATTCACAATAATTTTAAACTTCAGAATTTAAACAGGACATGTGTGTATGACCGAAATAAAGTATGAAACAAAGTATATATAAGGTGACAACATGATAAAATAAAGACATGAATGTAAATTAGTTAACAATTTAAGTCTATGTTATAAATGTTTTAGTCCAGGTGAATGCATCAACTATACTAATTCTAAGCCGCGACTTATATAAGAGAGTATGATAAACAACCCAAATATCATCTTGTACCACGAGACACGCACCCGAGCCGAGTCCAAACAGAAACATAAAGGAGACTCAAAAAACATCCGATGGTACTAATATGGGTCCAAACGAAGCATTAATGAGATCCGATTGGATTCACGATGCGGTATTGTAATTCTATCAGTTATAATCAAAAGTATGGCTTCAGTTGTTCTTGTATACACACTAATATAAGTTACCCCAAAACTCAGTGAGTCTGAATGACAAGTGGTTGTTTAAGGTTATACAGTTTCAGTGTCAATGTTGGTGTTGTTTCAAATGATGTTCTAAAGTCAAGTTGTCATGTTGTATCTGAGTTTCATATCTTAAAACTATAGCAACAAGTATCTGTCCATGTATCAATGGTGATATAATCAATTCCTTTATATGAGAGTGATTACTCTAGCATGCATCATATAGATGTAAAAAAGAAGAACAAATCTCTTAACAAGTCTAATGGGCCACGTCATTATTAGCATATATGGTTGGAATGTTATGTATTCCAATTCCAGTCTAAGTTCGTGATTTCCAACAGTTTAAGAGCCAACATATAAAGAAGTCTACTTTTCCAACAACATGCCACACAATTCATTATCTAACGAGTCCGATAAACCCACAATATGTTATACATGGGAATACCAATTTACTTCAAGTACATATTCAATATAACCCAACCCAACCATATATCTTAATTGATGGCAGAAGTATTATATAATCATTTACATGCATAAAGAGTAATTCCACGATAGTTCATGTGGGGAGGGTCAACTTGTGGTATCAGAGGAAGCCTCATTCTCGATCATTCTAAGGGTCAATTCCAATTTCACATGCTTACCATTACTACAATGTCATCAAGAGATGATTTTCCGTTCCCAACAATAATAATAGGCATAAAATTAACATGATCCCAAAATATTTTCATAATTAAAACCCAAATATCTAACAAAATCTCGAAGCTATTAAATCCAACAAAACCCAAGTAAAAGGCCGCACCAATTAAAATACAGGGCAACGCCCTTGGGCCAAACTGAAATAAGGGCCAATTACCCATGTGTCACATGGAGCAGGGGCCAGAAGGCCACGAAGCAGGGGAGCCAAGAACCAAGGGGGAACAGAGGCAGTGCCAAAAGGCCACGACAGTAGGGGAGGCAAAACCTCAAGAAGACGCAAAAAATGGAACATCATAGGGCCAACACCAAAAATTACATAAGTACATCAACATTACATAACTCATATCCCAAAAAACATTGCAATCCCTAAACAACCCTACATAATACACATTAAACTCAGTTTACATCATAGCTACAAGAGGGAGGAACCCTCACAAAGATAATAACCCAATTTAAACCGAAATTAGAATCGAAGTAAATTTACCGTTCACAGACGTGCCTTGCCGCCGTACTGTCGAACGGTTGCGGCTGCTCACCAAACGAAGATGGCAAAAAACGAGAATAACCAAGTCTCCATCCTGAAATCCGATCACCAACCGAAACTGAAAATATTTGAGAGAAGAAAAATCGTTTTTTGCAATCAACTTTTAAAATCAAAACAGTAAACCCTTAAATAGAAGAGCATGTTGAGCTGTATGGATACATAACACACATGAAAGTTAAATGAGACAGTATATCTCAGAGATCGGCAGCCACAATTGGGGTTACTTACCTTAGGGTTGCGAAGGATGCGAAAAATAGAGAAAAGATTTACGGTGGTTGAGGGGCAGCCAGCGGCCGACGCCGAATCAATCACGCAGGATAGAGGAAATCAACATACGTCATGGCAAATTCTTCACGGTTTTAGGGGGTTTGTCGAGAGAGATGCTCGCCTGTGATGAACATTGAGTGGAAAGGGGAAATGATCGATCGGTGGGCTCAGGTGCATGCAAGGCTGAGGGAAATAAAGGGTTGTGGGCCATGGGCTAGCGGTTGGGCCGAGGAAAGAAAGGAAAAAAAGAAAAAGAGGGCGGGCTTGCGTGGGCTGTGCTGTGGAGAAAAGAAAGAGGGAAATAAAAAGAAAAAAGAAAAAAGGAAAGGAGAAGAAAGAAAAACAAAAAAGATTTGAAAAAATACTCTTAAAAACGTGGAAAAATTTGCAAATAAATTACTGGAATTAATATGTAAAATACATGGTATTACGTCCTATCTACCTTACCAAAACTTCATCCTCAAAATTTCTCAAAAGAATGTGCTGATATCAAGATGCAGCAATAACTGACATCATCATCAAAGAGGTGGGGGCGTTCGTCTCTGTTGATGCCATCGTGTAGGCTTGGTTGGTGGTTTTGGGGCATCTGCTGATAAGTCCCTGTTGAGGCGGAAGAGATCGATCCTGTTGACGGTTGCTGATTGTAGTTGTCTTGTCGACCTGTCTGAGGCAGTCCCTAATGTAGTGCTTAGACGCACCGTAGATAAAGCATAGCTTGTTCCAACGACAATAGTCTCTCAACAGTCTCTCCTAATATGTCCTGATCGCTGGTAGTGGTCGCATACCACATGTTGCTGAGTTGGAATCACTGCCTTCTTGAAGTGCGTGGCATGTTCCGTCTGTAGAGCTGGCTTCCTACGCTTGACGGTATGAGGGTTCAGTGGTGGTACCGAGAGTTATCGGTTTGGCTCTGTTACTACCGCCAGAGGTGGCGAAAGAGGTCGTCTCAGATGGACAACTAAAAGCTGCGCTCGTTCGAAATCACTCTCAACATACTCATATTGACGAGCTGCTGACATCACGGTAGCATGGGTGGTCAGAGCCACCCCAAATCAGTTCCCTTTAGATCTCAATGTTCAGACCCAGTTGAAAGCGTCTGGCTCGAGTCAGAGAGGTTGTCACCATCTCTGGGGCAAATCTATTAAGCATGTGAACTCAACGTTGTATTGCTCCACTGTCATGGAGCCTTGTTTTAGGTTCGTGAATCTAGCATGCAGCTCCATCTCTTTTCCTTTGAGAGAAGAACTAGGCCTTGAAAAGTTTCTTGAATGTGTCCCATGTGATTGGTTGCTCTTGACGGCTCTTCTCCGAATTCCACCCAACTCTGGCTTCGTCAATCAGTTGCAGCTTCACCAAGTCCACCCATGAATCATCCGAAATCCGTGCTGCTCAGATTATTCTCAGCGCCTCTTAGCCATTCCTATGTTTTCAGAGGCTCCTCTAATCCATTCGGACTTCTGGCGTAGTGCCCGAAACTGCGGAACTCCACCTTGCTGCCTTGGTTACCTCAGTAAAGCTTACCTCATCCTTCTGTTAGAAATTCTCTTGCAGAAAATTCCTCGGTATCTGGTGCATTATCGGTTCGGGGTTGGGCCTATATCTAGTGTCATTGGTCCCAGATCCTCTTGTTTCATCCTGGTTTCCGGCCGGAGTTTTTCTGTTAGTCGTAGTCGAGGAATTTTTTCTAGCATAGCCGCGGTGAGAGTTATTATTTTTCATTATGTATCCAAAGCGTAACAGTAGTTTTTTTAACAAGTATATCTTATGATACATCCTACTCAACCTATATTGTTCACGAGGTAGTCATTGTGGACATGCATTGGCCACCAAGAAAATATGTCATGCAACGCTTCCGGGAAAACGTGACAGTTTTACATGAATTGTAGGTCTTCCTGTTTACCAATAAAAACAATATAACCAATAGTAGAAATATATCAACATACTCGTATAAAATTCAAAATTTGATGTATAATATTTAAATTGCAATGTCTCCCGATACAAAAGAAATACATAAACTACATCCACTCACGACCTAATCACTCAGAAGTTTGCGTCCTACGCAGAAAATCAATATCCTTCTCGTAAACCGAAGTCTTCTTGTACTCCTGGTCAGCATCTAATAGTGCAACAAATAGGGGACCGATAGGTCAGAGTAAATTCACAATAATTCTAAAAATTGGAATTTAAATGGGATATATGCGCCTGACTGAAATGAAGCTGGAAATAGAGTATATATAAGGGGACAACATGATAAACTAAAGACATGAATGTAAATCAGTTATCAGTTTAACTCTATGTTATAAATGTTTTAGTCCGGATGAATGCAGTAACTATGCCAATTCTAAGCCGTGACTTATATAGGAGAGTACAATAAACAACCCAAAGGCTACCTTGTACCACGTGGGCATTTACCCATGCCGAGTCCAAACAAGAACATGAAGGGGACTTAAAAATCATTTTATGATACTAGTATGGATCCAAATGGATGCATGAATGAGACCCGATCGGATGCCAGATGCGATAGTGTAATTCTATCCGTTATAATCAAAAGCATGCTTCCAGCTGTTCCCATACACACTCTAATATAAGTTATCCTAAAACCCAATGAGTCTAAATGACAAGTGGTTGTTTAAGGTTGTACAGTTTTAGTGTCAATGTGGGTGTTGTTTCAAGTGATGTTTTAAAGTCAAGTTGTTATGTTGTTTTTGAGTTTCATAACTTAAAATTATAGCAACACGTGTCTGTCTTTGTATCAGTGGTGATATATTCAATTCCTTTATGGGAGAGTGATTATTCTAGCATGCATAATATAGAAGTAAAAAGGAGAACAAGTCTCTCAACAAGTCTAAGGAGCCACATCATCACCATGTATGGTTAGGATGTTATGTATTCAAGTTCCATTTTAAGTTCATGATTTCCAACAGTTTAAGAGCCAACATATCAAGAAGTCTACTTTTCCAACAATATGCCACATGAATCATTATCTAACGAGTCCGATAAACCCACAATATGTCATACATGGGAATACCAATTTACTTCAAGTACATATTCAATATAACCCAACCCAACCATATATCTTAATTATGATACGATTATCACCTATGAGAGGAGGCGCAAGAAGACGAAGGAGTAATTGCTAGGCGCATCGACGATTTGGGGGAAGATTTTCTTTATGCATTATTAGTTTTGTTTTTGTTGTTGTACGCACCACGTCCAATCATTATATAAGTGATGGCGTGGGCTAGGGTTAGGTTATCGAATTCGTAGCCATCTTTTGACATTTCCTAGAGTTCTCCGAGGAGATCTAGAAGAGAGTTTAGGCTTTCCCTAGCAAAAGCTAGGAGAGGGGCCAACTCTCCCAAAATTGGCTACTTATCCCCTTTGTAACCATATTTCCCTATTTCCAATTCAATAAAAATCCCCAAATTCTACCAAATCAATCCTAGTCTGCATCAATTTGGTATCAGAGCTCTAATCCAATGGTAGCAACACGATCTTTTACGGCGAAATCTCTGGAGGAAAGGCTAGATGCGGAAATCGTCGAGAGGAAGAAAGATACGGCGGATCTCATCGAGAAGATCGCCGCGTCCAAATCTGAACTCAGATCTGAACTCAGATCTGATATGAAGGAGAATCTGGAGCAAATGAAGGAGATGCTCACCTACTTCATGGCCCAAAATCTCACCGCGCCTCAGATCTCACAATCGAAGGAAGGAGGAACCTCAGATCTGAATCACCAATCAGATCTAAGGGAAAAGGGAAGGCAACAATGATACCCGATCATGAGGGGGTGATCTTGGGAGGAGTAGATCCAGATCTGGATCTCGACGGCGACGACTGGCAAGAGGACCTCTCCGAAACCCTGGGGAGAGGTCCGAGGAAGAACAACTCAGGCGACGGCGACGAAAGGGACGCGCGGAAACCTCCCTGGGGGTGCCGACAGTCGACAGCCCCTAGGGGGCTCGCGGGAGGCGACTGACTCCCCCAGGGGTTCGCCGAGACTGGGCGACCCCGCAGGGGGGTCGCGGGAGCAGGGCGACCCCGCCTGGGGGCCGCCAAAGGCTGGCGGGCCCCAGACGGGGCCGCCGAGGGCGGGCGCCCCCAGGGGGCCGTCGAGAGACAGCGGGCCCGCCAAGGCACGCGCGGGCCCCTGACGGGCCGTGCGAATTCCGATGACCCCCCGCTCATCGCAGGGGGGATTTCGAGACCCGTGAGAGGCGCGCGCGGGGTGCGCGAGATCCGGAGTACTACGAGGACGATGATTGGGCCCCTGAAGGACGACGGAGAGCTGAGATGCATGAACCGGAGTACGAGGACCACATCCGCCACTATGAGGAGTATGAGGAGGATGAGCGGGCCAGGAGGGAGGATAGGAGATGGGAGCCGGAGAGGGGCAGATTTGGAGACCACCATCGCCAGCAGCGCGTGGATCGTTTTGTCGGGAGGGATCCACGTCCGGATGACCGCATACGGAAGCTCCAGATGTCTGTATTCGAGGGTAGTGATGCCACGGGGTGGATCTACAAGGCGGAGAGGTATTTTGAGATGGCCAGACTGACGGAGGAGGAGAGACTGCGTGCGGTTGCACTCTGTTTGGAGGGAGAGGCCCTGAATTGGTGGAGATGGAAGGAGCAGCAGAGACCTCTGAGGACCTGGGACGAGTTCAAGGATGCACTATTACATCGATTCCGAGGCTCTCAGGCGGGGGAGCTTATGAGCGCTGCATGCCTTGAGGCAGATGGGGACCGTGCGAGACTACATTAAGCAATATGAGGAACTCACTAGTAGAGTGCGCGGGATGCCTGCAGAGTCCCTAGAAGGGTTCTTCATGGATGGATTGAAACACACCATTAGGTCTGAGCTTCGCAATCTCAGACCTCGTGGACTAGAGGAGCAGATAGAGTTAGCACTGACGGTCGAGGACAGGTTGGCAGATGAGCGCCGCGCCAGGGGGCGTTTGGAGGACAGTTTTCACGACCACAAGCTGCCCCAGGAGGACAGTCAGGCGTTGCAGGAGGGGCCCCGGCAGGCGGAGGAAGACCTGGGGATGTGAGACCAGGGGGCCGTACAAGAGGATGTCAGATGCGGAGATGCGGGATCGTAGAGCAAATGGGTTGTGCTTCAAGTGCGACGAGAGGTTTACCCCAGGGCACAGGTGCCGCAACCAGGCCTTGCAAGTGTACGAGGTGTACGCTGAGGACTTGGAGGAGGAGCAGACAGGGGAGGAAGCGGCAGGGCCCGAGGACGGCGGACCTCTACTACTGGAGGCGGCCGAAGTCTCGTTTAGCTCCATTGCGGGGCTTACACGGGTGCACACCATGAAGCTGGCTGGTAGATTCCGAGACATGGACGTGGTGATACTGATAGATAGTGGGGCCACCCACAATTTCGTATCCCACAGGGTGATTGAGAGCCAGGGGATACAGCTGACGGAGACGGAGGGCTTCGGAGTCATGCTTGGGACCGGTGTGGTAGAGCAGAGTAGAGGCATCTGTCGGGACTTGATGGTGTCCATACAGGGAGCGGGTTCACCGGTGATTTCTTGCCCTTGACCCTGGGCAATGTCGACCTGATTTTGAGGATGCAGTGGTTGCAATCGCTGGGTAGACGAAATTCAATTGGAGACTGCTGCGGATGGAGTTTCAGGTGGACGGCAGGAATGTTGTACTCCTGGGTGATCCGAGTTTGTGTTGTTCGTCGGTGTCTTACAAGACCATGGCGAAGACACTCTAGGCGGAAGGAGGAGGGTTCTTGATTGAGCTACTAGGGTTGGTGACGGACGAGACCGCAGGGGAGACGGTAGTACCACTGGAGGTTAAGCAGCTATTGCAGCGGTTTGAGGGGGTATTCCAGCCACCCAGCGGTCTTCCACCGCCAAGGGATCATGAGCACGCTATTGTGCTTAGAGAGGAGGTGTCGCCCATTAGTGTGCGTCCATACCGATACCCCCAGGTGCAGAAGGATGAGATCGAGAAGCTGGTACAGGAGATGCTGCAGGCGGGGGGTCATCCGTCCTAGTGCTAGTCCTTTTTCTAGTCCAGTGCTGCTGGTAAAGAAGAAGGATGGCAGTTGGAGGTTTTGTGTCGATTACCGGGCTCTCAACAAGGAAACTGTCCCCGACAAGTTTCCCATCCCGGTGATTGACGAGCTACTAGATGAGTTGCATAGAGCCGTGGTTTTCTCGAAGATCGACCTGAAGTCGGGGTACCACCAGATCCACAAGAGGCAGGAGGATGTGTAGAAGACCGCCTTCAGAACTCATGAAGGCCACTACGAGTTCCTCGTCATGCCCTTTGGGCTGACGAACGCACCCGCCACCTTCCAGTCGCTGATGAATAGAGTTTTCCGACCCTACCTACGGAGGTTCGTCCTGGTCTTCTTCGATGATATCCTAGTCTACAGTGCATCACTACAGGATCATTTGGGCCATCTCGAGATAGTGCTGCGGGAGTTGGAGGACCATCAGCTACAGGCCAACCGGAAGAAGTGTCTCTTCGGACAGGCGCATGTGGAGTACCTGGGTCACATTGTTTCGGTAGACGGAGTGGCGGCCGATCGATTGAAGATTTCAGCTATGTTGGATTGGCCGCAGCCAAAGACGATACGGGCCTTGCGGGGGTTTCTGGGTCTCACGGGGTATTATTGGCGGTTCGTGAAGGGGCACGGCACCTTGGCGTGGCCCTTTACGGAACAGTTGAAGAAGGATAGTTTTTGCTGGGGGAGGATGCGACGAGGGCATTCTAGACCCTCAAGGAGGCGATGACGACAGTACCGGTACTAGCACTCCCAGATTTTGAGAAGAAATTTGTGGTGGAGTCGGACGCGTCGGGCTTCGGGTTGGGGGCCGTACTGATGCAGGAGCAGCGGCCGATCGCCTACTTCAGCCAGGTCTTATCTTCCAGGGCCAGGTTAAAGTCTGTCTATGAGCGAGAGTTGATGGCAATCATGCTGTCAATACAGAAGTGGAGACCATACCTACTTGGGAGAGAGTTTGTGGTACGAATAGACCATCGGAGCCTGAAGTACCTCCTGGAGCAGCGCATGGTGGCGGAGGAGCACCAGAGGTTGTTGTCCAAGTTGAGCGGGTACAAGTTCGAGATTCACTACAAACCCGGCTCGGACAACAAGGCGGCAGATGCGCTTTTCCGACGAGATGAGGGGGTGCAGGTGGTGGCTCTTTCTATTCCGATGTCGTTGAGGAGCGACGCCCTGCTAGCAGAGATTGAGGCAGATGAGGAGCTACGCCGAATCCGGGAGGCGATCAAGGAGGGATCTACAGACTTTCCGGGCTATACATTAGAGTAGCAACTACTGCGGTACCGGAGGAGGCTGGTGATTCCCCGGACTTCTAGTCACATTCCTACTCTCTTTCATGAGTTCCATAGCAGCGCCGTGGGGGGCCACTCGGGAGGATACCAGACGTATCAGAGGATGGCTCGGAAGCTCTACTGGCCGGGCATGAGGAAGGATATCGCGAGGCTGGTATCAGAGTGTGATATATGCCAGCGCCACAAATACCACGCGACATCTCCAGCAGGTCTCTTACAGCCCTTGGAGTTACCGGAGAGGATATGGGAAGACATCTCGATGGATTTCATGGAGAGGCTACCACGATCGGAGGGCTTCACTACGATATTTGTTGTGGTTGATCGCCTCAGCAAATACAACCATTTCATCCCACTACGCCATCCATTTACTGCAGCTTCAGTTCCAGTTGTCTTTTTGAGGGAAGTGGTCCGGTTGCATGGGTACCCTCGCTCGATTGTGTCAGACATGGATAAGGTGTTTTTGAGCACTTTTTGGAAGGGGATGTTCCGACTGCAGGGTACAACGTTACGGCGGAGCACTGCTTACCACCCGCAGACGGATGGCCAGACAGAGGTGCTTAATCGCAGTGTGGAGACATACCTACGGTGTTTTGCGTCAGAGAAACCTAGGAAGTGGGCCGGGTGGTTGATGTGGGCTGAGTATTGGTACAACACCTCGTACCACTCAGCGGCGAGGATGACACCGTTTCAGATCGTGTATGGCCGAGATCCACCACATCTAGTGCACTACAGCAGGGGATCCACCTCGGTGTCGGGATTAGAGCAGCAGTTGGAGGATCGTGACCGGGTGTTGGAGGAATTGAAGCGCCATCTACTGCGAGCTCAGCAAATCATGAAGAAGGCAGATGCACATCGCAGGGAGGTGGAGTTCACCGTGGGGGAGCGTGTCTATTTGAAGCTTCGACCTTACAGACAGCGTTCTATGGCCCACCGGCGCAATGAGAAGCTGGCGGTGAGGTATTATGGGCCCTACGAGGTTGAGGCCCGGATCGGCAATGTGGCGTATAGACTGAGATTACCCCCTACTACCCGGATCCATCCGGTTTTTCATGTATCGCAGTTATGCCGAGCTATTGGAGATCATGTGGCGTCGTCTACGTTACCCTCGACTCTCACGGTCGACATGGAGGTGCTTTTGGCACCCGAGGAGGTTACAGGCATTCGCACAGGAGCGTCGGGAGCACGTGAAGTATTGATTCGTTGGTCAGGATTGCCGGAGTGTGAGGCAACGTGGGAGTTTTACGATCATATCCTGCAGCAGTATCCTGATTTCCACCTTGAGGACAAGGTGAAACTCCTGGGGGGAGTAGTGATACGATTATCACCTATGAGAGGAGGCGCAAGAAGACGAAGGAGTAATTGCTAGGCGCACCGACGATTTGGGGAAGATTTTCTTTATGCATTATTAGTTTTGTTTTTGTTGCTGTACGCACCACGCCTAATCATTATATAAGTGATGGCGTGGGCTAGTGTTAGGTTATCGAATTTGTAGCCGTCTTTTGACATTTCCTAGAGTTCTCCGAGGAGATCTAGAAGAGAGTTTAGGCTTTTCCTTTAGCAAAAGCTAGGAGAGGGGCCAACTCTCCCAAATTGACTACTTATCCTCTTTGTAACCCTATTTCCCTATTTTCAATTCAATAAAAATCCCCAAATTCCACCAAATCAACCCTAGTCCGCATCAAATTGATGTCAGAAGTATTATATAATCATTAAGAGTAATTCCACGATAGTTCATATCGGGAGCGTCAACTTGTGATCTCAGAGGAAGGCTCATCCTCGATCATTCTAAGGGTCAATTCCAATTTCACATTCTTCCCTTTCCACTATACAATATCATCAAGAGACGACTTTCAATTTCCAACAATAACAACATGTGTAAAATTAATATGATCCCAAAATATTTTCATGATTGAAAATCCAAATGTCCAACAAAATCTTGGAGCTATTAAATCCAACAAAACCCAAGTAAAAGGCTGGGCAAAGCCCTTCGGCCAAACTGAAATATGAGCCAAAAACCCATGGGTCACATGGAACAGGAGCTTGAAGGCCCACATCAAACAGGGGAACCAAGCCCCAAGGGGACATAGACATGGCCAAAAGGCCATGGCACCAGGGGAGGCAAAACCCCAAGAAGCTGCAAAGAATGGAACAATATCATAAGGCCAAAACCAAAAATTACCCAAGTATATCAACATTGCAGAACCTATAACCCAAGAAACATTGCAATCCCTCAAGCAAATAGCCCCACATAATACACATTAAGCTCAGCTTAGACATAGTTACAAGATGGAGGAGCCCGTACAAAGATTAACACAATTTAAACTGAAATAAAACTCGAAGTGAATTTACTGTTCATCGATGTGCCTAGTCGGCGTACTGTCGAGCAGCTGCGGTTGCTCACTGAAGGGAGGAGGCGAAAACTGAGAAAAACCAAGCCTCCACCCTAAAATCCGATCACCAGCAGAAAATGAAAATATTTGACAGAAGAAAAATCGTTTTTGCAACCATTGAAATCAAAACAGTAAACCATTAAAAACGAGCATGGGGAGCTGCAGGGGTATAGAACATGCGAGAAAGTGAAAGGAGGCGGTGGATCTCAGGGATCGGTGGCCTCAAGTGTGGTATACTTTAAGGCTGCAAAGGACGAGAGAGAAGGTTTACGTCGGTTAAGGGGGCGGCCAGTGACAGGCGGCACCAAATCAACCATGTGGAAGAGAGAAAATCAGCGTGTGACGATGCAAATTCTTTGTGATTTTAGGGTTTTTATCGAGAGAGAGACACTCGCCCGTGACGAGCGCCGAGGAGAAAGGAAAAACGATCGATCGGTGGGGTCGGGTGCAGCGTGTAAGGCCGAGGAAAATAAAGGGGTGTGGGTCGTGGGCTGTGGGCTTGCGGTTGGACCGAGGAAAGAAAGATAAAAAAAAGAAAAAGAGGGCGTGCTTGCTTGGGCTGCGCTGTGGAGAAAAGAAAGAGGGAAAGAAAAAGAAAAAAGGAAAAAGAAAAAAGGAAAAAGGAAAAGAGAAGAAAGAAAAACGAAAAGGATTTGAAAAAAATACTCTTAAAAAATGCAAAAATTTGCAAATAAATTACTGAAATTAATGCATAAAATAGGGGGTATTACAAAATAGGTATTAGTAGGCATTATACACTTTTGTTTGCTTAGTTAGAGTGTCAATAAACTATGATGAAGCAAAGACAATCAAATTGTAAACGAGGAAATAGAACAAAAGATTGTGGCTCAATGCTAGCAAGACTTTATAAAGAACATATACTTGCCATTATGGGTCTCTGAAATGATAGTCTTCAATATTTAAGGATATTGAGTCTACCATGTGCATTTAAGCTAATTTCCTATTGCTTTGTATACCTTTTCTTTCAATTTCCTCTGCAACATTCCTTAATATCACTCAAACATGTGATTTTTCTGATGATGTTTCTGCTGGCAGAATTGTAGGCAAGAAATTGCGGGGTCTGCTTCTCAATTCCGAAACTTCTCTACTAAAGGTGAAGAAGTTATACACTCATTAAAATTATTGCCCATATTTTATTTGAAACATTTGTAGGCAGTTAGACAGCCCAAAGAGATTTCTTCTTCTTTATTTAGTACCGGAACCTTTTGCAATAAGCAACATATCTCAATTGTATGTTTGTATTATATTACTGGTTGATGCTAGACACGTTTGATTACCAATATGAACATTTCAGTTTGGACCGATTTTCTCCAGATTTGTTAGATGCTACTGAATTGGGCATTATGTGTGAACTCTGCATTATGTGTTGACAATATCTGAACACGTGGGTTTCAACTTGTAATTATGCTTCTTTTTCATCATTAGCCTTATGAAGCCGTCCTTCTTACTCCTAAGGCGAACTAATGTTATCATCAATGTTATTAGTACTTAGTAGAGCATGCTTCATGGTGGATAGATGCCATACAAGGTTTGAAATCTCAATATAGGTATCAGTATTGCCTGAAAGTTTATAGTATTGGTATAATCAATATCGACAATATCGGCCACTTTGAATCAATCATATTGGTCAAACTCTTATTTTTACGAAGTTACTAAAAAATGTTAAAAAGTTAAGATAATTAGCAACATTTTGAATTTTTTCGAAAGTTTGATTAAATTTTGACTAAATTCCTATGAAATATTGTGCAACATTGTAGTTAGTGAAATAGGATATTTCATACTTTGGGATCGAAGGTTATTCTAGTCTTAGGGTTAATTGATGGCTAGAAAAGCTGAGGACTACACTGTAATTTCAGTGTAGTTTTGCGGTTGATAGGAGAGAAAGATTAATAGCTTGAACTATTTAACACCAAAAAAATGTATTTCACAGTTGGTGGGGTATATGATGGAATCTATGGTTTCAGTTCTCCCTCATTTTAAAGAAGTTTGAGAACACTCAAGTGGAAATCTATGGTTTAAATGTTGGATGTTAGACTCGTGTTGGCTTGAAAAATACAACATCGAATGGCAGATATAGGGGATGTGTCAGGAATATATGTTCTATATCACGGTGCCATATTGGATACTAACAATACATCTCATACACACGTCATATACGTATCTAACTATATATTGATGATATACGCTCTTGTAAAGCTCATTTAGAGTATACTTATCTCGATAAGCTGCATTGAACTACGAATTTATAACCACTAACCAATTGCAATACATATCCAATTTCTTCAAAAATGAAAGTATGAATCCATCGAGTGTCATTTTTCAAAATGTGATAATTGAGTAGAGTCTATATACAAATTAAAATTAAATTTACCTCAGCGTTGCTTCCTCGCTGATTCCCGCACTAAAAGCTTGAAGTAAAGGCAGAGACTTAGTCTTAGAGTGAGTGATTCAGAGAGGCGGAGGCGTGCTCTGACAACTTGAGGGAGGTTGGAGAGGGACTGGGAGGGAGAGTGACCAACAGATACATAGAACTGATGAATGATAAAGACCAAAAGAGAGGGCAACTGGGAGGACAATGAAAGGGAGTGTCATGTCCAGAATGACAACACTAACGACATTGAAAACGAAGATGGAAGACTCAATGAGAGGAGAGACATGACCACGACATTGATGTTCCAAATGTAGAGAGGAATCAAGAAATTTAGCCATAATTCGTCCTAGTTATTTTATAGTTTGGTTTTGGATATTGGGTTTGAGTTGGGTTTGCTTCGGATTCAACTGCTTAAAATCTCAATTAAAAAATATCGGGCAACTCTCATGCGGCAGTTATTTCAGCTGAAATGTCGGATAGTGGACGCCATTGCGCTGATATCACACTGAAAACACCACAGACAAGGGTTGTGGCGGCGGAGTTAAAAAACTGACATTTCGGTCGATATTTCGGGAATGTCTGCAACATTTAGCACATTGGCGGAAACCAAAATTTGAGTTAGAATGTTCTCTATGCGGTGATATTCGATGGTACCAATTCCGTATCGGACAATTAAAACCTGATGCCATTCAATACTAAATTCATGTCAGATTGATAGAGTATTATTGGATACCATAAAAATCCGACATGATATCCTGGATAGGAATCTGTATGGTTGATATTTGAAATCGTGATGCCTAGAGATCACAGCTCCTTTTCTCAATTTTCTTAAGATCCAATCCTTTTGGATCTTTAACCATGACTCTTACTTGTAAATAATCTTCCCATGGCCTTCATCTGAATCTTAAACCCCTTTTCAGCAGTTTTACCACCATCTTGATTTCCTCTATCTTCTCATGGATGTTGTATATTTGGTCGACATTATGCAGGCTGTAGTTTTCACAGACATAAGCTTTTGTTTCACATGCCTAACCATTGTTTGTTGGACCCAATGTATTGGACTCGTTGGTTCTGATTTTATGCTTTGTTGTGCTGTTTATTTTCTCAGCGACGCTTAATCTTGATTGCTGTCTTATATTCTTGTATTTATTTTATCTACTTGTTATCTTCCTTTTGCTTAATTCTTCAAGCATGTTGTTTTGTGGGTTTTGTTGCTTATACATGTGTTAGATATTAACTTGTGAAGTTGACTTCTTTACCAAATAGACTTACCTAACCTTGCAATTTATGATATTTTCAGGGAGAAGAAAGTCGAAGTCAGATGGAAGTGAATCTGGGGAAGAGAATTTGTCCAAGAAAGAATTGGCTCTACAACAAGCGTTGGATCAAATAACAGCTTCATTTGGAAAGGGTTCAATCATGTGGCTTGGCCGCTCTAATGTGCCCAAAGAAGTTCCTGTTGTCTCTACGGGATCTTTCTCATTGGATTTAGCATTGGGCATTGGCGGATTACCCAAGGTGAGTTCTGGTGAAAATTTCAATTTTGGCAACACATTTCTTCCCATTTGCCAACAGAATTTTTTTTGAATGGATGTTTTATGATCGGCAAGGGAAATGCCTTAAATCTTTGACGTCCTTGTGCCATAATGTTGGACTGTTGGTTGGGCAGACATGCTTTCATTTTTTATAAATGACATCATTAGAGGAAATGTAATGCTCATTTTTGTGTTCTTTGCAAAGTTCGGAATGTAGGATGCATGAAAGTGTCTCAGATCTTCTACTTCCTTTTTGCCAGTATGTTGAGCTGTAGGATCTACAGACATGTTTTTATTTCTTGTAAGTGCCATCGTTAGAGGAAATAATAATGCTTGATGTAGTGTTCTTTGCAAAATTGGAATTCCTTATCTTAACATCCTGTTTTGGCTATTTATTCTTCAAGGATGGTTACAGCAGAATCTGCTTCTTTATCCCAACCAACATTTTTGGCTTTACTTTACCTTAAATACACTCTGCATGATGATATAAATACTGCAACTGGGTGCAATCTATCTAGTATTAATTCTGGATAAGTTTGCATCTTGCTGTTCCACAAGAAGTTTCTTGTTAGTATTTATATTATAATGGCAGATTTTTATCTTATGTCTTCTCATGCTTTTTCTTGGTAGCGGCAATAAGGAGTAGATGCCATTTGAATGCTTTATTTGTTGATTCATAATTATGCCACTTATATAGATTTATCACATTCATTTCTTGTCAAATTCTCCTTTATTTGTTTCCATGATGTTGCCTCTGCATGCTCACCTTGGATATGGTTTTTCGTTGCATCAGAGTGGACCTAACACACATGTGAAAGTTTGTGTCCGAACTTATGATGAATGGATTTTTGAACAGTACATCCTTGATGCATGTCTAGTAATATGGATTTATTCAATTGCTACATTGACGGGCTAAGGCTGTTGGTCTAGGCTTTTTTGGCATCATGTGAGCATAATTAGCTTCTTTTGCTGCTACCTTTTCATGATTTTGTGCAGATTTAGCTACTTTTATGATATAATTCATTGATGTGATATGGAAATATGTAGTTTGTTTCCACTGAATTGTTGTTCTTATGCCATATTGTTACACTTACTTTCTAGTCTTTGTTTGATTTGTTTTATTTTGCGGTGTTTATAGGGACGCGTTGTGGAGATCTATGGACCAGAGGCTTCAGGGAAAACTACTCTTGCTCTTCATGTGATCGCTGAAGCACAGAAGAATGGAGGTAACATTGCTATCTTCTTGTGACATCTTAGGTCAGCGTTCATGGTGTTGTGAACTTTGCTTCTTAATTTGGTTTTGTGGTCATGGAGTGGCAATAATGTTATTTGAAGATGTCTCTTTATAACTGTAAGCTTCAACTGCATGAGCATGTTTGTGATTCAGTGGAATCCATAAACAGTAGAGACAAATGCAAATATAGTCATAGAAAGCAACGTGTCTATTATATTTAAGTGTGCACAATATTTGTGTTTGCATTGTCATCTTGATAATGATTATAAATATGACTTGGCACTGATTTGCTTTTATAATTCTTCATGCTACGAAATATAGATCTTGAAAATGTCTCCTCTTAGGTAGCCTGTTCCTATTTAGAGCAGTTTGATAATTTTTTGTTTGTTTTTCCGAATAAATTGTTTTTTCTTATTACATGAGTACTGTTATTGGATGGGTCTATGGGTACCTAGGTAGGACATACTAATCCAACACCTCACCTAGTAGTAAGAATTGTTAGGATAATGCATATTAATTCGTAGATATTGGGTCCCTATTTTGTTCCAAAAAGAAAAACCTTTATCATGATATTGGGTCATCATCATATTTAACCGTATATCTATCTCGTTATTTTTTCAATATGGGACTGAACTCCACAGTTTTGCATATTGTCTTTTTTTAATTAAGATAGGTGTATGTATACTGGATTTGAGCTACAATTTTAACAATATCCACCTTGGCTCATATCAGGAAGCAGCCAATTAGAGAGCTAAAACTTGGAAGATCAACCGTTGTAGACTCAACCTGAAACTGCATTCTGTCACGTATTAATGAGTAATGAGCATCCTGTTATAGTACTATCGAATATTTCGTTTCATATTTGTATTTTAGCGAGCATTTCTGAAACCTTTTCTCGTAGCATGTGTATAAATGTCTCATCCAATAACTAGCAAGTATGTCTAATTTCTTTGCTCGTAGCACGTGTGTACTTCTCACAACTGGCATTTTCACACTATTATTATTCGTGTATATTTTAACTTGATTAGCTTGAGCGTTCATCAAGACAGAATCGCGCTTAATCTTTTTTAAGAGTCTAGGCTGCTCTGATACCATTTGCTAGGACAAATGCATATTAATGGAGATTCAACTTAATTGGTTAGGAATTTTATTTGATTTTAGTATGCTTTTATTTGTATATTTATTTGATTTTTATTTGTTAATCTTTTATTGGGTTTCATCAGATTCTATTTAATTTGTTTAGATTTGCTTATATAAACATATGTCATGCACATACTTTAGCCTATATACAAGTTGTATCTCATTATAAGAAGACAATTAATGGAGTTAATGAATAAATAAGAATTGTTTGAGAAATTTTTTTTTGAACTTTGTGAGATGTGAGATAATGTTTACAAAAGAGTCTTGGTGAGAGGCCTAAATTTTAAATCTCTTGTATGCTGGTTTGCTAGAATGGGCGAAGGATTGGCCTAGGTGCACAACCCTTAACATCCTTTATTTTTGTTCGAAACACTTGATATGTAGATTTTCCCGTCACTTGATCTTTGATGTACCATATCAAATTGGTATCAAAACAAATTTCTTGATCTTTTCCTCCTCCTTTTCCCAGCCTTTTGAATTTTTTAGAATTTTTTGAAGATTATATAATATTTGAGAAAATTTTAGATCTGGGAAAATATGAGCTGTCAAAACCCTAACTGTCATCTTTTACCACCCATAAATTTTCTATATTTCAGTATTTTCCCTTATTTTTAGTGAATTTCTTGATTTTTTGATTTAAAAAATTAGAAAATTCTCTCCAGTATTGTTGGTCTACCTCCCCAAAACCCTAGCGCAACCCTCACCCAAAACCCTAGTTACCCTGCCTCCTTCCAACCCAGTTCGCCATTGCTACTGGCTTGCTCCATCGTCGCCATTATCGCCTCAGTAGCTCGTTGGAAACCTAACCGTTAACAACTCCCCACCAGAACACTTGCAGTCGACCCCACCTTTCGAAAGCAAATAGATCCATTTCTGTCGCCTTCATTTTTACCATTGCTGTTAACTCTGCCTTTGTCAACAGGCCTTACCACATTGTTAGAGTTCGTTGAGGTTATCAAGATCCACTGACTGCATCGCCAATGGCAACCAGTGCAAAAATCAATCACAACATCTATGTACTACAAAACTGGCTCTGTTGAGCCAAATATGAGTCTAAAACGAGCCGGCTCGAGCCGGCTTAAGAACGAGCCAACTCAAACAGGCTTAAGAACGAGCCGGCTGAGCCAACTCGAGTCGATCTGAGCTGAGTTGAAGCCGAGAAGCCGGTCTAAACCAGCCCAAATTTACCCAAGCTGATCGAACCGACCCAAGATGAATCTGAGCCGGCTAGTTGACCAAGTTAATGGCTTTAACAAGCAGTGATGTGTAATTTTTAAAAGAATTTTAGGATTTTCCAACAGCTATATGGTATTTTTTTATTTTCAGGGGATTTTAGTTGATTTTTGCGCAAAGCCCAATACTTGCTGGGTTTCAACCCATTTGAGCTAGTTGCAATTCAGTTCTAGCCACTACATATTTTAAATGTATTTTAGTTATTTAGAGTATATATTCATGAAATTTATAGTGAAAATTCTCGTCAGGATTACATTAAATTTACAAAAATGAGCATATGATGTTTTGCATGCTATCCGTTTTGAGGGATTAAACATGCACTTGTATTATAAAGAGTATGAGTTATATAGATAATACTGCTATGATCTTACTGATAAGAATAAATTTTAGTTTGCAGAACACAAATTAGAAGCTCTCGTTTGGTGGATGCAAGTTCAGAAGCCTCATCGTAGGTAGTCTTGGTTGAAGATGTAGCTTCAACATATGTACATATTAAGACATTCACCAAAGCAACACTCAAAGTGCCTATCTTCATATATTAATGTAGTAGAAGATCATTTTAGAGAAATCGATGACAAGTTGCTTGTCATTCCGATTATGTTTGAGTTGTGTGTGATGCGCTTGAGTCTGAACATGAGCATACCTTCGTGCTCCTGTTCGAGTTTGAGCCTTTGATCGAGACTGAGCTTAAGCCTAAGCCCTGTTAGAGACTTAAACCGAGACCGATCCAACATCCTTGCCCAAGCTAGAGCTTAGCTTGAGCCATTTATTGATTCTACATCAAAGTTATAGCTAGATATATATTACGAGCTATACAGGCATATTGACTTCATCATCCCATGTAACGCTCCGCTCCCGCGGGTGCCGTCACAATTGTGCAAGCGTGTACAGGTCCCGCATGTTCCAGTGAAAACAAGGAGAATAAGTAGAAAGAAAATAAGATACTCATTCAATAACTCCACATCATGATACAAAATTTAAATACACGGGAACAAAAGTACAACTCACCCCACGCTCCAAGACTAACCCAAAAGTACAAGAAAGGTAAACACCGAGAACATATTCACACTCAAACAATGCTGAAGGCATGGCGTCCTGAATCGGAAACTCCAACTCCAACGCCTCCGGATAATCCTGTGCCTCACCTAGTGGGACAATAGAAGTTGTATCATAGCTTAGAGGAGTAGACAATATCTAACCAAACGACATCATAATAATAATGGTGCACAAAAAGAAATAAGAGCAACAATTATAAACTTATAATGGTATGGTACAGAAATGGAACATGTTATAATTATTTAAAGCTCTCAAACTACTGTAAGGTGGTAGCTGCTAATGTGAACCAATCCTAGGTCGTGACTTATGAAGGAGAGTACGGTGTGCAACCTGAAGACCCTTTTGGACCGCAAGGGTGCTACCATCGGGCCAAGTCCAAAGAAAGAACCGTAACTGTCTGTGATAGGGACTCAGGACCCATAGAATTGGCGTTCTCCCAGACAGGGGCCAAAAGACATGCTCCAGTCGCTCCCGCGGTCCCTCAATCATAAACTTTCCCAAAACTCGACGAGGCAAGCTGAAATAATCAATTAATAGTTTTAGTGTCATGGTGTGGGTTAAGTTTAATATTATTAAACTGCATAATCAAGAAAGTTCACTGTCATACATGTAATAGTAATCTGTCATGTCAAGAGCCAACCTCAAATCCACCAGTCATTCAGTATAATTGCTATCACAAGTAACAACTCAGGGAATACACAATTTAATCACAACATTAAACTTTCTAGTGCTAGCATGCTTAATTAATGTCATGATAATAAAGCTGGCATGCGATAAAGTAAGACATGGATATTTCTCAGGTCCACATGCATCTAGTTAACATGGGACATTCCTTTTAATTTGTTGGGTTAGGTCTAGCTCTGAAAGCCTTTTTCGATCAACTCTTCCTCTCATGACCTCCTTCTAACTCAACCCTAATCCCTTATGCGTAACTGTCATCAATGAAGAATAGAGCAATAAGTGGCGATAGTAAACAATGACATGAACCAGTAACAAATGCCATTATAAACCCCCTTATTTTTTTGGGATAATGACTTAATAGCCATTATTTTTAGTCATAAAATGAAAGTCCATAAATTTATTTAAAAACATAAAGAGTTCCTTTTTAAAACAAAAAACTTTCATAAACTAATTCATAAGAACATTGCGGTCCCTTCACTAACATGCCTGAAGTGTCCCTCTTTAGCGTAAATTTTTATTGTGCCATAACATAATTACATTACAAAAGAAAATAATTAGACCATTATGCTACGGCCTTTTGATATTACATGGAGCAAAAACTTCTTTCAAAAAGTAATAATATGACCATTATGACTAAATTAGTGATACCATCTGGAGAAAAAGCTTTGTGCAATAAAACACCATCATTTCTAAGTATCCCAAGGAGAAGGAATAATAATATCGTATTATTCCAAAACATCTGATCAATATTAACCAATGACCGTATCATATTTAAACACTACAAGCGATACATATTATGACGCTAGAAACTCCAAAGTTATTAGGTTAAATGGTCATTTGAAGTAAGTCTTGATGTTACGCCCCATTCCCTAAAATACTAGGAACTAGAACGGGACAAGACTGCTATACATTTAAACTAATAGGAAAATCCTCTTGGCTTAAATATGCTAAGCGTCAATTAGTCACCCAATTGGTTCTTTTGTGTATAAAACTTAATGCAACCAACTACAATGGAGTATATTACATGTCCAATTTTAATCAAGAAAGCTAACGGGTACGATATGAAGGAAAGGTACGGTATGGAGGAAAACGGTAAATAGAATTTAGACAAATAAAATGAAGTCTAAAAACTCGAAAAAACTGGAACGATATCGATAGAATACATCTTCGGTTGTCTAGAACTGTTTCTGCAAACACGCTATCAAGATCTAACAAACATTTCAAGTAAACAAAAATATCTGTCAGCGAGCTGGCACTCGGTAAGTTTCCTCATATGAGAAAAATAGAATTTAAACATCAAGTATAAACATATAATAAATTTGTGGATTAAGTCATCAAATATCAATAGTAAAATGTATCAATCATAAAACATAAAATATCGAGCTCAATCTAATAGAACTAGCATGGAAATATGGTGTAAATTGTATGTGCTTAATTTAATTATTCTAAGCAATCAGGATAAATCAGCAAGAAAGTCTATGCATGTCAACCAATGATAAAATCTAATGTTACTAGTGGTGTCATGTCAAGTTCTGTTTAGTTATGCTAATGTTACTAGTAGTACAATGTCAAGTTTTGTTCAGTTGTTTTAATATCTCGAGTATTACAGTATCGTGTTTTTTCAGTAATACTAATCTAACGTTTAACTTACGTTTGGGGGCATGCTATGTGACTTGAATGTTTTGATCTGCTTAGGACCAACAATCAATATGGCTAATAATCTCTTCCCCATACGGTGCAACTCCGGACTACATCCATGTGTAATAAACTTGCTTACGATTATATATCTAGACTATAATCATGGGTACTAAACCTTCCCACGGTTACCATCGGGTTACAACCCTCTGTAATAATTATGGTATCAATCCTTACCGTTTTCATATCTGGATAACGGTAATATAACATCCTTCCTGCTTCTATATTTGGATATCGATAATATAATAAGGGACACTTGTCGCTCCTACACCCATCGTGATACTGAGCTACCTCGCATCCCACATGTCAGTTTTTTACATTATCAATTAATTTTATGTCAAGTGCAATGTCTGTCCATTTCAAATTGTCTGTATTCTGTATGTGACATAGGTCACCTCTGTCAATTCTATCATGCAATCATCACCATTAATCCCTTAAAAGGTTCAATTATCAATTAACACAGAGAAATAACATGCTCAGCATCTTGTTACTTCTTATTATTTAGTTAGATAAATAAATATTTACAAATATGCTACAAAAATACCATTCAATTTCATTTAATCACTAATCATCCTAATTAACATAAGTAAATATGTTACATAAACATGCATTCCAATTTAAGTATCATGCTAATGGACCAATCAAATCAAAGTAGAAGCTATGTACTACAATGCCAACTATTTCAATGCTATAGTGACAATGCCAACTATTTCAATGCTATAGTGCCAATTCCATAAGCTACATTGATAATCTCAATGCGGATTGAATGATTGATAGAAAATCATGAAAACGATTCATCAAAAATTCATACTATGATCACCATGATTGTAACATTAACTCCATAGTCCCTTGCCTGTCTAGAAAACCATCTATCTTACAAAAGAGGTAATCCCACATGTATGTCCCACCACAAGCTGACAGGGACAAACACCCCAAAAAAATGATCTCCCAACCTACTTATTTACATGGTTGCCATTTCACCCAAGAATCCAAAAAACACCCTTCCCAAAGTTACTTATTTACATGTTTGCCCTCTTTTGGGCTTTGGGGTTTTGGGCTTTCTTTTGAGCTTTGGGGGTTAGGGCTTTCTTTTGGGCTTTGTTTTGGGGCCCTTTTACCCCCCGACGCTACCGACACACACACACTTTTCTCTCCTTTACGATTGCGCGTGTGCACCACATACTTTTCGTGCTGTTTTTTCCACGCCGTGCACCTTGTGCACGGTTATTTCTAGCTATTTTATAATAGCACCAGGAAGGTTATTTTCAAAGTTGCTAAAAGTGGACCTACGACGTTCTTAGACAAAAATATGATGAGAAATAGTAGGCCACACTGTTCAGTGATGAGTTGCATGATAGTCTAAGGGCCTGTTCGTTTTCTTGAATCTGGAGTGGAATGTGGAATTTTTCTACTGTTCACGCACTATTCATTCCTTTCTCCAACTCATTTTACAACGCTCTGTTCGTTTCGTTGAGGAAAATTCGGAGGAAAAAACGACGTGTATCCTCGTGGCAGCTGAAGATTCTCGTTTCATATTCTCCGCAAAATACGGGGATTCCGCTTCGAAATGCAGATGCCCGGGTCCCACACCTCGAACTCCCGAGAATAGCAGCTCGTGCACCAATTTCTTTTTAATTTTTAATTGCGACTGAGCACTGTGCACTGAGAAATGCACAGTGCTCCGTCGTTTTTTGTCGGCATTCGTAACTTTTGTTATTTTTCAATTTTTAATTCGCATGGAGGTGTGTATTTGCTATTCTCACCAAACAAATTGTACGGGAGCACTTCGGTGTGTGTTTTTTAATATTTAAGATTTATAATTAATAATTGTAGTTTAATAATTATTTTAATAATTATTAATACCCGTGGACCCACATCAAACTTTCCAAATAACATTCTCAACAAAACAAACACAATAAAGTTGTGTGAGACCCACCCAACTTTCTCAACACAATTTTCTAACCAACTTTCCAGCAAAACAATCACAAAATTCTAGTTTTCTCTCTCCAAGATTCCAACCCCTATACACTATTCACAACTTTCTCAAAATCCCATCCTCACAAAACCAAACAGGCCCTAAGCATGTTTCATCCTCAGCTTCCACACAAGAACTCAATGGTATTGTATCAATGTAATTGAACTATTGCAAGTGATGTCCCATAAATGGTAAGCTTCAACACGACTTTCTATCGTGAAGCCACGTTCTTGTTTGTTATGGTCAGACACCACTGAAAACTGAAAATAATTGAAAACAAACAATACATCCACTTGGAAGATAAATATCATTGACTAAATAATTGGCTTCAAATAATATGGTAATATCAAAAGAGTGCACAGAATGAATCCAAAATTTGACATTTCTTGATAAACACTGATTATTAACCTCCACCAGAAAATTATAGCAAACATTTCAGTTAAAGTAAAACAATCGAAAGAAGAACTTGCATAAATATTCGAAATTAAAATTTAGTTTGGTTAATTGGAGCTTGGGAACTTACCTTGGTTTTGGCAAATGGCGGCAGTCAGTTGGGCTTCGGCCATCTTCAGCAAAGGCTCGGAAGTGGTCTCTAGAAAAGAGAGATGAGTAGGAGAGACAGTGCCGAGAGAGAGAGAGAGAGAGAGAGAGAGAGAGAGAGAGGTTTTTTATAGAAGGAGATAGAGTTCTAAGAAGGGGGAGAGGTTTGAGGAGAGAGAGGGGATCATCGTGAATGTGGGGGGAGAGAGATGCGGGTGAGTGAACGGGGGAGATCGTGGGAGAGAGGGAGGAGAGGGGGGTGGGTGGGCGAGAACACACAATGAGAGAGTTTGTTATTAGTTTGGGTTAGGGTAATGGAATTAAATAAAGACGGATAGGGTTAGGGATATAAACAGTTTGGGGTTCGGGTAGCAGGTCCAACGTGGTTGGATAAAGACTGATTAAGAACTAAAATAAATTCAGAGAAAACACGGGAAAATTGCAGAAAATTCTAGAAATTAATTAGGAAATTTTTGATAAAATAATATTTTTATTGAAACTTTAAAAATACTTGTATTAATGGATTAGGACAATTGCACCTGAACATCATTATTAGTTTGTGCAAAGAGGAAGGGCGTTTTTGGTGTCTTCAAAAAGGGATCAGTTTGACATTTAGATTTTGGGACACTTTTCTGCCGTACTTTAAAATTAAGGACTAATTGTTATCACCACTATCTTCTTTTCGGTTTCATCGTCTCCTTTATCTTCAAATTTTTTTCATCCCAACCACCGCCAACCCAAATCCCAGTGCTTCCTTCTCCCCTCCCCCGAACACACACACACACACACACATGCCCAACACATGCACACGCACGCGCGCACACACTCACAGAGGAATGAAAAAGAAATAAAACATGCTCATTTCTGACCTCTTTATTTTGAATCCAACATTTAAACTTGGGGATGTCTTTTTTTATTGCTAGTTAAAACCAAGGTTTTAGGTATCGGTTTCGGAGAGGGTATCGCTCTCTCGAAAATTTAAGTTTCGGTATCGGTATCGTCCGTTTCGACGGTATCGGACGTGGGTTTCGGTTGGTCAGTATCGGTAGTTTTAAATACATAAAATCTATCAGATATGTAAAAAACTAAAGTAGCTAGAATTTTGCCTTGCACACCCACCGTTTTACTTTGCGCACGTATCACTTATTTGCAAGTTTGCCTTGGAGTTGCTTTGCGTACCTACCATTTTGCTTTGTGCACATATCACTTATTTACAAAGTTGCCATAAAATATCTTCCTATACACATTTAACTTATTTACAAATTTACCATTCACAATATCCCCCCTCTCTCACGCATTATCCCCCCCTCTCTCTCGGTCCCCCCCTCTCTCGCGGTCCCCCCTCTCTCTCGTTCTCTCCCGGAAGCGGCAGCAACGGCATCAGGCGGCAGGCGGCGGCGAGGCGGCGACGGCGGCGGCGGCGGCGGCGACCGGTAAGTTTGATTTTTTTTTCAGTTTCTTCTTCTTCTTCCTCTTTTTTTTTTATTTTGGCCAGTTTCTTACCCATTTGCTGGCCGAAACCCTAGGGTTTCGGCCAGTTTCGTCCGATACTGGGCGAAACCGGCCGAAACCCTAGGGTTTCGGCCGATACCGATTTTTTGATGCCGTTTCGGACCGTTACTGGGCGGTACCGGTCCGATACGCCCGATACCAAGAGGTATCGGGCGATACCTCAAACCTTGGTTAAAACATTGTGTCCTAGGGTAAATGTATTAAAGTTGTCCCAGGAGTATCAAACCTCATGTTTATATCTGTATGTTCTTTTTGCGAGATCTTTCCTCTTTTTATCTATTCTAGAAGTTTAAAGAAGTTTCAGGTGTTAAAGTATTCTTGGTGTTTTGTTGCTTGTAACTTCAAAGTTCTCTCTCTATTGACAATGTTCTTCTCTTTTGCTTTCTAGGTTATTGTGCTTTCGTAGATGCCGAACATGCGCTTGATCCAGCATTGGCAGAGTCTATTGGTGTGAAAACGGATAATTTGCTTCTTTCACAGCCAGATTGTGGTGAGCAGGCACTTAGTCTTGTTGATACTCTAATTCGAAGTGGTTCTGTTGACGTCGTGGTTGTTGACAGTGTGAGTTGTAACATTCTGAGAATCTGCTTTATCCATTCTCCAGCTATTTGCATCTATTACGCGTTTTGTTTCATTAGATCAATTTAATCGGGTAAATCTCAATTCTTGTTTCTCTTCGTATCGTTTGTCCTCTGGAAACATTGTGTTTGCCCTCTAGTTAGTGCTATACTTTATATGATATCAGAATGCAATATTGCAGGCAGTTGATAACTATATTACGTTGTATTATTTTAAAGAAAAATAGATCTTTGCTTGTTTGCTTGGCAATTGACATTTGACTTGGGCATGGCTGTGGTGTTGGCCACAAACAATTATAACCCATCTTTTAAATGTTGGAACCAGTATTTGGGATTTGATATAGCGTTATCATATCAGCACCGGCAGAATTTTCCATTTTGGATCTACTATGTAAGCTATGCTTAAATTTTTTCTAAAATGTAATTAAAAATTATTAAAAATAATTTAAGTAACTTAACGTTAACATGTTTTTTTTTGGAACAATCAATAGAATTTTCATCATACTTCAATGAGATATTGTATAACATAGTAATTGATGTGTTAACATAGTAGTTGGTTTGTCTGGTCTGGGGTTGTAGAACTTGAAACACTATTCCTCATGAATTCATTGTAATTTCATGATCGGTGGGATACAAATGAATGGTTTACCTACCTAACACCAAAAGAATGATGTGATATTGACACATTGTCTAGGTTGTCAAGATGTTAGATAGGGAATACCGCGTGCTTCTAACTCATTTTTATTTGAAATTTGAATTAGCACAAGATTTCTGTCGGGATGCTTTGAATATGGTGATATTGGATGATATTTGACTCGAATTGACTGAGAACCGACATGATTCAATGCTTCAAAAATTTCAGCGATATTCTTGCAACATCGTCATAACAGGGATATGGTCTTGGGTACTTCAGAATTTGGTACAATATTCCCAATACACATCAGAATCAGTCCATATCGTATCGCTGGCATAAACACAGTCTTATAAAAGATACTAAACTCATTACTAAATTATTTTTTATATATTTTTCATAACTGGAAGTGTTTAGAATTAATTATGAATCCAAACTTGCTTCGATGGTTAGTTGAAATTAGTCATCCATGACGTTAAAAGTTCTATGTTCATTGAATAGACAATCAGGAATGCATGATGCATCATATCTGTTAATTTTGGTGACCCCCACCACCACTAAAAAGGAAAAATAATAATCTCATAATGGGGTCAGCTATGGAATGCCCCTAAATATTTTGCAACATCACACAAAGAAGGCTCTGGGAAGAAGACTAACCAAAGTTTTCTAACCTGCTGCAGTTGGAGTTATCTCCATTGCTTCCAGTTTTCTGATCATGATAACTGTGGAAAGCTAGTGATACTTTAAAAAAACCTCAAATGGCAATGGGAGAGTAGGAACTAATTAGTCAGAGACTCAGTATTTTCTGGTGCAACTTGAAAATAACACTACCGACTTTGCAAGAGAAGTACATGAGTTTCGACTAAGCCTACACCTCAGAAATGCTCAAGAACTCATTTGGGACCAGGAAATGTAAGTTTGAGCATGATGATTCTTTTTATTGAGCCTAGATTGTGATTGACGCTAAGATAGTTTTCATATATTCCTTATCATTTGCCCATTTTCTACGAACATAGAGGCCTTTCTTGATAGTTTCACCTGTAACAACTTGACTTTGTTCCAAAATATAAGAACATTTACAGTGGTTGTTCTGTCTTGAATTTCGGGTAAATTATAGAAAGTTACAGATTACTTTCTCATAGTGGCTCAAGTAAGCCAGGAATAGTGCTATTATTGTTGAAAATAGAATGTGGATTGAAATACTACCGAATATCAGCCATCATATTTAATCTGGTTTTTGTTTTCTTCATGGTATAGATTGCAGTCTTTAAGTTATTTTAGTTATGATTCTGTTGATGGTGATGGGTCGAGATAGATTTGCCAGAGTAAGAAAATAGCCTATATTGATGATGGTTAGTGAAGCATGTACATGGATACTGGTAGTGTTGAAAAAAGACCAGTCGTGACCCCTCTATGGCAGTGTCTGGTCTTGGCTGCCTCACCTTAGGATGTTGTGGCGGCTGCCACGACATTTCGTGATGACCGCCAGGTGCCTTGGCCTGCACCACTAACTCTTTTTCTTCCTTTTCTTTGCTTGTTTCTTATGTTATTCCTTCCAACCCATATCCCCCACACACCACCTTTCTCTTCTCTGTGAACCTTTGGCAGAACCAGCTACATCTACCGGTGAACTTTTTTCTTTAAATTTTCTTCTTCTTCTTCTTTCTCTTCTTCCTTCTTTCCCCTCCTTTCTTCGTCCCCCTCCTTCGCATTGACACTGCAATTGCGACTGCTGATACTGGCTGCAGCAACATGAGCAGCTTGCGTGCTGCAGAGCGAGGGGGAGAAGATGGCAGATGCTGCAGGTGGGTGAGGGGGAGAAGATGGCAGATGCTGAATTTTTTTATAATTCTTATGATTAAAAAGCCATTGCCCTACCATAACATAATAGCCCGTGGTGGTCCATTATCGCCAAGCCGCCGCTGCCTGTAACATTAGATACTGGATAGTATTACGAGATGATACTGGCATGACAACGGCTAATTTTCAAAAACTAGGACACGGCTTCAGCATGGATAAGTCAATAATTAAGTGGATATACATATGCGATGTGTATGAGTAAAATGTGCAAGTAAACATATACAAATGTTCTGATATGGGTATGTGATATGGATAAGAGACAACATGGGCATGCAACAGATCGTGGGTATGCAACAACAAGAATATACATTTATGTGCAATACTGTTCAAATGATGTGAATTTGTAAGTCCATTATGGTTAAAAACCATATATCTCAGATGTGAATCCACTCTTTGAAGTTCGATCGATAATTACATGACCATTAAATTCCTTTTTAAGAACTCTTTATTAAGAAACAAAATAAATTAAATAAATACAATGTATTTATAAATAAAAGATTTTGAATCCGTCATTCTACAGAATTTAAACCTCCTAGTCTTGGTTACATATGGATGTCATCGATACAGTTTTGGATATGTTACAAAATTAATTTTTAAGATGCATAAAAAGAAGTGTCCAACAAATACACATGATGTTTCAGAGTATCCAAGTGTTTGATATGTATCCATTACAAATATGCCTCCCATGCATAAGCATGTGTGTCACATAGATTGTGGTGGTCTCACTTGCAAAATTATAGGCTATTATCCCTGGAATTACTGATCTTCATGCATTATTGACACAATTATATGAGATAGTTATAAACAACAGAAAGTATTATAGAATGGCCAACAGCTTGGATTACTTGTCTAATACTTGCTTCTGAGTTGTTCACATCTATTTGTGATACAGGACGGAAGAGAAAGGTGATTGTTACGGAAGAATTTGGGGGACAAATTTAGGGATTTGATAAAATTTCATGTCTAGTATCCCAAAGATTTGACAATCATCGACCTATGCAGTTAAGTCGGTGAGTCGGCAACGAGTCGGCCAAGTACCGACTCATGACTAGTCGAACGAGTCGGCGACTAGTCGACGACGAGTCGCACCCAGATGTTAACATATTTTATTTCATGTAACAGATGTTGCCTCTTTTTTAGGTTTGTACTGGGCATATAATTTTTCAGCTTAGATAAATTCTTTGAAAATTCACAATTTTTTTAATCTTTTTCCGACATTATTGCAGATACTGTCATATTAGAGTTCAATCAGTATACATCTGGTTCGCGATGGAGGCGAACAACCACCAGTCGAAAGGATCATAGGAAAGCAGGCAATGAGACAGTTGAATTCATGGCAGAATCAGGAAACTATACACCAAGAATGAGATCTCTACATGGAAACGGATGTGGCCAGTCGTAGTTTTAGAGTGAACATTTTCTAGAGTTCATTATTGACGGTCATCTGCTGAAAATCTCTTGGTGGGGAGAGTTTCAAGGCCTTCTTGGCTTTCTCTTGGAATTCAACTCGATCCACTGTGAATGTTTTGATTACCACGAAGTTAGAACGGGAGACAAACAATTTTCCCTCTTGTATTTTGATTGTAGAAGTATGCTGAAAAAGTCGGCCTAAGTCGGACCAAGTCGGACCAAAAGTCGGACCAAATCGGTCAAAAAGTCGGACCAAGTCGACGCCTAGTCGGTGTCCGACTCACCTCCCGACTTTTGAAAAATTTCAAGTCGGTCATCCACCGACTCTCGACTAGTCGGCGACTAGTCGACGCCTCGATAGCATAGTCATCGACTCATACGTCTCGTACGCGGAGATTTTTCAGACCTTACACATAAGCAACCAAGACCATTTTCGTATTCTAATGCAAAAGATTTAATTTTGACAAACATAAAAATTTACATCAAATATTCTCAAATTCTATTTCATTCTGTCTAAATGAAATAAAGTTTGAAGCCTTTATAGACTTACAATTTGACTCATCTTATAACTCATCCGATGTGTGACTAAAAATATCAAAATAAGAAAATAACTAAAAGACTTAAAGAAACTTCTACAAAATTTCCAATTAAAATTTAAAAAATACTCAAATAAAACTCTAAAAATACTCAACTTTGAATTCAAATTGGATCCACATCAATCTTCCCGTCTTTGAGAAATTTATCACATGATGAATTGTGACAAAACGAGTACAACTGAACAGAAATATCAGTAGTCTCCTGTAATTAGAGAAGATGCATTCGTGAACTTTAAAGTGTAGCATTATGTAGATTAGTAGACGGATATATTCTGTGAGTTATTTTCAAATCGTGAAAGATGAGGAAACATAAAAAACCTGTTGGTTGGTTAACTGAGGAGGATCAACGATGAAGAACTCAATGGGCTGAATAAGTTTCAATGGGACCTTCAAGCTACCTCTGGCATAAAGTGATCATGTAGCTCAGGCTCCGACTCGTGCTTAGTCACATGATTGGACTCACGCTCAAGCTTAGATTCGATCACATGTTCAATCTTGATTATATGCATGGATGCATGCTCATGCTAGACTTTGGTTCTGACTCATGCTCAACATGTAACCTATGACTTAGGTTTAACATCTATCTCGATTATTAGCTCTGCTCATAAATATTGCTCTGTGACAGAAATCTTATTGCACAACTCCTAAAAATTTATTTTTATTTCTTAAATTTTTTTATTAAATATCTCATTAAATCTTCGATTGGGTTCCACCCTTGGATTTGATAGCAGTGTTGACTGATTTTGAGGAGATATTAATGTCGAAGTTCAGGTTTTATGTGTACCCATTGTTCACATTCTTTATCATATTCTTTCCACCAATAGTAGACCTTTCCTTTGAGTTTAAGTCAAGCATAAATTAACTTTTTCTTCTCGGTTAGGATGCAACAAGCAAAAAATCTATTGATACGATGCACCCAATCTCAATACCTTTGAGAACAATTGAATCTATAGAAAAATAGTACACTAAAATCGTACTCTGCTCTAGCCAAGTGATGCTTGGAAAAGCCATAAAACATATACGATAAAATAAATAAATTGTTCAAAACTAATATGGTTTCAAACTTGATTCTGGTTTGAACTGGTTTGAAGATGGCTCAAATGGATCGGTAAGCGTGCTTGAAATAGTTTCAAACTCTTTAAAATGGCGAACTATGCATAAAATAGTCGGAAAATTCCTCAATAATGCTTTGAAAAATGGTAACATTGCATTGTAGCTTAACATCTATCGCAGTTTGGTTGCTGGCTCGTTCAACGGCTTAGTTGGAGCTATTAATTGGTCAATGGCTTGCTGCTCGAGCCAGCTCGTGGCTCAAAGTTGGAGGCTCGGCTTGAGGTCATTTTCGGCTCGCTAGAGTTACTACTGTAACAGTTTGGCACGAGCAACATTTGCCTCGTTTTTTTGATGATTTTGTTGGTGATTCTCATTGGGGTTGATGGCAACAGAGTCGGCTAGAGTCGGTGAAGTTGTTGGGGAGATCAAATGGATTATCCGATGATGATGGTAACGACAGCGATATCGAAAGGAACGACGATGGTGTTCCATGTTCTTTGGTCGATGGCGACGTCAGCACTAATTGTTGCAGCGACGATGAGGCATGGGTGAGGTTGGGGTGCTGGCATGGATCATCGGAGGCGGTGGCAAGGAGTCTAGGGTTAGGGTTAGGGTTTTGTTGGGAAGAAAACACAGTTTTGTCGATCTTTTTCTGAAATTTTCCCCCACATTTTTTTGATTTTCCTCTCATTTTCTTTTGATTTTCCTTTCCTTCTTTCTTTTTTGATCTCCGTTTTGAATCTAAAACCTATCTAAAAGAACGAGAAAAAGGCGGATGATGAAGAAGAAGAAGAAAAGAAAGGAATTTTTTTTAAAAGGTTAGTATTTGGCTCAGATACAAAATATGATGCAAGACGAAATAGAACATGATTTTGATGGAGGAATTTGGGGAAAAAAGTTAGGCATTTGATAAAATTTCAAGTATTATACCATAGACATCTGATGATCACTACTTACATGCCTTATACGCGGAGATTTTTTGGACATTGTACCCAAGCAATCAAGCTCACTCTCGCATTCTCTTGCAAAAGATTTAATTTTGGCAAACATAAAAGTTTCCACCAAACTTTCTCAAATTCCATTCCATTCTATTTAAAGGAAAATAGGTTTGAGGCATATATATAAGCTTACAATTTGACTCATCTCATAACGCATCCGATGTGGGGATTAAAAAATATATCAAAATAAGAAAATAATTAAAAGACTAAAAAAGATTCAAACTCACATAAAATACTCAACTAATAATTATGAAAAGACTCAAAACTCAAATAATTTTTATTTAAAATCTTAAATTCGAATCCGAATCGAATCCCTATCAATTTGTCAAAAAATTGTTCTCTGAATCATACTACATTACCTGAAACAAGAAGAGAGCAATTTTCAAGTTGATAGGTGGTTGCATTAGAGGACCTGTGTGGCTGGAGGAATACCATTTTATCCCAGTTGAGTTTGGTCTAGATCAATATACATAAGAAACAATGATATTTCTTTTGATGTAGAATGGGGAAGAACTGTACAATTCTAGTCGAGGTACTAATTTAGAAGTCAAAATTTCCTTTTGCGTATGAAATTTATTCTTTTTTATTGTATAATATATAGGATCAACGAAATCTGGCAAAAAGAAGGATAAATTTTATTTACAGAACCATGAGAACATCATATCATATTTAATTCTTGTAAATTCTGAAAATCAATCTTTAGTCATAAAACCCTTTAATTATATTTGTTTAAAATGCATGGTCAAGAGCACTCCGCTGTGGATATGATGCTATGACACAATAACATAGAACAACTTTCAAAAAACATTTACAGAGTGGAAACATCACAAGAAGTTTCGTGTTCCGTAGTGCCTGAGATGAACACAACTTCATAGCAGAAGTGTCCATCCGAAATATTATTTGTTAAAGCATCCTCTCCAGAAGTGTGGAATTGATTGTAAGGAGAAGAGGTTACATTATTGTGGAGATGCTAACACATCCGTTGTTGAGTTGTTAGTAGGATGTAGACCAGGGAGGGAAACAGTTGGTGTTCGAAACAAAGCTTTGGGGTTGTACACAGAGTGATGCATTTGGGAAGCAAGGAATGAAATTGCTTCCAGGAGAAATGGTAATCCGACTCTTTATCGAAACATAGTGTTGAAAATAAGGGTTTACTGGGCAGCGACGGCATTTATGGATATTACTAAAAGGTAGGGGCAGGAAGGTGATGCAGTATGTGGCGGAGCCTGACTATCTGGAGATTAGAATTACTTTCATGGGCTGTTGGCTACAAGGGGATCAAGTTGCAATATTTTGGATTGTGATTCGTCGGGCTCAATTTATGCAGCGGGGTGTAATTTGGTTTTGTTCAGAATTTTGTATGGGGACACTTACACGGGATTTAAGAGTGTGGTAGTTAGAGATATGTTCCCCCGATTCCAAATCTGGTGGCGAGGAACTCTCAACTAATTATTGACGCAATTCTACAGGACAATACTAAGTTCATCATCAGTCTGCCTACATTTTGGGATGTTGATGCACTTTTCGATGCTATGCAACTTGGTAAGCATCAATGTTTTGAAAGGCGGCAAAGGCTTACGCCTCAAGGCGCGCCTCAGGGCGAGGCTCACCTCCAGCGCCCTGAGGCTTGAGGGAAGAGGCTTTCACTCGTCGAAGGCACCCAAAGGCTTACGCCTCGGGTCGAAGGCGCCCAAAGGCTTACGCCTCGGGTCGAAGGCGCTCAAAGGCTTACGCCTCAGTTCGTAGGCGCATCAAATACGTTTGGGTTTTCACGCCATCAACATGTGATTTTTTGCAAAAAAATTTTATTTCCCAAGTATAAAAGCTAAGAGAGAGAGAGAGAGACGACTCGCCGCCGCCTTGATTTGTCGCCCCAGATGAAGATGATGTTAGTAGCCTAGGAAGTTTTGGGGAGGGAGATGGCTTAAATGAAGATTCTGTATTTGATGATGTGTAAGAGTAAATTTAGAGTCTAATTTTGCAACTCAAATACTCTGATCTTTTTTTGGATATTTTATATTTGTCTTTGGAGTGTTATTTTAATATTTTGATACTTTAATGATGGTTTGAAACTTAAATATAAGTTTTTTACATCTATATTTTAGAATTATGTGGTTATAATGTGTTACGCCTCACAACACGCTGAAGGCTTACGCCTTACGCGTTGAGGCTTACGCCTCGCGTCACGGGTCAAAAAAACGCCTCACGTCACGCCTTTGCGTTTTAAAACTTTGGTAAGCATCACATATATAGAGAGAAGAGCATAGGCCTGTGGATTGGCTGGTTAGATTGGTTACTCAATCGGGCATACATCATACTTGGTTGGAGTTCCTACAGAGCTCATGGATGAGTAGGGTGGATTACTTTGTTGTTTGAGTTTGAAAGTGAGGCATAGGAAGTAACTTTTTATTAGCCAATAAATTGTATCTTAAATCATGTTCAACAAATGATGAGACAAAAAAACAAGCGAAATATTTGGACAAATTACATTAGCACAGTATTGTAAATAGGTGATATTATTTTCATATTATTTGCTTAAAGGTGATAGTAACTTACTAAATTTGAGTAGGATCTGGTTTAGTTTTTGTCATTCCGCGCTTCCCGGGACAGGTGACAAATGTTCATGCAAGGCAGACTATTCTGGGTTCTTTTATGTTTTCTTGTAGGCTAAGAAAGAAGTATGGTCAGATTGATGTATGCTAAAATGGCTTGATTAGTTATTAAACATATTAATAGGCTCACGAAAGGAGCACAACTTCCTGTTGTAAAGTTTCAATATGTAATTCAGTTGCAAAGTTTCAACCTCAATATGTAATTCCTGTTGTAAAGTTTCAAGATGCTAACACTCCCTTTATGATTTTTTATTTCAGTCATCAAAATGATGGCAACCTCAATCAAAGTGTTAAAGCACTATAGTTCTTGAGACACTGGAATGTTATGGGAATGGTTATGGTTTCTAACAGTCTTGGCTCTTGTAATAGTACTGATCATTGAGTTTTTAACTCAAAAGATTATGCATTCGAAACCTTTTTTTCCTTGTTGCATGACCAAAGGTTTGAAAGACCATTAAGTTCGTGTGATGCTGTGATTAATTAAGAAAAAGACACGTATTTATTTATTTATTTTGGTTTTTTTTGTTTTTTGTTTTTTTGTTTTTTTGTTTGTTTTGTTTGTTTTGTTTGTTTGTTTTTTTCTTTGGGGGGGGGGGGGGGGGGGGGGGGGGGGGAGGGGGGGAGGGGGGCATTGAATTCTGTAAGATACTTGAGAGATGGGAGCAACGCTGGAACTCTTGCTAGGGTGAGGTTTATTTCTTATGGATGTCCTTAAAATGGTGCATAGACTTTCAACTTATAGATTAATGATAAGGGACTAATTACACATTTAATAGAAACATATGAAGTAGATTTTAGCACTTCTTAGTTACTTTTATCAGGGAATTTTTGACCTATAACTCTAATATATCACTTTTTCAACTCACATTAAAATGTAATTTAACTTTTCGGTGGAATTTAGTTGGGGGAAGAATATGAAGAGCTACTGAGAACCCCATTGTTGAATTCCGACGATAATGCTAGAAAACCTAAATCATATCATAATATTTCCAGGTTCCCTTTTCTAGTAACACTGTTTGGATTGACAATACTGTGAAATACTTGTTGCTAGTTCTCATCATCATCATTCTTAGCCTTCATCCCAAAAAATTGGGGTCGGCTTCATAGACTCAAAAGAAAGAATGTTAGATTGTGATCACGATACTCATATTCTCATATTCGACATATTACGATCTAAGTGTTGCAAGCAAGGTTTGAGGTATCGTCCGATACCTCTTGGTATCGGGCGTATCGGACCGGTACCGCCCAGTACCGGTCCGAAACTGCGGCAGAAAATCGGTATCGGCCGAAACCCTAGGGTTTCGGCCGGTTTCGTCGAGTATCGGGCGAAACTGGCCGAAACCCTAGGGTTTCGGCCAGCAAATGTGAAAAAAGGGATCAAAATCGAAAATAAGAGGAGGAAGAAGAAGAAAAATGGAAGAAATTGAAAAAAAAGAAATCGAACTTACCTCGCCGCCGCTCGCCGCCGCCTGCCGCCGCTCGCCGCCGCTTGCCTCCGCCTGCCTCCGCGCCTCGCCGCCTCCGCCTGCTGTGGCACCGACGGCGCGCCGCTCCTCTGCCGCTCCCGCCGCCCCTGAGAGAGAGAGAGAGAGAGAGAGAGAGAGAGGACCGAGAGAGAGAGAGAGAGGGGGGGAGAACGACGTGCGCAAGAGAGAGAGAGAGAGAGAGAGAGAGAGAGAGAGAGAGAGAGGACCGAGAGAGAGAGGGGGGGGAGAACGACGTGCGCAGGAGGATTGGGAAATTTTGAAGGTTAAAATTGTAAATAAGTTATAGATGTGTAGAGTAAGATATTTTATGACAAACTTGTAAATAAGTGATATGTGCACAAATCAAAATGGTATGTGCACAAAGCAACTCTAAGACAAACTTGCAAATAAGTGGTACGTGCGCAAAGTAAAACGGTGGGTGTGCAAGGCAAAATTGTAGCTACTTTAATTTTTTTACGTATCTAATAGATTTTATGTATTTAAAACTACCGATACTGACCAACCGAAACCCACGTCCGATGCCGCCGAAACGGACGATACCGATACCGAAACTTAAATTTTCGAGAGAGCGATACCGATACCGAAACCGAAACCTCAAACCTTGGTTGCAAGTTCTTCTATTGCTTATAAAATTAACAGCTCATCTAGGGTGAAATGAAGAACTGTCATTGTTCAAATCTTCTCAAGAAGGGACATGATTTCGGTATTGCCCCATTCTTTGAGGCAATGTGACGCAGGACAAGGCTGCATCAAATTCTGTTTTTCCTGAACCCACCATGAAAAGAATCGTGATTGTCAGTCTTTTGGATTTATTTCAAATAATTTCGTGTGTTGTGCACCTAGATTTATTGGGCTTCTAGAGCCTTCTTTTATTTTATTTTTTTATTTTCTTTATTTTATTTCAGTACACATTGTACTTGTAGCTTTAGGCTATAAATAAACGTCAGATCAAAACTTTGAGATACGGGTTTAGTGAATGAAGAACGAATTGTGGAAACCCTAGTTTCGTTCGTGCGAAACCCTAGATCCTTTATCTTTTTGTATGTGAGGTGTCTAGAGCTGGTAAGTGATGTACATCAATGTTGGGCCCGGACTATTATCTTTTATTTACCTTTTAGTAATCAATTTCTAAACCTAGCTCGTCCCAAATTTTCAAATACCTAGCTTTCCCCAAATCATCAAACCTAGATCTAGTTCCTTCCCAAATCCACTAAAAACCCCCACCACAAACCTAGATCCGCTTCCGCAACCTTGTCCTGCAGCACAAGGTACATGGGAACCAAAATGCTGAAGGGAAGAAATAAGAAGCATATAGGGGGTTTGGACAGAAACTTATTTAAAAATTTCTCCTAGGATGAAATTAATACTCCAGATATCCATACCAAGGTATTCTTTGTTCTACATGATTTGATTAAATCCTAATTCTGGACAGCAAGGTCTAACTTGGACTGTATAAGCTGCAAGATTCAAATCGCATTGAATTCTGAATTTGACCTAGAATAGTGTTAGGAGAAGATAAACATCATGTTAGAGATCTTGTTGGGAGATTGAAGGCATTACCAATACAGAAAAGTATCTCCTTATAGTGTACTGAAGTGGAATCTCACAACTTTATCATATTTTCAACAAATTATAGTTAGTTTTAATTTGACGTCTAAATTCAAGGGGTTGAGTTTTACACGCGGCATCGAGTCAAATCAATAATCATATGGTTTTAAGACCTCAAGATTTATTTTGTATTTTGGCGTCTCCATGTAGGGTCTACTCTTCTGCGATCAACGAATTCATGCTCGGAATCTCCTTAGTTCCCTTTTTCCTTATATATTTAAAATAAGGTGATCTGACATGTGCAATGTGGTTCTGCTAAAAATCAGGTATCCTCAGCTTTATGATTTGAGCTTGCTCTATATGAAGTCTGATGCATTGACAGGAACCAATAACTTGTAATCTGCATTCAAAAAACTATCATTTAACCTAATTAACAAAGTGCATGTGTTTCCTTATACTAATCAATTACTACTATGACATGGTTGAACCATTACTTTGCTTCAGCTATCTGCTCTGCTTATAACTGCTATCATCATATTTTCTGTGGTTCACCTGGGCAAGTAATATTTAAACACATCAGCAAAAGGATAAAAAGTAATAAAAGATTCATACTATTTGTGTTTTATTATTTATATGGTGAATTCATATCTTCCTCTGCATTATAGGTTGCTGCCCTAGTGCCCAAAAGTGAACTTGAAGGGGAGATGGGAGATGCACATATGGCCCTTCAAGCAAGATTGATGAGCCAAGCTCTTCGGAAACTGAGTCATTCCCTTTCTTTATCTCAGACAATATTGTTGTTTATTAACCAGGTGGGTCTTATAAATGTTGAATGAATTTTGAGGTCAAGTTGCTCCTGGCATTTTATGGAACACCTACTAGACTTTATAAACCAAGATAGCAATGATGATTTTTATGCCTTATTTTCCTGGCTTATTTTTTGGGTTTCACCTTTATTATATCTGTTCACGTGGTATCTCACTCACTCACTCGCATATTTTCCATCATCTTCATCTTATTTTTCATCTTCAGAAGTGGGAGAACTTTTGCAGTGGCAAACTCTTGTATATTCCCTCTTCTTCTTTTTCATTTTAGGAAGCTGTAAGCCTTTTGCATCAGCTTTACCACTGTAGCTCCCCTCTTTTCTGTGTTCTTTTTCATTTTGAGAAATTGGAGACCATTTGCATAGGCTTTATCCCTGTGCAGTGACACTTGCGCTTATTATGATGTGAGCCAACCTTTTCACTCTCCTCGTTTTGCTTCTTTGACTACTCCTGGGCCGCATATGGAATTCATTATTGACTTCAGATATTGCACCTTTTGCTTTGAATTAATTCCTGGTTCACATACTTCCCTTGCTGAATCTATTCTCCCACATAGAGCTGTTGCCGGTAAGATCATCTTCTTGGCAGTGCAGGCTTTTTTTAGTTGCAACGTCTCTGTTGTCCGACAGGTGCTGTCCATCTGTTAGCACAGCGATATATGGATATTGTCCCAAAATTCAATTGAAAATGCAAGTTACCAAAATAATGAACACATTTGCTGCCTTTGTAGGTGCGGTCAAAACTGCAAACATTTGGATTCGGGGGTCCAACTGAAGTTACATCCGGGGGAAATGCCTTGAAATTTTACTCATCTGTCCGCCTGAACATTAAAAGAATCGGATTGGTTAAAAGGGGGGAAGAGGTATATACTACTATATAGCTTTAACTTGGTTTCTCATACATGAAATGGGATTATATCATTATACCTGTTAATTCATATCTATGATTGAATATACTCAAAGGGAAGCCTCTACCATATGCATCACAATTTATAAGGTCTTTAATAGCGATAGTTGCCACATACTTTGATATGGTGTCAGAAGATACAATTTATTTTTAGAGCATGCTAGGAACTTCACTAGCGAGACTGGACCATGGCATCTTATGCGATATGTAGATGTCCTAACATATGAACATGAAAGACACTAGAAGCCAGACAGTTAAGCTTGTATAGAAATTTTAGTATAATTTTCATTAATTACTAACCTAGTTTGTCGTACCGAAGCTATTAGAACTGACATTCCCTATTGCATCTGCATGACGGGTCCTTGTCAGGAACCAGCACTGTTGTTTCATTTCATGATGTAAATAAGTTCAATGGGAATTAGTTTGCAGTTTCCTTGACCGATTCGTCATTATGTAGGATTTGGATATCCATGCATCGATCCATAGTGTTTTATCATGATTGCAGTTTAGTTTGTACTTGATTTGCTCGGTTCGATCTCCAATATGTATATAACAACATAACTCATTTTGGCAGACGGTAGGAAGCCAAGTTCTTGTGAAGATCGTGAAAAATAAGCATGCCCCACCATTCAAGACCGCACAGTTTGAGCTAGAGTTTGGAAAGGGAATATGTCGTGGCTCGGAAATTATAGAATTGGGCTGCAAACACAAGTTTATCACTAGAAGTGGTGCTTTCTACAGCTTGAATGGCCAGACCTTCCGTGGCAAGGATGCTCTCAAACGATACTTTGCTGAGAACATAGAAACCAGAGAGGAGCTTGCAATGAAACTGAGAGAGAAACTCGTACACAGTGAGACACGGAAGAACCTTGATTCAGAAACTGAGGTTCTAGATGATGACGTACAGGAAGAGGTTGTAACATCTGAGACAACTGATGAGGATGTGGTTGCTGTAGTCGAAGGATAATTGTCATCATGTTTAACTGCTTTGTCCGAAGAGCAAGCATTCTTCCTGTTGGTCATGTTCATATCAAAAGGGAAGCTGGATTTTAGATGGTTGACATCCATAGCATGGTCTGCTGCCTTTGGACATTTGGAAAGGAATTTATACTTAGGTTGATGCTTCTGACTCTTAAATGTCAGATTTTGGCGGGGCGGGGTTCTGCATGTAATGATGCTGTATCTTTGGTTGTTAGTACCAGAATGCGGTGCATTAAAAGGGGGCTTTGATTCAATCAGTTTGAGGAGATGATGAGCTCTGCAAGGGTAATGCTGTAAGTGCGCTTGGTTGAAGCATTGATGTAAAACTGTTAATCCCTATCTAATTTTATCGCCATATAATCTGTTTGTCCGAATAGCATTCAGAAAACTGCTTTAATGATGCTATTAGCACGGACCACATTGCTGAGTTCACAGACCACTTATTTACAAGTTTGCCGTATCTTTTGCTGAGTTCACAGACCACTTATTTACAGGATTGCCCCCCCCCCCCCCCCCCCCCCCCCCCCCCCCCCCCCCCCGCGCGCGCGCGCGCTGACGTCCCCCTTTTCCACCGCCGTCGCCGATGACCCCCTCGTCCAAGCTTGGCCTCGATCTCAAGATGGACATCGTCAGCTTCGCCATCCTCAGCTCCGCTGTCGCCGTCGCCGTCATCGCAGGCGTCGGCTGAGGGGTAGCCATCATCATCATCATCATCTTTGCCATCAGCGGAGGAGGGAAAGACGATGATGGAGGAGAATCCGTGGTCGAAGGTGGAGAGGATACGTAACATGTCCTCGGCGGCGGTCTTGTTGGTGGCCAGGCTCTTCACGATCTGTTGGGCGATGCCGATCATCTTGTCCTGGCCGTTGATTGGGGGCGGCGTCGAGGACTAGATTGAGGGATCCTGGCCGTCGATCTTGGCTGCGGCCGTCATGGCTATAGCTCTAGGGTTTTTGGCAGGAGGAAGAGGTCTAGGGTTAGGATAAGGATTTGGGGATGATGGCGGACAATTCGATGAATGGAATCATAATGATTACGATTTATTGATGACGACGACGACGATGATGATGCGTTTTTTTGTTCGCACGAGGGAGGAGCAGCTTGGAAGATCCTCGGCGGTGGAGGACGACGACGTCGGCGAAGGGGGAGGGGGGGAGGGGGAGGAGGGAGGAGGGCAAACCTGTAAATAAGTGGTCTGTAAATAAGTAGTCTGTGAACTCAGCAACAACAGATTTTCAATGGCAAACCTGTAAATAAGCAGTCTGTGGACTCAGCAATATGGTCTGTGCTAATAGCAACTCCCTTGAATTTTAGTCAAGTGGGCATTAAAGCCGGCTGATTCTCAGTTGATCTACTTCTAGGATGTATTTTGTTCAGTGGGGGTGGTATTTTCCAGTAATCTTCACATCAGCTAAGGCATGAATGTACAAAAATGATTTGTAAATATTATGTTCCGCTTGTTCCATCTGAAGAATTTGCCCCTGCCATTTTAAAGATAGTCTGCTAGATTGATAAACCTGTAGTTAGTCGGTATGGCGTAAATTTCTATTTGGAAACGCATAAACATTAAACATATATCCATTAAGCATTGTTAATAATGTTATGTAAAGTTTGTATTTGGACGCGAGTCCAACATGGCTAATGTTTAGACAACTATTGTCTTTGTGCGCTGCAGATGTCAAGACTCTCTTGATAAATTTGAATCCCTATACTTATCATCCAAACATCCTTGTGAACCCAAGTGTGACGATGTGTCCAAATTTTATGGCTCTAAAATTTCCGAGCCACGAAAGGAAGAACACAATTAAACACAACGGGTTTTTTCATAAACCAGACATAAAACAAGATCAAGAAGCACAACGGCCACATGAAAGAACGATTATTGCTAGGAGGAATACAATTTTGGGGGCTGCCAAAGATGGAGAGAAATCTACATCATAACCTACACATCATTCAAAATACATACGGAAAGTAGCAAAGAACATCAGACAGTGAAAAACAAGATATGTGGTTAATTTACAGCTGCCCTTGAAGTTGGAACAATTATCAGCCCGCAACAGCTGAGCAGAAACTACATTACGAGACTATAATGCCTATATTATGCATGCATTGTTAACCAGCAACAGCCAGTTGCTACAAGAAACTTTTTTGACATTCAGTAACCGAATCAATTGAAGCAAGACAGGAACCCGTCAACCCGTCAACGGAAATACAACTTCTGTGGACTTCTTCCCATCGAGATTATTGAATAAATACTTAGAGTTAATCACAAGATCTTACAAACAGATGTGACCATGAATTTAACATTGGCAAACATGAAATTCTTTCCAAACCCCGATTAAATAATTTCAATACAACTGCTCACAGGCCGGGGTATGAGAATACAAGGGAATTACACGGCCCGAGGTTGTTTTCTTCACAATCCGCAGCTTGACCGAATGCTTAACCCACCTTCAGTATAGAAGTCGGGCCAACCTGCCCTTGTATGTTGCACAGGTCATATTGGCATTTCGGACGTGTAAAGCTGTTTGATCCATACTTTTATAATGTAGCAAGGGAACAGATAGCAAGACAGCCCATTCCTTAAACTATCAGGCACTTGGCTCTGAAATCCGGCAAAAACTTGATGTGAAGTTCTAGATCTCTCTCTCTATCTCTATCTCATTATGTTGCTTCACGAAGGGACAGAATTTTGTCCACTGCAGCAAAGTAAGGCCAACTTCTTTTGCTTTTCTCGTTGGTCTGACTCTCCTGAAAGGACAGCAAAGAAATGAAACAGCAAAAAGTAGCTCACATCATGCTTAAAGAAATAGCATTTTGGACTAGGCACGATCATCTGATATCAAAGATCTCAACGTTTGTGAGGTGAAGCTGGTTCATTGGGAGGAAACCAAGATAAGTCCTAACAAATGACCATAACTATGACGGGGATGCCAAGTTTGTTGCGAGTTATGGCTGTCATATCATGTGTTTGGGCAACATAGGCTAAAACTCAAAGTAAGAACAAGATTAGATGTAGCTTAAAGTTGATCACAGGGTGGTGCACTAAACTATCAAGATCAAAATGCTGCAACAAGAATGAACAAGAATGAGTCATTTCACATTTAAGAAGTAAATATGACAATTACCTCGTATTTCTGAACCAATGATGCCCATAGAGACTTGCACTGTGATGGGGTCCGATTTATTCCATGATCCAATAGGCTAGCAGAAACCTCTTTCCAGAGAATCATTCTTCCTTTTACTGCTTGGAATCTATCATTCAGTTCTGCACGCTTTTTAATTAACCTGCTAATCTCTTCGGGCATCCACTTGTTCCGTTTTGAGCTCTTACGAGCCACTACCTTAGGTTCTGATGGCTTAAGCTCCTCTGTGGAAATTTTTTCAATTTTACTTAAATTTAGATGCTCCTCCAAGCTAAAGCTATTATCAACTTTCAATGGTTGAACTGCCCAGGTCCCTTCAAATGATTCCTGGATACCTTTTGACTTAGATGCAAGTGAAGGTGAAATGTCCTTGTGGCTTGTCACCGCAGCTGTTGTAGGTAGTGATTGATCATCTTCAGAACTCTCTCCTAATAAAGCATATCTTTAAAGTCAGTGTCTCTTAGCCAACGAACATGAAATCAAACATCTCTGAAGTAAATTTTTCTAAACTAACACGAAATGTCGCAAAATCTTAAGTTTTGACGAGTATGAGGGGTCAAGCTGATCATTCATATAATATTACAGAAACAAGTACGCTTTGTTGGACATTGAGTCACCCCTAGTGTGTTAGGGGTGTGTTTTGATGATATACAAACAATTATTTATGTGGTAATCAAATTTGTGAGGGTAGGTACCAAAGATTAGGTACTAAAGAGCATTGAGTTCAAAGCAATGAATAAGACTTGCACCAAGACTTGTGAAGCTAACTAAAGATGAATGTAGCTTACAAAGAAGAGTCCCAAAATCATGTTGATGAAGCTCACCAAAATTCCATGGAGTACAAGGAGTTAAAGACAAGGATTGAGCATTGGACTACATCAAGGCTTCAAGGAGTACACATTTTTTGATGTAATATATAATATTGTCTTAGATTCATTGTATAGTTTTGAATTGAAGCTTCATACACAGGAAAATCTTTTAAATTGTTTAGAAATTTTTTAAAATCATTTTGAAAAGATTTCCAAGAGTTATAAGCCAAAACTTTGTTATAACATACAGACTAGTCGACTGGTGATCATACCAGGTCGACTCGCTGAAGTTAGAAACTAAGCTAGCAGAATGTTAGAACGTAGTCCACTACAATCATGGACCTAATTGACTAAGTCATATGCACGGTTCGATTAGGAAGAGAACTATAGTCGACTAATTTGTTATAGAGCACAAACAGCTCTTCTGACACGACTGAATTAGTGGACCAGAGTCCTATAACTATTTGACTAGCAGCTGACTAGTCGACTAGTTGTTAAACTTTATTCAACTAGGACCTACCTGTTGGCTTATAACGAGAAGAATTTTACTAGCTTTGACCTTTATGGGGTATTTTGGACAATTTGTGTTGACCCGATTTATGTCCTATAACTTGAGGGTTATTGGATGAATTTATCATGAATTTATTGATCAATTTTCTTGAGAGAAATTAAGGTTTCAAAGCCTTCTAAAAGCTCGTTTGAAAAAGTTTTCGTTGGCATGTGTTTCAAAAAGCTTTTACGCAATTTTCTTAGCCAATTGTTTTGATCTCTCCAAGCGTTCAACTTGATTTTATTTGAGATCAAAACCTGTTTTTTCTTACCATATTCACACTAAGCTTCAATTCAAGACTATAGAAAGAGTGTAATCCATCAACAACAAAGTATAAGTTGAAATTCGCAAGTTATGTGGTGGTAAGTTTGTTGAGAAAGTCCTCACTTGTTTGAGGTGGTATTGTTGTTAGAAACCCATAATTGTTTTGGTGGTGTCTCACTTGGCAAGGTGGTTGTAACCCTCATATTGAAGAGCTGGTGTTGTTGGAAAGGTCTCTTATTGAAGAGGCAAGTGCAATCGTCTCTTTGAGAGCGATTAGTAGATTTAATCCAAGAACGCCTTGGGACTGAACGCATCCCAGAGATGGGCGAATCAGGATAAATCTCTTGTGTTAACATTGCTCATTTTGTGTACTATTTCCTTGCAATTTTTTATTTCATTCTGCTGCTTATATAATTTGTAAGTTGATAGATTATTAATTAAGAATCAATTAGGTAACTCTAATTGACTTCTTAGGTAAAATATTAGAGGGCAATTTCTTTAAGTCTAATTATTATTTGAAAAACACTATTCATCCCATATAGTGTTTTACCTGTCTACGAGATTCAATAATTAGTATCAGAGCATATTATCTTGATGTCGTCAACTTCGTTGCCAGCACCTTTCCCAGAGGGCCACTCCACTTCATGACCTCCCATGTTCAACGACAAAACCGAATGATGACCTACTTACAACCCATGAATCTTGAATTGTAGGGTATCGTGGAGACCAAGTACAAGAAGCCAACCACACCCATGGCGTCTTGGAAAGATGATGAGAATGCGAAGGACAACCTCAATGCCAAAGCTATGAACGCACTATTTTACTCTCCCAACACCAATGAGTTCAACCGCATATCGCAATGCACTACGACACACGAGATTTGACATACTCTTGATGTACCCCATGAAGATATGAATAAAGTAAAAGATTCTAAAATTAATATGCTTAATAAAAAAACTTGAAATGTTTAAGATAGAGAAAGGAAAATCTATTACTGATAGAAACACAAGACTTCAGAACTTGTTAATAGCCTTATAGGACTTGATAAGAAACTAACCATATGCATAATCAAGTTATGAAAATGCTTCGATCACTCGCTCCTGAGTGGAGAGGAAAGACCACTACAACAAAGGAGGCACAATACCTCTCGAAGCTCACCATAGAAGACCTCATAGGTAATCTTATGGACTATGAGATACAGCTTGAGGAGAGAAAGAGAGAAGAGCAACCTAAGAAGAAGGCTCTTGCCTTCAAGGCAAAGTCATATGACATAGAGGAGTCCGATGTCGAGGATGAGAACGCCGCACTTCTATTGAGGACATTCAAGAAGCTACACGAAGGTAAATTCAAAATCAAAACTAGATTATCTAATGAAGTTATTTGCTATGGATGCAGTAAGCTAGGACATGTCAAGAAGGATTGCCCTTTGAAGTAGAAAAAAGACTAGATGAAGAAGAAAGTTTACACGATGAAGAAATCCAAGAAGCCAAAGAAAAAGGCTTTAGCGGCATGTGACCACGATCCCAACAAGACCTATGATGACTCTTCATCCTCTAATGAAGATGAAAGTAAATAAAGAGCCCACATGTGCTTTATGACGCTTACTTCTAACATTGTAAGTGTGGCTTCTACTCCTAGAGTTAATAATGATAATGATGATAGTGATAATAAGAAATTTGATGTAGATAAGTCTTTTGATGAGTTATGCTCCCAACATGATTATTTGATTAAATAACATGCTAAATTAGAAAATTGCATAAAATATGTTCTAATATAAATGATCTAGAAAAAATGATAGGCTAAAAAGAGCTTATGAAATTAAAAAACACTTCTGAAGAACTAACTCTTCTTAATCAAGAATTAGAAAGTGAAACAAAAAACTTAGGGGTGAAAACAAATCCTTAAAAGATGAAAATAAAAGTCTCAAAAATGATTGTAAAAAATTTGAACAATAGGATAGACAACTAAGGTAATGAAATAGATAAAATTAAATCAAAATATAATGACCTACACACTAACGTAATAAAATTTAATAAGGAAAAAGAAAACCTAGATTATTTAATAGGTTTACAAAAAATTAAGAACAATAAAAATGAATTAGGTTAGCCCAAACCATAAACATGCTTATATCTATACTAGGTTTACCAAAAGCCATAACATTAAGAATAATTTTAGTAACCCTTCTACAAGCAAAGCTAACAATAAAAATAAGAAAATGATTAAAATTTAAATTCTAAAAGATCTAAATAACAAGATGAAGAACATATATAAAAGTAATTTTATAAAAGATGTTCACTTCTTACCTAAATTTAGGTATGTAAAGATGGAAAGTCCAAATCAAATTGGGTTTGGTTTCCTAACTAAATAGCTTAGGAAAATCTAAGATACCCACACAATAACCCTTGATATCTCACACATATAAGGTTCATTAAGAGTGCATGATTGCTTGTATGAGTGCTTGTTTGTATGCTTAAGATTTAACAATTAATAAGATAATTAATAACCTAATTAAAAGCTGAGTTCCAAATGCTCAATCTGTGTTTTAGACATCACATCCATTAGTTACCCTACAATAGTCGATTAATTTTAGTTTATTTCCTGGTTGATACTAATCGACCAGAATATACTGACTAGTCGACTAGTGACCAGCTAGTCGTATAGCAGTTGAACTATAGTCCAATAATGGTTGTGTTGTTCAAAACTTCATATTCAGCAATCTGTTTCGTGTTTAGTTGATGTTAACATGTTTGCTTCATTACATTTATACCCGTTAATATATTGGGTCTTATGACATAACCCATCAAGAGAACTAATCATAGCCCTCCAATTCATATCTTAATCAGCTCTTCAACCAACAAAATCCTAACCCAACCTCATTTGCTCTATCTTCACCCAAAATCAAGAGAAAACTCATCTCCCTCAAACGCTTGCTCTCAAAACTAAATTTCTCAAGGATCATAAAGATGTTCAAGTTTATTTGCTCAAAGCTCTCAAAATCACTAGACTTCTCTTGTTTCCTAGTTTTGATTGCATTTCATTACATCATTTAGTTGCATCATCTAGATTGTATTGTTTCTAGTGATGCATTACTAAAAGAGCTAGGGCACCATCAAGAAAGAGACCCTCATCTTCACAACCTACACCACCTATTTCTTCACAAATTCCATTTTTTGAAAAATCCATTGTTAAAAACCACTTTTCTCAAGAATTCATAATTGAAAATATTGCATGAAAGGTTTGTGAAATTCGAGGATTTGGATGGATATGGGATAAGACCAATTTTTAAGGACTAATGCTTAGCTATACTATTCTCGTTTCAAAACACTTTCCCATATTACCTGACATTGGTGGTTCTATTTTATACAAACATGACTTGTGATTTTTCGACCTTGGTTAAAAGCTTCTGCTATTGATTTGTCACCTGACACAATGTGGCGCAGTCTAGGCATTACTTGCCAAAGAGTTACCATTCGGGAGATTGCAATGAATGAAGAAAGCATTCATGCAAACATGTTCCCAGGAGGAAAACCTTTTAGGACTGACATGACATCAAGTGACTTATTGCCACAGGCTAGAATTCTTGCTAGAATCCCATCCTATAATGTAATCCAAAAATTTGACAGCTTTACTACTATCTGAGAGCTTAGCTACATGTATCTATTCTTCTGTAAGCCAGATTAAAGTAAATTAGGCACAAATTATTTATGACAATCTAGACTGATAATCTGCACCATCACTTCATTATGGTCATCCTCACACGTATATTTATGTATCATAAGGTTGATTTGGTCACTAAGTCGATAAAAGATTTACCTCAAGTGCCCTTCAACAAAGCTTTTTTGTTTAGGATACACATCTTACTTAGTCCAGCTGAGATTGATCATCAACCTGATGATTCTGATGACTATGAAGAAGAGCCTCAGAATGAGACTTCAGAAGAACCTCATCAAATAGGCTCATCCTCTAGTGAACAATCACATTCATCCATCCCTTCATTATTCAAAACCTTGAAACCAGCATAATAAACAGAATAGGGCAAATTAAACTAAATTTCTTGGCTAAACAAGATGAGATTAACGCTTATTTCATGGTGAGACATGATGACCTCAAGATCTCTCATGAACAATCTTTAGCTTCAATTTTGTCAAGACAAGATATAACCGATGTCAGCGAAGCCAGATTAAAGTAAATTAGGCACAAATTATTTATGACAATCTAGACTGATAATCTGCACCATCACTTCATTATGGTCAGAGCTGGAAGCTATAGTTGGTAGACAATACCCTCCGAAGTGAATCTTGTTTTGTGTGCTTGGATGAGTGAATGTTTTGCTCGAGTGGTAATGATGTATTTTATTCAACATTTTTTGGTTATAGTGTGATAGGACCACAAATCTAGAAGACTAGGACAGATTTGGAATGTTGGAGTCTTAGTGATGATTTTGAAATTTTCAATTTTCAGGAGTCTTTTTGTAATTTTTAGCTTTAGAGTTATTTTTTAATTTTGTTATTTTCAGTTTAGTATTTGTATAGGGACGAAGGGAGATTAAAGGGTGTCAATTCTTGAGAAGAAACTTGTGAGATGTCGAGAAATTACCTCTTTGTTGAAGTTTACTGCTTCGTTTCGAATAAAAGCTTGTGGAGCAGTCCACTTTTCGAATGTGGCCAGAGGAGAGCAAGTTCCTCTAAAAAACCCACCTTTATCTTTAAACTGGCCTTTTTCTTTGTATTCTCCTTTCTTTCAGTTTATCGTCAATAAAAAGTTCTTCTTTTCCCCAAATCATCTCTATTAAACCCTAAAAATCTCATCTTTTCACTAAAAATCCAACCGTTCCACCAAACCCCTAATTTTATCCGTTAAACTATAGGGTTCCTAACAAATTGGTATCAGAGCGCTACAATCCATAGCGGCGGCGACAACGTCAAGAAAGATCGAAGCTTCGGAGGAGAAATTCGATCGCAAAGTGGATGAAGTGATAAAGTTCATTGAAGAAAGCCTTTCAAAGTTTATATCAGAGATGAAACAGATCCGCGAGGAGCCGCGCCACGAAATTACAGTAATTTCCACACCCTGAAGGAGACCACGAGGCCGAATCTGAAGAAAAACGAGATCAGCGACGCCGATCTGGACAAAGGAGGGGCTGCCCACCTTGAATGGCCACCAAGGGGGGCAACACTGCCTAGACATCAAACCAGGAGTCCCCACAGGCCCCGACAGGCGCTGCAGGGCCCTAGTCGCGTGCCCTGTCAGGCGCTACAGGGCTCCCGCAGGCCATGCCATGCAGCGTAAGACCCCGAGGGCCCTAGCTTGGCAGCCAAGGGACAACTAAGGTCCTTACAACCCCTGGATAACGAGCCAGGGGCCCCGTGGGGCCTCGAGGTTAGGCCCATTCGGGACCGGTGACTAGTTTCGGGAAGCAACGAATCCACGAGGAACTTTGGTGATTACTGTAGCTTCCTTCCAGGTTTTGGAAAGGACGACAGAGCATTGGATGGCCCTTCGATGGCGATGGAATCACACACGACATAGGCAGAACCAGAGGAGGCTCACATGAAGGTGACGACCCTTCTGAGATCAACGATGAGGATGGAGGAGGTAATTCCGAGCTTCGATCCAAGAGGTGACGAGCATTCCACTTGGAGTAGCATGCACACACACTACACACACTACATTAAGAATAAGGTGGTTCTTTAGGGACAAAGTAATGATAGGACCGCATATTTAGAAGACAATGGCAGATCTGGAATTTTAGTCTTAGGAGTGTTTTCGTAATTTTCTATTTGGGAGGGTCTTTTGTAATTCTAAGCTTTATGGTTATTTTTGTAATTTTGCAATTTTCAGTTTAGTATTTATGATAGCAAAGGGAGATTAGAGGGGTGTCGAATCTTGAGAAGAAACTTGTGAGATGTTGAGGAATTTCCTATTTGTTGGAGATTGCGGCTTCGTCTTGAATAGAATCTTGGGAGAGCAGTCTATCTCTCAAATGTGGCCAAGAGAGGGCAAGTTTCTGTAAAAAAACTCACATTTATCTTTGTATTTCCCTTTATTTTAGTTTTCTTTTCCCCAAATCATCTCTATTAAATTCCATCTTTTCACTAAAATCTCACCTTTCCACCAAAAACCCTAATTTTATCCATCAAAACCATAACTGTTCCTAACACAGTGACGAACAAATGTTTTGTTTGTTTGTAATATAATACAACCCGGATGGAATTTGAGGATAAGAATCTGATTTTTATTGATAATGTAAATACAAAGGATAATTGGCTTCAATATAGAAAAGGCCCAACTTTTCCACGATTTAAGTTTCCTATTGATAATATCTTCTATCTCTCAATATTTATCTCAAATTCAACATAAGAGACCTAGAACCTACTATATATAATGAACTGATTTGTCCAGAATTACAAAATAACCCCCTGAAGCCCAAAATTACCAAATCTGCCACTGGTTACAGCCGCACCCCCTAGTCGCATTATAATATTTTGATGTAAGATTAAACAATGTTTTATGTATTATAATATATTCTCTTTAAATTGTGATGCTTACACGAGTTGTTATGTATTAACTTTTGTTAAGGTAATTGTTAAGTATATTATGTGACTCACTCTGAATGTGACTTTTTAAGCTGAATTGATCATTGATATGATTGTATACGATATGAGACATTGATATAATCCATGTGACACATGTTGATATCTTGTGATATTTTGATATCAATATAATTTTTGAGCTCATCCATGGAAAATATCATATTCCATATATATGTTTCATGCTTTATATAATACACATGCTTCTTAATTGAATACTCTTGAAATAATGTGATTTGTGACTCATATAGATATATTTATACATATTTGGTCACACACATATGATGGCATAGTACTTTGATTTATCTTAAACATGTTTCATATTATGCCGCATAGCATGAATCTAGCTTGATACTCGTGCATATATTGAAATTTTGATTATAATGAATATTTGTGAGATATTGGGATACATGACACTTTTGAGTTATGATATGTGCTTGTTATGGATATTGATACACATTATGCCTCATTATATATCATTTGTGAAATGTTATAATTTTCTTGGTATCATACTTTTTTTTGAAATTCATTTTGAATTCTGAATATGTTCTTCAAAAAGAGAATGTGATTTATGACTCAAAAAATTAAAAATGTGAAGATATTGAGTCACCCTTTTGGAAAATGTTCCATTCTTAATGAATGTCAAAAGATTGTGTAACACTTTAAATTTATACATGATTTTCTAATTAAATGTTGAGATATATTTTTCTTCTCCCGTTTTGATATGCCAAATGGAGAGAGAGTGCAGAACACAAAATATGTATATATTATGTTAAGGAGAATGTTTGATATATATGCTTATAATCTCACATATGTTATATGCCTTGATGAAAATGTGATACTGCAAATGGGATACACGTGATGTTTGAACTATGATCAATGCATGCTAGAACTCTTATACACTCGCATGTGATACATATGATACACGCTTTGATTGTGCTTATTTCTAACATGCATAGATGCAGGGGGAGCTAAGCTTGATTTGTATAACATTGTGCATCTTTGCAAGGGAGTAAGTTTTTAAAGTTATATTTTATGTATCATAGTTAGTCATCATCAAAAAGGATAGAATGTTGGATATTGAGCCACCCCTAGTGTGTTTTGATGATGCACACATAATTATTTACGTGCTAATCAAATTTGTCAGTATATGTACCAAAGATTAGGCACTAAAGAGCATTGAGTTCAAAGCAATGAAGAAGACTTACACCAACACTTTTGAAGCTAACTAAATCGAATGTATTTTACAAAGACGAGCCCAAATCATGTTGCTGAAGCTCATCGAAATTCCATGTAGTACAAGGAGTCAAAGACAAGGATTGTGCATTGGACTACATCAAGTCTTCAAGGAGTATGTATTTTTGATGTAGTATATAGTCTTGTCTTAGATTCATTGTACAGTTTTGAATTAAAGTTTCACACACAGAAAAATCTTTTAAATTGTTTAGAAATATGTTAAAATCGTTTTGAAAAGGTTTTCTAGAGTTATAGGCCAAAACTTTGTTATAACATACAGACTAATTGAGTAGTGCTGACACATAGTCGACTTTCTAAAGTTAGAAACTAAGCTAGCAGAATGTCAGAAAGTAGTCAACTATAATTATGGGCCTAGCCGACTAAACTATAGGCAGTGGTCGACTAGAAAGATAATTATAGTCGAATAGTTTTTCAGAGTACAAATAGCTCTTCTAACATGATTGAACTAGTCGATAAGAGTTCTACGACTGGCTGTTGATTGATTGACTAGTTGATGAACTCTAGTTGACTAGTAACTAACCGTTGGCCTAAAACGGGAAAAATTTTACTAGCTTTTTTTGACCATTATGAGGGTATTTAGGGCAGTCTCTGTTAAGCTGATTTATGCCCTATAAATTAAGAATTGTTGGAGGAATTTATTATGAATGTATTAATCAATTTTCTTGAGAAAATTAAGTTTTCAAAGCCTTCTAAAAATCTTTTAAGCAATTTTCTTAGCCAATTTGTTTTGATCTCTCCAAGCTTTCCACTTAATTTTATTTGAGATCAAAACTTGTTTTTCTTTAGCCACGTTTACACTAAGCTTCAAAAGACTATAGGAAGGGTGTAATCCATCATCAACAAAGTATAAGTTGAAATCCACAAGTTGTGTGGTGATAAGTTTGTTGAGAAAGTCCTCATTTGTTTAAGGTGGTATTATTGTTGGAAATCCAAAATTGTGGTGGTGGTGAAAATCATCACTTGGTGAGGTGGTTGTAACCTTCTTGCTGAAAAGGTGTCATGTTGTTGGAAAGCCATCTTATTGAAGAGGCAAGTGCAATCTTCTCTTTGAGAGCGATTATTGGATTTACTCCAAGCGCGGCTTAAGACTGGACGTAGTCTAAAGGTGGGTGAACCAGTAAAAATCTCTTGTGTTAGCATTACTCATTTTGTGTACTATTTCTTTGAAATTGTTCATTTCATTTCGTTGCTTATATATTTTGCAAGTTGTTATATTGTTAATTAAGAATCAATTATGTGACTCTAATTGACTTCTTAGGGAAAATATTAGAGGTCAATTTCTTTTAAGTTTAATTATTATTTGAAAAACACTATTCAACCCCTATAGTGTTTTACTTCCCGTCTTTAGGATCAAACATGCTTTATTCACTATCATATTCTAATCGACAAAGTACTTGATCATGAGAAAATGGGCAACTGGACAAGATTTTGAATCATGTGCTGTAACAGGAACTGATGGTTAGCCATTAAAATTGTAGTCCACTTCATTTTTGAGATACAACACAGCTTTTCCCATGCATCAGACATGTATAAAAAATAAGTAACCTTCAAAAATAAGTAACCTACTTGTCCATGTCCAATCAACCTGAACTTCATTCCTGTGTACTAAGCCATATTGGACATGATTGGCGGAGTGGGTGTAAGAATTTACATGACCTAATTAAACTCAAATACTCACATCCAGCAGACCTCTCCAATTGATAGCACCTAAGTTTAACTTCTAATTAATGATTGTATTACTTAAGCCTATCTACATCAGCAAATTTAAAACAATAAGAGAAAACACTTAGGTACCTTCAGATGCTTCTTCTATTTGTTTCATCATAATGGTGCTAACATCAGTGGCTTCATCATCCACTTGATCAAGCATCCAGCTTTTTGTAAGAGGAATGTCAGATGGTTGATTTTTTGAAGATAACCCAAAACCATCACGAGATTTTCCAGCTATCCTTGTCTTCAAGTCTTCAGAAAGAACTCCAACAGTATTTTCTACAGCAACTGCAATGACTTCAGGCCTTTTACTGCTGTATTTCCTTACCATCTTTCTTAGTACTTCAGATACAATTCGTTCCATGTGAGCCAGCGGACAATTTACTGGACAGCTACAGAGTGCAGCATGTGCTGCTTTGTAAAGAGCATCTAGCAGCTTTCCTTTGTCAAGCCATAGACATCGTGTAGTAATTCTTATTTTTCCTTTTAAGCCTCCTTGTGAAGAACCATTTATATTCTGCGGCCGCAAGATTTCCATGCTAAAGAAAGATAGCAATATTAAGAGCACAAAATAACAAATATTTTAGCAGGAGGACAACTTTGATGTTGTGACATAAAGACTAATAAAAACTTGTGCCTTTAATAAATACGGAAGTTTTCATAAAGAAGACATCCATTTGTTGAGCCATAAAATTAACACAGGAAAATATCCATCTGTTGAGGCCATAAAATTAACACATGAAACTATAGCTTAGCTAATTAATTCAGAAGACAAGCTAACAGATTGAGGCTGTCATACACTCAAAGGTAAATTAATAATTCAATTGTGATGAAAATTTCATCATGGTATTACCACATTTAGGTGTTTCTTGAAAATCTTAGAAGGGCTTCCAACATATAATATGCATTAAATTTAAGATTGTTTATATATTTGATAGGAAGGTATCTAAATTTTCTTAGAAAAATAAACTGTGAGAATTTTTAGATGTATATGTCCCTTTGTATAGGGTCTTTTGTGCTTATTTACCATTCCATGTACTCTATATATATCGGGCTATTGCCCTTGGAATAATACAAGAGAGTTTATTCCTAACTTGGTATCAGAGCTAGGGTTAACCTAAACCCTAACCGTCTTTTTGCTCTCCCCGCAAAATCCAAAAATTAAACCTCGCTGTGGACCCCACCAATCGCGACGCCGTCGATCTCGCCAAGCACTCGACGCCCTCCGGCAGTACGACCTCGCCTTGAAAGACGTCCAGGCCCTCCTCGCTGTGGACCCCACCAATCGCGACGCCGTCGATCTCGCCAAGCACACGACACCCTCTTCCGCCTGCGATCAGCCGTCCACGGATCAGCGACACCATCTTCCCCAGATCGACGCCGTCTTCCGCAGATCTCGCTGACGCTGACCATCTTTCCCAGATCGACGCCGTCTTCCGCAGATCTCGCCGACACGGGGTCCGCCTGGTATCCCCTGCGACACCATCTTCCGCAGATCGACGCCGTCCGCCTGCGATCCGCCTGCGACACCATCTTCCGCAGATCGACACGCGGATGAAGGGGTAGATCCGCCTGCGACACCATCTTCCGCAGATCGTCCCCGATCCGCCTGCCGTCTGCCGCGCCTGCAATCACAGCCTGCCGCGCCGTTCCTGCGATCTGCCTGCCGCGCCTGCCTGCCGTGCCAGCGATCCGCCTGAGGAGACTCGTCTGCCACGCCTGAGGAGACTCGTCTGCCGCACCACGATGTTCCTGAAAATCAGCGATCCGCCTGCCGCGCCGTTCACGCGCCGTCCGCCCACGCACTGCGCCCGATCCGCGCCGCGCCGCTGCCGGTGCCCCCCTCATATGGCGTCTCCTACGGATCTACCTCTTCATCATCATCATGTTGCTATCCCTCGGTGTTCGTTGATTTTTGATAGCCTTAATTATAAGGAGTGTGTACCGCACATTCGTCTCCATATGCGCGGGCAGCGCCTTTGGGACCTTCTCACCGGCGATCGTCCTTGCCCACCGCGACCGGTGCTTCCCAGCGAGACACCACTCCCCCCCACTGCTGATGACACCGCCAAGAAGGCGGCAACCGATGCGTATGCGACTGCTGTTGCTGCTTATTCCTCTCAGGATGTTCTCTATCGGCGGTGGTGTGATGACGATGCTCGTGCCGCCAACATCCTCATCGCTAGCATTGATGTGTCTCTGACTGACGACATTGTGAGTTTGGCGACGTCTCAGCTGATGTGGGATCATCTTCGCTCTCACTATGAGCCTACCGGTGACTCCCTCTACCTTGCTGTCGTCAGACAGGAGCAGGCTCTTCAGCAGGGTGATGCCACGGTCGATGAGTTCTATGCACAGATATCTTCTATCTGGCGTCAGCTCGACTCTTTGGGACCAGCGATCTGTCGTATCTGCCAGTGTTGTCAGCATCAGCACTCCCACCTGCAGCTTCGTCGGGTCTATGACTTTTTGACCCAACTTCGGCCTGAGTTCGAGCAGATACGTGCCCAGCTACTTGCTCGTCACCCACGCGTGACGTTCTTGGAGGTTCTTGCTGCTATTCGTACTGAGGAGACTCGTCTTCGTACTGCTGGTCTTGTGGCATCTTCTGCTTCTGTTTTGGCGACCCGTGCTCCTGCTTCTTCTGCTCCTATCACACCTGATCTGCCTTCTGCTACAGCACCCGTGCGAGTTGATACCAGACGCTGCACCTACTGCCACCGCGACAGACATGTGGAGGCGCAGTGTCACAAGAAGCGGAGGGATCAGGCTGCTGCCAAGAAGAAGAAGGAGACTGACACTGGGGGTTTCCCCTATCAGAGGAGCACTACCCATCTGATACTGAGCAGGAGCTCCTCTAGTTATTTCATCGGATGTCTGCTTCTGGGGCATCAGGCTCTGCTTCTTCTGCCAGTCAGCCTCCAGGTACTGCGACACCATCTTCCACCACCTCAGGTACCTCTCCTTGGATCCTTGACTCTGGTGCTTCATTTCATATGACTCCTGACCCTACCACTTTACATTCGATTAGTACTCCCTCCCGCTCTGTCACTGTTCTCACTGCAGATGGCACCCAACTTTCAGTTACAGGGCTAGGCACACTTTCTAGTCCCACTTTTCATGTCCCTGCTGTGTCCCTCGTTCCAAAACTCACCATGCAGCTTATGTCGGCAGGCCAACTTACTGATCATGGCTGTCGTGCTATTCTTGATTCTGACTCTTGTTCTATCCAGGATCGTCACACGGGCACTCTAGTTGGTTCTGGCCACCGCAGGCGTGATTCTACACGTCTTTGGGAGCTTGACTGGCTTCTTCTTCCTTCCGATGCCTCTGCCAGTCTTCCCATCACGACTATTGCCTCCGCCTCTGCTGCATCGTCTACCGGTTCGTTTGCCCAGTGGCATCATCGCTTAGGACATCTCTGTGGTTCGCGTCTTTCTTCTTTGGTTCGTAGAGGTTTATTAGGGTCTGTCTCTGGTGATATGTCTTTAGACTGTATGGGCTGTAAACTAGGCAAACAGTTACAGCTACCTTATCCTACTAGTGAGTCTGTCTCTCAGAGTCCATTTGATCTTGTTCACTCAGATGTATGGGGTCCGGCCCCCTTCGTTTCGAAAGGGGTCATCGCTACTATATTATATTTATAGATGATTTCTCTCGCTATACTTGGATATACTTTATGTCCTCTCGTACTGAGGTTTTGTCTATCTATAAATCTTTTGCTACCATGATCCGTACACAGTATAGCACTCCCATTCGGGTTCTTCATGCTGACTCTGCTGGAGAATACTTATCTCGGCACCTTCGTGCCTTTCTTGATACCCAGGGCACTCTCTCACAGTTTTCCTGTCCTGGTGCTCATGCCCAGAATGGTGTTGCTGAGCGCAAGCATCGTCATTTACTTGAGACTGCTCGTGCCCTTATGATTGCTTCCTCTGTTCCCCCTCAGTTTTGGGCTGGCTGTAACTACTGCTACATATCTCAGCAACATGCAGCCATCTTCTCCACTTCAGGGTACGATTCCACTTGAGCGCCTTCCTACACCACATCCAGATCTGCCGTCCTATCCTGAGCTTCGTCTTTTTGGCTGTGTCTGCTATGTCTTGTTGGCCCCTCGTGAGCGCACCAAGTTGACAGCCCAATCTGCTGAGTGTGTCTTTCTTGGATATAGTGCTGTGCACAAAGGATATCGGTGTTGGGATCCTGTAGCTCGAAGGATGCGGATTTCTCGTGATGTGACTTTTGATGAGTCTCGTCCCTTCTTCCCTCGTCCTTCTTCATCTTCCAGTTCAGCTTCTATTGTTGAGCCTCTTTTGTTTCTCACTTTTCCTGATAGTCCACTATCCCCCATTCCACCACCCATATCTCCATCACCTGTGCCCTCGCCTCCTCCACCAGTGCCTCCGGTCACCTCTGCACCTACTCCAGGACATGTTTCTCCCTTTCCTCTTCACTACACTCGTCGTCAGCGGATCGGGGATCCTCCTGCAGTACCTTCTCATGAGATGCCCTCCATCACCAGTGACCCTCCTGAGTTGCCCTCTTCCTCCAGTGACCCTCCTCGTTACCACCTTCGTGATCGTGAGTCACTACGACCTCCTGGTCGGTTTACTTCTCTGGGTGCTGTTCTTGCCGAGCCGACCTCTTATCGTGATGCCGCTACTCACCAGGAGTGGCAGTATGCTATGGCAGAGGAGATTGCTGCGCTTGAGCGTACTGGTACGTGGGATCTTGTACCCCTGCCTGCCCATGTTCGTCCTATCACGTGCAAGTGGGTTTACAAGGTCAAGACCAGATCTGATGGTACTCTGGAGCGCTACAAGGCTCGTCTTGTAGCGCGCGGTTTTCAGCAGGAGCATGGGATAGATTTTGAGGAGACATTTGCCCCTGTTGCTCATATGACTACTGTTCGCAGTCTTATTGCTGTTGCTGCTGTTTGTTCATGGACTATTTCCCAGCTTGATGTCAAGAATGCTTTTCTCAATGGCGTTCTTGATGAGGAGGTTTATATGCGACCACCACCTGGTTATTCTGTCCCCGAGGGCATGGTTTGTCGCCTTCGTCGCTCTCTATATGGTCTTCGGCAGGCTCCACGTGCTTGGTTTCAGCGGTTCTCTACCGTCGTCACTGCTGCTGGTTTTATTGCGAGTGATCATGATCCTGCTCTCTTTGTTCATACTTCATCTCGTGGTCGGACGCTTCTCCTTTTGTACGTGGATGATATGATTATCACTGGAGATGATCCCCAATTTATTACTTTTGTGAAAGCACGGCTGAGCGAGCAGTTTCTCATGACGGATCTTGGCCCTCTTCGTTACTTTCTGGGGATTGAGTTTTCCTCCACACCTGATGGCTACTATCTCTCTCAGGAGCGGTATATTCAGGATCTTCTTGATCGGGCTTCTCTTGTTGATCAGCGTACCGCTGATACACCGATGGAGCTGAATGTCCATCTTTGCTCTACTGACGGTGAGCCTCTTCCGGACCCCACTCGTTATCGCCATCTTGTTGGCAGTCTGGTCTATCTTGGGATCACTCGGCTGGACATTTCATATTCCGTGCACATCCTGAGCCAGTTTGTTTCTGCACCTACTCAGCTTCACTACAGCCACCTTCTTCGTGTTCTGCGTTACCTGCGCGGGACCAGCCACCGTCGATTATTCTTTCCACGCTCTGGCCCTTTACAGCTCCATGCTTACTCTGAAGCGACTTGGGCCAGTGATCCTTCTGATCGTCGGTCTCTATCTGCCTATTGTGTCTTCCTGGGTGGCTCTCTTATCACTTGGAAGACCAAGAAGCAGCAGGCGGTTTCTCGATCGAGTGCAGAGGCTGAGTTGCGTGCTATGGCCTTGTTGACAGCAGAGATTATTTGGCTACGTTGGTTACTTGAGGATTTTGGCGTGTCTATTTCCACACCTACTCCTTTGTTGTCTGACAGTACAGGTGCCATCAGTATTGCTCGTGACCCGGTGAAGCATGAGCTCACCAAGCACATTGGTGTGGACGCCTCTTTTACACGTTCACAGGTACGGGATGGGGTTATTGCTCTACAGTATGTGCCTTCTGAGTATCAGCTCGCGGATTTCTTCACAAAGGCCCAGACCAGAGCACAGCACAGTTTCTATCTTTCCAAACTCAGTGTTGTTGATCCACCATGAGTTTGAGGGGGGTGTTAGATGTATATGTCCCTTTGTATAGGGTCTTTTGTGCTTATTTACCATTCCCTGTACTCTATATATATCGGGCTATTGCCCTTGGAATAATACAAGAGAGTTTATTCCTAACAAGAATCTGCAAGTGGACAAACCAATTGTGATGGACACAACCCAAGTGCTTGAAGTTAAAACCAATGATATGACTCAAATGAAAGAAATGCACGTGACACATCAATGGAAACACTCAATTTTTATATAAGGTAACTATATTAGTGCACAATGCTTATGTATTTAGACTTATAATACTATAAACAGCCAATGGATATTCGGGGTTTTCCGACACTATTTTCATAAATGCACCGGTATAAACTGATACGATTTGGATAGAATTTGGGGTAAAAATATGAATTTTTTTAGTGAAAGGGTGGGATTTTTTGGGTTAGGAAGAGTGGTTTTGGGGGAAAGGTAGAATTTTTATTACTTAGAAGCTGAAAATAAAGGAAAATACAAAAGATTGTTGAATTCTTTCGAGAGGAACTTGCTCTTTTTGCTTTAGATTCGAGATCAATGCTTAAATCTCACAAGACAAGCTTTTGATTCGAAGAAAAAGCTTAAACATCCAAGATCTCTGGTTTATTCCACAATATTCGACATGAAATCCCTAACCCTAGCCGTCGTCTACAAATACTAACATGAAAATAACTAAGATTACAGAAAACCCTCCCACACTCTGAAAATTACAAAAAGACCACTGAAAACTGAAAATTAATAAAAACACCCCCGAAACTCCAAAACTCCATATCTATCCTTTTGTGTGGTCCTATCATTACTCTGTCCCCGAAGAACTATATTGTCCTCAAGATATTGTCGTGAAAACCATGGGCTCGTTACTCCAAATGCAAGTGCGCGTCCCATTCCAACTCTTCCTCTCAACTATCTGGCCTTCTTCATCTATCAACATTTGAAGAGCTTGATCCTTGCAATGATGTCATGACCCCGTACCTCTCGCCACAACGAAAGCAGAGCCCCTTGGTGCACATATCCTGGATATTCACCTCCGTGAGCTGATTAAGCCTATTGTGTGCTTGAAGCTCGCAGTTTTTCTCTTGGTTTGACAGGATCCCTCTTAACGGTGCATCCTGCTCCACTGCTGGCACCTGACTATGAAAAGAAAATCCGTTACATGCTTTCCTGGTACGCCGTTCCTCCGTGAGCCTGTCCCCTACCATCTGTACTAAGTCCATCATGTTCAGCAGCCCTCTAGCAGCCTTCTAGGTACTGTATATGTAGCTCCGTCCGTATGCTTGGTTTCAGACCCTTCATGAAACATCCCTCCAGATACTATCCCGACACTTCCTGAACATGACATGTCAGCATCTCAAATCTCCTGATGTAATCCCTGACTGTCATATCCTGTCCAAGGACAAAGAGCTGCTCGTTCAGGTCTCCTCCCTGAGTCTCCCGAAATCGATGTAGCAGGTAATCCTTAAATTCTTCTCACGATCGTATTGGACACTGCTGCTCTCTCCACCGATACCAAGATAAGGCATCACCACCTAAATATATCCACACCATCTTCAGTTTTTCTACTTCGAAGAGGCGTGTCACCTCGAAGTACATCTCCACTCTGTAGATCCGTCCATACAGATCCGGCCATTCGAATATAGACATCTTAAGTTTCCTAACCCGCTATCATTGTTGAAGTCTCCAGGTGTTGCTCTTCCTCCTGATGTCCATAGTACGGGGGATGATAAGTGTCGTACCTTCCTATATTGCCCATAACCCCTCCACGGGTTGTCGTCTCTGCCTCCATTGCCATTCCAGTCATCCTCATTCCAAGTGTAGTAGTTCACCTCCTCCTCAAAGCACGCGTCCTCATCATAATCCTCCTGAAACACCTTGTAGGCCGGAGGCACTCTACGTTGTCGCCTCTCTGCCGCTTACCGAGGCCCACGAAGCATCTGAAGCTCTTCCACGTCATCCCCAGGTACCTGAAACATTTCACCATCGTTGTTGAAGTCTCGACGGCCCCGGGTCATCCTCCCAAGGCCAATCAAGTCTTTGACGGGCCACAAGGGGCCTGCGAGGGCCCTGTCGGCCTTGCAGGGCTTTGGCAGGTCTGCAACGGCATTGCAGGAGGCTTGCAGGGCCCCGGTGACCCTACAAGTCCCTGGCAGCCTGCAGGGCCACGATGGGCATGCAGGCTATCGTCCTTTGGCTTGTTGTTCTCCTTGTTGTCTCTCGCCGCTTCCTCGGAGTCGTGATTCATGTCAGAGAGCAATCCTTCAACGAATTTTTCGTTCTTCTCCTTCTCTTTCGCTAAAGTTACTGACTATTGCCCTAGATCTAGATTTTTGCCCAAATCTGAATTCTTTGCCGCCTTCAAATAGGAAACCTCTCAAGTTTGGGTTTGTATGGCAGCACTGTGTTGCACTATAGCTTGTATGAGAGCTTCAAACTTTTTGTCTAACGCCTTAGATCCTTCTTCGATCGATACCCTAATCTCACTAACCTCATATCTGAATTTCTTCATGGATTTCTTCAAAATTTTAATTTCTCCTATTTTTCCTCTAAAGCTTTCAACTTTTCCATCGATCTTATTCCCGCTATGAGGATCGTGCAACTTTGATATCAATTTGATAAGATCCGGATCTGAATTTGAGATAAAAATATGATTTTTAGTGAAAATGTGGAATTTTTGGGTTAGGAAGATGGGTTTTGGAGGAAAGATGGAATTTTTATTAATTAAAAGCTGAAAATAAAGGAAGATGCAAAAGATAGGTGAGTTGTTTATGGAGAAACTCGCTCTCCTAGCTTTAGATTCTAGATCAATACCTAAATCTCCCAAGACTAGCTTTTGCTTCGAAGGAAAAGCCTAAAACTCCAAGATCTCTGGTTTCGACATACATGAAATCCCTAGCCCTAGCCGTCGCCCACAAATACTAACATGAAAATAACCAAAATTACACAAAATCCCCATAAACTCTGAAAATTAAAAAAGACCCCTGAAAATGAAAATTACAAAAGACCCCCTGAAACTCCAAAACTCCAGATCTCCCCTTTGTGCGGTCCTATCATAAACATGGGATGTAAAATTCTCATTTGCAACAAAGTCAAAAGGTATGCAAGAAGATGATAAGCTTCATCTTTGCTCACTTTTCTAGGGTTAAATAAAGTAATTAGGAATGTTGTGATTTTGTAGTCACAAGCAGCTGTCCGTCAACATACTGATGCCATCATTATGGTTGGGTAGCTTCATGTTTGGCTTTATTTTGCTTGAAGGAATTGATATGTTGTCACAATTCTACCAGCAAAATTAGAGATAATATACCGAGAGTCTCAGTTGCTCCCCAACACCTATGTTGGACATGCCAAGCAAATTTCAAAGTGCTGGCAACATGCAACTTATTCTACATAATGAGAACCAATTGATTTGATGTGTATTAGAGTACACAGATAGAAAAACCGCAAGTAATACATTACATCAGGAATTATCCCGAAACAATCCTTCTATACTTCTCAATGGATATATGACACTAGCATCTACAAATAAGTGATGTTTTAGCTTTCAACCCCATTCTCTAACATATCATTTGCCTTATAGCACGGAAACGATCAACTTAGATTATGCCTATCTACAAGATAAGAAGGGAGCAGAGTAACATTTCACCCCACTTCGTTTTTCATGTCCATAATTTTTCTAAGAATAGTTTAGTTCTAACAATATCATTAAGATTCTTAATTGAAATTCAACATTTCTTCATTTTTCCTTCCCAATGTCTTCAAGATATGGAAATGCAGCAAATCATCAACACATAATGCAACTTGTCATGATCTAATAGATTCTAAATCTTCAGTCCAAAAAAAATTCAGCCTTCTAAATAGGTAAGCACCCACACAGATCGGTGTGTGCATAAAGCTATAGACAATATGCAGAATTTCATGTCGCCCTTTTGTTTCTGAAAGTTTTCAATCTTCCATTTTTTTGCAGTGGAAAATTAGCAGCTGCAAACCAGTTAGACTATCTTATTCCACCAGTTCCCCTGAGAGTCTTCACTCATTTAATGCAATTAGCATGGAAGGCTCTGTTTGTCCTTCTAAATGATTAACATGTTACGTTATCATACTAGAAACATGAAGCTTGCTCAGTAAAATCATGAAGTAACACACATAATCTTAAAAATTCTCAGTAGTTCATCCCTTAGGGAACACAAACAAATTTTTCAACTTGTGCAGTAAGGATTGAGGAAGAGATCCCAAGCTGACTGGGCACAATCAAGCTAATCACAAGAGTAATGTCTTCATACTCCATAGGACATCTGAGAGAGTGTAACCCCTATTTGAGATGCTCATTTTGAGGTTAGGTTCAGTGGTCCCAGCTTTAACAATACCCATGTCGTGCTTCCAGTGTCATACCCAATAAACCATATGTTTACACAGATAATACACTTTTATCGGTTCAAGCTCCTTTGCCGGAAAGGTGGCCCGTGGGTTGAAAGACACTTGAAGATGGATACGCTTTGACCTACAATTCTGTTTTTCCAGGTTTAAATATTATGTGTATAGCTAATGATTTCATTCTCGTATCTGACAGAGTACAAGTCATCCTGTTACATTTTGTTTACATTCCCTTGTCCGAAGAAGACACTCCTAAATATTCCATGTTTTTCTATTTTATTCATTTCTATCCTTAATTACAGATAATTAGTAGGAAGAACCAGATTTTAATCAACTCTAAAGGATCTTCATGGTTCAATCTCTTATAAATTAGCTGCACTAATTATGACTATTTATCACCAGAGACGTTGGTGAAAACTTGGACAGGGAATTTAACCCAAAGTGAAGATTGGAAAATACTTTCCAGACCTGATACATTGACCATCTCATGCCATCATCCTGATTGAAGAACTGTACTCCATCAACCATTGCATCTTCTCCCAATACAAACACTAAAGATTCAATAAGTAACCATTCTCCAGAGAATGCACCTCACAATACAATAGCCTCAGCATTTGAAGGCGCAAGCTTTTAAATATGTATAACTGCTTTCATTTGAGCATGATCGTATTTGACAAGAGACAGAAAGGGAAGAATTGGGAGAAGGTTAGAGAGGTTAGTTCCCTCTCTACCATTGTTTATTATGTATATAAATGTATCCTCCTAATTCTATTTCGTCTTATTCCTCTGTTAGTGGAGCACAAAGTGTGGGTTCTTCTTTTGTTTCTGTTCTTTTTAGCTCTTTATCTGGTAGCGAATTTTCTAGGATTAGTTGTGTTCGTGGTGAGATTGGTTCCAATTTAGAGGACGTTCCTTCCATTATAAAAATTTAGGGCTGTCATATGAGTTCTTTCTCTGTGACTTAATGAAGATTCTTTAATGTGAGATGCCTTGGCCTGGAAAAACAAGATCATTGCGCTCTTGCCTAGATATAAATAAGTGTGATATGATTTTACTGCAAGACACGAAATTAAATAGTTGTTCTGATACGGTGGTCCGGTCTTGTATTGATTCATTCTTTGACTCTTGGAAGATGGTTGATGTTGTTAATACTTGTGGACGATTGCTTGTTAGCAGGGACTCTTCCTATTTTCAGTTTCATTCGGTTTGGAAGGTTCTTTCTCTTGCTTGTTTCTTTAACTGAGCTTAGTAGTAACACGAGGTTTGGTGTTTCCTGTGTTTCTGGCCCAACTTTTCATGATCTTAAGGAAAGCTAGTTGGGATGAACTGCGTAGTGTGGTCATTTTCATGAAAGATATTCGGATCATAGGAGAGGATTTAAATGTTACTAGGTTTGCTTATTAGCATAAAGGTACCACTTCTTGCTCCGATCCTGCCAAGTTTAATGATCTTGTTAGAAACTTCTTACTTATAGATTATCCATGGTTGTGACTTCCCTTGTCTAATGGTAGAATTTCTCATAGCATGGTCAAGTTAGATGGATTTCTTGTTTCTAATAATTGGGATCTTAGTTCCATTCAATCTGCAGTTCTTAGTTTAATTAATGATATACCTGCTCATGTTCCGAATGTCTTGACATAAATACTTCTTTTTTTACTCCAAATTTGGTACATTTTGATAAAAATGTGGCTTCTGGAAGATGGGTTTAGATCCTTCTGTTTCTTGATGAACTCTTTCTACTGTTTCCCTGATTCAGACAATAATTTCCTTCATAAGATTAGACTGGTACGTTGGACTTGCAAACTTCTGACTAAAATCCTTTCTATAGTGTAGATGCTAGGAAGTTGGATGTTCTTGATCAGATCAATAAATTACAGCAACATGAAGAGGTTATGAATCTTTCTTTATCTAGAACGTTCTCTTAAGGCTCCTTTGAAAAGGGACTTTTAAGCTATTTTAGTCACCGAAAAAGTCACGTGGAAGCACAGATCTAGAGTTGATGCTTCTTGAAGGGGATAATACTGCTTCTTGCTTCCAAAGGGTGGCTAACTTTAAATTCATCCCTTGAGATAATTTTTTTAAATAGAAAATTCAACTTAAATTCATCCATTGAGATAAAAATGTGTAAGAAGGATGTAATTCTATTAATTGTGCTTTTTTTGAATTCTATAAAGGTCTAATGGGTTTTTCTACTCAAAGGTTCTCTTTTGATAGTCATATTTAGACTATATTGCTTCCTGCGTGTGAGTGCATTGATTTGCCCTTCTTAGGTGCTGACTTTTTGAGTCAGAAATCAGATATGATGTTTTGGGTTGGCCAACGACAAAGCACATGGCCTGAATGGGGTTTCTCCTTTCTTTTATCAAGAATTTGGGCCTATCATCAAGGATGATCTTATTTGGTTGAATTTGCTACGGGCAAGGCTAATGTTAGTACTTAGTAGATTAAATTATGCATTCATCATGTTTGTCTCTTAGATTTATGCTGTTTTTAATATCTCAATTTCGTCCTATTAGTCTTTTGAATGTTTCTTTCAAAATCATTATGAAAAATATAACCAGAAGATTAGAATCTATTTTAGGTCTTCTTGTTGATAAGGCCCAAGCTGCATTTATAAAGGACTGATGTATGCTTGATGGTGATGCACTAATTCAAGAAATTATCTCCGAATATCATATTACACATAGTACTGGTATTCCTCTTTAGTTAGACTTTGAGAAATAGTTTGATAATGTGAATTGGTATTTTCCTTTTGAGGTTCTTAAAGCTAGAGGTTTTATTCATAAATGGATTGGCTGGTTAGCTTTGGATTTATTCTCGGGTAGATCTTCTATCTTAGTGAATGGTTCTAAGGTAGAAAATTTCTTTGCAAGAAAGATTTGAGGCAAGATTCTTTATCCCATCTTCTCTTTGGTCTGACAGTTGACATTTTTATAAGAGTTCGGATACAAGTAAAGAGCATGGCTTCATTGGAGGTTTGGGTTTTTCTAATTACAATTTCATTAATTTTCACGTTGATGATGACACTATTCTTTTCTTTGTTCCTCTTGCTATTAAGCTTTGTTACTTTAAGCTTCTTCTCCATCTCTTTGAGAATATGTCTGATCTCAAAATTAATTTTCATAAAACTACTGCTATTTGATTAAAAGATTATATTGTTTAGCAAAGTGTTGCTGCTTCCTTATTGAATGTCGGTTCCTTCCCTCCTACATGTATAGGTATGCCCCCTAGGCCCAGCAAGTTGCTTAGTTCTGACTAGTAATCTGCGATAGATAGGCTTGAGCATACATTAGCAATTTGGAAAGATACTTCTTTGTCTAGAAATCAGTTGGTGCTTGTTAACACCGTCATCTATGCTATTCCTTCAGATCTAGTGTCCTTTTATTACCTACCTGATTGGCTCATTTCCAAGACTGACAAGATTCACGGGGCCTTTTGGGCTGGTTGTTCATGTGTGAGTAGTATTAAGTATCTTTGTAATTGAAAATTGGGTTGTAAATCCAAAGATCAGAAATATCTTCATGTTCTGAATCATTAAAAGCAAAATATGATCATTCTTGGTAAATAGTTATGGATTCCTCCCACTACGCCTGAATAAGATTAGGTTATGCTCTTAAAAAAATCTTGGTTTTTAGAAGACGTAGAATTCATGGAGGGCAGCACTATGCCAGGTGCTTCAGCCTTTTAAAAAATGGTTTGAAAATGTAGTGAATGTGGTATTAAATTCTATCACAGTGAAAATAGAAATATGATAGATATGTCAACTAGTAATGTTACTTTAGCATTGCCTAATAACTCTCTCTTTGCTTTAGCTAGTGATCCTGAAGATTCAATTTATTCTTAATATATTAAGATAGAGAGCTTTAGAGTTTGGAACATTCACTTTCGTGGAGCTGTAGATATTTCTCAGTGCCTACTTTGGTAGACTTAGTTTGCTTTTTGAATTCCTATCATTAGTTTAACACTTATGCATATATCTAGAGATGGTCTTCCTTCGGTCAGATATTGGTTAACTAACTCATGATATTGTTCATTCAGCATGGAGTAGAAATATTAGGAAAATTATTGCTCCTTTCAAAATTAGAGTACTTGTTTGGTTACCGGTTAAAATTATGCTGTCTACAAATGATAATTTAGGTAAAAAGAAAATTAGTATCCACTGTCCTTTTGTTTTCTGTACATACCAAAACTACATATCATTTATTTATTTCTTGTTTGCTTTGTCTGTCGTCTGGTCTTTCTTTATGGATTGCTACTCGTTTCGGCCTAAGCATCATCTTTATTCTTGGCAGCCCTATTGCTGAAGGAAGATGGTTGACGCTAGACCCATACTTCTACGGGATATTATGCTTAGTATGTCCTTTGTTTTTGGTTGTTTGGACGCGCTGGGATAATAGAAAATTATTATTTTTAATAAACTTATTCTCTATTGAAGCTTTACTTGAACCTATACTCTTTTTTAATCTTTGGGCATGTACCATCCCATTTGTCAGCATATTGTGGAAACTTCTTTGCTCACTTATGCGAGCACATGATCACATGTGGCAAGTTCCAACATTTCATCTTAGTTGATTCTGCTTATGGCCTCATTTCTCTGGTTGTTGCTTCCTTAGCTAGGGTATTGGTGCTTCTTCCTGATCCTTTTACTGAATGAACAAACTCTTCTAGGTGATGTTGGTATTGTTGTGTGTGTTTTTAGTTGTTGTTCTTGTGTTCTTCTGTGTTGGTGATGTCTTGTGTCTGAATTTTGAGAGGTAATGATTTTTTTACTTGTTCCAAGTTGTTTTGGAATAAGCTTTGGTAACTATCTGAAGTATTATGAATCCCAATATTTACTTATATTATATAATTCATGGATAGAGCTACTGCTCCACCACCTCGTCTATATGTGTGTGTGTATGTGTTTATGTATATGTGTGTGTGTATGTGCGCGTATGTTGATTATGATCCATTTGAGTGGACCAAACATGTAGATCCAACCCAATTATATTTAAAATTGGACATCCCAAGTAAAAAATTTGTGCCGCTAAATATGATCTAATACGTACAAAGTATCACTTACAAAGTATCACCGAAAAAATTTCATATGATTTGAACATCTTTTACCCATGCAGTGGTGATGAAATAGTTGATTTTATTATAATCTTGAAAAATTGATTGTGTGTCTACATTTTGCATGGGCAAAACAATTCCAAATCATTTGAAAATTTTAAGGTAGTTTAAACATGCTAGATCACATCTAACTAACGGAAAGAATTTTTATTTATATTGTCTAATTTTAATTTGAGTAAGTTGAATCCACATGCTTTTGTCCATTCAAACGTATCCTAATCAACCTCATATATAGCGGAATGTGTGCTTGTAGACGTGCACAGCTAAGATAGCTATGCATGTCCACTAAAAAGCTGCTTAATTAATTACTAATCTTGTTTATAAAACCAAAACCTAATTAGTAAACTCTAAACAAATGAGTTAACACTAAAACCTTTTATTAACCTCAACCCTAATGGTTGCCTTGGCTACGACCTCGTCATCGACTTTGGCTCTAACCACGGCTCAAACATAGCGGTTGCTAGAAGAGTTTGACTTCGGCACCGACCTTGTCGTTGACCGCATTAACATTTGACTCCGACCTTGTTGTCATTGACTTTATCATTGAAGCATTCTGGCAGAGTTTGACTTTGGCTTAGATCTCATAATTTATCGCATCGATATTGCTAGAATCGATATTGCAAGGGAGAGAAAGACGTGCACAAGATCACTATGCACGTGCTAATTTTTTCATAGGTGTGTGTAGTGTGTGTATGCAACTTTACACAAACCACTTTCTACACCATGATATTACATTCTAACAGTATTCATCCAATTGTCAATACTTTTCGCTATTAATCCTCACATGTTATCACTGGCGGATTACCAATATTATTTTTTTGATTTATATCAATGGGAAGAAACCAACTCTTCACTTTCTAATTGATATTTATCTAAATTCCACAAATATCAATCAAATCATTAGGCCACGGTTGATTAGATGGCCAAATCTTTGTGTGTGTGCATGCATGCGTGTTTGTGTGTGTTTGTGTGTGTTTGTTCTCTGTGGGGGAGGGGGAGGGGCGCACTACCATCATTGATCCCACTATGCCATTTTTCACTGGCATGTAACATGCTCAATTGTGTTTGCAACCATTAGCTCTCCAATTTATTTTTATACACGAATTTTCCTCCCCTATACCATTGGAGTAAACTATATATGTTACCGTACAAAATTGGTGTGTGATAAGAATCCTAAGGAGATAAAGACACCATGGGAAGCACCCGTTACAACCACATACCCCTCTATCTGCAACTCTTTCTTGTCTCCCTCCCTCTTTCCCTCTGATTTTCCCTTTCATTCTTTTCATTTGTAATGGAGGGTTTGTTTGGCTGGGTGTCCCCGTCCCTTTAAAAGAAAAAAAAGTCCCCTTATCCCATTAGGGTATGCTTGGATCATTAACATATTTCTATTATCACATGAAATTGTTACGAATAAAAGTCTTGGCATCATACACGGGAAGCACCCACTCACAAGACCTTCAATTTCAATAACAAGAAAGAATGTTACTTGATTGCATCTGATGCTAAGAAAACAACATTTTCTTCTTTGGGGGTTTGAGCACACATTCCATCCTATACAGGGTCTACGCATGTAACAGCACTAGTTCTGACTTTTTATGTCAGAAGCACATATGAAATCTATTAGAATTTCAGAAATGATGAGAAAAAACACATCTGTCTCATTAGAGTTTATTTGTTGCTTAGGAATAAAGTACATGTGATAAGTCTCAGTTTGCCTAAGTCATCGATATCGATCTCACATGCTATCCTAACCTGGTATCCCGCATTCTGTGTGCGGCTTATCAACAAGGAGAATTTTAAATGATAATGCGAACATGGATAAGCATGATCTATATAGGCAACCTTTCTTTTACAGCTAGAGTTCTAATACTGCCATATGACTAAGAAACACACTAGCTATTAGACACGTAAAACAAAATCCAGTGTCATTTGAAGCAATTCAGCAGAATAGAATAATGGTTCTACAAAGTTGACGTTGATATCATATACCAGTTACAACAGAAAAACTTATATCAATGACTATCAAATTTATATCAGCAGATTCAATTTCAGATGCTAGTATTAGCAAAATACACAAGTTATTGATCTATTACCACACAACTATGATACCATCAGTCGCAATCCTCAACCTCTCATCAACACAAAGCTCTGCTGATGATCCAAACGCTTTATCACCATCATTATACATTAACTGCAATAGACCAATATGTTCCTATCCTTGAAACAAAAAATGTCAAAAAGAAAAGAAGATGCAAGCTTTTCCGGATCTATAACCTGCAATTCCTCTTTTCCTAATGAAACAAATCCACTGGACAAAACTCTTCTGTTTCTGAGATGTGAAACACCAAGCATCTCTCCATTCTTTATTACCTGTGAAAAATAAGAATAAACATCACATGAGATTCCATCCCTACATTTCCAAAGTCAGTGAGTTTTCTGATTGCTATTTTTGCATGTATAGAAAACTGACCTTGTTAACCTTGTAATACTTCGGAACCAATATTAGCTGTACATGAGATGCAAGTATCACGTGTCCAACTATCCTAAAGCATGGGACATGGCAAATTTTAAAAAGATAGGATACGAGGAAACCGTTCAACCTCACACAAACACACTATTATTTAATATAGTAAAGTGATCTCTTCATTACTACTTGTTTACCTATCGTAGTATAGTGAAAGAACAAAAGTACAAATTTTTTTGGACGATGGTGTAAACAAATAAAACACGCAGTTCTTCATCCTTCTTGTCTGTACTACCCCCTTATAGATCCGTTCTTTCTTTCTGACCTTTCCATATGCACCTTAAAAAGAATTGTATTGTGTTTCCATTTTCTTTATTACACAGTATGTGTCTGAGTCAAGGACATGGGTGTCCAAGTGTCGTGTTGTTCAGAGTACCCAACATGGCAATTTTTTGTTAAAACCAAGGTTTTAGGTCTCGGTTTCGGTCTCGGTATCGTTCATTCCAAAATTTAGGTTTCGGTATCGGTATCGCCTGTTTCGGCGGTTTCGGAAGCAAGTTTCGGTTTCGTCCGTATCGCTTGTTTCGGCAGTTTCGTTTCGGGTTTTGGTTTCGGTTTCGGAGATACTTTAAATATGTAGATACTATATACACACAGTGATGGTTTTGGAGATTCTTAAATCTAAAGCAATCAAATACTATTAAATACTTAACAAACTAAAATATTAATCATATACTATTAAATACTAAAACTAAATAGATAAACTAAATTTGAGTTCGTAATCATATCAAATACTAAATACATAAAGTTTGGTACTAAAATACTAAATATTAGATAAATGAATAGATCCTAAAGCTTACGTTGCGCACCCACTGTTTTATATTGCGTAGAAACCACTTATTTACAAGTTTGTCAAAAAAATCGCTGGGCGTTGCTTTGCGCACATACCACTTATTTATAAGGTTGCCACAAAAAAATCCGCTTGATATGTGCACCGACTGTTTTACTCTACGCACATACACTTATTTACAAGTTTTTCTTTTTTAAAAACACAGCCACTCCAGAAAGGCGACTCGGGCCTCTCTCTCTGCTCTATATCTCTCTCACGCTACATGGTCGAGGTGGGGCGATGAGGCAGGAGGCGTGTTCGTCGAGGCGGCGACGCGATGCGGTGAGTTCAATTTTTTCATCATCTTCCTTTTTCTTCTTTTCTTCTTTTTTCAGCAATTTTTTCTTTGGTTTGTCTCTTCTTTGTCTAATTCTTCATCATTTTCAAGCCGAAACCCTAGGGTTTTTCCCACTCTTTTAACCGAGATTTCTTTGCAACCTATTGATTCACGAAATTTTTTGGGGTTTTTAGAGAATTTTTAATTAGTTACGCATTCTTCTTCCTCCGTCTTCGACTGATATTGAATTGTATCGGTCTGTTTCGGTCGAAATTGAACGGTATCGGTCAGTTTCGGCAGGTATCGGCCAGTTTCGGCCGGTATCGGCCGAAACTGACCGATACCGTTCAGTATCGGCCGATACCGAAACTAACCCCTAGTTTCGGTATCGTTACCCACCGATACCGATACGATACGAGCGATACGCAAGGGTATCGGCCGAAACCTCAAACCTTGGTTAAAACGGAGAGGCCTGGAAAAACCGCTTGGAGCATACTCAACGTCCCATACATAAATCTCTCCAAGTAGTGATGGGTTAGACCCAACATCCTATTTCGAAATAATAATGCTAAAAAGGAACCAAGAAACTCTTAAATGATACCCTTTTGCAATCCACCTGTACTATTTTAACTGCAATTAGATTTGAGGAAATGGTCACAGAAAGCATTGACTGTTTTGTGGTAGTCTCGAGGTCTTGTTGTTTAGTATAAATAACGCAAGAAGTGCTGTCTTGTTTTCCATTTATAATTCGCTAATAGATTTTCTTCTGCTTTACGCACACATATTGTTGACTTCACATAGCCTTACCAGATATTGCTTACGATATGTTGCACATCTAAAACGATGCTCTCTTATGACATGGATATTACTTCCAGATAAGTAGTGAAAGTGTGAAACAAAAGTACACTTTTTATTAGGAAATAATGCATTCCAGCACATTGCCTGAGTATCAAGTTAATGTTTTAGAACTATCTTTTTAAACCATTAGACATTCTGAAGTTACTTTTTTTCTTTTGCAGACATGAAAGAGAGCACCTTGAAATTTAAAAGTCGCACCAAGTGCTAAGAGACATCAAAATCATAATTTATTCCATGTATATTGGAAGATGTTCAAAGTGTGAAGGTCAGAGATGAGAAGATAAAGATAAGATCAACATATATGGAGTACTGATGCAGAAGTTCTCACCATAAATGAACAAATAGACTCAAAGTATTCAAAGGACCAGTAGTGAGAAGCTGTAAGAAGCTTGCTAAATTTTTGTGAATTCAGTAACATTAATATGACATCTTTTTTATCATCTAAAGTCACCATGTTACCCTACACACTTATCACTTTGACTGTAACAATATAATTCACAACAAAGAGAAGTTATCTATTCATCACTGTAGGGTGTCATAAATATGTATCTCAATACTTCTGCAGTCCAAGGCGCGAAAAGAAAATTTTCATTTCTGCTCCTATGTCTACCAACAGTAGTGTATGCTAAATGCAGATCTGGTGCACTATCATCAGTATTCAGAAAATATCTCGATCAATAATGGTAGTCAACTTACAGTGGTGTGCCGGATACCAGTTGATTTTCCAAGCAGTTCATGCTCTTTCAGGAATAAAAGCTCTCCATGAACAGGAAGAAAATGCTGTGGCTTCACAATCCTGAGAACTTCCTCCTGCATCATGAAAGAGTACATTGTTACATACGTTTGACATATGATAAAAACATTGGGTAATATTCCTTCCTCAACAACTGCAAATCACATGGTGTAACACAAAACATAAGAGACTAGCGACACCAAAATGTATATATATACATCATACTAATAATAAGAGTACAAACTCACCAGTTCTCCACGATACCCATGCCCAGAAGTATGAAGGCCCTCATTCTTACCCATAATAATGGGCGTTCCAATATCAGATATACGGTTCAGCATCTTCATCACACGGGTCTCATTTCCAGGAATCACCTATAGTTAAAGATCACGCCAATAATCGGAATAAGAATGATGTAATGGAACTAGACCTCATAATTGTAAGCCTAATAACACAATCAGTTGAAAAAGCTACACATATTGGCAACCTACAGGATCCAGGAAAAGCACACATTGAGCAGTTATAGATTAGAATCAAAACCAAACAAAGGTGACAATGTGCTAACTGCTAACTGTAAGTAAGAAATGGGAAACAGAACATATTATTTACCAGTATAGATCGTATATGCATCTGATAGAACTTGAAATAGCGTGTCTCAGTTTTTATGTGCTAATGATTTGCATGTTAATGTAAGATGTAGGTCGTAACAGAAAAAAGCTATTGATTACATCATTAACAATTGTTTTTTAAATTTTCACCCAAGACCACCCACATAACTACCCCTGGAGGGCCTGGACACCCACATATCCACTGATTCTGGTTGAAAATTTTAAAAGCAAATGTCGGTCATTCAATTCCAACAATGGACCATAAAAATTGCAAATACAACGTTCATCTAACTAAAGAATGTAGAAAATCAGAATTTGAATGATTTTGGGTTGTCTTACCTACATGTCAAGTGGGTACAAAAAGGAAGGCTGAACATGGCATATTGAATAAAATCATGATCTGGAGCATGCAATTTGAGAAGTCAAACCATCAAATCATGATCAACCAACTTCAAAATACTTGCACAGAAATTGTTATGTGCTTTTCAACATCCTAGGCCATAGTGCTAAAAACATTTACAATTGGCTGTCCATTTTTGGCCAATTGTTGATAGACTATAAAACACACATTCGATCAAAATTTTAGTTTTTAGGCATCTTGATTGTTGTAAATCAAGATGAACGAACTGGATTTGCAATTTGGAAAGCCCATCAGAGAATTGATTAAGAAGAATTTGCTTCCAAAAAGTTTTCAAAAAGAACCATATTAGGAGTCTTGGTTCCCGTTTGTGTATTAGTTGTTTGAATTTAAACTTTCACTGTTATAATGATTATCTTACAGTTCCCTTGAAACTCAGAATTTTGGGCTCACTCCTAGCATGATGTTAATTATCCTGAGACATCTAATTCTACTTAGTTTAGTACATATCTCAGAAATTTAACTATTTTCCCATGCAACAAATATGTTTGCTTATTGAACTGATTTGAACACTGGAATTATTCAGTAGTATAATTGTATGGATTTCCATTATTTACAAATTACAATGCCAATACATTTGATATTAGAGGCTTCAAGAAATAATAGGCATTATGGACATACCCATTCTTTTTCATGCTTTTTTAATTATGTGAACTAAAGTAACGAATTTGTCATGGCATTCTATTACTTGTATTGAGATGAATAGAGAGTAAGCATGCCATGGGTATGCATTAATGTAATATAAATATTCTATTCAAATTTTAGTGACCTCCTTGGATGCATAAGCATGCCATGGGTATGCATTAATGTAATATAAATATTCTATTCAAATTTTAGTGACCTCCTTGGATGCATAAGCATGCCATGGGTATGCATTAATGTCTTATAAATATTCTTTTCAGATTTTAGTGACATCATTGGATGCATCTTGAAACCTTCCAGACAAATATGCAACATATATCAAACTTAAACAATATCATTTAATCTATCAATGTTAGTTCATTGAACCAGCAATGCCGCCGCTAGCTAGATCAGCAATGCCACCAATTATGCAACAAGCTGTGACTGATAACTCTCCAATCGGCTGCAACCACAGTTCGGACGGTGCCACTACCATGTTCATATTTAACCTTCCCTTGCTTGGGTGGTGCCACTGTCGCAGCGACTGGTTGTTCAATTGAACTGTATTGTTTTGCTCAAGGTTTGAGGTTTCGACCGATACCCTTAGGTATCGGCCGTATCGTTTCGTATCGGTAGGTAACGAGACCGAAACTAGGGGTCAGTTTCTGTATCAGCCAATACAGAACGGTATGGGTCAGTTCCGGCCGATACCGGCCGATACCGACCGATACCGTTCAGTATCGGTCGAAGACGGAGGAAGAAAAATGTGTAATTAAATAAAAACTCTCTAAAACCCCCAAAAATGAGATATTGACACGCTATTCACACCCTATATTTGTCTAAATATATTACATATTATTACAAGTTTGTCATATTGTGACTAACAAGAGAGTGCTTTTAGCTAAATGGTTAACGTGAATAGCAAATTTTTAACTAATATTGTTCATAATTATGTTATAAGTTACAAATTATCTTTATTAGTTTGTCATTGTCTTATTAGTAACAAATTTTAACTAATATTGTTAGTTACATGTAACTTACAATTTTTGAAACTATCGATACGGACGAACCGAAACTCACTTCCGAAACCGTCGAAACGGGCGATACCGATACAGAAACCTAAATTTTCGGGAGAGCTATACCGAGACCAAAACCGAGACCTCAAACCTAGGTTTTGCTTCTATTTCTTTATTTTTGAATCTGTTAATCTATTTTGATATTTTAACGTTTATATCCCTTGATTACATATTGGATCACCAATATCTTGAGTTTTATCAATAATTCTTTGAAATTACTCATTGTATTATCGCAAAGTTTCATATGCTGGACAAGCACCATGAACCAAGTTAAACCATAACGGCCAATGTCTCTGACACAATTTGCATTTGTTTATTTTTATTTTTTTAATATGACCAACTCATGTTCATACTTGTTCATACTCTTAGGATTTTTTTTCAGCCCAATCTTGCATATAAGCAGAGGGGTAAGTCCGCATTGCAATTTACACCAAATAAGCTATCAAACTGACATTTGATAGCCATATTATGTTCTATTCTCAAGAGATCTTTGTGATTTCATTTGTTCTCCGTTCTAATGTTGTAGCTCTGAGCTAATACTTAGTTTCATTGCAGACCTTTGCAAGTAATTCTATTATCTCGCTCTGCATTAGGTGTCTAACTAGAATAATATTCATCAAGTAATTATTTCATTATAGTTGCATTCACACTCCCAGTCAGCCAAACTTACTATATTGATGCTATTATATTGCTCCTATAATAGATTCTTCTAATCTTTAATTTGGGATAAAGTTACCTTGAGCGTTCTTTTGTTCTTCACTATTGTAATTTATGAGAAACTCATTGTACTCATTGTAAGAGAGTTGAAGTCTAATTGCTTAAGTGTGTAGACTCAAATTTCATATATGGGAGTGTATTGGTGTAACGTCCAAGCACGTGAAGTGCCTTGGTGTCAAATTCTTACCACCAAGCAGTTTGGCATGTTTTAAGCTTGGAGCAATAAAGTCAGATTGAAACCTAGGTCGGTATCCTTTCGGATAGTGGATGTATGTACAGATGAGTCAATCCACTATATATCAATGTGTTTGCGTTGTTGGTTATATCTCTCTAACTCTATCCACTTTTACATTCTAGCATTTATTATTATTGCACTTGTTATTGCCTTACTGGTACTATTGATCAATTGTCATTATTTAGATTGTATTATTTCGGCTATATTTGTTACTATAGTTGTTATCACTTATGGTCTTTCTAAAATAAAGATGGGTGCTTTTTTATTTAGATTTTTTGAAACCTTATACACCACTTTAAGGTTTCATACCCTATTTATATGAGAAGCCTCCCATTTCACTATCATATCCATGCTATAACTAATCTTTTAAAGGAAACAAATTTAAATATAGTAGTTTTGTAACTGATACAAGCTTTATAAATAATATGTTAAACTTGAATTTTTTGGAATAGACTACGATGTCTTTTCATATGTTTGTTGTCTAAGCAACCACATGTGCATATCAACATGGTTAAGAACATAGTTTGAAAGTTCCGCCGATATCCGAAGCTAGCTGATACTGCCTATATTACCTAATAATAGCTAATACAAGAGGATAACCACGTTTATAGTACAAAAAGTTACAAGAATGACTAAGTTCTTAACCATGTTGATCTGCACATGGGGTTGCTTAGACAACAGACACATCTGCACAAATGACTAAGTTCTTAACCATTTATGGCTAAAATAAAATCTCATTTGACAATCAAAGATTCAAAATCATGGTTTAAAAAGTCCGTAAATATACATTGTTACCCTATTTAGATCGAATTTATATGGATGACACAAATAAAACCATTCTTTAACAGACAAGCAAAATTCTTCAAGTTTATTCAAGACATACAACATTGAGCTATATGAAGCTACAAAGTTGAAGTAGTGAAGATATGCTGATTGATTTAGATAGGTGCAAGGTACTAAAAAACTCGTCACGGCGACGCCATGGCGACAAGGCGCAACCTCCACGGCCCGTTAATGCCCATGTAGGCTGTTTGAGGCAGCACGCCGCCCTGGCGACACAAGGCACGCCACAAAAACATAAGGGCCCGCCATAAAAAAACGAAAGTTAGTGACTTGAAATGCATGGTTTGGGGCAGAAGCTATGCACTGATACTTTGATGATGGTTTCGTCAAATATATGGCGTCTACATCAAATCTGAGAAGAAGGTTAGTGAGCTCAAAATGCATTATACACCACAAATCAGCTTCATTTAATGATTATATGCATTATGCATAGTATAGTATTTGTTTACTTGCTTGGCTGAAATGTGTCCATATGTTGTATCAATATTATTCCTTTTCTGGCTTTAGACAGCATTTGTGAACAAAGTTTATTCAAGATGTTGAACTAGGACATGCAAAAATCAATGTTCCTTCAAGTATCAGCAAATTTCATTCAGATCCAATTATCCAAATAGCTTTAACAATTGTGTTAATCGATTACTTTGATATTGATGACGTATTGAGGTCAAATGCTTTTTAGTTATGTAAACAATTACTTTTTAATAAAGTAACACTTTAGTTAATTGTAAACACACATCTCAATATAGATGGAAGGCTATGGATTTGGTAGGATTTGGAAACTAATACATCTTAGTGGAGCATAGTCTACTGTCTAGCTATATATATATTATATAATATATACACATATTTGCCGCCTTAAGCGACGCCTTGAAAAACGTCGTGGCTCCGCCAAGGCTCCTAAGGCTTGAGGCTTGACCTCGCCGCCACGCCACGCCTCACGCCATTTAGAACCTTGGATAGGTGTTGGTTAAAGCAAGAGTGGGCAATGTTAGTGATACAAACAATTCATGGAGAGTTATAATCTCTGTTGAATATGAGGAATTACCTACAACAAACACCTAGGCTGAGACAAGGCTATTGATATCAAAAATCCGATACTTTCAAAACGTATCACCATATATTTCTGATATCGATGCTAGAAGTCCGAACCTAAGACTTCAAACCTTGGTTAAGAATCATATGCATGTCACAAACCTATTGCCGAATACTCATATATTAGGTACCACATGATCCAAGTCATGTTCACACCATATATAGGCTGTTGGTTCCAAATCAACAAGAGAAAAAAAAGAAAATAAACAATTCACCTCTGTTTTGCGCCACATGACAAAAAAGGAAATCATGAATAGCCTCTCGATAATCTTCTCCACTGCTCTAATTATATTTTCGATAAAGCTGCCAATTTTGTTCTGCATGGTGGGGAACCATGGAAAAACAATTGATTGCAGACTATTCTTCTTCTTGATGCCTTCCTTATTGCATTTGTTGAAAAAAATGCCCTAAAATTGTAATTATTACCGATTTCTATTTAATAACTGTTGTACCATCTACATGAAAATGCCCTCTCAAATTTGATTTTTTTTTCATTTTATATTACAAAACGGGACCTCTGGAACAGATGGAAACGATAGGTGGAAGGAGTAGGACACTTGTTTAGAAGGGTGTCAGCTATAACACAAGACTTAGTAGCTCAAAGACTGTCGGTTTTCAAGATCCCATGAGACAGCAATTAGCTTTATTCTCAAGTTAGTTTTTTCTCTTTATTCCATTGTTTATATTAATGAATCTGGTTTTTATGATTTTTCTATGTGCACTATTTCTATATGAATAATCTTGTCTTTGACGCTTTGAGGGTTTTTTCTTGGCTGTTTTTCTTCAAGGATCCCAGTTGGAAGAAGCTTGATATAAAATCATGTATGCTGTTTTTTCTATCATTAATATAGTTTGCTGTGTTAATTTTATTGAAAAAAATCTACAAGTCACGGATCCATAGAGGTGTGTTTGGCTGAGCCCAAAAAGAAATCCTACATTTTTTCTGGAAAAGTCAGTTTGAGATATAGATGTCCCCCACATTGTTTGCTTCTTCTTTTTTTGAAAAAAGGGTTTAAGATAGATATATCGTACACCTTTATTTTTTTTAAGGAAAAATGATTTGAGATGATTGGAAAAAGGTTTGACTGGAAAAAAAAGGTGGAGATATAGATGTCCACCACCTTGTTTGCTTCTGGTTTTTTTTAAAAAGGGGTTAAGATAGTTATATCTGGAACCTTTGTTTTTCTCTTTTTAGGAAAAATGATTTGAGATGATTAGAGAAAAGGTTGAGATATAGATGTCCCCCACCTTGTTTGCTACTCGTTTTTTTAGAAAAAGGGGTTTAATACAGATATATATGGCACCTTTGTTTTTTTTCTTTTTTAGGCAAAATGATTTCAGATGATTGGAAAAAAGGTTTGATTGGAAAAAAGGTTTAAGATAGATATATATGGCACCTTTGTTTTTATGAAAAATGATTTGATATGATCAGAAAAAAGGTTTGAGTATCTCACGTCATAATTTGTTTTAGATACATATTCTTCCATTGTTCTATTATTCTAAATAAAAACTGCATAACATAGATCCATAGGGGATGGGTTTGGATGATCCTGAAAAATTACTTTATTTTTTGAAAAAAGTCAATTTTAGATATAGATGTTCCACTCATTTTTTTTTTACTTTTTGTTTTCTTAAAAATAAGATGGAGATATTCAGTTCCTCAGTTTGTTTCTTTTTTCTTGGGACAAAAGATTTGTGATGATTAGTAAAAAAGTTTCAAGGACTCACATCTTCATTTATTTATGATACAGATTTCCCAATTCTTGTTTGATTTTTTTGGTTTAAGAAATTTACATATGGCGAGGGTGAGCTTGGCTAAACTCAAAAATGGTCAATTTTGAGAGGCTACCTTCTATCTAAAACGGGCTAAATTTAACAAAAATAACTTTAACTTTCACAATGTGTGTGTTCGTAGAAAACTCCTCTCAACTTTGTAGGTTACACAAAAAACCTCAAACTAAATATTTTCCGGTTAGGTGCCACTACGGCGTTAAAAAGTTTTTGTAAATGGCTTTTTACCACCAATCATGTGATTTTTTGGTTAAATTTCACAAAATACCTTTAACATTTATGTTTTTTTCCAGAAAACTAACTTTGAATTTGTAAATTATCAAAAACTAACATTTCACCAATAACTACCATCTATTAGTTCACCGTTAATAAATCAAACTTATGATAATCACATACATAAGAATAACAAACATGCCTTTTATTAGATGTCTAAAAATAAAAAGTCCCTAAATTTCATAAGTCTCGGTCCTTTATTCTATTCTTCTTTTTTTAAAGCCACAAGGTAAGTTTGTGCAAAGGGGCCAATGCTGTTTAGTTAACAGCATGCAGTGGGGGCAAAGTCTTTCCGTCTCAAATCATGCTCGCCGCTACCAACAAGGACTACTGCATCTCCTTGTTCACTTTCTCATCTCCTCAGCCGACTCTATTGCACGTGGGAGGTAGAATGGGTTGACAAGGAGAAAGAGGAAATTGGTGGAAGAGGATAAAAGAGAAGGTGTGAGAGAGAGGAAAAATTAAATGATTTTTAACAAGAACTTAATCTAGCTAGTGGTAATAAACAGGCCTCAACCTGATGGGTCAAACCCCAAACCCGAGCCGAAATAGGTAAGTAGCTGTGTTCAGGTTGAAACCGGGACAACACAATCTGACCCGATTAGAAAACGGATCGTGTTCGGGTTTGATAACCTAACCCGAGTTCACTCAAATACAATATGTTTATCTTTATATATATTAGTTACCCAAAGTTCAAGGTGACCAATGGACCGGGGCGGCCCTAGCCTGAACAGGCTTTAACCGGGCCCCAGGCCAGGCTGGCCCGTTTGACACTATGAACCGGGCCGGGCCGGCAAGCCCAGTCAATTAGTTAACCGGGCTATTATCTTTATAAAAATAACTAAAACCTGTAAAAAGAAAAATTTAGGAAAATTTATTTTAAAAAGATAGTATTTTGAAAAAAATTTCAAAATAGATAGTATTTTCAAAATATAGTATTTAAAAAGATAGTAATTTAAAAAAAATTAAAAATTGATAGTTTTTAAAAAAATATAGTATTTTAAAAAGATAATATTCTTAAAAAGATAGTATTTTAAATTTTTTTAAAAAATAGATAGACTTTTTAAGAAGATAGTATTTTAAGAAAAATTTATAAATATGTTGTATTTTATAAGTATAAAGTAATTTTAAATTTTATTAAAAATTAAACTTCGTTATTCTTAAAAAGATAGTGTTTGAAAGAAAAGTATTTAATCTCGAAATTCTCGAAGATCTCGGAGCGAACCTTTAAATTTTATTAATAAAATTTTTTTGAGGGTGTGACTTAAGTCTTCCAGTCTTACCCCTCATACAATGGCCATAAAAATAAAAAAAAACTATACTTCAATACAAATACAAGTAAAAAATGCTAATATAAGGAAAAATTGAAAATCAATCCGCATGTGCCTCTTCTTCTTCTGAGTCTTCAAAAAGATCATTTCTATCTTGGACGCAGTTTTCAGCATGAAACCAATCTTTCAGCCTTGATTTCTTGTCACTCAAAACGCGACCAGCTGCACTAAAAGCAGACTCCGAAGCAACCGTAGATATAGAGGTTGCTAACAAATCACGAGCCTTAATGGAAAGAATTGTTTACCTAGTTTCATAACCTTTCCACCAAGCGAGAATATCAAATTTCTCATCATCGAACTCATCATCAGTAAATGGAAAAGGATTTACCAAATACTTAGATAGTTCACTAGAAGAACTATTTGTCTCTATTGTTTTTTGTTTCTTCTTCCCTAAAATTTGCTGAATCCCTCCTTGATTGTGAACAACATGAACAAAAGAAATATTTGAAGCCATACCAAATTTAGCCTCTATGTTCCAAAAGGGGGTTTTAAGCTAGTTTCAAAAGCAGCAATATATTTATCTACTTCAAATCTCATTTTCTCATAACATGTTTCTAATAAATCAACTACTCCGTCCTCCTTCATCCGTGGATCTAAAACCTTAGCTAAGCTGTAAAGCATATAAATGGGATTCCAATATTTCTCTAGTTTTCTTTCCATGGTTTCTATCATATGAAGAATATGAGGTGAAGGGTCCTCGGACTTTCTATATTTCGCTAAAACATTCAAAATAAAAACTAATTGTTCTAAACCTAAAATTGTTGGGTAATAAACACCGGAAAAATTTATTTGTAACAGTATAAAAACTTCAAAAAAATTCATAAAGATATTCTATAGTTTTCCACTCAAATTCATTGATTTCACAGTCTGGAAGGTATGCACTATCAAAATCATTATGCTGCTCTTTATACTTAAGCATGGAATGCATCATGAGATATGTTGAATTCCACATATGTTGAACACTAAATGTAAATAATCGATAAAGTATTTGACTATTACGACATATTTGTTTGAACTGTGCTCCTATGGCCAGAAGAATGGATTAATAACATAAACTTTCTAACTTTTTCTAAATACTTAGAACCAGTCTTAAGTCCATCTTAAACTATTAAGTTCAAGACGTGACAAACATAACGTTGATGGAATAACATGCCATCAAGCTCAGGGGTTATTTGTCCTTTTAGATATGCAATTGCGCTAATAGTACTAGATGCATTATCAAAAGTAAATGTAAAATTTTTTCAGATATGTCAAAATCACGAATAACAGACACAATTAAATTACTAAAAGCACCACCGGTATGAGCATACTCTAACATTTTAAATCCTATAATCCTTTTATTTAGCATGTAGTCAACTCATATTCCGTAACACATAAATATGAAGCGTCCCATTTCGTTGTCCAAATATCCGATGTTAATGCAATTCAAGATCTTAAAGTACAAAACGATTGCATTGATTTTGTTTTCCTTCTTGAAATGCTAACATAGCGTCTCTCCTAACAGTGTTTCTATGCCTCTCCTAAATGAAGTATTTCTATGCACTCTCCTAAATGAAGTATTATGGGCCACTTGGTTAAATCTCTCTAATTCGGAGCTTTTTCCATAACTAAAAGTTATTCTTGGCATAATACTAATCTAGCCATATCTTTTCTCATTGTATCAACAAAATATGATAAATTAATTATAGAGTTAGAATAAGCAGATAAGTTTAAAGTAGTTTGGCATGCATCCTTTTTAATGTGTGATGCTATGGGTCTCTTAAGATGTGTAGTGTCGTCAGATGGTTTACAATTAAAATATAATCTACATATTTTACATATTGCCTGTTCAAAAGTTTTGTCAGCAATAGTTTCACGAGTAAAGTGCTTCCAACCCTTATATTTTCGTGATCTGAATTGGAGTGCTTGGGTAGAAGGGTGTGTTTCAGGAGTAGATGCATGTGCAGCAGTGGAAGTGTGTGCATCGGTAATAAAAGGAGGTGTATTATCGCCCTATAAGACTGGTTAGGATCATTACTATCATTAAAATCTTGTGTTTCAGACTAGGAAAATCTGAGAAGTTTGGTGTTTCTATAGGGTTACAAAGCATAATCATAAAATATCCATATTCCGAAGTATCATTATAATTCACATCAATATTTCTACAATGAGATGGTGGTCCGGCCATTATGCTAATTTAGAAATAAAATTAGGAACATGATTGCAGAAGGAGATTGAGAGTAGACGGAGCTTGATAACAGACGTAAATTGAGAGTAGACGAAGCTTGAGAGCGAACGTTGTAACGCCCCGCTCCCATGGTGCCGTCACAGTTGTGCAAGTGTGTGCAGGTCTCGCATGTGCCGCTGAAAACAAGGAGAACAAGCAGAAAGAAATAAGATACTCATTAATAAACTCCACGTCATGATACAGAATTGAAATACATGGATACAAAAGTACGACTCATAAGGCGCTCCAAAACTAAACCAAAAGTGCAAAAGAAGGAAAACCACGAGAACACTCATGCAAGGATAGTGCTCAAGGCCTGACGTCTTGAATCGGAAACTCTGACTCCAACGCCTCCAAATAATCATGTGCGTCACCTAGTGGGACAACAGAAGTTGTACCACAGCTCAGAGGAATAGACAATATCTAGCCAAACGACAGCATGGTAATAATAATGGTGCACAAAGGAAAACATGAGCAACAGTTATAATGGAATGGTACAGAAATAAAACAGGTTATATTATTTAATGTTCTCAACTACTGTAAGGTAGTAGCTGATAATGTGAACCAATCCTAGGTCGTGACTTATGAAGGAGAGCACGGTGTGCAACCCGAAGACCATCTAGGACCGCAGGGGTGCTACCCCCGGGGCCGAGTCCAAAGAAGAAAGAACCGTAATGGTAACACTATGGCAGGGATTCAGGACCCATAGAATGGACGTCCTCCCAGACAGGGGCCAATACACAAGCTCCAGTCGCTCCCGCACTCCCTCAATCATAAGTTTTTCAAAAACCGGGTGGGTCAAGCTGAATTAATCAATTATTAGTTTTAGTGACGTGGTCTCATTTTAATATTAGTTAAACTACGTAGTCAAGTGAGTCCACTGCCATGCATATAATAATAACCTGTCATGTCAAGAGCCAGCCTCAATCCACCAGTCATTCAGTATAAGTGCCATCACAAGTAATAACACAAGGATTACGCAATTTAATCACAATATTACACTGTCTAGCACTAGCATGACATATCAATAAAACTGCATGTGATAAAGTAAAGCAAAGATATTTTCATTTCAAGACATTCCAAATCTGAACTGATATGAAAACCACACACTTGTATGATGCAACGAACCAATAAACAAAGGAAACATGATATTTGCTTGATAAAGAAAAACCCGAAAGTCAAACTCGTAATGGCTCTAGAGGTTCTAGGCCATTGGGATCAGAATTGGGGGCCTTTTCATCGCGTGGTGGGGGAAACCCGTGCATACGGTAAAATCTACGAGGTTTCTAGTAAGGAACTAGAGGCTAATGACCAAGCGGGGAACGGGGCCCATGTCCCAAGTAAACCACAACGAAACCCCAAAACATCGATCAAAGGACTCAGCCGAACCCAAATAAGCAACAGAAAAAGCCAACCGCAGCCATCAGTCAACAAGGAGCCCAAAGCCGCAAGCAAGGGGAGCCGCAGTACCCCCAAATCAGCAAGCAAGGGACAGACCGCAAGTCAACATAGCCACATGCAAGCACCCGATACCCTACGACAAGTAGGCGAGGAAACCAACCCCACTAGATGACCGTAGGGAACCAACCCCACTCCACTCTCCCAAATCATCCTCTCGTTTGATAAAAATTATATTTTCCTCACGAAACCCCCACAAATTCAACTCAGTTTAAGCATGCAATGAAATCTAAAGAAAACTGAATGTAAAGGGAGATAGAGTCTACCGCAGTTTGCCGAAAACCCAAAGAAAACGAAGAATAAAACCCACAGCAGATCCAATCGAGAAATCAGTGAGAAATCAAATCCCAAAGGCCACAGAAAATCAACCGACAGCTTTGAGAAATATAGAGAGAGACTTAGAGTGCATATAACCGAGAGGAGGGGGAAGAGGTGAGTTAAATAGCCACCGAAGCAACCCCAGAGGCATGTGGTCGCAGCAAGGGAAGCATGGGCCTCCGTAGAGCCGCAGAGGACAGAGACGGGACTTGTTGTCGTCGATGAGGACGGAGGACGGTGAGGAGTTTGAAAGCCCCTACCAAGGGCCACATGCCTACGACGAGAGCGAGAGAGAGATCCGTTCGAAAAGGCCCTTTAGGGATTCGAATAGAGAGAGAGAGAGACGCCCCGATCGCGATTGAGAAGGAAAGGAGCTCAGCAGGGCTCGCGAATGGGCCGAGGTAAAGTGAAGAAAAAGAGAAGGGGGAGTTTATAGATGGGCCCTAAGAAATGGCCCGTTACAGACATAGACTGAGAGTAGACAAAGCTTACGAGCGGACGTATATTGAGAGTAGACAGTGCTTCAGTTTCTTGATTGAGAATATAGTAGACGTAGATTGAGAATATGCGGCTTGAGTTTCTTGATTGAGATTGAATGAGTTGTGAAGAAAATGAAAGGGGGAAGTGGCCGTATTTATAGGAATTTTAGGACGTAAAATGCCCAAAAAACCCCTCCCAAAATGGCCGTTTATGACAGTTAGGGGAGTTTTTTTGTCTTTTTACTTTAAAAAGACCAAATTACCCCTAAATGGGGTAAGGAACGGTCAAATGACTGTTCCCAACGATCATATGACCGCTGAGAACAGTCATATAACCGTTCGCAGGCTCCCAGTACGCGCTGGGCTTCTGTGAAGCCCGGGCTGGGTCCAGGCCGAGCTGGTCCGGCCCGTGGCCTGGACATGGGCCGGGCCGACTGGCCAGAAACCCCTGCCCAGCACGGCCCAGGTCAAGGGCCTGGTCTGGCCCATGGCTCGGTCAACCCAACCGAGTTGAGCCGTTGACCAGACGGGCCGGGCCGTTTGGATACCTTGACCATACGTATACCAGCAAAAAGTAACTCTGTGGTTAATGTACTTGTCATGAGACAAGAGATCCTGCTTCGACTCTTGCCTGTCAAAAAATATTTTTAAAAGAAACCCCTTACTGAACCCAATTTGAGGAGCTTGAATCCGACCCGTACCTGACCCGCTTGAATTCGCCCCGTACCTGACCCGCTTAAGCAATTCAGGTACGGATCACCTAGATATTTTTCAGGTTGGGTTTAGTTTCTAAGCTCTTACCCGAATTTAATTCGGATCAGATTCAGGTATGACGTTAACCAGTTCAATCAACTCTATCCCAACCTAAACCCAACTTGATCTGATTGTTACCCTTCGATCTAGCAGGGAAATTTTTTTTTGGAAATTTATATTTTGTTGGATTCAAATCAATTTTGTTGGGTGTTTTATCTGAGCCGAAATAATGAAATGCTTGATTCAATTAAACAATGAATTCTCATCTTAGATCAAACAATGATTTTTTGTTCATTTTAACTATTTTTATTTTTTTAAACAAAAATTATAGTATGCCCTACATGTTAATCTCGCATGCATAAAGAGTAAAAAAGGTATTTTACAAATGTTGCTAACGTGGTTAAGAGACCTAACTGGGAAATAAATAATTTGACGTAGTTTTTGGAAATCATGTGAAAGTTAAAAGTTGTTTTGTGAAATGTTTTTTATTACAAGGTATTGTTGTCATTCGACTCATTCTTAGACATGTATTATCACATGTTAAATTTTTAATGGTGAACTAACAAAAGGTAGTTATTTGGGAGAAGTTCAAGATCATTTTTTGTAATTTACAAAGTAAAGGAAGTTTTCTGGGAAAAGCATGTAAGTTAAAGTTATTTTTGTTAAATTTAGCCATCTAAAATAGATTTCTTTCTGATTTAATTTCATTTTGATTAAATTTGGTTTCTTTCCTTGGCAACTTTTTTAAAACCATGAATAGATGAATTTAATCTAAATCCTCCAATTGTTTTAAATTATTTTTTATTTTTTTTTGACGTCATATAACGCGCACTGGCCTACAATTTTGTTTTTGTGAGTATAGATAAAAGGCTTCTTCGAATAATTTGATTGCAATGCTATTGTGATAATGATTTCTTTAATTCATGATTTCTTACTGGAGGGTAATCTGTCTCCAAATGTGGTGCAACTTAAGTTTTTCTTTGGTGAATGGACATTATACTATGAAGACAATCCAAACAACAACACATCAATTTGTTTGTCCCACAACAAGAAAACGAAAACAAACGTTTCTATTTTGCTGCATCTTCTAACGGAACGGGTTAGCTTCTTCTAGCTTTGGACTATTTGATGCCATATGAAGCATCCAATCATGTTTTGATTTAAAATTTAAATTAAACTTAAACAACCCGTTGGTCATCCCCAAAACTCAAAACTCCTCTTTCGTAGTCCCAACTCTGGTTTTATCTCCCTCCTTTTGTCCCTCTCCTTCCTCCATTACCTACATGAGAATGATCCTTAGATTTCGTATCCTCCCACCTCAATTCCCTTCTTTCCCATCTGTTCAGGCTTCAAATCATTAAATGTCTTTGCAACCGTCTAGATCTCTACTGCTGCAAAGGGTTTATGTGAGTTGAATTAGAGAGATAGAGAGAGGAAGAAGAAGAATAAAATGGAAAACTCTTGAGACTTCTTGAGGTATTGTCTTCTCGTGTGATGGATGAAAGGAAAAGGAAGAAGAAAAGCCAACAACCTGGTTAAAGTTTTTTCCTTTTTTATATTTTCATATATGTATGGTTAAAGTTTCCCTTGTCTATTTGATTTGGAAGAGAAGAATAAAATGAAGAGGACGAGGTGGAGGAAGAAAAGGACTCTGGTTATGAAAGAATTTTTATTATTACCACTATTACTTGTTCCTACAGAAAAATTTCATTTGGAGGAAGGAACCAGAGAACACGGGTTTTGATTTAAGGGTGTCTAAACATCTAATGATATTTTCTCCATTTAAAATGAGCATTTGTTAGAAGGAATATTCTGTCATCATTCAAAAGAATAATGGATAGATGCAAATTTGGGCGACATGTAAAACTTGAAAGCTCAGGTGGCAACTACCATTGAGGAATATTTTTCTAAATAGGTATGTGTGTGTTAAAATCGCTTATGAAAAATGATTTCAAAACAGGTCATGCTTTTTATTAGAAATTGCAAAATCATGAACTTACAAATCTGCCCATCTAACATTACTTTTCTCCGAAGTGCTAAGGGAGTACTGCCACCCACTGAATATTACATCATTGATCAGAACGAACATTTTTGAAATGGATACTGATTTTATTAATAAAGACTATGTTTAATCAATAAAAAAATCAGCAGGGCTGTAATGAACATGGCGCCATTAACAACAGCGATGAAATGCACTATGCGCAATCGCGCAGGATTTTTTGCTAGTATGCCATCAAGGTACTTAACATTATGGCTATCTAAGCTGTAAGACAGAAGTCATTTTATTACCTTAGCTGAATATAAAATCACGTCATCCTTGTTCAGTTTTAGAGAATGACTACTACCAAATGATGCAAGATTTAGAGCTGCTCGCGGTTCCGCCTGACACACAACATGGACACATTCAAAAGCTTAGTAAAACTTGCAAGCAGTGCACTGGTTTGTTCTTATGATGCACCACAAATTATCTTACTTGAGAACCAGTTGTAACAAGTAACAGATCCTTGGGAGCGTATGCATCAATGTCCTCCACTTTCACCTTCGCAAATCATCAAACATCATGAGTTTGTGCAATTTCACACAACATAATATGCATACATTAATATGTGGGCTCTACTACATGTGTAACCAAATAGAATCATAACACATTTGCTTGTAATGACACCGAATTATGGTAACATTAAATTAAAATTGTTATAGTTAAATGTGCAATAACACCAAAAGGAATATGCTAAAACACATTTTATTTCATCCACATTTTGTGTGTCAATGTAATCTACTTGATGTATAACTTGACCAGTGTAACTATTATTACAGGTCATAACAAAAGGTATTGTCTTATGTTTTAGTTCATGGTACTGTCTTCTAATTTGTTTAATCACACAATGCTGACAAAAAATTCATCGCAGAACAAAAGGACGGAAGGTGATCGTATATTCTGATCAACCTCGTCTATCTCTAATGCATGATATAGCATGCAATATAAGAAACAATCATTGTAAATTTATAAATCTGGTAACAAGGAGAAAAAAACTTGGTGTACTCAATAAAGAAAATAACTTCATAAAAACATTCTTAATCATACATTTTTTAGAATGAAACTAAAGAGACAAGATCTAGAGTCAATAGAAATGACTATTCTACCTATAAAATAAAAAAACCGACCATTTATTAGGCAGGACCGCAAGAACTAGTATGTCCATGATTGACGTGCTAGTCAGAGTCCATGTTGATATGCAAGCTCAAGCCAACTCTTATGCATTAATATTAGAGGATATGTACAAAAGCATGAAGAGAAAGAATGAAGCATGGAACCACGTAAGTTCAGGACAAATGCAGCAACCAGTTCAGTTTTCCATTGGCATGCAGGCAGATGATCTTGTGTTACTCATCTAGTTGGAAAGGAAACTAGGATAGTAGCAACAAGCATCGTCTACCTACTTGTTCTAGCCGAGACTCCATTACCTCCACTCATGTCGATCTTAGATGCCGATAAAGTGGAGATGGTATGAATCATGCCAACTGTGATGGCACGTTTTCTCTCTTTTCTTTCTTTTCTTTTTTCTATTCTTTGGCCCGCTCAGGCCCAAGCCCAGTCACGGGCTTCGTTTCGTTCGACGCCCCCACGGCCCCTCATTTCGTTCGACGAAGCCCTTAGGGCTTTCGACGCGGTCTCTCTCTCTCTCTCTCTCTCTCTCTCTCTCTCTCTCTCTCTCTCTCTCTCTCACGAGGGCCATCGCTAGGGTTGTCGATGACACCCTTCTCTGATCCTCTCTCGTCCTTCGTGCAACACCCCTCTCCTGCGACACGACAGCATCCCATCTCCCCTCGTATGGCTCTGCGATGGCATTTTCTCCCTTGCTGTGGGGGCCCCCGTCCTTCTCTGGGGTTTCCCCGATGCATATAAGTCCCTTTCCCCTCTCCTCCTCCTTGATTATGTAAATACTTTCTATATTTTTAGGCTTTATCGACTGATTTCTTCGGCTTAATTACGGGATTTTGCTGTGGCTACAGATCTTTAATTTCCTTTTATTCTTTGATGTATTTTTGGTAGACTATCCCATTACTTCAGTTATTGATTTCGATTTTTATTCGGGAGAGAATGATTTGGGAAATTGAGGTATGGTTTGATTCCCTACGATTATCTAGTGGGATTGGATTCCCTCACTTATTTGTGTGGGGTCACATGGTTCTTGCTTGGGGTTGTTTTGGGTTCGACTGACTTCCTTGTTGCTGTTGTTGGGGTTCAGCCTCTCTTTGCTTGATGTCGCGGATTGTTGTTGCTTGCGGTCTGGGTTTTCCTTACTTGAGTTGGGTTCAGTGGCTCCCCTTACTTGCGGCTTTCAGCTCCATGCTAGTTGTTGAGTTGTGGTTAGCTTTTCTGCTGCTTGTTTGGGTTCAGCTAAATCCTTTTCTTGATGTTGTTGGTTTTCGGTGTTTGCTTGGGATATGAGCCTCATTATCCAGTTGTCTTGGTCGTTAGCCCATGGTTCCTAGCTAAAAATCCCATGGACTTTGCCGTAGGCACGGGTTCCCCCCCACTACGTGATGAGAAGACCCCAAATTTGATCCATCTGGCCTAAAACTTCTAGAGCCATTATGAGTTTGACTTTCAGGCTTTCTTTATTAAAGTAGTTATTATGTTTCCATTGTTTTTTGGTTCATTGCATGGAATAGTGGTATTTTGTAATATTAGTTCAGCTCTGAAATGTTTTGAAATGTCTTTGCTTCACTTTATTACATGCTAGCTTTATTGTTATGCCATTTAAATTATCTCTCTGTGCATGCTAGTACAGGAAGTTTAATATTTTGTTAAATTACGTAGTCCAATGGATGTTACTTGAGATCGAGGAATGACTAGTGGAATTGAGGTTGGCTCTTGACATGACATGTTACTATTGCATGTACGGCAGTAAATCCCCTTGACTACGTAGTTTAAATGATATTAAATTTAGACCACATCACGACACTAAAAATGTTAGTTAATTAATTTAGCTTGACTCGACGGGTTTTGGAAAAACTTATGATTGCGAGAGTGCGGGAGCGATTGGAGCCTGTCCTTTAGCCCCTGTCTAGGAGGATTTCCATTCCACGATCTATCACGATCGTTCACGATCTATCATGATAATTATTCAATGTACTAACATTTGAATGGATCCTGAGCAGTCTGTTACTCGGCGCGGAGTAGCACCCTTGCGGTCCAGGAAGGTCTTCAGGTTGTACATCGCACTCTTCATCATACTCATAAGTCACGACATAGGAATGGTTCACTTTAGTGAGTACCGCCTTACAGTAGTTTGTGGACATTTAATAATCATACCATGTTGTACCTTTGTACCGTACCTTATAACTGTAATGTCATATCTTTTTTTGTGCACAGTTATCATTTCTGTTTCTTGGTTAGATATTATCTACTCTATGAGCTGTCGTACGACTTCTATTGCCCTACTAGGTGATGCACAGGATTGTACGAAGGCGCCTGAGTACGAGGAGTCAGAGCTTTCGGTGCAAGACATTGGGACGTGAGCTGGCTGCATGTGAGTATTATATTTACTTTTCAGCTGTAGTGTAGATTGTATTGTCTTTTCCCTGTTTAGAACTGTGAAAACATATCATGTTGAGTATTTCCTTTCTTTCTGCACTGCTCCACATTAACTTCACTGGCACATGCAGGACTTGCATATAGTTATTTAAATTGTGACGGCACCCGAAGAGCGGGACGTTACAAGTGGTGGCACAAGCAGGTCCGTGCAATCGCCTCGAGAACAGTGTAGAACAAGCAGGAAGTACGATACTCGACTAACGCAATCTTGCCTTATTGATTTACATATGTATAAAAGTTTTCATACGCAAGAGACGTAGACCATCTAAGAGAGCAGCTATAGTTGTGAACGTTTAGGGATCGGGATCTGGGTCATGCACCAACGCAGGATCGAACACGGTGCACCAGATCTCAGACCGGGCTTTGCGAGAGATAGTTCAGGCTATACGGGAAGGACCCAGGCAGGATGGAGAAGTGCAGCAGTTTCGATCGCTACAGCTGCCGATCTTTACTTGGCAAGGAGATGCTCTGGCTGTAGAGAAGTGGTTGCGCTCGACCACCGACATGCTGAAGGCAGCAAAAACACCTCCAGCTTTGTGGGTTAGCATCGCAAAGCTGCAGCTGACTAGAAAGGCCAGGAACGGGTGGGATGCTGAAGTGGACCGACTATCTCAGCTGATCTCTTGGGCTTCGTTCAAGGAGGAGTTCAATACTCAATACTTCTTTCCAGAGGCACAGATGGAGTTGGAAGCACAATTCGTGGGCCTAAAGCAAGTCTCTATGACTGTATAGGAGTACGACGCTGAGTCTTCTAAACTCAGTAGGTGCATAACTTGATGCGTGACTACTAACCATACTTTGTATTTGCAAACAATTGATGTTTCAGGTTCGCCAAGGATATGGTGTCCACCCCTTCGTCTCAGGCCAAGCGCTTTAAGCAAGGGCTGGACATCGATATTTGCGACAAGCTTGTGGGGTTCAAGTTGAAGACCCATGATGACATACTCTCCACTGCTCGGGAGTACAGGAACGTGCAGCAGGAGCGGGAACGAGAGCAACGAGCAGGAGTCCCTCCGAGACGACCACCACCGACCATTGCTGCAGAGCCGAGCCGACGACCTTCAGCACCACTAGCACACGCTCGCATCGAAGAACTGAAGAAGTCCACCATACAGACGGAGCATACCACACCATTCAAAAGGACCGGAGCGGAGACCAGCACTCGACGCCATGTGTTATGCGACTACTGTCACCGATCTGGACATATGAAGAGAGAGTGACGTCACTGGAACAAGCTATATCTGATATGCAGCACATCTGAGCACTCCATTAGTGGATGTCCAAGACGAGTTGAGCAGCCGACGGTAACCAGTGTCAGTCAGCCAGAGCGACAGCCGCCACCACCGCCTCAGAGGCGACAGACTTATACTATGTCAGCGGTGGAGAGGACACCCCCAGCTCTTAGCTTGTACTATCAGTTGTTTAAACTGATCTTCATTTTGTCGTTACCAGTTATTGTTGATTTTCTTTTGTGTTTTGTTTATAATATCTTGTTCTAGAATTTCGAGGACGGAATTTTTTGTAAGGTGGGTAGATGTGATGGCCCGTTTTCTATCTTTTTCTTTTTCTTTTTTTTTTCCTTTTTTCTTTTCCTTGTCCCGCTCAGGCCCAAGCCCAGTCACAGGCTTCGTTTCGTTCGACGTCCCCTTGCCCCCTCATTTCGTTCGACCAAGCCCTTAGGGCTCTCTCTCTCTCTCTCTCTCTCTCTCTCTCTCTCTCTCTCTCTCTCTCTCTCTCTCTCTCTCTCTCTCGGCTACACGAGGGCCATCGTTAGGGTTGTCGACGACACCCTTCTCTCGTCCTCTCTTGTCCTTCGTGCAACACCCCTCTCCTGCGACACAACAGCAGACCCTCTCCCCTCTATCCACTTTGGCAAACAAACCTTCCCATTACATACAAGAAAGCATGTTATGGCATGCATCTTCACTACAGCAACAAGAACACCTAAACTGCATAGTATAGTGTGAAATATGAAAATATAGATGTAAGAGCATATCACATACCAAGGTTGAAGGATCTATTGGTGCTTTTCCATCCTTGAAAGCTGCATCGAGATAGGTCCGTAACGACATGCCGACAAAGACCTGTATTACTTCTTAATATCAGTAAAACTATGGACAAAAGATATTTGGTAAATCAATGGACATTGCCTTTTGCATATCGAACAACATCAACAATTGAAACAACGTTTAAAATAAAAAATGAACAAAACAAGGGGAGTAAAGAATCTCACCAGTTTACGACCAGTTAAATCAGCAGCAGCTTTCACACTTCCAAGTCGATGTATATTTGAAGCAAACTGAGTCGTGATAACTCTTCCTTTTGCTTCTGAAATACGTCGTATTAATGAATCTCTTACAACCGCCTCACTCATCGATCTTCCAGGAGAAAGCACATTGGTTGAGTCACTCATCATCTGAGCAGGTTAAAACGAAAGATGATATAAACAAGTTGTCAGTTCAAAAATGGTACAAGGCACTTACCGTCAAGACAATATAGACAATGTGTCCAAGGAAGATATCAAGAATAAAACTGAAAACATGTTCCATCTTCCCATTAACGCAAAAAATTGTTAATAAGGAACATGATAGAAATAGATACTCCTCCAATGAGAGAGTATATAATAGTTACATCATAGTTCTGAAGATGTAATTCGGTTCTGTTCTGATATGACAAGTCCTTGAACCTAGTAAAAATCCAACATATAATCAGATGAAAATGCAATCCAAGATAGTCAACCAACACTGATACACATCCTACTGATACTATCAGTTGGTTCTTCTCAAGTAATTTGTAGCCAAGTGTATCATTTTAATCTCTTTGTTGCATTATTCATGTACTGATATCTTTTGGCAGATTTTTCTCTGTATAATCAGACAATTGTTACTTCTCCTCATAAGGTTGTTATCTTAATTTCTTCAATAATTTCAACTTAATCACAATTTTCCTTGGTCTTGGCTGTCAGTAGATTTCAGTAAAATAGATTAAACACATTGGTTAAAGATTTTATATCCCTGAAGATTGGCAATTGCATATAATAAAAATAAAATAAAAAGACTTCAATTTTGCTTCTCCATGTTCAAACTAAACAAGGTTCTAGACATCAAAAGAAACATCTTTAACCCTGAGAACCAGTCTACCAACTTTGATTTGTAAAAACTGAAAACTTGTGTTTGCACCTGTAGTCCTCATTTTACAACCCACATCAATCATGCAGCTCACAGTTATGTTAATACTGCTTTAAATATCCCTCGATACTGCCAATATATCCCCGGATAGATTGTTTTGGATCCTAAACGATACTATATGTATCATACGATAAGGCAAAAATGATGGTACATTTTTAAGCTCATAACGACAATATAACCCATTTTTGTTATTTGTTGTATTTTTACTTATAAAAATATGGGTGTGGTCCTAAATTTTATACTTAAATCTACATATGTAAGTATTTTCTCCGAAGTTGAGCTTTTCAATCTCAATCATGACATGATAAAATTGAGAGGAGAAATAGAGGAAGAGAATCTTTATGAATGAGTACATGATATATAGACAATAGTTATTGATGCAAAGGATATTGACATAGTTGTAATGGCTTCTCTAGATTTTAAAGAAATTTTCTTTAAATTTTACTTTGTCTGAATTTGTTGCATGAAAACTTTGATATTTTAAACACTGATTTGATTCTTTTTGCTGGAATTGCTTTTCTTATTCCGTTTTTGCTACATTATCTTTGATTTTGTTTGTTATTTCCTCCATATTGATGCTCCTTTCTATTATTCTTCTCAATATTGATATTGCAACTTACGGCTCTTACTTACCACTATATCTTTTTACTTCATCCAATCGTTACTTTGGCTATTGCAACAGTTATTGTCCCTATTACTTGTGGTTGTTGTTGCCATAACAGATGGTGGTAGTAACAAATGTTATTATTGGATAGAAGAAAGAACTTAAACAGAAAAAGAATGGCATTGAAAGATATGAATTTTTGCCACAGCTCACACAATTCGGTATATTGTTGGACGAGATTTAAAAAAATACATTGTGTTGGATGCATGTCATTGCTCACAATATTTTAAAAGTTATTGAAACTATGATATTTTTAGTGGTTTATAATACATGTTATGGTTCACATAGTTTTGCATATTGCATGGATGAGATCTTGAACTCGTGATCTTTTCACTGGTTTGTAATGCCTATGTCACGGCTCATAAAATTTTGCATATTGTTGAAGGAGATTTAAGATCATAGAATGTGTTGTGGTGATGTGTAATTTAAACTGCTATGATATTTTCCATTCGGTATTTTGATGACATATTGACATTTAAAATGTAAAAACTACCCTTTATTCTGATGATTTATATATGCAACATCTGACATGTGCATCCGATATTAACATGTATTCCTGATATATCCTCCAATATTCGATATCAGATATTAAAAATCACCATCGATGTCATCCCGATATCTGATATTTAAAACTTAATTATTGATCCATAAAGTTTCAAAATATTAAAGAGAAACAAAATGCACAACAAAAATAAAACAAATTAATCAGCTAGAAAACTTACTAAAGTCACCCCTTCTTTTGACAACGCCTCTAAAGCTTCACGGTCAAAAACTTTCCCATCCAATGGTGATTCATCAATCTGAAAGACCATTACTCTTAACATGTCGTTGAGAAAATAGCTCTCAAACAAGATTACAATGACAAATTTTGTTTACCTTCCAGTCACCTGAATGAAAAATTGTACCATCACTACATCGGAGAACCAACCCACAGCAATCAGGAATTGAATGGGTGACACGAATGGGCTCCACTTCAAATGGTCCAGCTAGAAACTTCCTTCTACATTTAAACACCGTAAACCTGGATGTTGCAAAAATGCCATGCTCCTTCAAACGCTTCTTGATAAGCTGCTCACAGTTGCATAGGGATTTAGCATTGGAGATATCAAGCATAGACATCAGGGATCCTACTCCATAACAAAATAAGAACAGCATTAACAGAAAATGCCATACTAAATTGTATAAGACATACCTCCATTGTGAAAGATGACGCAAAGATTGGAGTACGGGAATCCAAAGCCGGAATAACCTGTTAAAATGGAACAATAATAAGGGCCGAGTTAACCAAACAGTAAAGTAGGAAATTGAACAATCTTCACATATGACATCCATCCAATTTGCTAAGATGACAACATATATAAAGCCCTACTGCTTCAAAGTTATTGCAACAACATAGGATACTACATGTTGGTTTTTGCATAAACACAAAGCCCCATATAAACAAAAAATGTTTGAGATTGTTGTGTGTGCAGAAGATCATGTAGGATCCATGTAGATGGCAAGCAACACTAGAAGAGTGGATGAATAGTATTATATAAAAATAATACTTAATTAAAGTTTAAACTCTTCTACTAAATTACCTAAGTCTCTTAAGAGTGTTACCTTGTTAGGTACTTAATCAACTCTAACTACTTGCAATCAAATTAAGATGTACAACAAAAAATCAACACAAATGCAAGTAATAAAATATGAGAGATGATAGACAATGAGCACACGCAAACAAGAGAGATTTATCCTGGTTCTACCTACCCTTGGCATACATCCAGCATCCACTAAACCACTCTCACCAAGAGAGCAAAGTGACTCGAACTAGAGGGCTTCTACAACCTTGCCCCTTCTCCAATAAGTAGTCTTCCGAATTACAATCAATACATCTTCACAAAGAGGACCTCACACACTTGAGGCTTTTCAACTACAAATCACAAGTATAACCACAAGTACTAACCACAACACCCTTGTGTGGGGTTTTACAAACGTTTTCTCTTGAAGTTGAAGTTGTTCGTACACCTTTCCTGTAGCCAATGAAAATTGAAGCACTTTTGAGTATACTGTGTGGATATAAGAAAATCTATTGATCTAAATAAAAATAGAAGTTGAAATCACTTGAAGAACAAAGAAAGAATCTTGATTCAATCTCAAATAGAAGAAGATTAAGCTTGTGAGATTTGAATCAAGAATGGCCAAGAAATCTTTCCTTAAAAGCTTTTTCGAACAAATCAAAACTTTGGCCTAAAGAGAGAATCTTTTGAAATCTTCGAAAATTACTTTAGAAAACTTAAAAATTGCTTAATAATTTCATGCTAAATTCCTCAGCCACTCCAGCATTCATATGGGTGAATTCTGTCCAAGTGACAGATTCTCCAAATTGTCCCTCCAACAGATAATTTCGACACACTTCCATAAATCACGAAGCTGGTCAAATTTTACAATTGGTGCTATAGTATTGGACTCCTACATAAGGAGTAGTCGACTCATGGCTAGTAGTTGGCTCACTGAACAATAGTAGTTGGCTACTTTTATATTACAATAAGTACTCAAAACTTTGTAGTTCAAAGTAGTCGACTCCTCCAATGATAGTAGTCGACTCATTTTCAAATACATTGAGACGTATCATTAAAGAGTACTTAACTCAATCCAATTCTTTTCAAAATGCTTTCAAAACATTTTTGTGAAGTAAAAAGATTTTTCTATGTGATCATGTGTGTGTGGAGCTTCAATCTCAAGGCAGTACAAATAATATAAGGACATGGACTAAATATTACATCAATATTACCCTCTTTTTGGCTTCTTGATGTAACTTGAGTCATTCATCTTCATGCCTTTGATTCTTTAACTTCATTTGTCTTGAATGAGCTTCCTTCACATTTTATCTTGATCGTGTGCTCTCAATTTGAACATCTTCAAGTCTTCTTGATAATACTTCATGAATGTGATGAATTCCATTTTACATTACTTTGAACTTAATGCTTGATGTGATCTTTTATTCCTACACACTCAATAATAATCATTAGTACCCATCATTTACTTAATCATCATCAAAACTACATTGGCGATGTCTCAATATCCAACAGACCCTTTAGGCTCAAACATATTATGATACATCATTTTTTTTTCTTTGAAAAGAATTAAGATAGCCATTTAACATTTCTTATTAAAGTATTTACACGACGGTGATTTAGTTATATATTTTCCAATTTGCACCATGTTCTTCAGCTCCAGATAGATACGGAAATAAATTTTAAAATTTTTCAACATGTTATATGATGCACTCTTTCCACAACCAGATAGATCGAACTCAAACAGCATTAGTTAGAACCTGTCTGAACTTGATTTTTTTGCCCAGCCTGAAGTATATTACAACGCAAAAGTAAGGAAAATATAAAAGGTTTCAATAGATCAAGAAACTTTGGGAAAGTAAAAATAAGGAGGTCATGAGTGGCCAAAACAGTATGTGAGCTTGTTTCTGTCCTAACACCATGCATAACTTGAAGGTGAAATATTCAGAGTCAGATAAAACAGCAGGGCAATTGTCAGCAAGTGAACATCTGTCTTCTGCAATCATATTTCAGGGAGCTATCCATGATTTAGGAAGCAATCATCGGGAATTCTCTGGTAGATGAGGTGCTGCATGGGAAGCAAAGTATGGATCGTGTGCCTTGTACTTACATCAGGCATCGTTATGCATACACCTAAAGTGAAACCAACCTGGATAGCTTGAAATGCATATTATCATTTTCCCTGGTGCAGCAAGCCCAATAAGCAAAACCTGATCTCATTACTAAAAGGAAAGGAAAAGTAAAGTAAAGTAAAAACACTTTCCGCCCAAAAGCTGTCAATATTCAGCTATCACAAAGTGAGTACGGTCCTTGTATTCCCTAGTACTGCCAACATTCAATGGTGCTCTTCTCAGAAGGGGAGGCAATGCTGGACCCATGTTCCTCACCTAGATGTCAGGCCAGCAGTCCACAACGTGAGCCCAAATTATATAGTCTGAGGAGCACAATGGTAAATTCTGAGTGCAACAAGCTTTTGAGTCAAGATCTTCTCCTTTATTGGTCCGCTTATCACCAGAACCCATGCCCCCCCCCCCCCCCCCCCCCCCCAAATGCACGAACACACACAAAAGATTTTCTCCTTCAGCGATATGCTTATCCCCAGAACCTCCCCCCCCCCACCCATATATATATATATATATATATATATATATATATATATATATACACACGGCAATCTTCGGGTGCGAAAAATCCCGTGCGAAAGCCGTGCGAAAACTTTTTTTTAATTTTTTTGAAATTTTTTTTTCCAAAAATTCTTTTTTTGATGTTTAATCCATACAATTATATACCCCAGGGAAAATAATGGGTGAACCCGTTGGGCATTAGAGCACCCATCCACCCGTTACAAATTTAACGGTCTCAAAACGTGCGAATTTGATGAAATGGCTTGATCGAAGGCCAAATGACATTATTTCTCAAACATTATTTTTTGAGGGGGGGTATAACAACATATAATGAGGGTAGAAAAAAGAATTTTTGAAAAAAAAAATTTCAAAAAAAAGATAAAAACATTTTCGCACGGTGCGAAATGTTCTCATTTGAAAATTTTCCTATATATATATATATATATATATATCCCATTATTTTTCTTGGATCAGACTACAGGATATACACATATACATATACAAATACATATATTAAAAAAATCCCATTATTTTTCTTGGATCAGACTACAGGATATAATGTTTAACAGTAATAAGTGTTAATTCTTTAATATGTGATACGATCTTCGAGGAAAATCAGAATACAATTGGGAATTTTGTTGGTGGAAAGGGGAAAAGATGGAATTCTTATTTATTTGAGGAAAAGGAATACAACATAGTTGATTTCTTTAGGAGAGGAGGACGCTCCCTTAGCTTTACCTTCGAGACGAAAGCCTAAATCTCCCGATCTAAAACAATCTTTCTTCTCACCATAGACATGCCCTCTTCTAATAATCCTTGCCCTCTTATTTATAACAAGTCTCTCACTAATTAGGTGATTAGCCAAAAAATACTAAATTACCATTCTTATTTATACTATTACCAAACGAGTATCCTAATATTTTTCTCAAATTAAACCCTTACCCAATGAGGGGCCTAAAATCACTCATTTAATGGCATGATTTCTACATTAAAACATTACCAATTGAGATTTCGTCCACATTCGTCGCACTGTCCAATCGCATCATTTCCATTTATACTCTTACCAAATGAGGTGCCGAAAATCACTCTCTCATTTACTAGCATGATTTCCCCATTAAACCATTACCAAATGAAATCTCGTCCACATTTGCCGCACCGCTCGTCCTCATTCGACGTACCCCAATCGCATTAGTACTCCGCTTCCAAAGAACCACCTTAAGGACAAGGTGGTGCATGAGATGCTCCTCTCCGACTGATGGTGCTCGTCTCCTCTTGGATCAAAAGGCCATAAGAGGTCTCCATCGGCCCCCACGAAGCCCGGAAGAAAGCTACAGAAATCACCAAGGTTCCTCGTGGCATGAAACTAGTCGTGAGACTCGAATGAGCACATTGTCTACCTATGAAGCTCGGTGAGGCTCATGGGTGCCAGAATCGGGCTTGCGGGGGACATGCAGCGCATGCAGGGGACCCTGTCGGCCCTGCAGAGGGACTGTAGGGCGCTGAGGACATGTGAGGGGGCCGCTGCCCCCTTCCACATCCTTCTAATAGTCTAGATGCCTTGGATCTTCGTCGGAGTCGTCGGCGGGGTTTAGATCTGAAGCCGGATCTTCTTTTCGTTGGACATCCTTCTCCAAAGAGATGATTTTGCCATTATCCCTTTCCAAATGTGGCACCCTTTGTTCTGCATCTATGCCGTTGTCTTCGTCTTTGTTCAGATTTGATGTCGTGTCGTCCTTCGGATGGGTCTTCTCCTCAAAAGTGATGATTTTTTTTAATTTCTTCTTTTTCATTTTCTTGGTCTTCTTCTTCAGTTTCTTCTTCTACTTCATCCTTAGGAAAAATCCCATAAAATTTCATCATCTCTGAATCAGTAGCTTCAAGAAAACTAATTGCTCTATAAGCTTGTTTTCAATAAGAAAACTGTAACATTCTTTGAATCAAAAGTTAAGATCTTTGGACCTAATGCAACGCAAATTTGATAGCATTTTGTCACCAGATAACAACCCATCAATTTAACTAAACATTGTAAATATTGAGTTCCACCTTAGATGTGGAAATGTTGTTGAAATGGGTTTTTGCGAGAACATACTTGTTGGTTGCCTCCTGAAATTTTCATATTGATAAATCTTATTCCATTCTTACCGCAGCACATGAGCTCTTTGTAGCATTTCTTTAAACCACGGGTGATCTTCCATCATGGCCGCTGAATCGTCGTGTGCTCTGATACCACTTGATATGATCTTCGAGGAAAATAAGAATAAAAGGGGAATTTTGATGGTGGAAAGGGAAAAACATGGAATTTTTATTCCTTTGAGGAAAAGAAAATACAAGATAGTTGACCTCTTTAAGAGAGGATGCCGCTCTCCTAGCCTCACCTTTGAGACTAAAGCCTAAATCTCACAATCTTGACCAATCTTTTTTCTCACCATATATATGCCCCTTCTAATGATCATTTGCTCTCTTATTTATAACAAGTCTCTCACTAATTAGGTAATTAGCCAAAAATACTAAACTACCCTTTTATTTATACTATTACCAAACGAGTATCCTAATATTTTTCTCACATTAAACCCTTACCCAATGAGGGGACTAAAATCACTCATTTAATGGCATGATTTCCACATTAAACCATTACCAATTGAGATTTCGTTCACATTCGCCGCATCGTCCAATCGCATCATTTCTTATTAAACCCTTACCAAATGAGGTGCCTAAAATCACTCTCATTTAATGGCATGATTTCCCGTTAAACCATTACCAATTGAGATCTCGTCAACATTTGCCGCACCACTCGACCTCATTTGATGTACCCCAATCGCAGCAATATGCAATACAACATGTCTTTAATCTTTCTCATATCCTACTGTATGTGTAACGCCTCGTGCTTCGGGTGCCATCACAATTTAAAACAGTTATATGCATGTCCTGCAGGTGCCAGTGAAGTCAATATAGGGCAGAGCAGAAAGAAATAAAGATACGTATTCATAACATGTTAACACAGTTCTGAACAGGAAAGAACAGAATAAACGTAAACTACAACTGAAATGTAAATATAATTACTTATTCTCAGTCAGTTCGCGACACAATGTCCTGCACCGGGAGCTCAGACTCTCGTGCTTGGACTCCTCCGTATGATCTTGTGCAGCTCAATAGAGTAGACAATATCTAACCAACGACAGAAATAGTAATGATACACAAAAAAGATAAGACAACAGTTATAATGTACGGTACAAAGATGTAAAATATGATCATATAGTGGCCTCAAACTACTGTAAGGTGGTACCTGCTAATGTGAACCAATCCTAAATCGTGACTTATGACGGAGAGTGCGATGTTCAACCTGAAGACCTTCTTGGACAGCAAGGGTGCTACCGCGAGCCGAGTAACAAGCTATTCAGGATCCATTTAAATAATAGAACATGGAATGGAAATCCTCACAGATACGGGCCGAAAGACAGGCTCCAATCGCTCACACACTCCCGCAATCATAAGTTTTCCCAAACCCAGGCGAGTCATGCGTAATTAATTAGTTAACAGTTTTAGTGTCGTGATATAACCTAGGTTCAATACCAGTTAAACTACGTAGTCAATGTGGGTCCCTAGTCAATAATCGAATGTAGTAGCAACCAGACATGACATGAGCCAATTCTCAATTCCACCAGCCATTTCTCATCAGTGATATAACGAGTAACACCACATGAACTACGCAATTTAACATAATATTGAACTTTCCACATGCATGGAGACAACTTTCCAAAAAAGGATATTCCATGCTAATTATCAGGTAAGCTAAACATGTGATAACTGGAAATGGAGGCACAAATAGATAATAGATGCAACAATATGTATCTAAAAAGGAACTGAAAGAAAATCTGAAATCTGAAATGTTTAGTATCGCTAAAAAATTATACTCAGTGGGATCAGATTTGGGGTCTTCATTACGTAGTAGGGAAACCCCAAGCCTACGGCAAAGTCCACGTGGTTTCTAGCAAGGAACTATGGGCTAACGACCCAGACAGCAGGGGAATATGGCTCAGATCCCAAGTAATCCACACTGAAACCCAAAACAATGAGCAAGGAAACCAGCCAAGCCCAACAATAACCCAAGAACCCAAGACAACAAGCAAGGGAAAGCTACCAAACCCAACAGGTAAAGAACCCAAACAGCAAGCAAAGGAAGCCAACTGCAACCAACAGCAAGCAAGGAGAGCCAACCGAACACAATAGCACGCAAGGGAAAGCCAGCCGCAACCAACAGCAAGCAAGGAGAGCCAACTGAACCCAATAGCAAGCAAAGGAAAGCCAGCCTCGACCAACATCAAGCAGAGGAACCACCGAACCCAAAACAACCCAGGAACCCTAGGCAGTAAGCAAAGAACAGACCAAACCCTAAGCCGAAACCCCAAAACAGCAAGCAATGAAGTCAGCTGAACCTAGCACAACCCAACGCCGAGAACCAGGGACCCCATGGCAAGCAGGCGAAGGAACCTACCCCCACAAAAGAATCGTGGGAAATCAAATCCTACTCTATCTTCCAAATCGTCCTCTCCCAACTCGTTAAAAATCCAATTTTTCACCATAATTACCAATGATTTAACTCAGATTAAGCATGCAAGAAATCGAAAGAAAACTGGAACTTAAGGGAAGATAGAGTATACCAAAATCTACCGATAAACCAAGAAAATTAAAGAACCGAAGCAACAACAAGATCCAGCAAATGAGTCGAAGAAATTAGATCGAAACAAACCAGAAAATCATGAGGATACTTACAGTGTTTTCGTATAATGAAGAAAAAGGAAAAGAGAAGACTTATAGAGGTAGGAGGAACCCGCAGAGAAGGACGCGTGTCCACGCAACAAGGGGTGACAGTCTCGAAGAGGCCCGGTATGGCTTCATGTCCTTCGCAGGAGAAGGACGAGGGGGATGCCGTCGTACGAAAGAGAGGATGAGAGGAGAGGTGTCGTCGAAAAACCCTAGCGAGGGCTCGTGTCGCTGCAAGAGAGAGAGAGGGGAGGAGAGACGATTGAAAGCCCTAAGTGTGGCTCATCGCGATTCGAGGCAGACGCAGGGAGAAAGAAATAAGCCTGGCGGGCTGGGCTTACAAGTGGGTCGGGCCAAAATGAAGAGGGGGGAATGGGCCATTACATTATGAAACACCTAGGTAAAGTATATAACAGTATTTAACAATGTTATTCGTTCATTTCTTTCAACATGCGCCATACCCTGCTTTCATTAACTAAAACAAATTAATATTCAACCAGACTGTCATTCCATTTATCTTTGTTCCCCTGGTCCTGGTCTACTAGTACATTGTTCGAATAGTGTATGCAAATGGGACTTTGACTTCCCACCACATTGATGCAACCTAGGGCTTGTTTGTGAAAAATTATGGGATTTTGGTGTAGAAAAACAAATAAAAGATAGAGATTTTTATAGAATAACCAGATCTGAAATAATAAGCTAAGGCCCCGATTCGAGAGGAGGCGATCTCCTAACTTTCTCTTCGAGATGAAAGTCTAAATCTCCAAAGAAGACACATTGGCCAAGGGTTTACAATCTCAAATCAAGCATGAGAATGGCCATTAGGGCCGGCCCTAGCTAATTAGCACAATAAAGGCAATTTTACACAAAAGCCCCACATTCAGATTTGCATAAAAGATCCCAAAAGTTCAGAATTTGCAAAAAGCCCCTTAAGTAGCCGAATTTGCCGACGCGAGCCTCCTCCTATACGTGATGATCGTATTATTACTCCCCTAAAAGAGCTACCTTGTCCTCAAGGTAAAAATCTGGAAATTCTTGAAGGATCACCTCACGAGACTCCCATGTAGCGTCATACTTAGGCAGACCTTCCCATCTGATAAGCACTTCGTAGACTCATGTTGCGCTCTGCCGAACTCCCTGGACCTCATGTGGCTCAAACAATACCTCCATGTCGTTGGTAAGGGTAGGCGGAAGAGTAGGTGATAAAGTGTGGTCTCCAACTACGTGTCGTAGCTGTGATACATGGAACACCGGTGGATGGTGGATGTAGCCAGTAGATGTAGGCGATATGCCATCTACCCGATCTTGGCCACGACCTCAAAAGGCCCATAATAGCTGGCCGCTAGCTTCTCATTACTCCTATGTGCCAATGTCATCTGCCTGTAAGGCCTCAGCTTCAGGTACATCTTGTCACCAATCTCAAACTGCACATCCCGTCTATGCGTGTCTGCCTTAGCCTTCATTAACTGTTGTGCTCGTAGCAAGTGACGCTTCAGCTCTTCTAGCATCTTGTCCCTCACCTCGAAATGCTGCTCCACCTGAGACACTTGGCTAGTACCGCGGTTGTAGTGGACCAGTTGCGGGGGTCCCGCCCGTAGAGGATGTGAAAAGGGTTGCATTAAGCGGTCGAATGATAGGAGGTATTGTACCAATACTAAATTGAAAGCAAAACAACGCGGATAAGTCTCCAAGCTCCTATTCACGACCTCGGTCTGACCGTATGTCTGTAGGTGATAGGCTGTGCTTCTCCTCAATTTTGTGCCCTGAACCTTCAACAACTCCTTCCAAAAACTGCTTAGGAAGACCTTGTCGCAATCTGATACAATAGAAGCTGGGAAGCCATATAAGCGAACTATCTCCTTCATGAAGGCAGTGGCTATTGTAAATGTCAAGTACGAATGCCGTAGGAGAATAAAATGGGCGTATTTGTAGAGGCGGTCCACAACAACAAATATGACAGTATAGCCCTCAGACCGCGGAAGCCACTCAATGAAGTTCATGCTAATATCCTCACATACCCTCTCAGGTAACGCCAATGGCTGAAGTAGTCATGCGAGAGCCATCGCTAAATACTTGTGACACTGGCAGACAGCACACTCCGCTACTAGATGCGCGATGTCACTCTTTATCACTGGCCAGTACAACTCCGTGGCCATCGTCCTGTAGGTCTGTTGTACCCATGAATGACCCCCTATCGAGCTGCCATGGAACTCATGAAAGATCGTCGGTATATGGGAAGCCCATGCGGTAGCACCAATCACCCCTGGTACAACAGCCTCTGCTCACTCAGTGTGTACCCCGGGTACTCCATAGACCCCTGCTGCAACGCCTTCCGTATCACAGTCAGCCCCTCATCGGCATATATCTCACGCGCCAGAGGCTCCCAGGCAATACCGGTGCGAAAATTGTCGCCACCTCTGCTACCTCCTCCCTGCGAGACAAAGCATCCGCTGCCTTGTTCTCCAAGCCTGGCATGTACTATATCTCGAACATGTAGTGCACCAACTTGGAGGGCCACTTCTAATGCTCCTCTATAGCCATGTGCTGCTCCAAGAGGTACCTCAGACTCCGCTAATCAGACCGCACTATAAACTTCCTCCCCAGCAGATAAGGCCATCACTTCTGTATAGATAGTACTATAGCCATCAGGTCCCTCTCATATACTGAATTCAGCCGCGCCCGGGCTGACAGAACCTGACTAAAGTATGCCACTGGACGTTGAGCCTGCATAAGAACCGCCCCAATCCATATCCTAACGCGTCCATCTCCACCACAAATGACCTGCTAAAATCAGGTAAAGCTAGCACGAGCACTGTCGGCATCGCTTGCTTCAGGGCCTCAAATGCCCTGGTCGCCTCCTCTCCCCAATGGAAGCTGTCCTTCAACTACTCCGTCAATGACCAAGCAATCCTGTTGTATCCCTGGACAAACTTCCGATAGTACCCTGTCAAGCCTAAGAATCTCCACAAGCCTCACAATGTCGTCGGACATGGCCAGCCCAACATGGCTGCAATATTCGACCCATCTGTCGACACCCCCTCAGCAGAGACTATGTGACCCAAATACTCCATCTGAGGTTGTCCGAATAGACATTTCTTCCTGTTGGCATACAGTTGATGCTCCTGCAATTCCTGTAGCACCACCTGCAAGTGTCTCACATGCTCCTCCAAAGTATGTTGTAAATAAGTATATCATCAAAGACCAATAAAAACCTTCGTAAGGGTGAAAGACCTTGTTCATCAAGGCATGGAATGTCGCAGAGGCGTTCGTTAACCCAAAAGGCATGACCAGAAACTCGCGGTGTCCTTCATGCGTCCTGAACACCTGGAAACATCCGATGTCCTCATTCGAATCTGGTAGTACCCCGATTTTAGATCTATCTTCGAAAAGATTGTAGCCCCATGCAGCTCATCTAGCAGCTCGTCAATCACCGGGTTCGGAAATTTATCTGACACTGTCTCCTTATTTAAGGCCTGGTAGCCTACACAGAAGCACCAGCTTCCATCTTTCTTCTTCATAAGCAAAACCGAGCGAGAAAATGGGATCACGCTCGGCTGGATCACCCATGCCTGCAATATCTCCTCCACCATTCTCTCAATCTCATCCTTCTCCACATGGGAGTACCGGTATGGCCGTATACTGATAGGAGACACCCCTTCTCTCAAGACAATGACGTGCTCATAGTCTCGTGTCGGTAAGAGACCATGTGGGCTCTGAAAGACCCCCTTATACTGGCTAAGCAGCTCCTCCAACTCTAGTGCCAACTCCTGCTCCCTTCGCTCCCTTCCTCCTCTAAGGACAAACCCCGGAATTCCACCAAGAAACCACATCATGTCGACTTAAGAGCTCTAGTCATGGTCGTATAAGAGACCAAGGAACGGGCATAGACTGTGGTCTGCCTGCAAAACTAATGCACGTCCCCCTCCTAATACTCCATCCTGAGAAGCTTCTAGTTGATCTTTGTGCCGTCGAGAGTCTGCAACTACTTCATCTCCAGGATGATATCTATACTCCACGGCTCCAGAGGAAGGAATTCGGCGAGGATCTGAACCCCATGGATCGTCAATAGCAGGCATCTACACACCCCGCTGCTCTGTGCCACATGTCATGTCGCCAACACCACCCTAAATCTGCCAATGTCACTGAGCTCCAACCTCAACTTCTCCACCAGCTGGTGTGAAATGAAATTGTAGGTAGCCCCACTATCAACCAACACCGTCACCTCCAACTCTGCAATATGTACCACCAGCTTCATGGTGTGGTTCGGAGTTAACCCCACCACAGAGTTGAGGGAAACCTCTGCCATGTCCAAATGCAAGTGCTCCTGATCCTCCTCCTCGCCAGCCTCCAACTCTACCATGTCATCTTCGTCCTCCTCGTCATCCACTATCAATATCTACAGTCTGTGGTCGCCACACCGGTGCCCAGGGGAGAACTTCTCGTCACACTTGAAACACAACCCTTTGGCTCTCTTCTCCTGAATCTCAGCCTCAGTCATCTGACATACCTACCCACTGGTTGTACCTCAGCCCCTTTCTCCTTGTTGGCACATGTCCCAACAGTTGATGCTTCTCCTTCCGTGGTCACCTTCGGCCTCCCTATGGGTGCATGTCCTTGAAAAAATGATCCTCCCCAAACCCCGCGGGCCTTCCTCTCCTGATCCAGTCTGTCCTCCACTATCCTCGCTAAACTCATGCAATCTCGCAGACTCGACGGCCTATGGGCCCTTACCTCTGATCTGATAGTCGGCTTCAACTCCTTCATGAAGCACCCTTCTAGTGACTCTCCCGACACTCCACTGATTCTACTAACCAGCATCTCAAACTTCTTGATAAAATCCCTCACAGTCACATCCTGCCTTAGAGCATACAACCTCTCAAATGCATTACACGCATGTATCTCCCCAAATCACTCCAGCAAGAGCATAGTAAACTCCTCCCACATGCATAGTAAACTCCTCCCACGTGCAGAAAGGCTGGTCATGCTGCGTCCATCGATACCAAGACAATGATTCCCCTTCCAGGCAGACCCCAACTGCCATAAGCCACTCCTCCTGTATCGTAGAGATCTCAAAGTATCTCTCGACCATGTATCAGTGTCCTCTCCCTCGAAAACGGGCATCTTTAGCTTCCTAACTCGGTTTTTCGCAGAAAATCATAGGCATCTTTAGCTTCCTAACTCGGTTTTTCGCAGAAACCCCTCCTGGAGCCCCTCTCCCATGCTGGTAATCATGTCGTCGGTATGGGGGTGGCGTGGTACACCATATCTAGGGCCTCCATCTCTCCCATTCCTCGTGCCACCTCCCCAATCAGCTCCTCCATCTCCGTAGCCCCCGATCATCCTCATGGTACCTGTCCTAGAACTCCGCCCATCGTCCTATAGACTCTTTCATAGAAATCAGCTCCAAAAGTACCATTGTGGTCCTCAAAACCCTCGACGAACCCTCCACGATGCCCCATCCAATGTCGCGGGACCGCCTGAGACCCAGAGGAGCTCGACGGCCAGAAAATGGCAAATTGGGGGGCTTGGTGGCCAGCCGGAGGGCCATGTTGGCCCTGGCGACCAGCCGAAGTCCCCAAGATGCCATGGCGGGCCACCAGGGACCTCACAGGGCCCTGGCGAGTCGCCAGGTACTCCTGCAGGCCCTGGCAAACTTGCCAGTGTCCGACGACGCCCTGGCGGGCTGCCAGGGTCTCGCGCCCCTTTGGCAGTTCGCCAGGGGGACGTGGATACCCTGGCGGTTTGCCAGGGCAGTCCGATGCCCTTGATGCCCCAGATCTGATGCTCCGACGTTCGGATCTCCTTCGTGGATGTTGTCGAGCCCCTGTTGTGCCCCTCGCCTTCATGGAAATCTTGTTCTTCTTCATCTGTCACCAGATCCGCATCCAAAAGTAGCCCCTCGCGAAAGGAATCAACTTTCTCCTTCCCCTTTGCTAAAAATCTCACCTCTCTCCAGATCTAGGATTTCGTCCTGTTTTGGATCCATCCAATAGGACAACGCATCAAGTTTCAGATTTGTTTGCCCCAAAGCCTACATGAGTTGCAAAAACTTCCAATCAAACTCGCGCCTTTGCTCATCGGAGCACTTCTTAATCAAGTCATGGATCTCACCTTCAAACTTCTCCATCCTCTCCTCCAAAGCATCCATTCTATCCTCGGATCTCGTAATCACCATGGATTGACTGCTCTGATACCACTTTGATGCAACATGGGCCTGTTTATGGAAAAATAGATGATTTTGGTGGAGAAAAGCAAATAAAAGATAAATTTTTATAGAATACCCAGATCTGAAATACTAAGGTAGGGCCTCAATTCGAGATGATGCGATCTCCTAACTTTCTCTTCGAGATGAAAGTCTAAATCTCCAAAGGAGGCACCTTGGCCAAGAGTTTACAATCTCAAATCAAGTATGAGAATGGCCATTAGGACCAGCCCTAGCTAATAAGCACAAGAAAGGCAATTTTACACAAAAGCCCCCCACAATTCAGATTTGCATAAAAGACCCCAAAAGTTCAGAATTTACGAAAAGCCCCCTAAGTAGCCGAATTTGCCGCCGCGCGCCTCCTATACGTGATGATCGTATCACACATTTCTTTATATATTTATATTTTTTACTTTAATATTTTTTTGGTTATTATCATGAATGTGTATATATTTTGGTTAAGTCTTAAAAAGAGAAATCTCAATTTGGATGGAAAGTTATAGTAGATTTTTTCAGATTCCACAGGACTTCCAACAAGTAACAAACATTCAAAAATTTGATGTAATAATAGATATAATATGCAATTGAGATTTCCCGATCTGGCAAAAATATACACACAACACCACTTATACACACCCCTCACCACGGTTTGATATCTTACAACTTAAAGTGAAATATAAATATTCACTTCAGCCAATGTGGCAAACTATGATTTCTGATTGGATACAGCGCGGACAGGAAAAGTAGAGCAACTGCTCCCGCATCAGTCATGCTCTCAAAATCTGTTATTAAACTAAAATACTCAACTAACCGAAACTTTGCCCGTAATCCAAAATATATATGTTTAGACCAACCCATTCACGAAGAGAGCCATAAATGAAGTAGACTCGACAATGTGTGCTCTCAAAATCTGTTACCAAACTAAAAGATTCAACTGACTAAAACTTTGCCAGTCATCTGCAAATGCAGTCAGATCCATGCACAGTATTTAGCAGCCCCCTGACAAAAATCACATATAAAAAACAAAGAAAAAAATCAAAATAAGAAAAATAAAATAAAAATTCAAACAAACCCCCAGAAAATGAGACTAGCATAGGTCCTATGAAAGAATTTGAATCCCAAATAAAATAGCATAGCAAGTGTAGGATGCCAATTTTCATACTAAAATACACAATTCAAGGTTATTATGGCATAGTTTCTTCCAATAAAAGTAGTCGTGAAGCTATTAACTGTCAAAGGTATGAGTTCCAAGCAGTAGAAGGATCACTTTACCCAAGGCAACGCACCAATGTGATCCTCGTGTCCATGCGTTATAACAACTGCTTCAATTTTGTGGCTCCATCTTTTGATGAATGTTGTGTCTGGAACGATTTTCTGGACCCCTAACTCATCATAACTGGCATGCATATAGCATAGCAAATCAAAATGAAGAACAATAAGAATATGCGCACAAAAACAAAAAATAGAAAAAGATGCGAAAAAAATCTCAGGAGAAATGATGGAAACGGACATATACAAATGCATATAAAGTAATGTGCATACATTAAATATAAAATATTTTCCTACAAGGTTATTTAGCCAAAACCAAATACAGAAACTAGCATTCAAAACAAAGTAGTTATTTCCACAAATATTAGTAAGAAACAGCTCGGATAATTCGATTAGAGTATGTCCAGATGACTGCATAGCAAAGATATTGATGGGTACCCATGGTCTTTATACAAGAAAGGTGTTCATTTATGGAAATAGAAATGTGGGTTCTCTTCTAGCGATAACAAAAACTAAAAGATTTAAACGAACCATAAAATACATGTAGTTCTGAGAATAGGAATTTGAAACTTCAAATTTTCACCTTCTTCGCCACGTTTTTAAAGCATCCTAGCTGTTCAAGGTTTAGATTCCACAATTTGTTAGCGCACTAACGCATGATTTTGTCAAGGAAAACTTTGAAAAACAGCCCAAATGTCCAAGAGGTCCACCAGATTCATATAAAAGATATCATAAAGCATGGAGTATGCTTATACCGTCGTGCATTACATTCTCAAGCGCACACACGAAAGTCATAAAAAACAATCCAAAATGGTTCATAATACTAATGTCTCTGCAGGACTTGGGAAACCTACTCTGGGAACATGATTCCTGCATCGATTAGAATGTAACGGTCATAGTTCCCTACCAGCATGCAATTCATCCCAATCTCCCCCAAACCACCGATTGGAAGAACACGAAGTGGTGGACCATCTGATCCTTCATAGAACTGTTCCAGTTTCCTCTGGACGGAATCTTCCATACTTTTGCCAGCCCCGTCGCTCCTTCTTGATCGACGGTGGGGCAATTTTGTTCCTTTGCCACCTATGATCAAAGATGGTTAATGTACAAATAAACTAAAATTAATTCACATATTATGGGGAAGAACAAACAATGAAGTAAACGAAACAAATTCAATTAACATAATACAGAATATGAGTGGAAGAAAAGATGATAATAATAGTTTATACGAGAATGTGGATTTAAAATGCCACTTTGATGTGAAGTAAGGCTGTACATAATCAAAAGAGAACCGCTTTGACACAGATATTGTTCTGAAATTTAAAGTCAAATATTAGTATCAAAAAGAATATCATGCTCTAATGTATGCAATAATTTGATGTCACATACATTGTGGCCGACAACAATAGTTTACATGTAGACACGATGTCCTAAATTTTCAAATCAAAAACTACTCTTATAAAGAAAGAAAAATGAAAAGGCCGTGTCCTCTTCCTTGTTCCTAAAAATGTTTTTTGGGTATAAAGAAGATCATGTCATATACATCAAAGACATATTCATGTGCTTATTAAAAGACTGAACATATGTGTTAGGTTTTATTCATGTTTGCATTCATGATTGCATTGTCATAAGTGGCACTCTGATAATTGTCGGTTGCTCTTTACTATCTTGAAGTTGTAAGACGGTTTATCTGGATGATGTTGGGTCATTTGTTGAACGTTATGTTGCACCCGAGCTACAGTAATCTGAAGGAGAGAAACGGCTCAGCCTACTATGTTGAAAGAATTGTTGAACATTATGTTGTACCATAATGTTCAACATGTTGTGCCTATATATGTCATTGATTGATTGCGGTATTCTTAGATCCGAGTTTGGAGATCTCGCGATCTTAAGTTTCTATCTTTAACAGTTCAGGTACTTATGTTGGTTACATATTGTTAAAGATTTGATTGGTTATTTATATCTCTCGGTTTGTTTGTTGAAAGACGGTTGGAGAGATTTTAGCCAACAATATCTCTGCAACGGACTCCTGCGGATTTTGGGGATCTCATACTTGTTGAGAGTTGCAGATATTGTGGTTGCCTAGCCGAAACAGATTTGATTGGATTCTTGCTGAGTGAACCGTGGATTGCGGGGAGCGCATGCTATTAGGGTTCGGCAGTGGTGACGGCTAGGGCACGGACTTTCAGATTAAAGTTCTGTGAAAAACTCGAGGCGGGAGGCCGACGGCTACGTACGTAGGATCAAGGGAGTTGATCTAGTCGGTGGTGCAAGGGGAGCTTGCCAAGAATACTTCACGGGGTTGATTGCGATCACCCATCACGGTTTGTATTAAGGGGGAGTGTGTTCCTCCTCGTAGAAACGTGATTATTAGAGTTTGTATTCTCTGATTATTATAGTGAAGTATTCTATTTTTCTGGGCGTGGCCCCGCAGATGTAGGTGTACGCACCGAACTGCGTTACCAAGTCTTGTGTGTCTCTGATTGATGTGTGTAGTTTCGCTGATTTAAGATTCATTACTGCGTACTGAATTTCAATATGAATGTCGAAATCAAGAGAAGGAGAGGTAGATCAAAAAAATGGAATGACGTGATCTCAACATTCATATGTAAGATCTTGGTTTGATAGAAGAGAGTTTTAAATCATAATACGTGAAAAACAAGTGTCTGGCAACACAGTCTACGTGATTTTTTCTTTTTTAACTTGTTTGAGTTTATTATTAGTATTTCTTTTTATTTTATTTGTTATTATTATTACTACTACTACTATTGTTGTTGTTATTTCTTTTTAATTTTTATTTTTATTATTTTATTTTTATTATTTTATTATTTTCTCTCTTTCTATTGAGTCCACAAAGTCGACCTTAATTTTTGGGATGAAGGCTATGATGATGTTGATGATGAATGAACATATTGCAATCTTTATTATATTGGAAATTTCATTGAAGTTTATCTAATTTTCATTGTCTATTTCAACTTTATTCAAATTTAACTATAGTTAACTATTAATAAGTTCAATCTCATCTATTCAAACCTCAATTTGTCAATCAATTCTAGATAATAAGTCCTCTCTTTTATCTTTCTTAGGAAATATCTTACATGTACTATAACTCCAAATATAACCAGACAATGCAGGTGTGGATAGAATATAAAATTGACATGCATAAATAGTTTAAATAAATAAAATTAAAAAGATTCCCCAACATTTGAACTCGTAATCTACAAAAAATCCACCATATTAGAATCACAATTTAATTAGCAATTCCAACAAGCATGTATTATTTTAAAATTTAAAATGTAATACAAATTTCAAGAAAACGAGAATCATATGTTGGAGTGACGTCTTAGCCTATAAATCCACATTGTCATCCAAGAACTACACTATACTAGTGTTCATTATTATTAGAGCAAAAAAGCAATAGGCATGCAAGCCCCATCTTAACAAACATAGCCCATTTTGCATCCATATGGGGATTGGTGGACGCAATCATGCAATCACCATGAAATTGGCATGCATTGCACGGGAGCGGTCGACAAAGGAGTAAGCACCCACACAATCTAAAAGAAAATCAAAGATAGAATTGGAATATGGTTAACATTATTCTTGTTGCAAACTAGCACCAAAGAGAAGTCCTGACAACTGTTATCGGGGCATTCCGCTTACAAAATTTTGACATGCCAAACATTCAGACTTAGGACTCTTGACACCCGTGTCCCACAATTTGGACATGATTTATCTAAAATGTACAAGGGAAAAGGGTATGGTTGTCCAAGAAGGAAGAAGGAAGAATAGAACAAACATGAGAATTCAAAAGGAAATAAATGAAGAATGGAAGAAAGATAAAATAATGAGTGTAATGTTTCTTTTGCTCCATGTACCATGTTCTTTCTAACCAAGTAAATATCTTGGAAGGTAAACACTTATATTTAAAGACAGCTTGTTGCTGCTTTAAATATGGGATATAAAATATCAATATATTATGTTACATCTACACGCCCGATCCTACTACTGAGGGTTTTTTGTGTCGGACATTTTAGAACACTCAAACATATGAAAACTGTTTCTGTCCAAGTAATATTAGTCTTGGCAAATAAATATGTACTTGTCTTGATTCAACATTCAGCCCTTTATATGATAGCCATTTTACAACTCAAGGTATGTAGCAAGGGTCAATAAATCAACCACCTGATCCCCAAAGACCGACGTGCCACTATGCTCATTACATGTCTAGTGCATTTGTGCCATAAACAGAGATACATCTCTGCACTTTTCACACCCAAAGAAAACAACACCCACATAACTGCAATGTTGAGAGATGTTCTGATATTCAACACAACTATCAAGCACAAAATTGTGTTCACAAAGCATGGGTGCATCTTATTGGTGTTGAAAGTGGGGGAAAATCGATCTTCTATCTATACCGATTACTGTATCTCTTTACTTATTTATGATAGTGATAGATGTGCACTTTTGGCCCATTAGGGGTATTTTGGGAATTTTCGGATTTTTAGGAGCATTTTCGAAATTTTCAACCTTTTGGGTTATTCTGCAAAATTGTATTTTCTTTGATTAGTATATAGACCATTGGTGGTGAGAAATTCATTAGGCTATTTGTGAGAAAATTATCAAAAGAGAGGTGAGATTATCTCTCGTTCTTCGAAAGAGTGCAGACGTCCTCTACAATTGACGTCTTGGAAGAGCGATCACCTCTGCAATTGTGGTCAAGTTATCTTTTTATTTTCAATTTTTATCTAATAAAAATAAGATATTTCTTTGGTTCCTATCATTTTGGTATCAGAGCTTCAGATCCATGCGGTGGTGGCGACGAGATCTAAAGACGAGTTCAATAGCTTTGAGGAGAAATACAACGTCGAACTTGAGGACATGAAGCAAACCCTAGGACGAGCGAAGAAACCCTAACGAAGGTGGTAGAAACTTAAGAGAAATATGGAGAAATCATAGCGCAAATCATGCAACTTGCGAACATCTCGACGAAGACACACGATGTGGCCAAAAACCCTAATCTAGGGGAAAAGGCCACAGCTTTGACAAAAAACTCAGATTTGGACGAAAACCAAAATCTAGAGCAAAAGGCGACAAATTTAGACAAGGAAGAAAATGTCGATAACTTTAAAACTGATTTGCATCCAGACGACGAAGATCGATGAGGGAGATGAGCGACGGGCTTGTCGGCCCTCCCCAGGGGCTCGTCGAGGCTCGAGGAGGGCAGCTATACCTGTAGGCCCCTAGCAGCCTGCAGGCTGGTTGCCTAGCCTACCCGGCCTACAAGCTGTCCTACAGGCTGGCCTGACCGCAAGCCTGTAGGGCCGATGGCCCCTTTTTGCATCTCTACAGGGCCCGCCTTGGCCCCACGATGCTCTTGGGGCTGGCCCGTTGACACTCTTACATGGCCCCATGGCCATTGGTTTTCAGTTGGACGTCCTCCTGAGCATTGGCATTTCTGTTTTGGACATGAAAACCCTTCAACTACTGTGGCTTTCTTCCGAACGTCGTTGAAGGCAGTGGAGACCAATCTTATCCTTTTGACACAGGAGGAGGCATGCAACCTACTTGGAACAGATGGCCCACGTACTTCATCACCACCTTGAGGACAAGGTGGATTTCAGCGACGGAGTAATGATAGATCTGCACTTTTGGCCCATTAGGATCGTTTTGGGAATTTTCGGATTTTTAGGGGCGTTTTCGGAATATTTAATCTTTTGGTGTTTTTCTGCAAAATCGTATTTTATTTGATTAGTATGTATAGGCCATGGATGGGGAGGGATTTCATTAGGCTATTTGTGAGAGTATTATCAGAAGCGATGTGAGATTATCACTCGTTCTTTGAAAGAGTGCGGACGTCCTTTACAATTGGCGTCTTGGGAGAACGATCATCTCTTCAATTGTGGTCAAGTTATCTTTTTATTTTCAGTTTTTAACTAATAAAAATCAGATCTTTCTGTTTCCTATCAGATAGTAGGCTTCTTAGTAGGTCAAAATCACATGGCGTGTAAAGGTAACTCCAATTCAATTGAAAGATACTTTGCCTTCGTGTGCATGGTACAAAATATAGAAGTCTTAAGTGACACTCATGAGAATGCAGTAATTAAATCTCTATATATAACTTAAAAAATTGAGGGAAAACTTGAAGCAATAAAAATAAGACAAATAGAGTAGCTGGATTTTTGGTGTGATGGGATTTTGTGACGTAGATCAACATGATCAGCTCTAGTTAATGGAAAAGTGACTGGAAAGAAAGGTTTGTGGCTGACTGTGTATACGAAATTTTGAAATGTCAGCTTACCTCTCGCAGCGTGTATGTATATATACATATACATAGACATGCATATATGTGTATGTATGTATATGCATGTGTATGTATATCAGTGTTCTAAATATCGGATATCGGTCGTGTATCGGCCTAGGAAATTTGATATCGGATTGCGGATATCGGGAATATATCTGGTATATTGACTAAATATCGGAGGCTAAAAATGATGACATATGCAAACATAGATGTATCTAAGAAAATATAAAGTATACAAACTTAAATAAAAGTATATTTTGATTATATTTCTCTCGTTAAACATGAATATCGGAGATATTGACTCAATATCGGCGTATCATATCAGATGCTAAAAATGATGTCAAATAAACGCAAAATTGGAAGGAAAAAAATCAAAAAACCTGAAAAACTGAAAAAAAAAGCACTACTCACTTTGCTCGAAAAACACTCACTTGCAAAGATTGAATGCCGGACGCCGCAACTCAATCGATTGTCACTGGAAATTTTCGCCGGGCAGAGCTGAGCGGAGCGGCATGAGGACTGGAGCGTTGAGAGAACCGGAGGGGTGTGAATAGATTTAGTGCAAAGTCGCAATTATTCCTAAAAATTCCTGATTCCTCATCGTTTTAAATAAATGTGTTGGGTCGGGTGACTCTGGTTCGATCCTCTTGCAAGTGGACCGACTCGCTAACTTTATTTTAAAATCACATGAATTACGGCCAATATTTCAAAGGGATATATAGGCCCCAATATCGGCCGCAGCCCGATTTGCGGCGGTATTTCTCCAAATATCGGAAACCGCAATATATAAGTCTATATCGTATCGGCCTAGTGATAAAACCGATATTATGGCCGATATATCAAATATTGGTCCAATATTTAGAACACTGATGTATATGTATATGTATATGCATTCACGTTTTTGATAATTCCATTAGTTGGAATAGTCATATGTATATGCATTCGGGTTTTTGATCATTCCACTAGTTGGAATAGTCATATGCATATGCATATGCATATATATATATATATATAGAATAATGGGGATCATATGACATGGAAGTCATCTCCAAATATACAAGACACAAAAAGTGGGTGGTACTAGCCCACATGAGCTTGTACTTGTTGTACCACCTCATTTTTGTGTCTTGGTTCAGCTACACAGGGAGGCTTTTTCCTCCTTGTGTAGCCTCGACCAAGCCCCACATTCTCGCTTTTTCCAATATGCTCTACAACTCATGGATGATCACCACACCAAAAATCAAGTGATTCCAACACTTTTTGCCCGTCGATCCACCAATTGTAAAAGGTTCAATGTTATTCGATCGTTGATTTTTGCAATGGGTGGATTGATGGGCAAAAAGTGTTGGAATCACTTATTTTTGGTGTGGTGATCATCCATGAGGTGTAGATCATATTATGGAGAAAAAATCATAAAAACAAGGGGGCTTAGCCGAGGCTACACAATGAGGAAAAAGCCTCCATGTGTAGTTGATACCCATATTCCTCATATAAATATATGAAAATATTCAAATGCAAACATTTCGCACGGAATTTTCCATGCAAAAATGATTTTAATTTTTTTTGAAAAAAAATTCAAATATTTAAAAATAATGTTCGAAAAAAATGTGATTTGGCCTTCGATCAAAGCATTCCAAAAAGTTCTATTGTTCTGAAACCATTAAATTTTGTAAAGGGTGGATCGGTGCTCAAATCCCCCTAGGGTTCACCCATTATTTTCCATGAGGTATATAATTGTATGGATTAAACATCAAAAAAAATTTGCAAAAAAATTCTAAAAATAAATAAAATGTTTTTCACACGGGCTTTTGCACCATGTTTTTTGCATCCGAAAACTACTGTCTATGTGTATAAAGTATGTATATATGCATATGCATATGCATTCGGGTTTGTTGATCATTCAACTAGTTGTAATAGTCTTATGTTGATGGCCAAAACTGGTGGGCTTACAACACTGGGGGATATCGTCTTTTATCTTAGAGATCCATCCAATTCAGACAATATGATCAAGATTGTAGTTGCAAACAATATGGATAACAACTCGACAGCCGTGAGTTCGGGACCTTGAACTATAGGCAAATGAGTGAATCACAAATATTTGGGTCAGGAAATTTTGTAGTATCGGTCCAGATCCTCCACATCTTGATGAATAACTTTTCTAACATGAATGAAGTTGGTAGTTGTGGTTTCGAGTAGTTACAAGTAGAATGGGACAATTATAGCAATGAAATAAAATAATGGCAGTAAGTTGGCGGCTAAGATGATTTTGATTTTGCAATATCGGGTATCATTTACGAGGGAAAGGATAAGCTTTACTCCTTCAACAAGTTCAACCATTACTCACCAATAAAGGCCCCAATCCCCCCAAAAATAGATGATGACAAATCATCTCAATCATGCTTTTGTCTTGGCTATGTGGGTCCCTAACCCTAAGCCAAGAAAGCAATCCGACGCCTCAACTATGACAGGGAATATTATTATCAACTTGCCGAAAGCGAAGGAGCTGGATTCAGCTTTTGAAAACCCCAAAAATCCTTGCACCTTCAAAGCATTTGTTAACTAGTGATAAGTGTGGAACTGCAAGAAAAGAAACCAACATTCCAACTTCGCTTGTTGTAATGGTGAACTTTTCAAACAATGCAGTCCAAGACCATTCTGAGGTGAAAGTGCATCAAATGACATCACCCCAACTTTTGACGCATTTACCCACGCATTCTCACACATAACTTGAGGAATCAGTGTCATCCACATTAGATGACATCATGCTCAAGTAAACAGAGGCATATTGTGACAAGTAGCAAACACAAATACTGGACTTGGGTTCGCAAAGAGGTGAGAAATAGTAAATTTAATTCAATAATGCCTATATGAAAGTCTAGTAGTACCCATCAACCCAATCCACAATATCCCTCATATAAATCAGCCATCATCTCCCCATAAAAGCTTAGAGCTTTCCCCAAGCCCAAAAAGCAAAAAGCCCACATATCACATACCCATCTTACCCCTCTGAATGAAGACGTCACCCCATCAAAAAATCTTGAACCCTTAATTATATGCACTAACCCATTCTACATCGCTCAAATGACGGTACAATGCCTGAGAAATGGCGACGGATGCCTCATCTTCAGCGAACAAAACTGATGCCATTTGTCCCACCATGTGTCTCCCCTATTTTGCCATGTTTATAGCCCCCAACTTAGCTCTTTGTCAACTCAACCTCCACTCAACCTCCCTCGTCTTAAGAATCTCTTATATCCCACTTCCCCTTAAGAATCTCATACAATCTCCCACTCCACAAATCATCATTAAATTTCAAACTTAACAACACAACCCCCAACTATCAATATTCGCATAAATTTCTCCCCCCCCCCAAAAAAAAAAATAATAATAATAATAATAATAATAATAATATCAGCACCTCTCCTTCAATCTCATCTCCACAAACTAAACCTTCTTCTACAACACCCCCCATAGTAAATTCCAATAGCCATCAACAACACCCTGTCGACATCGTACAGCACCATCCCTTCCTCGAAGACAACCGAGCCTCATAGCATCCCATTTCCGATGATCAACTTTTCAATCACCATATGGCAAATGTATCGGCCTTCACATATCATGACTTCATGGCCAATTTGGTGCTTATCAATACAAACCAAAACAAGTGCTCACTTGTCAGCCGCTTTCACAGATGAAGAGAGAACACATCATTGGAGATCATGTAACCGGGTATACCGCAACAGTAGGGGCTTAGGAACTGTGTCACCGTTGAGCAAATGGGTGAGAATATGTACCAATTCTGTTTGATAATTTGGTCTCACTGTTAAAGTTAGTTGAAAAAAAATCGAATAATATTTGAAAGCAAGAAACTTATCGTCCAATTGTTGAGGCCTATCATTGTACCATTTCTTTTTGTACAACAAGAAGTTTCCGTGTGGATCCGTCTCCGTGGACTACTAAAAGAATACTAGATGGAGTCGGTTCTTCAAGCCTATGCTATTGCGAGAAAGACAATGAAGATCTGCTCTCTGCATCAGCAAGAAAGTCATTTCGCTTGCATCCTCATCTTAGACGAACTAACACAACCTCTGCGCAAAGGAGGGTTATATAATTGCACAGATCCACTAATGACAGCACCAACCAACCAACTACTTTGTCTACTTTGCAAATGAATATGGCCCTAAGTGCTATCAATGCTACTACAACAACAACAAGTTCTTTTCCAACTGCTAAAACATTGAATACCATCCACTTCCACTAGAGTCACCCCCACCGTAGGATGGATTATATGCAAATGGAAATTTTCAATCACCTCCACTACTGCCAACAACGTGAACCCTTCCCGTTCCCACCACCCAGCCTTCTGCCCTAACCACGAAGATATGCATCTTCAACCATCAATGGTGCAACAAATAATGGAGCAAATATGCAGTGATCTGATAACAACGACAGGCATGCCAACTGAACACATCTTACCACCATACCCGAATTTAAATTCTTGTTTTCATTGCTTAGCTGAAAAAACTCAGACTTGCATTTTGTACTTCTTCTCCATCAAAAAAAAGTTAAATATTCTAATTTTGATCCATACCAATGTTTGCAGTATAAGTGATAGAACGTAAGGTCGTGCATCATATTTGTTACACTTATTAATGATAATTCTAAAAGTTTGGATATTGCTTTGAAATTAAAAGACCATGCACTTTATGTCTCCAGGCAGTTACATGCCATAGTTGAGAATGAAACCATTAGACAATTGAAATGTGGTCGGTCAGATAACTGGGGTGAGTGTACATGGTCATTTGAACAGTATTGCAAAACCCATGGCATAAGGCTTGAGAAAAATCTTCCAAAAAATTCTCAATATAATAGCGTAGCAGAAAGGATAAATAAAACAATAATGAAAAAGATTGTATCCATGTTATCTCATGCCAATTGTCAAAATCATTTTGGGGTAAGGAAATGAAAACTATGGTTAACTTGATTAACCTTTCTCCTTTAGCTCTTTTCGATTCTAATATGCCATTAAGTGTGGGCATGGACAGATGATTCTTACAAGAATTTAAGGGTGTTTGGCACAGAGCATTTGTTCGCATCCCAAAAGATGTAAAATCCCAGCTAGATAGCAGGTTACACATATGAAGAGTTTGACTATAGCTTATGGGATCCAGTTGACAAGTTATCTGAAGTTGAGATATTATCATTTTTGAAAATCAAACAGCAGATGATATTGAGAAGGTTGAGAAGCCTAAACCTTTTGCTGAAACTCCGGTTAAGTTGGATCCAGTTCTCTACTGATATTAGATAATCATCATCAAGGGGCTGGCACTAGTTCATGTTCTTGCAGGTGACATGCAAGCTACAGAACAAGTGAAGCAAGACTGTATGTATGCATAGACTACAGTGAGAAGATCTGTAAGATCATAAATCTTCCACCAGATATCCTTTTTATAAGTTTGTGAGGCTCAGTTTGTGAGGCTCAATGAACAGAGAGAACCAGAAGACTATCAGGATGTTATTTCTCATGAGTAGAATGAATGGCTTTCAGCAATGCAAGAATAAATACAATATTTGCAAAAAAAAAACCCTCGTATGACACACATGTTTTAATGAAGCTGTCTATGGGTGAGAAAACATTGACAATCAATTAAATTAACAAAATAATACTTCAAAAGAATACCTCAGAGCCAAGGTACAAAGCAAGGTTAGTTGTGAAAATTTTTGGTCAGTATGTATTGATGAGATTTTTTTCTTCAGTGGTACATATGCTGATATGCTGATAGTCAATTTGAATTGTTTGGGATTAACTGTCAATTTGAATTTAGACATTAAACAATTTGATGCAAAAACTACATTTCTCTATGGAGATTTGGAAGAGATATACATCAAGCAGCTCAAAAGACACAGAGAAAATGCAAATAAAATCTTATTTTGTAGGTTAAGGAAAAGAGTCGTAGTAGGCTCAAAGATAGTGAAAGATAGTGGTATAAGACATGACTCCTTCATACTTCACTGGGTATAACAGGACCAACTCTAACCATTATGTGTACATTTAAAGAGTTTATGATGGTGACTTGTTAGATCCGTGCGCGGCCAAAGAGGAGAGGGAATTACTTTGCGCACAGCGAGTCATGAAGAAATTACTTTGCGCACAACAAGGAGGGTTTTCTTATTTTTCTTATTTAAACTAGGGCTAGCCATCATTTGTAGGCATGCTTGATTATTGATATATGTGTGATTCCATAGGTAGACGAGTGCGGACATCCTCTTCGGCGTCTTGGGAGGAGAATACACCTCTTTTGTATTCAATTATCTAGTTTTTGCTATTAGTTCTCTATAAAAATTGCATCTTTTGTTAATTCCTATCAATTTGGTATTAGAGCATGTGACGATCCATGGCGGCTTCGACAAGATCGCAAGACAAAATTGAGGCTTTGGAGGCGAAATTTACAAGCGAGATCGACGGAATCAAGAAATCGTTGGCGGCAAACGATGAATCTATGGCAAGATTGACGGCTTCCATCAACCAGTTAACGGCAAATTAAGCGAAGCACGATAAACAATTTGTAAAGATCTTCTCCCTCTTTAACTATTACACAAGGCGAAGGAAACCCTAAATCAACATCAAAGGCGACATCTTTGGACGAGAAAGACACAGATGTACAAATTTCAGATCCAGGTCTGAAATTTTCAGATCCAGATCTGAAGGCGCTGATGGAAGACGAGGGCGACCCCCAAAAAGAAAAAAAACCTAGTCGTCACATCAAGAAGGCGGCGGGTCGCGTCATGAAGGCGGCGGATCGCATCCAGAAGACGGCGGGCCCTGGCAGCCCCTGCAGGGGGCTACAGGGGCCCGGCATGCCCTGCAGAGGCATGCAGGGGCCCCGGCAGCCCCTGCATGGTATCCCATGGCAGCTTGCGTCTCTCCAGCGGCGACGACAGGCCCTCCGATGCAGCGGACAGCAAGTTTTCAACTTTTTGGGCCCAAAACAGCGAACATTCGAGCTTCCGGGAGGGTGACGTGGGCCCTAAGTCCATTGGTTTTCAGTTCAAAGTTCTTCAGAGCGCCAACATCTCAGTTTTTGGTATAGAGGGCCTTCAGATCTGACTGGAGACGACCGTGGCTTTCGTCTGGGTGTTGATGAGTATGGTGGAGACCAATCTCAGCCTTTTGATACGGAAGGAGACATGCAATACGTGGAATGGATGGCACACACACAATTTGCACCACCTTGAGGACAAGGTGGATTTTCATGAACGGAGTAATATTAGATCCGTGCACGGCCAAAGAGGGGAGGAAATTACTTTGCGCACAGCAAGTCATAGAGAAATTACTTTGCGTCCAGTAAGTAATGGAGAAATTACTTTGCGCACAACAAAGAAGGTTTTCTTATTTTTCTTATTTAACTAGGGCTAGCCGTCATTTATAGGCATGCTTGATTATTGATATTTTGAGAGAATTCTTCGAGAGTTCTTAGGTAGATCCAGGAAAGTGCGGACGTCCTCGCTTACCGGCGTCTTGGAAGGGTGGTTGCCCCTTTATTGTAGCTATTTATCTTCATTATTTGCTGTTTTTATTGGATTTAATTTCAGATTTGGGAAGATCATATCATGATTTTATTATCTTTTTGCTTTATGTTGATGATATGTTAATTGTTCATCATTATACTAGTAAGGTTGACAAGTTAAAGAGAGAGCTAAGCAGGAGTCCTTTGCAATGGACTTAGGGCCGGTGAAGCGAATTCTTGGCAGAAAATTTCAATTGACAGACAGAATAGAAACCTTTTTGTTGTCGCAAGAAAAACACGTTAAAAGGTCTTTAAAAGTTTCAGCCTGAGTAAGACAAAGTTATGGTATTCTCCACTTGCAGCACATATCAAGCTTACTTCCAAACTATATCCTATGAGTTAGAAAGAGAAGGAAGATAAAAAGAGTGTGCATTATGCATGTCTTTGACAATTTGATGGATGCCATGGTTTTCACTTTTCATAAGGCCAGATATCACTTAAGTTGTTCGTATTTTCAGACGATTTCTTTCTAGTCGGCATGAAGAACACTATATACATCAATGAAGTGGATATTCAGATCAAGGTTTTAGGTCTAGGTTTCGGTCTGGATATCGTTCTTCCCAAAATTTAGGTTTCGGTTTCGGTATTGTCCGTTTCGGTGGTTTCAGAAGCAAGTTTCGGTTACGTCTGTATCGCTAGTTTCGACAGTTTCGTTTCGGGTTTCGGTTTCGGTTTCGGAGATACTTTAAATATGTATATATATACACGCATAGTGATGGTTTCGGAGGTTCTTAAATCTAAACCTATCAAATACTACCTAAATACTTAACAAACTAAAATATTAATTATATACTATCAAATACTAAATACTAAATAGATAAACTAAATTTGAGTTCGTAATCATATCAAATACTAAATACCTAAAGTTTGGTACTTAAATACTAATTATTAGATAAATGAATAGATCCTAAAGCTTGCCTTGCGCACTCACCGTTTTACCTTGCGCACATACCACTTATTTACAAGTATGCCAAAAAAATCGCTGGGTGTTGCTTTGCGCACCCACCATTTTGCTTTACGCACATACCACTTATTTACAGGGTTGCCAATAAATATCCGCTTGATATGCGCACCGACTATTTTACTTTACGCACACACACCACTTATTTACAAGTTTGCCTTTTTAAAGAATGCATCATCTCCTGAAAGGCGACTCGGGCCTCTTTCTCTCTCTCTTTGCACTCACTCACTCTCACGCTAGATGGTTGAGGCAGGTTCGGCGAGGCAGGAGGAGGGTTCGGCGACGCGATGAGGTGAGTTCAATTTTTTCATCATCTTCCTTTTGTCATTTGTCTTCTTTTTCAGCAATTTTTTCTTGGTTTTGACTCTTCTTCGTCTAATTTTTCATCATTTTCAAGCCGAAACCATAGGGTTTTCTCCTCTCTTTTACCCGAGCTTTCTATGCAACCTATTGATTCACGAAATTTTTTGGGTTTTTAGAGAATTTCTATTTAATTATACATTCTTTTACCTCCGTTTTCGACCGGTACTGAACGGTATCAGTCAGTTTCGGCCAGTTTCAGTCAGTTTCGGCAGGTATCAGCCGAAACTGACCGGTATCGTTCAGTATTGGCCGATACTGAAACTAAACCTTGGTTTCGGTATCGTCAACTGTCGATACCGATACGATACAGCCGATACGTAATGGTATCGGCCGATACCTCAAACCCTGATTCAGATATCTTATGAGCAGCTTCATGTCATGTTTGTGTTTTAGTGATGGAAAAGCCAAGTTGGATGGCACACAGATGCAGATACCATAGGTGATGTTAATCGAAGATCCATTACCTGATAACTTTTGCAAGGGAAGCTATCATGGTGATCAAAGTTGCAGAAATATATTTCTTTGTGGTATTTATTTATTTACCACGAAGGTTATGTGCATCACCGCAGTTGAACCTTGCAAAGAAGCTCTGTGGTTGAAAAAAATCTCTGCAAGAATTGGGTTTGGAGCAACAGCAGCTTTCTACTGTGAGACAATCAGTACAAAGATCAACATCTTTGTTCTAAATCCAAGCATATGTAACCTAGATATCATTAGATTCATAATGTGCTAGAGATAAAGCTATCTCAACTTGAGAAATTCCATACTAATAAGAATGAATAAGATATTATAACAAATACAATACTACAAAAGAATCTTAACTTTTGCCGAACACAAGCAGGTTTAGCACATCCGTCCTCACAATTCTGCAAGGGGAAACTGTTAGGTATTTGGGGCCAGCCTTATGAAGAGGGATGCCCATTGGTCCAATATAATGTGTGTATGCCTTTCATGCACACATGGTTATGTTCCCCTGGCTAAATTAGGTGAGAAGGTATGCTCAGATAGTAATAGAATTTAGTTTAAGTTTTGGGAAGAAATCACAGAGAGAGAGAAAGCGTGAGTCCTAGAGTTAATGAAGGAGGTTCTACTGTTAAATTAATTGGATGACGAGTTGCGCCCTAATTTGGCTCTTCCGGGGGATTATACTTGCTAAAAAGATCTACACATCCAACGGTTTAGATTCTTGTTTCGCCCTCAGTAAAAGATGATATCCATCTTTATTATCTTTCTATAATTGTTTTTGTTGTGAGATCCACCAATTTGGTAAGGAGTTTTGTTTGTGTTAAGCTAATGGCAGAACTCTTAATGCTTTAATCCTCTAGTGTTGTCTAGAGAAGAAAAAACTTGTGTAACCTACTATTTGATAAAGTGGAAGAAAACAAGGTACTGCATTTGTCCGAAAATTTTCCTTTTGAAGGTTTTTCCAAGTAAATTTGGTGCCTTTCGTGCATGTTGGTTTCAATTTAGTAACTCAAGTGCTTGTGGTGGATTCTTGTCTCGTTAATTGAATTGGTGATTGGCTAAACTAAACCCATTTTATCTCAATATTCGAGCTTATAACCAAATGAGTTGTGCTAATAGGACAATGCATATATGGATTCTGGAAAATCCATGTGCAACAAAATATTGATCCATTTATAAGCCAAACAAGAACAACATTTGGGGGTTTGCTCATCATCATCATCATCATAGACTACATCCCAAAGCATGGGGTCAGCTTCATGGACTCAATAGAAAGAGAGAATAATATTATTATAATAAATAACAACAAATAAAACAAATATTTATAACAAACATAGTAATAATAATATAATATAATATAATAATAAATAAATAAACACAAACAAGTTTTAAAAACACGTCAGATCATGATGTCGGATACTTATTTTTCATGCATTACGATCTAAAGCTTTCTCTTTTGTCAACCCAAGATCTCTCATATCTCCTCTTATCACACCCTTCCATGTCTCTCTCTTTCTATTAATCTCAACATTCTTATGTCCAATCTTTCTAATGGATGCATCTACAGTTCTTCAACATATACAATCAACCCATCTCAAGCGATTGTCTACCATCATAAATTACAGGAAGCCTGCTTTATAATTATTCTTGAGTGCAAAAAAAATAAAAGTGTGCCACCCAATAAAACAATTGGAATATAAAATTTCCCATTAAACATTTTCAGTTTAGGGTTTGAATATATTGCCATGTAAACCGCACAAGCATCTATTATATATTTGATAACATTTTTTGAATTGTTGTCATACGTGGGACCCAAAATATGACTAGGACAAACGTTGGTGACTAGGATGCTAGCTAGGACAATGATAATAGGAAAAATGATTTGAATTTGAAATTTGGGAGGAACATATTGGGGAAAGAGGGCCTTGATGTGACGTTTATCCCAATCATGAGTCCAATAGAACAAACGATCAGCCCAGGTTGCACCACCACATCTTGGTGGGGCCCAAGGGGGGTTGGTGGGATTTTGGGCTTGGTTTGGGGTGGGGTTTTGGGGTTTTTTTGTGCTTTAGTCCATACTTTTCCTTCTTTTGCCCCCTGCGCTCCTCACACACACTCACGCTTTTTTTGCTTTGGCCCCCACTTCTCTCCGCATTTGCGCCCGGTCGACGACTGGCCCTGCGCCCTCCGGACGCGGGCAATTTTCACTTTGGCACATGCTTCTCTCCACATTTGCGCCCGGATGACGACTGGCTCTGTGACCTCCGGGCACATGCAATGTCGAGTCCATTATACATACGAGGGACTTGATATGACGTTTGTCCCAGTCACAAGTCCAGTATAACAAACGATTAACCCCGGTTGCGCCACCTCATCTCAGTGTGCTGCAATATGGGTAGGTGAGATTTTGGGCTTGGTTTGGGGTGGGGATTTGGTGATTTGGTGATTTGGATTAAATGCCCCCCTCATTCCCCTTATTTGCCATTGCCATTGCTTTTTCATAAAACACAAATGCCTCTCCCTCTTCTTCCTATTTATGGGTTTTCCATAGCTCTTTTTTCCACTTTGCAACCTGTGTTTTTTGCGCTTTAGTCCATACTTTTCCTCTTCTTTTCCCCAACGCTCCTCTCTCTCTCACCCACGCTTTTTTCGCTTTGGCCCCCCCTCTCTCCGCATTTGAGCCCGGGCAAGACTCCCTCCGTGGGCACGGGCAATTTCTAGTGCAAATACATACTGCATAGAAATTCACATAAATAATACAAAATTGCATATAAAACATGTATATGTTTTTTAATGAAAATGACAATCTTAACATTAGAAATGATTCGGAAAAATGTAGAAATGTTCAAAGACATCTCACATGCAAGTACGACCTAAGAGAGCACATGAATCAAATAGCCCGCTCAATATAACTACATAATTCAAAGAATAAAATCGAAAAAAAGGTCTCAAATCGTATCAAATTTCATCTCAGTATCAAACAATTTCAATAAAAATGCATTCTTTCCACGACCAACTATAACATTAAGAATTCGTATCCGGTTCTGCATTCGCATTAAATTAAATATACCTAGAGACAAACCAAAAGGGAAAAACCTAGAACAAATGATATAAAACAACAATAAATGAAGGTGAAAAGATACCGGTTACAGTTGAAGGGGATCCAATGGAGCACGACACAAATGGCCATAAGAGCCTAAGCCTGCTGTTATGACTTCGAGAGAGGCGGCAAGGGCATAAAGAAGGGAAAGCAGTGAGAGACGCCGCCATGAGAATGAGATTTTAAAAAACAAAGATTTTTGGGACAAAAAATCGAGTGGGTTGGATACAGCGAGAGAGGAGGAGAGTGAAGAGGCGTTGAAGAGGCGAGGGGTTTGGGGTTTTGGATTTTAGACACGGAGCGGAAATAAACAAATCTCCGTTTTTATTATCGCCTTTGTCTTCTCCCCCTCTCCGCGCGGTACGAGAATATCTAGTGCTCCCGATCCACCACGTCATGGCGATTTATTCCAATTAGAGATTGCCACCTGTCAATAGAAGGCTGACCGAGTTAATGGGAGTTACTATGCGTACGGACCCAAATTGCTCTTCGCACGGACCATTTTACACGCACCGAAACTAATTTTAAAAGCATTGTTTTACTTTACACACCTCCTCCTCCTCCTCTCCCTCTTCTTCGTTGTCGGCTGCCACAGCATCCACAACACAGATTGTCCCCCGCATGCAGCCACCCCCACACCATCCTCTTCCTCCACCACGCCCCACCCCCATGTCGCTACACATCTTCATGCGAAGGGGGAGATGAGGGAGTGGGGGACGGGGATGCGATGGTGCAAAGAAAGAGTGGGGGAAGAGGATGGAGTGGGGAGATGTGGGTGCGGCGACGGCAGACGAGGAGGGGAGGAGTGAAGGGGGAATGAAGTGGATGACATGGGGAAGGCGGCTGCAGCTGCGAACGAGGAGAGAGGGACGAACGAATGTGTGGGAGGCAGAGGATGGAGTTGGGGATGGATGCGTGCTATGACTACGTCATAAGATGTGGCAGTAGCCGTATCGACGACGGAGAAGATGTTGAGGATGTCAAGTCGGTAAATTTAGAATACAATTGAAGAGTTACATATGGGAAAATTTCAGTGCCACACATGAAAATTTTGAATGTCAAACTTGTAAATAAGTGTAACGCTCCGCTCCCCAGGATACCCGGGTAGTATGAATCCATCCCAGGTTCTCCCAGAGTAGCGAGTGTTACGAAGAAAGAATGGAAAAGAGATACAATTGAGTCAGCAAATTACTGCGCATTGCTGGGTAGTACCTGTAACGTTCCCACGATTTAAAATCACAAACACAGAGAAAGAAAACAAGAACACGGAAAAAACAAAAGCCAACTCAGAACTAACTAAGGCAGCTCAGAAACTTCTACATAAGAACCAAAGTCCAACAGAGTCCATCTTATACAACAACAACTGTGCCTAGAACTCTCACTAAACCAAAACCCCAACCCAAAAAAGGACCCAAGAGTACAAGTCTCTCTAACTCAGTGTAACACCATGCTCCCCAGTATACCCGGAAAGTACGAATCCTTCCCAGATATTCCCTAAGAGGCGAGTGTAACGAAGGAATGAAGGAAAAATGATACAATTGATGCAGCGGGTCCACTGCGCACTGCTGTGGTTGTACCGGTAGTATTCCCACAACCAAACACATAGAACAAATAACTAATGAACAGCACAGAATAACAACACCACCAACCAGAGCACAACACTAAAAGTACATCAACTGCATGTACGTACTGCAATAACTGATACACCATCTCAGTTCTACCCCCACAAGTAAACCGCAAGTACAACAACTCTATATCTGCTCTCCTCTCTCCACCCCCACACTCTCAACTCTGCCACTGGACTCCACTGCTCCACATGCTACCAACTCCAAGAACCAACACCTGTAAAGTCAACGGGAGCACGTCAACGCGTATCCCATTAGTATATCCCAACTCCACGTAGTATATCATCTACAGGCATGAGCTACTATGCATGGAATATGACGTACAGTACCATAGCATGCAAGGGAATACGTAGCTACATAATGTAATGCCCTGCTAAGCTACTGCACAAGTACTAGAGGGGGGGTGAATAGTACTTTAAAATAATTAAGAGGATAATTCCTAATTATCTTGCAAACTCTACCAATTAATGCGGAAATGCGGAAATGTAAATATTGACAACAAAGAAACAATCGCAAACACACGATATTACTGGGTTCGGATCCACCCAAGTCTCCCCGACTTGTTCCCGGTGATCATACGTCCCAACCACCCGAATCCCCTCCGGATACTTGAGTTAGAAACCCTAACTCAAGATTTGCACTATGAAATACTTGTAGAAAACCTCTACAGGATCAAATCATACACAAATCGAAATGTGACTCCCACAACCCGGGATCACAAACAAACTCTCACAACCGAGAGTGAATCACTTACAATAACAATGTAAATTGAAATAGAAATTCTTGCCGACAAAATCCTATGCCTTGAGTATAACGTACGATTTAGGGCAAAACGGATTTTGGGGAAGATGAAGAGGCACTAAACCCTAGCTCCAAGATGTAGATCAACGATGGAGAGCTATGAGGTTGTTGGTGACCTAGAATCAAGCACTTGGCTTGGAAGGCTCACAATCAATGAATCTCTCTTTTGAAATAAGAGTGAGGGAGAGATTCTTGAATGGAAATGAATGAGCTTTAAATGAGATTGAATGCTTTCTCTTTGATCTCTAAACTTCTCTTAAAATCAGCCTTGAGTGCAATGAATGCAGCACACCAAGTATTTATAGGTTAGAGGAGAGAGAGAGAGAAACGTTTCAATTAAAGCTCCAACGGCTCTATTCTGAACCAAACTAGTCGGTCAAAGAACAACCACTGACCGACTAGTTCATCAACTAGTCGGTCGGTCAAACAGCATGAACCGACTAAGAGGTGAACAGAGAATAGATGAAGTTTCTGACTAACAGAACTAGTCGGTCCAAGAAGACTTGCCAACCGACTAGTTTCACAACTAGTCGGTCGGTGAGTGAACTTAGACCGACTAAGAGATAAAACAAATAGTCTGAGTACAAATTGAATTAGTCGGTCCAAGAACAAATGTTGACCGACTAGTTCCTCAACTAGTCGGTCGCCCGACTAGTTCCTCAACTAGTCGGTCGCCAAATGTACATAGACCGACTAACGATAAACAGTAACTAGGCATGTTAAGGGAAAGCTCAACTAGTCGGTTTAAGAAGGATCACTGACCGACTAGTTCACCAACCAGTCGGTCGGTGAGTCAACGTAGACCGACTAACTGTAAACAATAAAGAGCTTAGAATTGAGAAGGTAAACTAGTCGGTCCAAGAAGCTTTGCCGACCGACTAGATCACCATCTAGTCGGTTGGTTCTTCTTCTTGAACCAACTAACATGCACAAGAAGTCGCGAATCGAAGCGCGATGCTTCGGGAAAGTTCGTATGGACTTTTACTAAGATCCTAGCTCTAAGATAGGAGTGTTATGAAGATTAAAACTTAAGACCTACTCCAGGCTTAACATTCTACGGAACGAAGCTAAAAGACTATAAATAAACTTGACGAACCGTCTTCGAAAGCTTCGATCCGAATCTTCATGACTTCAATAATGGTCCATAAGCTTCAACGAAGCTTTAGGCATACGATCACGCGCTTTGAGAAATCTCGAGACGTCGCTTTAGATGTTCATATGAATTTGGTGACGATCTCCATAACTGCGCTCACAAAGAGTTAATTCACGATATATTTATATTTGTTCATCATCCAAAACCAAATCCGGGCAGTCCAATATCCAACATTATCCCCCTTTTTGGTGATGACAAACCAACATAAATAATAATAAAAAATAATGAATCAAATGTAATTTACTTACTCCCCCTGCATTGATGACACGTTAATACCAAAATTAAATAATAATCATAAGCATCAAGCAGACGAGTAAAGTATAAAATGAGAATCAAATATTGAAATTTAGGATTTGAAATCCATTTATATATCTTAACTCCCCCTGAATCTAACATATCAAATTAGATTCTGGGAAAAATGCTTTAAATTATCATTTAGCTCATCGTCATTATTATATCTCTCCCCCTATGACATTAGCAAAAAGAGTGGGAGGAGATCAACGACAACAACAATAGCTACAAATAACAGCACGGGAGTCGTAGAATACGACCACGGTCCAAATGACACCAAAGTCGTGTAATACGAATTAAAATCAAAGCGTGTCAATGAGACCAAAGTCGAAAATCGATAAATAAAATCATCAAAACTCAAATTAATTTTACGAATTGAGTTATGGAATATACTCTCCAATATCATCATTCTTGGTTAATTTAGTGCATGGAAAACAATTCTATGTTTCCATAGAAATAATTTCTATTTAACCAAGTTATTATCGTCGAGCGACGAAATCAAACATCAGAGACAAATAAAATATAACGTGCACAAGAGAATAAATGTCAACATCGATGTATATATATATATATATATATATGAAGCATGAGTACATCAAAAACATACATCGCCAACATACATAAGAGCGATCCTCAGATCGACGCACAAAATACATCATCATATCACAACATATAACATATGTCACCACGGACACCAGAGTATCACATACATACACCACTATCAAAACATCATCAGAGATACATCAAAATGATCCAAAAATCATAACCAACCACACTATCCTACCCAAACTCTCTCACACTATATAAATCATCCAAAGTGCACGAAGAGAGTCCTCAGAGAAGCTCAAGAGGCAGCGGGAGGATCTGCAGCAGCATTAGGCTCTGCATGAGTGGATGTGGTCACCGGATCAGCAGAAGTGTCCACGGAAGCGACGGGAATGGCCTCGGGAGCACCAGTCGGAGTATCCACTGCAGGTATGGTGGCAACATGCGTGCTCTCGGGGTCACCAACAGACGAAGCAGCAGCACCAGAAGTGCCCTCAGGGGCACGAGCAGCAATACGAACAAGCTCCTGGATATCCTCCTCATCCAACTCCTCCTCGTCAGAAACTGACAGAGGGATCTCAATGCCCAAACGAGAAGTGATACGAGCAAGTATCTCCTCAGATCGAGCACAGCGAGACTCCACGCGTTTCAACGAACGTGCGAGCTCATCAAGAGTGGTAGAGGGAGCAGGAGCAGCTGAAGCAGAGGGGGTCGTCCTCTGAACGTGACGAAGCACCGCAAGAGACTTCTTGATGGCCGTCGCATTCAGAGGGGGGCGAGGGGACGCTCATCATCAGGTGGAAGTGGGACACGAAAGTGGCGAAAGACAAGTGTCAGTAGGCATGGATATGGGATATGAGCAGACTTCGTGGACTTTCGAATACACTCGAAAGAATTCATCTTATCGAGTATGATCCTAGCCCAGTTAATCTCGCTCCCCATGAAGATGGCGTATATGAGTTTGAGGAATGGCTGGGAAGGCAAAGAAGAGGAGCCGTACTTCGGGATGAGGCACGACTTCAAGATCAGGTTTAGGACCCAGCCATTCGGCTTGAAAGACTTCGAGGGCACGCCAATCATAGCAGGAGGAATCTCATGAAAGATCTCAGATAGCATGGTCTGGTCAAGGGAAGAAATATCGGAAGGGAGGAGGCCAGACGAGGAGCAACCAATCAACTCCCCTAAGATGTCTGCCGTGAGGACAATCGGCGTCCCCAAGACAGTCGTCTCAATGAAGTGGGTCTCGTCGTACTGACCCCAGACATGGTTCGCGTAAAAGGGTTTGACCAGACGGGGGTATGGATGTGGATTCGCCTTAGGGTCATACCGAAGATAATCGATAAGACTGCTAGACGAAAGGAGATCAGCTAGGCTTGAGAAGTCTGAAAACTGTATGAAATGCTCCAACAGCAGCGGACAGTGTTCGATACAGTTATATGCCACGAGACACAAAGGGTCATCGCGACATAGTGAGATATCGACACCGCCAGCTGGCATCGGAGCCTTTCCCTTAGGTTGACGTGTGGAAGTACGGGGTGGAGGAGTAGGTTCCCTATGAGTCTCGGTCTCGGGAATGTATTCTGTGTCGGAATCGGAAGGAGGTGTAGGGGCACGGAACGAAGCTGGAGAGACAGGTTGCTTCCTAGGCTGAGATCGGGCTCGGGGCTTCGCTATCGCCGTCCTCTTTCGCTTAAGAGGAGGCGACGACGACGACGGATGGGTGGTCTTCGAACGGCGTTTGGGTTGCGAGGGTTCCCTAGGGGGCGACTCTACGGTCATAGGGGAGGGACTCGAAGGTCGGACCAGAATCCTTGTCTTCGCCATAAGCATGACGAGACAAAGCAAGAAACACTAGAAATCGAGTTCTAGAACCCTAAATACAAACCCCAGGCAAGCCCTAGAAAACGCTGAAAACAAGATAAACCCTAACCCTAGGAGCTAAACCCTAACCCTAAACAGCTAGAAGAGGGAGGAGAATCACCTAGGGAGGAAGATCGACGGACGGCGACGGTGGGGATGGCCAGAAAGTGGCCGGAAATCGATCGGAGAGGGAGGAAGTCGAAGGGGGGCTCGGGGTTTTTGGCTGAGAGTGAAGAGATGAACCGACTAGATCGAAGATAAGTCGGTTAGAATGAGTATAAGTCGATCAGAAGTCGAAAAGACGCAACTGTCCCCGATGCAATTAGTCGGTCACAGTTCAAGCACTGACCGACTAGATGATGATCTAGTCGGTCGGTCAATGAGCTTGCACCGACTAGTTCCAAACAGTAACAGAAGCCAAAAAATCTGACAATAATTAGTCGGTCTAAGCTCATTCACTGACCGACTAGAACTGAATCTAGTCGGTCGGTCAATGAACTTGGACCGACTAAGAGAGTCCAAAAATTTTAGAATTAGAAATTTTGAGTTCTCTCCTAATCGCACTTGGACGAAACATCGAAATACTCTCACTAATCATTATACTACCCCATTAAACATCGAAAATCTGAAATTTGACGTTTACGAACAAATCGAGCGAAAATTCCGAAAATTCAGCGAAAAATCTAGAAAATTCCAATACATCAAGCATGTGCAAATATACCAAAATTGAATAGCATGCAAGATTATTGAATAAAAAATGAATCCTAAATCTCGGATTTACCCATAATCCCCAATTCTCGACGCAACCGCACAAAGGAGTCTTCCTTTAGGGGTTTCGTGAAAATATCGGCGATTTGCTTCTGGGTTTCAACGTACACTAATATGATGTCCTTTTTAGCAACATGATCATCTAAGAAATGGTGTCGGACATCTATGTGTTTCGAACGGGAATGGTGTACCGGGTTCTTAGAGAGACATATTGCACTTTGGTTGTCCACCTTGATAGGGCAAGTATCACAGTTTATACCAAAATCTTTAAGTGTGTGTCTCATCCAAAGAACCTGAGCACACGCGGCACCGGCGGCAATATATTCCGCCTCGGTGGTTGAAAGTGATACGGAATTCTGCTTCTTGGAAAGCCAAGAGACAAGAGAATTTCCTATAAAATGGCAAGTGCCACTAGTATTTTTCCTGTCGGATTTGCATCCCGCATAATCTGCGTCACTATATGAGATTAACTCATATGTGCTAGATTTTGAATAAAGTAATCCAAAATCAAGTGTGTAACTTAGATAACGGAAAATACGTTTTACCGCTACTAAGTGAGATTCCTTAAGTTGAGACTGATAACGAGCACATACACATACGGCAAATATAATATCGGGCATACTTGCGGTAAGATAACGTAAACTACCTATCATACCTCGATATAAACGAATGTCTACATCTTTTCCGCCCGCATCTTTATCAAGATGCGTAGTCGTGCTCATTGGAGTCTTCTTCCCGGAGGCATTCTCCATTCCAAATCGCTTTAGCAACTCCACCGTGTACTTCGTTTGGTGGATGAAGATTGCATCGTTCATTTGGCGAATTTGGAGACCTAAGAAATATTTGAGCTCACCCATGTGGCCCATCTCAAATTGATCCTTCATCACATTAGAAAACTCTTCGCAAAGAGCAAAGTTAGTAGCACCGAAAATGATATCATCAACATAAATTTGAACTAAAATTATATCATTATTCGAATACTTAACAAATAATGTGGAATCAACTTCTCCCATTTTAAAACCTAAATCCAAAAGAAAATTCTTTAAACGGTCATAACAAGCTCGAGGAGCTTGTCTCAAACCGTAAAGTGCTTTCTTAAGTTTAAAAACATGATTTGGAAATTTTTCATTTATAAAACACGGAGGTTGAGAAACATAAACTTCCTCAACAACATCTCCGTTTAAAAACACACTTTTAACATCCATTTGAAAGAGTTTAAAATCTTTATGGCATGCAAAAGATAACAATAATCTAATTGATTCTAATCTAGCTACCGGAGCAAAGGATTCTTCGAAATCAATACCTTACTCTTGCCGATAGCCTTGAGCTACCAACCGAGCTTTGTTCCGGACGACGACTTGGTTTTCGTCGGTCTTGTTCTTGAAGATCCACTTTGTCCCTATGACGGTGTGGTTCTTCGATGGCAATGGAACAAGCTCCCAAAACTTCATTCCTTTCGAATTGAATGAGTTCCTCTTCCATGGCAAGGATCCAAGCGTTATCTTCGCACGCTTCATTAATATTCTTTGGCTCTATCGAGGAGGCAAAGGCACAATGTGCGAAGTAGTTGACTTGCGATCTCATCTTAACACTATCATGGATATTGCCAATGACTTGCTCATGAGGATGGTCACGAACGGTATGAAGCCGTTTGGGAATTCCCTGATCACTAGGAACATTCTCAGAAACTTCATTAGTCGGGTTAGTATCAATAGAATCAATAGAATTAGAATTACCAATTGAATCACATAAGACATCCATAGAGTCATCATCATTAGTAATTCTAGTCGGGACAAATCCTTCATTAAATGAAACATGAAGTGATTCCTCGATCGTTGAGGTTCGTTTGTTGTATATCCGGTAGGCTTTGCTACGTGAGGAATATCCAACAAAAATCCCCACATCGGATCTTGGATCAAATTTGTCCAAACTACCATACGTGTTTTTAATAAAACATTTTGCACCGAAAACACGAAAATGTTTAACTTGAGGCAACCTACCAAACAACAATTCATAACAAGTTTGTTTAGTGCCGGGCCTCAAAAGTATCCTATTAAACACATAGCAAGCGGTATGTACCGCTTCCGCCCAAAATTGATGGCCAAGTTGGATATCATCAAGCATAGTGCGAGCACATTTCACTAGCGTCCTATTCTTTCTCTCAACAACACCATTTTGAGGAGATGCGCGAGGGAATGAAAAGGTGTGTGTAATTGGTGGGACCGAAAAGGTGCTCTCTTTCAAGCGCAAGAGTCCGTACAAGTAATATAATCTGGGAGTCCAGATGTCGAATCCTCGGGAGGAAATCTGTTGCAACCACAGCTCAAATCAAATAGAAATCATACGAAAAGAAACTAACCACTTCAACAATGATGACGGTGATAGTGATGTGAACACGTGAACAATATGAACAAGGAAAATCGTGTAAGAAAATATCTATAAAAAGTATGCACATGGTATGGGTTCGTTAGGATCAATGATTCGTATTAATTTGGTTGATAAGTATAACGCAGTGAATTCTCCTTTTGGGAGCAATTCACCGGAAAATACCCAATATAACTCAATGAATTCTCCTTTTGGGAGCAATTCATCGGAAGATACCCTTTTGGGGGTTCAAGCACAATATTTAATAAGATCGTCGCTAAAGTTATAATACGATATGAAACTCTCTTTTGGAGAGATCAAAACTACGGTATGAAACTCCCTTTTGGGGAGATCAAAACTCACCCTTTTGGTGCGATCATCAACTCAATCACTTCTTTTGGAAGATGAAAAAGACAATTTACGAACAAAGATTACAACTTTAACGACGTTTAACGATTTAGCACAAAGAATACAACCAAATAAACACGCATCATATCCCCTAACTACGCCATACCATGCACAATAACAATTTAGCTACTCATGGTGCAAGAATAAACAAGTTTCATAGCAAAATACATCAATCCAATAGCAAAATACAATAGAAAAGCACCAAATACGAGGTTTAAGTTAAGAAATTTATCACCAAATATCCTTGAACAGACACCAAAACTCTCTGGAAATAATAAAATAGCTTCTGAAATTTTACAGAATTTTGTGGTGGCGAAATACGGCTCCTAGAGCCTCCAATACGCTCAAAATACGCCAAAATCTGCTTAAATACACCCAAAAACCCTAGGAATACCTTTTATAGGCTCATTGCGGGTTTAATAGGATTAACGGGTTCAAAACCACACCCGCTTCACGTTATAACCCGATCCACAGCCGCCTCAAATGTGGACCGTCCGATCTGGGCAGGATCTGTCGTGGATGTGCCACGTGTTCATCAATCTTCGTGCGCATCCGCCTCCGAGTTCTCTTCGGGATGCATTTCGGCCGTAGGATCAATGATGTGCGGCTCAGGGGAAGCCACGTGTCCCAAACAATTTCGCCGCTCCGCTTGGTTGCTCCGCGTTCCTGGCCGTTGGATGCCCGATCGACGCTCCGGATCTGGCCACGTTGCCGTGATTTTGATTCGGATGCGGGGTGGATATCGGCTGTTAGATCACGATCGGATGGTGCACAACACGCCACGTTGTCGACTTCATTTGAAAATGTCGAGATCGCTGGGGGACCGTGAGATCACGATCGAACGGGTCTGGTTAGGCCACGTCGCCCCGCCTTTCGTTCAGAATTCGAATCCGCGGCGGCTTGTTCTTGGTCGTTGGATCGGCGATCAACGGTCCATGATGCGCCGCGTCACCGATTCTCCGCTGCCGTCGGATCTGAGTGGGAAGCGACGGATGAGCGCCACGTATTGCGCCAAGATTCGTGCAAACTTTAATTTCTTCATTTTATTGGTATTCTGCATTCAAAAATACACAGTAATTAGCACAGATCTCAGAAAAATACAAATAAATAGTCGTTGAAATCGTGAGATCGAGACCAATCTATGAAAAATATAAAAGGTGCAGAAATACTCAGTTACTTGTTGTTTTGTGCTCAAATAGAGTGTTTTCTCTAATAAATAATTGTGTACAAAATACGTATGAATTAGAGAGCAATGTAGCATCACATGAGCACAAAATAGGGCTAAATGGGGGGTTAAATATGTAATATTGAACCCGAATCACACCCCCAACTAGCGATTTGCTAGTCTCTAGCAAAAAGAGCGATTAATACGGATGATTTAATAAAACAATAAATTCTATCAATTGCTTATGGCATGGCTCAATAATACGCATTCCAACATGACCTTGACCATCAATATACACATCCATGAACAAAATCAATCACATGATATTTTCTCTAATTTAGTATGAATAAATAACATGCAAGCATCGTTTTGCGCAAGCGAAAGTATAACACGTCGTTATATACTAGTTTTCATGTTTCCAATGAATTGGCCTATCAAAACAATCATTCAAGACATGGGTATTGAAGTTGCTTAGTATATTCACCATTTCTTTTCTTTTATTAGTTCTGCGTAACGCGCATCAAGCAACATTCGCAGAAAAATGTATAACTTGGATCGCTCCATCAAACGAGTGAGTTTCCTGTCAATGGCTCCCAAATCAGACGATAATAGGGCATTAGGCCAAAAGGACCCCTCGGACTGTACTACTCGAGCCAACCAAGTTATTTATTTAGTGACATACTTCTTCGTTCATTTTTCATCATTCATTTTTCATTCATTTTTCTTTTCTTTTCTTTTCTTCATCTTTTTGTAAGCAACTCAAAACCCATCAACATGAATATAAACATTAGTATCAATGGCCAAATTCCTCTTCAACTTGAAGATTATTCTTAAAAATCGTGTATACTTAAGCTTTTTCATCACATTAGCATGCATGAAATAAATTCAAACTATTTCGAGATATTAATCAAGGCAATTGAAAATTTTCTTGAATAGCATATTAACGGTAATTCCATGAAGTAAAAATAATTAACTCAAGCCACAAACAATTTTTAGAACACAATCAATGTATAATCATCCGCATTTGTGGCATATCAATGAGTTTTAAAAGATGAAATTTGGTGATTTATTCTTATCTTAGCCTTATTTTTGAAAAAAAATCCTAAGGTCTCATACACACACCCAAACTAAAGACGGACATTGTCCTCAATGTCGGAAGGGGTACGAGTTTATTCAAGCCAAGCAACCTAGAAAGCATTTAAAAACTACACTACTGGAAAGAACACGCCGTGATCAAATGGTGGATCCCGAATCTTTAATTGTGGAGGAAGTTGTTCAATTTGCTCCTTGCGCTCCTCGGCTATTATTTTTCCTCCAGAAGCTAAGTTGGACCCCAGCAACACAACTCCAAGCATCTATATGACTTGTTTGCCAATGTCCTGCAAGAGATGAGTTATGTCAGTCCAAATTAGTTTAAAATTCATTTCAACAAAAATATTCCAAATGTAATCATAAAAAATAGTTGAAATAAATTAGAGCAAGTTGACGACTACTCCCTGAAAGATATGCACTACTCTCGGTATGATGCTCGATCGTTGGGGAGAGGGGTAAATGATTTTGGGACAAAACTGGAGGAGGGCATGGTTCTGACTCCATGGCGATAATCTCAAAACCCTTGTCCCTAGCTGTCTCCTCCTCTCGTTCATCCAAAATTGCTAGCTCGTCCTCTCTTTTGCACACACTTTCTGCCATGTAGATATTTTTATTCGTGTCCTCAACGTGACATGGCTTTCTCGATTTTCCTGCAATAGAAGATAAATTCGTATTAGATTCTTGAAGTTGAGTTTCAAAAGCATTACCTTCTTCTAAGCTAGTGGCAATAAGAGTAAGATTTTCAATGGATTTCTGAATCTGCCGACTCCGAGCAAGGAAATTCTCTTGGAATTGATGGGATGTAGCCTCCTGTGTCTGAATAGTCAGGTAAACTTCCTCTTTCAAGGATTGTAAAGGTACGTCTACGCTTTGCTCTTCTTGATCACAGCACGAAGGCTCCGTTGAATCGCACTCTGAAGTCTCTTTCATGATTTCTTCATTTTCCTACAGAGACTCCATGTATTCCCACGCCTCTGTCGGCGTCATGCCTCCCAAGAATTCCTGCAGCTGTGTTCGTAGTCCATCTAGGAAGGACCTCATAAGCTCTTCATTTGTGTACCCATGCTGCGGATAGCTCGATATTAGGTCTGTGAACCTCCTCCAGGCCTGAAAGAAAGTTTCACAGTCAGTTTGATTAAAATTAACAATTTTGATCTTCTCCATCATATGTTTGTGTGCATTAGCATACCTTGCATCATACAGTTTGTTTGTGCAATAGAAATTCATATACTCCATTTTAAATAAAATAAAATAAAAATTAAAAAAAAAACAAAAGTTTATGTACAGTAAAGTGGAAAGATCTCACCGAAGGTTCTCTAAATGAAATAAACCGTAGTCACAAACCATTCCTCCCCAGCAACGGCGCCAAAAACTTGGTGGGACCGAAAAGGTGCTCTCTCTCAAGCGTAAGAGTCCGTACAAGTAATATAATCTGGGAGTCCAGATTTCGAATCCTCGGGAGGAAATCTGTTGCAACCACAGCTCAAATCAAATAGAAATCCTACGAAAAGAAACTAACCACTTCAACAATGATGACGGTGATAGTGATGTGAACACGTGAACAATATGAACAAGGAAAATCGTGTAAGAAAATATCTATAAAAAGTATGCACATGGTATGTGTTCGTTAGGATCAATGATTCGTATTAATTTGGTTGACAAGTATAACGCTGTGAATTCTCCTTTTGGGAGCAATTCACCGGAAAATACCCAATATAACTCAATGAATTTTCCTTTTGGGAGCAATTCATCGGAAGATACCCTGTTGGGGGTTCAAGCACAATATTCAATAAGATCGTCGCTAAAGTTATAATACGATATGTGTAGGGATTTTCAAGGTCCCTTAGAGCTAATTTTAAAATTATTCGTCCTAAGTCGGACGAACAAAATAAAATAAACAGCGGAAAATAAATTTATTAAACCATTTAATAAATATAGCCATAAGAAAAAAAAATCCCTAAGCCAGGAAATCTACTGACTCGAGTTGGGTCTGACCAACTCGAGAAAGTTCTAACTACTAATTTAAACTAATTGCATATAAAATTGACTCACCCGGAATCTTGCCCTGGAGCAGGCAAGATGTTCCGCATCGTCTTGAGCTCCATCATCTGAGCCGCCTCCCGAACCGCGTTGCATCGCTCCTCGTCGCGAACTGGATCAGCTCCCGAAGCACACCTTGCCTCCAAGCCCATCCCTAGCCGTAGAAAGTTTCACTTGAGTAAACCCGCGTCGTAGACTTCCGAATCAGATTCGGACCTCCCCGTTGCCTTGCTAGGACTCGGTAGGAGGACATGAAAATTTATAGATGGAGAGAATAAATTTAAGTCTCGATTACGTTTGCTCAAAATTCCGGAGCTCCTTAATCGGTGACTTGGTGCAAGAAACAAAGGAGGGAGTGCCCACCTATTTATATTGGAGGCCGGCTCCAATTCTTTCATCATGAGCAATGTGGGACAAAAATTAGGAAGAGGTTTTAGGATTCAATTTAATTGAGTTAGAAAGACTTTCGCAAAGTCTAATCTTTAATCAATTAATCCTCACTCACCATCAAGCTTCAGAGATGATACAAGTTATCATTTCGAAAAGCTAGTGATGGTGAACGCGTAGGAACATACGGCGATGAAAACCGAGTTCGTTTGACCCCTCAAACAATTGCTCAAAGTTGAGCAAAAACACATGTTTCGTAGCCGTCAAGGGTTTCAATTAAACCCTAATGAAACGACTTAAGTTACGGGCGGCCCGCTAAGCTTAGCGGGCGCGCCCGCCTTAGGCAAACTGGGCGCGCCCGTTAGGGCGCACCTGTGCGGGCGCATAGCCCGCTGGAGCAACGGGCGGGCCCGCTGCTCCCCGCGGGCTGAGCCCGCTGAGAGCAGCGGGCCGCACCCGTTTAACCCAAGTGGGTTTATCACACTGCCCTTTGCCCTTTTCTTTCGTTTCTGAGCTCATACGAGCTCCGATTCCTGCACGGTTTGATCCTATGGATTCCTTACGAAATCACCTCCATTCCTGAATGCTCCAAATTTACAACCAACTTGTGAATTTATTATTCTCATTACATCTCATGATTTCCTCTATACAATCTATCTTGTTACTACGACGAGAATGTTGCTTGGTGTGAGACCCTACAGCCTGACCCTTACTACAGGTCGAGACTCGAAGTCTCAAGACGACAGTGACCACTAGCAGTAGGTGTCGTCCCTGTTTCAGGATCATCGATTACGTGATTGGCTCGTTGGCAAGATGCCGACGGGATCACTCTGACTGTGACTGTGATAATTTCCACAGTTTTAGTCCCTTCGTCATTACTATGTCACTTGAGTAGCCTAGGGTATGGTACACTATCAACCCTATTAGCTAGCAATGGTTAGTATACGTCGGTCTCTGGTACATACATGTTGTACACGTTACAACATACCTTGGCCAAGGTTTTACCGAGAGCCGTACTAACCCGTGACACTAACTTCCCATTAACGGAAGAGACGAATCCTCTGTTGATCACTACTTAGCTCATATGCTTCGAGTGTCACCCAGCCTAAGATCTTTCAGCAGGCCTAGTCTCTAAGCTAGATATTTAGACCTAAGTGACACAGTTCACACATAGCCTCATACAACGATCTCAAGTCCTAAGGACCAACTTACCTATTATCACTTAGAGTTATTAATGATAGTATTAGTTAATGTTGAACCATTTAATAACTCTTTGTTTGGGTCGTTCAGTGGACTCATTCTCTAGTGAGCACCTGCGCCTTGTCTCCGACTTCACCAAGCCGCATGGTTATGCGATCAACTAGACAAAAACGCAATGGTCTGTCCGATGTGTTGATATCCCTGATCTCGACAGATCTATGACCACGAACGCTTTTAAGATTCAAGCTACTATCGGTCAGACATTTCTCATAATCGTAATCTACATTGCGAAACATGTGTGACCTAACATTGAATCCAAGGAAATAATCCAAGTAATAAATAACTCAGACAATACTTATTACCAGAAAGAATACTTTCATTTATTGAACTAGATGTTTATTAAGATAAATAGCCACGAGGGCATACATTTATCTACATCTCCCACTTGCACTCAGGCCTATTTATTTTGGTATCTCATACCATATTTACACGCTAGTTTCTCTAAACGATCACGTGCCAGCACCTTCGTGAATGGATCTGCTATGTTGTCTTCTGAAGAGACTCTAAGGAGTTCTATATCCTTCCTCTGCTCTATCTCTCGTATCAGGTGATACTTGCGAAGAATATGTCTGGATCTCTTGTGGAATCTAGGTTCTTGAACCAGGCTGATGGCGGCATTGTTGTCGCAATACAACGGTATTGGACTTTCAATGGCAGGAACCATCCCGAGCTGGTTAATGAACTTCTTCATCCAGACTGCTTCCTTTGCTGCATCGTGTAATGCCCTACCAGCTACTGCACAAGTACTGGAGGGGGGGTGAATAGTACTTTAAAATAATAAGGAGTATAATTCCAAATTAAATTGCAAACAACTACCAAATCAATTTGCGGAAGCTTAAATTGAATGACAACACAAAATTAACAATGCAAACAAATGATGTTAATGGGTTCGGATCCACCCAAGTCTCCCCGACTTGTTCCCGGTGATCCTACGTCCCAACCACCCGGATCCCCTCCGGATACTTAGGTTAGAAACCCTAACCTAAGATTTCCACTATGAATATCTTGTGAAAAACCTTCACAAGATCAAATCATACATGCAATAGCAAACGTGAATCCCACAACCCGGGATCACAACCTTCTCTCACAACCGAGAGAATCACAAGCAATATAAATGAGTTATATTGAAATAAACAAACTTACCACAAAATCATATACCTTGAGTTTTTCTTACCCAAATGGTGAAATGAAGGATTTGAGGAAGATGAAGTCACCAAGACCTAGCACCAAGGAAATGACCAGCAATCGGTGCCTAGGAATGATTTGGAGACTTGGATCAAGCAATAGCTTGAAGAGCTCACCAAGAACAACCTTCTCTCTAGATGGATTCTAGATCTAGAAATGAGAGAGAATGGGTTTCTTGTGAGGGAGAGAGCTTTTGATTTGAGTGAGAATGGCTATCTCTTTAGAACTCAATGAATCTCTTAATGGCAGCTCTAACCTAGATAGAAATGACCTAGGCTCGTATTTATAGGGTCCCATAAAAACAAGTTAGGTCATTCTCCAACGGATAGAAATCTGTGAGAATTAGTCGGTCAAAGAACAATCACTGACCGACTAGTTCATCAACTAGTCGGTCAGTCAAACAACGTGGACCGACTAAGTGAAGATCTGAGAAGAGATAGAATTTCAGACCTAGAAATCTAGTCGGTCCAAGAAGACTGTCTGACCGACTAGTTTCACAACTAGTCGGTCAGCCAATGAACGTAGACCGACTAAGAGCAAAAAGAATTAGTCTGAGTACAAAGTGACTTAGTCGGTCCAAGAACAAAAGTTGACCGACTAGATTGTCAACTAGTCGGTCACCAAACGTTCTTAGACCGACTAACGATAAACAGTAGCTTAGGAGAAATTTAGCATGAACAGTAAGTCACAACTAGTCGGTCAAAGAAGCATCACTGACCGACTAGTTCACAAACTAGTCGGTCGGTGAGTCAACGTAGACCGACTAACTGTAAACAGTAAAGTCCAAGAAATTAAGGAATCAAACTAGTCGGTCCAAGAACAGTTGCCGACCGACTAGATCACCATCTAGTCGGTCAGTACTTGTTCTTGTACCAACTAACATGCACAATAAAGTCCGAATCGAAGCGCGATGCTTCGAGGAAGTTAGAATGAACTTGTGCAAGGATCCTAGAGCTACGAAATGAGCGTAATGAAGATAGAAACGTAAGATATACTCAAGGCTTAACATTCTATATATCGAAGCTAAAAGACTATAAATAAAACCTTAATAAACGGTCTCCGAGAGATTCGATTGATTCTTCATAACTTCCAAAACGGCGCAAGAGCTTCAACGAAGCTTTAGGCATGAATACGAGCTTTGGGAAGTGTTGAGATGTCGCTTTGAATGTTCTCATGAAATTGGCGACGATCTCCAAAACTGCGCTCACAAATTGTTAGTTCATGGATTATTTATGTTTGCTCATCATCAAAACCAAATCCGGGGAGTCCAATATTCAACATTCTCCCCCTTTTTGGTGATGACAAACCAACATAAATAATAATAAAAAATAATGATTCAAATGTAAAATACTTACTCCCCCTGCATTGATGACACGTTAATTCCAGAATGAATATATATGAATTGCATCAATCAGATGAGTAAGATAAATAAAGAGAATCGATTTTCGAAATATCGGATTTTGAAAATCCTTATATATATCTTAACTCCCCCTGAATCTAACATATCAAACTAGATTCTTGGAAATTGAGTTAAATTTTCATTTGCGCTATTTATTATCATTATCTCTCCCCCTTTGGCATTATCCCAAAAATGGGGGGCCTACAACGACAACAACTAGGAAATGGAAAATCCAACATCGGGAGTCGTAGACAATGACGATGGACCAAATTGACACCTAGGGAAAAATGTGGAAATCAAATCAAGGTGTGCCAAAATGTCCATTATCAAAAAATAATAATCAAAATCATCAAAAATACCAAATAATTATTCATTTCTTGAATAAAGAAACATACTCTCCAATATTCAATAATCTTGGCTAAATTTGCACATGGAAAACAATTCTATACAATTATAGAATTTAAATCTATTTAACCAAGTTTGCATGCGTCGAGCGACGAATTCACACATTACATGCATTGAACGAATATTAAATGTGCACGACGAATTAAGACAAAGAGAACGACGATGTATATATATATATGAGAACATCATGAGTACATCCAAAGAGATATCCCAACGAGTACATCAAAATACAAACGACCATGGATATAAACATCAAAAGATACATCATCATCGTCAACATCAAAATACAACAAAATAACCATCAGCAACGTCATCCAAAGTGTATCAAAACAACCAACACCGAAACCCTGAAAGCTCAAAAATACATCAAAACAACTCTCAAACCCCATCCAAACCCACAATACTCTCACTAAAAAAATATATCATCCGAAGTGCAGTGGAGAGTCCTCGAAACTGACAATCACGAGGAAGTGGCTGGATCTGCAGTCTCCGTGGGTCCAGTCGACGGAGTGGACTCAGGCTCTGCAGGGAGTAGAGGTGTCTCAACAGACGGGATCGTCGGGGTAGGTGTGGAAGCAACAGCAACAGGATCAACATCAGCAGGCACATCAGGAGTGTCAGCATGAGAGGCAGCAGGCTCAGAAGTCTGAACTACTGCAGCAGAGGTCTCTGGAGCACCGGTAGAGGTGCCAACACCAGGAGCAGAAGATGTAGCAGCAGCAGCAGTGGCCTCAGCGCCACGGGCTAAAGAAGTGACAAGCTCGTCAAGCTCCTCATCGTCCATCTCCTCGTCCTCAGACACGGACGGAGGAAGATCAATGCCCATCTGACGAGCCATACGGAAAACTACCTCCTCGGTACGAGCCAAGCGACACTCGTGCCGACGAAGTATCCGTACGACATCATCCAAAGTAGCAGGACAAGAGGGGGCACCAGCAGCAGAGGGAGTCGCCTGAGAAGCAGATGTGGTAGACCTCTGTACGTGACGAAGCGTCGCTAGAGATTTCTTCACGGCCGTCGCATTCAGAGGAGTACCCAAGGGACGCTCATCGTCAGGAGGGAGAGGGACTCGGAAATGACGAAACACGAGGGTCAACAGGCAAGGGTATGGAATATGCGCAGATTTATTGGTCTTGCGTATACACTCGAAAGAGTCCATCTTATCGAGTATCACGCGAGCCCAATTAATCTCGCACCCCAAGAAAAGAGCGTAGATCAATTTCAAGAACGGCTGGGATGGAAGAGAAGATGATCCATATTTAGGGAGGAGGCAAGACTTCAAGATCAGGTTAAGGACCCACGCATTCGGCTTGAAAGATTTCGATGGAACACCAATGAATGCGGAGGGGATAACCTGGAAGATATCTGCAAGAATTGACTGATCCAAGGAGGAAATATCATCGACCGAAATGTCCGAAGGAAGGAGACCACACGACGAGCAACCAAGAATCTCCCCCAAGATTTCTGCCGTGAGAACTATAGGAGTTCCCAAGACAGTAGTCTCAATGGAGTGGCTGGCATCGTACTGGCCTCGAACACGATTGGCATAGAACAATTTCACTAGGCGAGGATACGGTTTGGGATTGGCCTTAGGATCATAGCGGAGATAATCAAGGAGACCACTATAGGAGAGGAGATCGGCTAAGCCAAGGAAATCAGAAAACTGGACGTAGTGCTCCAATAACATCGGGCAGTGTTCAATACGGTTGTAGGCCGCGAGACACAAAGGGTCATCGCGACACAACGATATGTCAACACCCCCCGCTGGCATTGGGCCCTTTCCCTTTGGCTGGCGAGTCCTAGGATGGAGTGGAGGAGTGGGTTCCCTAGTGATAGGCTCATCCTCATGCACAAATTCAGTGTCGGAATCGGGAGGAGTAGCTGGAGTTTGAAGAATAGGCTTCTTGGTCTTTGATTTTCGGGGTTTAGCTGTGGCCGTCCTCGGCTTCTTAGGAGGAGGCGAAGATGGAGAGGCTTGGGTTGACTTGGCACGACGCTTAGGCTTAGGTGGATTCCTAGGGTCGGAAGGCCCTACGGTCATAGGAGAAGCCCCAGAAGAGGCGATGGGAATCCTCGTCTTTGCCATGGTCGAGGCACGACGAGTACAAGCAAGCGATCACGGAGGATCAACAACCCTAAGCACACAACAAACAAACCCTAACTCACAAGCCCTAAGATGAAAAATTCCGAAACCCTAGAATACCTAGAAGATGAAATCGCACCCTAGGGCAAGAAATCGACCTAGGAGGAGGGGGAAGATACCTAGGAGGAGGAGGAGGCGGCGGCGGACGGCGGGGATGGCCGGAGTGATGGCCGGAGTCGACGGAATACGAGGGGGCTCGAGATGGGTTTTGGGGTTTATCGGGCTGGAGAAGAGGAGAAGACCGACTAAGAATGATTTTAGTCGAACCAAAGTGAGTATAAGTCGGTCTGGAATCAAAAAGACACAAATGCCCTAACCCACTTAGTCGGTCATAGTTCAAGCACTGACCGACTAGATTACGATCTAGTCGGTCGGTCAATGAGCTTGAACCGACTAAGTCGAAACAGAGGCAAACAGCAAAATTTAGGGCTAGATTTAGTCGATCGCCGTATACTTACTGACCGACTAGTTTTCAATCTAGTCGGTCGATAGGTGTACTATGACCGACTAACGAAAGAAAAAGATAGGAGATGGATGAGAGCTTGATCTAGTCGGTCTGAGTTCACTTGCTGACCGACTAGATGAGCATCTAGTCGGTTGACAAATGAACTTAGACCGACTAGAAGAGTTCAAAATTTGATAATTGATTTTTCTTCACAACCCACTTGGATGAAACAACTTAAAACTCTCATTAGTCATCTAAATTACCCCATAAAACGTCGAAATCTTAAATACGACTTTCAAATACGAATTCGATCATAAATTCAAATATATCACATAAAATTCCCAAAAATTCAATTAATCTAGCATGAACAAAATATCGCGAAATCGAATAGCATGCAAGATAATTGAATGAAATATGAATCCTATATCTCGGATTCACCCATAATCCCCAATTCTCGACGCAACCGCACAAAGGAGTCCTCCTTTAGGGGTTTCGTGAAAATATCGGTGATTTGCTTTTGGGTTTCAACGTACACTAATATGATGTCCTTTTTAGCTACATGATCATCTAAAAAGTGGTGTCGGACATCTATGTGTTTTGATCGGGAATGGTGCACCGGATTCTTTGAAAGACAGATAGCACTTTGGTTATCCACCATGATAGGGCTAGTATCACAATGAATACCAAAATCCTTCAAAGTGTGTCTCATCCAAAGAACCTGGGCACAAGCGGCACCGGCGGCAATATATTCCGCCTCGGTGGTTGAAAGTGATACAGAATTTTGCTTCTTGGAAAACCAAGAGACAAGAGAATTTCCTAGAAAATGGCAAGTGCCACTAGTACTTTTCCTGTCGGATTTGCATCCCGCATAATCGGCATCACTGTATGAGACTAACTCATACGTGCTAGATTTCGGATAAAGTAATCCAAAATCTAAAGTGTAACTTAGATAACGGAAAATACGCTTTACCGCTACTAAGTGAGACTCCTTAGGTTGAGACTGATAACGAGCACATATGCATACGTCAAACATAATATCGGGCCTACTTGCGGTAAGATAAAGTAAACTACCTATCATACATCGATATAGACGAATGTCTACATCCTTACCGCCCGTATCCTTGTCAAGATGCGTAGTCGTGCTCATTGGAGTCTTTTTCCCGGAAGCACTTTCCATTCCAAATCGCTTAAGCAACTCCACCGTATACTTCGTTTGGTGGATGAAGATTGCATCGTTCAATTGGCGAATTTGGAGACCTAAGAAATATTTGAGTTCGCCCATGTGGCTCATCTCAAATTGTTCCTTCATAACATTAGAAAACTCTTCGCAAAGAGTGAAGTTAGTAGCACCGAAAATGATATCATCAACATAAATTTGAACTAATAAAATATCATTATTCGTATGCTTAACGAAAAGTGTAGAATCGGCTTCGCCCATTTTAAAATTCAAATCCAAAAGAAAATTCTTTAGGCGATCATACCAAGCTCGAGGAGCTTGTCTCAAACCATAAAGAGCTTTCTTTAGTTTAAAAACATGATTTGGAAATTTTTCATTTATGAAGCCCGGAGGTTGAGAAACGTAAACTTCCTCAACGACATCTCCGTTTAAAAATGCACTTTTAACATCCATTTGAAATAACTTAAAATTTTTATGGCATGCATAAGACAATAAAAGTCTAATTGATTCTAATCTAGCTACCGGAGCGAAGGATTCTTCGAAATCGATACCTTCCTCTTGGCGATAGCCTTGAGCTACTAACCGAGCTTTGTTCCGGACGACGACTTGATTTTCGTCGGTTTTGTTCTTGAAGATCCACTTTGTCCCTATGACGGTGTGGTTCTTCGATGGCAAAGGAACAAGCTCCCATACCTCATTCCTCTCGAATTGAATGAGTTCCTCCTCCATGGCAAGGATCCAAGCACTATCTTCGCACGCTTCAACGATATTCTTTGGCTCTATCGATGAGGCAAAGGCACAATTGGCGAAGTGGTGGACTTGAGATCTCGTCTTGACACTATCATTAATATTGCCAATAACTTGCTCATGGGGATGGTCGCGAGCGGTATGAAGCCGCTTGGGAATACCTTGATCACTAGGCACATTCTCAACAACTTCATTAGTCGGGTTAGTCTCAATAGAATCAATTGAATCAATAGACTTAGAATTTTCAAATGAATCACATAAAACATCCATAGAATCATTATCATTTGAAATTCTAGAAGTAGTAAAATTCTCATTAAAAGAGACATGAAGTGATTCCTCGATCGTAGAGGATCTTTTGTTGTATATCCGGTAGGCTTTGCTACGTGAGGAATACCCAACAAATATCCCCTCATCCGATCTCGGATCAAACTTGTCCAAATTATCATATGTGTTTTTAATAAAACATTTTGCGCCGAAAACACGAAAATGTTTAACTTGAGGCAATCTACCAAACAACAATTCATAGCAAGTTTGTTTGGTGCCGGGCCTCAAAAGTATTCTATTAAACACATAACAAGCGGTGTGTACCGCTTCCGCCCAAAATTGATAACCAAGTTGACTATCTTCGAGCATAGTGCGAGCACACTCCACAAGCGTTCTATTCTTCCTCTCAACAACACCATTTTGAGGAGGTGTGCGAGGGAAAGAAAACGTGTGAGTAATTCCAAGATCATCACAAAAATTTGAGAAAGACTCATTCTCAAATTCACCCCCATGATCACTACGAATAGTGACAATGGTGGTTCCGATGAGATTTTGTACTTTCTTCACAAATATTGTGAAGTTTTCAAAAGCTTCATTTTTATTACATAAGAAAAATACCCATGTAAATCTTGAATAATCATCAACGATGACTAGTCCATATCTTGCATTTCCTAAGGAAGCAACTCTAGTTGGCCCAAATAAATCTAGATGTAATAGCTCTAGTGGCCGTTTCGTAGAAATGCTTTTCTTAGGTTTAAATGAAGATTTAGGAAGCTTGCCACGTTGACAAGAATCACAAAAACTTTTCTTTTCGAAAACGAGCTTCGGAAAACCTTTAATGGAATTTAATTTTGAAAGCTTATAAAGTGTTCCAAAGTTCACATGTCCAAAGCGTCGATGCCATAAGTGTTGTTCACTTGTGTTGGCAACAAGACATTGTTCATATGACTTAGGAAGATCCAAAATATAAATATCTTTATGGCGTGTGCCGGAAAATAATAATTTATTATTATCATTTGAAATATGACACAATCCTTTCGCAAAGCTAACTTTGTAACCTTTGTCACAAAGTTGGCTTATTGAAATAAGATTATGATTTAAACCATCAACTAGATAAACATCACTAATTAAGGGTTTAGAAGGGTTACCCACTTTACCAACACCTATGATGGTTCCGCTCTCGTTGCCTCCAAATACGACGCGATTTCCATTTGCAATGGGAACCACTCCGGAGAGCAATTGAGCCTCACCCGTCATGTGTTTTGAACACCCGCTATCGAGTATCCAATTCCCTTTGGAGCTAAATTTAAATTTGTTGCTCCTTTTCTTTTTCTTTTCCTTGAGTACCTAAAGATAGAAACTTTCATATCATGGTACCCAAGGTCATTGGGTCCTCAAAGGTTAGACCTTTGGAAGCCAAGTCCAATTGGACTTTGACTTCCCCACATAATTCCTACTATGCACAACATTCGAAAAATAAGCATTCATATACATTTGTTTTTCGTCCATGCTTGTGTCTTTTGGGCTCCAAATAGTGAAAATTTTGGGAGCCATCATCCTATTGGGTGCATGCATGCGTTGTTGGTTTCTACGTGATGCATGACGTGGATAGGCATACGGAACATGATGGAATGGTGCATGACGAGAATTATTCATACGATGAGGTGGGTGAACATATGCATGTGTGGGAACACGTGCGTGAGGGTGTCTCACATGGTGTGCACGTGCCCGTGAACGTGTAGCATAGAAATCATCATATGTGTGAGACGGTGGAGTAGGATGTGTGTTCCTACGTGGCATGGTATTTGTGTACATATAAGCATGCCCCTTCTTTGGAGGTCCACCCAAAGTGGGTTTCTTTCCAAAAGAGGGTGTGGACGAGGTGGAAGCACCATTGGTAGATGAACTACCAATAGAGTGTTTGCTACCACTCGTAGAGTCACCGGAAGTTGGCCTAATAAAAGTAGTGGCCGCTTTGGATGGACATTCCATCGTATACCCCAAACCAATGTGGTGATTGGCCGAAAGTAAGTCACTTAGGATTTTATCCAAATGGTCCTTACCCTTATTGAATCTATTGATTCGGCCTAATGTGTTCTCATATTTCTCTTTGAGAGAACGCATAGAAGTATCTAATGTGGATACTTGTGATGTGAGCACATAAACACGAGATTTAAGATTCTCGTTCTCAATACTCAAAGTCGAGTTTTGAGAAGTTAAATCCGCTATCCTATGTTCTTCCGGATCATCAATGCTAACATGTTCAAGTTTAGATTTGAGATTAACAATCTCATTTCTTAACTCTTCAACAACGGTGTCGTTGTTGGTGATGATAGTCTTAGGCGAGGTTTGAATGCTAGCTAGGTCATCTTTTACTTTAGTATATCGATTTACTAATTTTGTGTATTTAGATCATAAATGAGAGTTAGCATCCCTAAGATCATCCATTGTTACCTCATCGCCTTCGTCGTCGCTATCATCGGAGGAGGAAGATCCTTGATCATGCTCCTCTCTTGCCATGAAGCACATGTGCGCTTGCTCCACGTTCTCATCATCCGACTCTCCGCTTGAGGAATCCTCGGAGTCGGTGAATGTTGCTCCGACAAGTCCCTTCTTGTACCCCTTTTTGTACTTCTTTGACTTGTCGAACTTCGGCGCCTTCCACTTCTCCTTTTGCTTGTTTTGAGGACAATCCGCTTTGATGTGTCCCGGCTTATTGCATTTAAAGCACAAAGGTGGAGAGGCGTTAGTAGAAGTAAACTTAGATTTTTGTTTGAAGTTACCCTTTCGGAAGAAGCGATTGAACTTCTTTGCCATGAGTGCAATGGATTCTATGTCCATTTCTTCTTCCGAGTCCTCATCATCGGTAGAGGTGGATGAAGCCGCCTTGAATGCAATCGCCTTTTTCTTAGGCGCATCTAGGTTCAAATAGGACTTCATCTTTTCTTGTAACTTCACCTTGCTATCTTTGCGTACCTCGTATGACATCAAAGTACCCATTAGTTGAACTACGGTATATTTGTTCATGTCATTACCTTCCTCGATGGCGAAGGTACGTTTTTCCCAAGAAGAGGGAAGTCCTTCAATTAGCTTTGAGCACTTCTCCTTTTGAGTGTAGGACTTGCCGAGGGCCTCTAACTCGTTTATTATGTTAACAAAACGAGCGTAATATTCTTTCATCTTCTCGCCCTGTTGCATATGAAACATTTCGTAATCTTTGTTTACGACTACGAGTTTAGAGTCTCTTACCCTACTCGTCCATTCATGAAGAATGAGGAGGGAGTTCCAAATTTGATATGCACTCTTACATGTGCATATCTTATTGAAATCCTCGGGCTCCAATGCGCATTGCAAGGCGTTCATTGCCTTGGCATTGCTTACCTCCGCGGCGACCTCCGCGGTAGTCCATTTCTCAAAGTCTTCTTCTTTGGGTTCGATGTATTCCTTCATTGTAGTCCTCCATAAGGATGCACTCCGGAGGAAGGTTTCCATCCGGCATTTCCAATACCCATAGTTGGTACCGTTGAAGAAAGGAGGCCTCGTAGAGGAATGTCCTTCCATCACCGAAGATGCTCCTTCACGGTTCCTAAAGGTGTCATAGTTGGAAGGTGGAGGCACGGTCTTGTTGTCGTTGGCAGACATAGCTGAGTATCTGGCTCTGATACCAAATGTAATGCCCTACCAGCTACTGCACAAGTACTAGAGGGGGGGTGAATAGTACTTTAAAATAATAAGGAGTATAATTCCAAATTAAATTGCAAACAACTACCAAATCAATTTGCGGAAGCTTAAATTGAATGACAACACAAAATTAACAATGCAAACAAATGATGTTAATGGGTTCGGATCCACACAAGTCTCCCCGACTTGTTCCCGGTGATCCTACGTCCCAACCACCCGGATCCCCTCCGGATACTTAGGTTAGAAACCCTAACCTAAGATTTCCACTATGAATATCTTGTGAAAAACCTTCACAAGATCAAATCATACATGCAATAGCAAACGTGAATCCCACAACCCGGGATCACAACCTTCTCTCACAACCGAGAGAATCACAAGCAATATAAATGAGTTATATTGAAATAAACAAACTTACCACAAAATCCTATACCTTGAGTTTTTCTTACCCAAATGGTGAAATGAAGGATTTGAGGAAGATGAAGTCACCAAGACCTAGCACCAAGGAAATGACCAGCAATCGGTGCCTAGGAATGATTTGGAGACTTGGATCAAGCAATAGCTTGAAGAGCTCACCAAGAACAACCTTCTCTCTAGATGGATTCTAGATCTAGAAATGAGAGAGAATGGGTTTCTTGTGAGGGAGAGAGCTTTTGATTTGAGTGAGAATGGCTATCTCTTTAGAACTCAATGAATCTCTTAATGGCAGCTCTAACCTAGATAGAAATGACCTAGGCTCGTATTTATAGGGTCCCATAAAAACAAGTTAGGTCATTCTCCAACGGATAGAAATCTGTGAGAATTAGTCGGTCAAAGAACAATCACTGACCGACTAGTTCATCAACTAGTCGGTCAGTCAAACAACGTGGACCGACTAAGTGAAGATCTGAGAAGAGATAGAATTTCAGACCTAGAAATCTAGTCGGCCCAAGAAGACTGTCTGACCGACTAGTTTCACAACTAGTCGGTCAACCAATGAACGTAGACCGACTAAGAGCAAAAAGAATTATCTGAGTACAAAGTGACTTAGTCGGTCCAAGAACAAAAGTTGACCGACTAGATTGTCAACTAGTCGGTCACCAAACGTTCTTAGACCGACTAACGATAAACAGTAGCTTAGGAGAAATTTAGCATGAACAGTAAGTCACAACTAGTCGGTCAAAGAAGCATCACTGACCGACTAGTTCACAAACTAGTCGGTCGGTGAGTCAACGTAGACCGACTAACTGTAGACAGTAAAGTCCAAGAAATTAAGGAATCAAACTAGTCGGTCCAAGAACATTTGCCGACCGACTAGATCACCATCTAGTCGGTCAGTACTTGTTCTTGTACCAACTAACATGCACAATAAAGTCCGAATCGAAGCGCGATGCTTCGAGGAAGTTAGAATGAACTTGTGCAAGGATCCTAAAGCTACGAAATGAGCGTAATGAAGATAGAAACGTAAGATATACTCAAGGCTTAACATTCTATATATCGAAGCTAAAAGACTATAAATAAAACCTTAATAAACGGTCTCCGAGAGCTTCGATTGATTCTTCATAACTTCCAAAACGGCGCAAGAGCTTCAACGAAGCTTTAGGCATGAATACGAGCTTTGGGAAGTGTTGAGATGTCGCTTTGAATGTTCTCATGAAATTGGCGACGATCTCCAAAACTGCGCTCACAAATTGTTAGTTCATGGATTATTTATGTTTGCTCATCATCAAAACCAAATCCGGGGAGTCCAATATTCAACATTCTCCCCCTTTTTGGTGATGACAAACCAACATAAATAATAATAAAAAATAATGATTCAAATGTAAAATACTTACTCCCCCTGCATTGATGACACGTTAATTCCAGAATGAATATATATGAATTGCATCAATCAGATGAGTAAGATAAATAAAGAGAATCGATTTTCGAAATATCGGATTTTGAAAATCCTTATATATATCTTAACTCCCCCTGAATCTAACATATCAAACTAGATTCTTGGAAATTGAGTTAAATTTTCATTTGCGCTATTTATTATCATTATCTCTCCCCCTTTGGCATTATCCCAAAAATGGGGGGCCTACAACGACAACAACTAGGAAATGGAAAATCCAACATCGGGAGTCGTAGACAATGACGATGGACCAAATTGACACCTAGGGAAAAATGTGGAAATCAAATCAAGGTGTGCCAAAATGTCCATTATCAAAAAATAATAATCAAAATCATCAAAAATACCAAATAATTATTCATTTCTTGAATAAAGAAACATACTCTCCAATATTCAATAATCTTGGCTAAATTTGCACATGGAAAACAATTCTATACAATTATAGAATTTAAATCTATTTAACCAAGTTTGAATGCGTCGAGCGACGAATTCACACATTACATGCATTGAACGAATATTAAATGTGCACGACGAATTAAGACAAAGAGAACGACGATGTATATATATAAATGAGAACATCATGAGTACATCCAAAGAGATATCCCAACGAGTACATCAAAATACAAACGACCATGGATATAAACATCAAAAGATACATCATCATCGTCAACATCAAAATACAACAAAATAACCATCAGCAACGTCATCCAAAGTGTATCAAAACAACCAACACCGAAACCCTGAAAGCTCAAAAATACATCAAAACAACTCTCAAACCCCATCCAAACCCACAATACTCTCACTAAAAAATATTTCATCCGAAGTGCAGTGGAGAGTCCTCGAAACTGACAATCACGAGGAAGTGGCTGGATCTGCAGTCTCCGTGGGTCCAGTCGACGGAGTGGACTCAGGCTCTGCAGGGAGTAGAGGTGTCTCAACAGACGGGATCGTCGGGGTAGGTGTGGAAGCAACAGCAACAGGCTCAACATCAGCAGGCACATCAGGAGTGTCAGCATGAGAGGCAGCAGGCTCAGAAGTCTGAACTACTGCAGCAGAGGTCTCTGGAGCACCGGTAGAGGTGCCAACACCAGGAGCAGAAGATGTAGCAGCAGCAGCAGTGGCCTCAGCGCCACGGGCTAAAGAAGTGACAAGCTCGTCAAGCTCCTCATCGTCCATCTCCTCGTCCTCAGACACGGACGGAGGAAGATCAATGCCCATCTGACGAGCCATACGGAAAACTACCTCCTCGGTACGAGCCAAGCGACACTCGTGCCGACGAAGTATCCGTACGACATCATCCAAAGTAGCAGGACAAGAGGGGGCACCAGCAGCAGAGGGAGTCGCTTGAGAAGCAGATGTGGTAGACCTCTGTACGTGACGAAGCGTCGCTAGAGATTTCTTCACGGCCGTCGTGTTCAGAGGAGTACCCAAGGGACGCTCATCGTCAGGAGGGAGAGGGACTCGGAAATGACGAAACACGAGGGTCAACAGGCAAGGGTATGGAATATGCGCAGATTTATTGGTCTTGCGTATACACTCGAAAGAGTCCATCTTATCGAGTATCACGCGAGCCCAATTAATCTCGCACCCCAAGAAAAGAGCGTAGATCAATTTCAAGAACGGCTGGGATGGAAGAGAAGATGATCCATATTTAGGGAGGAGGCAAGACTTCAAGATCAGGTTAAGGACCCACGCATTCGGCTTGAAAGATTTCGATGGAACACCAATGAATGCGGAGGGGATAACCTGGAAGATATCTGCAAGAATTGACTGATCCAAGGAGGAAATATCATCGATCGAAATGTCCGAAGGAAGGAGACCACACGACGAGCAACCAAGAATCTCCCCCAAGATTTCTGCCGTGAGAACTATAGGAGTTCCTAAGACAGTAGTCTCAATGGAGTGGCTGGCATCGTACTGGCCTCGAACACGATTGGCATAGAACAATTTCACTAGGCGAGGATACGGTTTGGGATTGGCCTTAGGATCATAGCGGAGATAATCAAGGAGACCACTATAGGAGAGGAGATCGGCTAAGCCAAGGAAATCAGAAAACTGGACGTAGTGCTCCAATAACATCGGGCAGTGTTCAATACGGTTGTAGGCCGCGAGACACAAAGGGTCATCGCGACACAACGATATGTCAACACCCCCCGCTGGCATTGGGCCCTTTCCCTTTGGCTGGCGAGTCCTAGGATGGAGTGGAGGAGTGGGTTCCCTAGTGATAGGCTCATCCTCATGCACAAATTCAGTGTCGGAATCGGGAGGAGTAGCTGGAGTTTGAAGAATAGGCTTCTTGGTCTTTGATTTTCGGGGTTTAGCTGTGGCCGTCCTCGGCTTCTTAGGAGGAGGCGAAGATGGAGAGGCTTGGGTTGACTTGGCACGACGCTTAGGCTTAGGTGGATTCCTAGGGTCGGAAGGCCCTACGGTCATAGGAGAAGCCCCAGAAGAGGCGATGGGAATCCTCGTCTTTGCCATGGTCGAGGCACGACGAGTACAAGCAAGCGATCACGGAGGATCAACAACCCTAAGCACACAACAAACAAACCCTAACTCACAAGCCCTAAGATGAAAAACAAACCCTTTCCAAGTCAGTTTGTGGAGACATCTTCTTGGTGAGGGTTATTTCATGATTGGCTGGTAATGAACCACATTTACTGTTTTCCATGTTAAAACGTTTCAACACAGTTTCAATGTACCTTGTTTGGGAGAGTCCTAGCATCCATCTAGATCTATCTCTATGGATCTTCACACCCAGTATGTAGGATGCTTCTTCCAAGTCTTTCATGGAGAAATTTGTTGATAGCCATCTTTTAACAGACTTCAACATCTCTATGTCGTTGCCTATTATCAGAATGTCATCCACGTATAGAACGAGGATGACTAAAGAATTGTTATTACTGGTTCTTTTGTAGATGCATGGATCATCCTCGTTTCTGACAAAACCAAACTCTTTGACTGTTTTGTCGAAGCGGATGTTCCAACTTCTTGAAGCTTGCTTAAGCCCATAAATGGATCTATGCAGCTTACACGCTTTTCCTTCGCTCCCACTGACTTTGAAGCCTTTTGGCTGAGTCATGTAAATCTGCTCTTCTAAATCACCATTGAGGAAAGCAGTCTTCACATCCATTTGCCACATTTCGTAGTCATAGTAGGCAACAATAGCGAGTACTATCCGAATAGACTTGTGCATGGCTACTGGTGAAAAGGTTTCGTCGTAATCTATTCCTAGAATTTGACGATATCCTTTTGCAACTAGTCTAGCCTTGTACGTTTCTACTTTTCCATCCGCTCCAATCTTCTTCTTGAAGATCCATTTGCAGCCTATGGGAACATTTCCCTTGGGCACGTTTTCTAAGGTCCATACCTTATTCACATGCATGGAATCTATTTCGGATTTCATTGCATCCAGCCATTTGTCAGAGTCTGTACTCTTTTTGGCTTCCTGGAAGTTAATATGGTCATCATCTATTATGATGCTATCCTCAATACCCCCGTCTACGAGAAAACCGTAGTACCTTTCGGGGACTCGAGGAACTCTATTTGACTTCCTACTGACTGGTTTGGAGATGTCAGGTTCTGACTCTCCCACTGGTTCCGACACTTGTTCCTGTGTAGGCACTTCTTCCGGGCATTCATCTAGATTAATTACCTCGCCAGTGGATTCCTTCACAAGGAATTCCTTTTCCAGAAAAGTGGTATGTCTAGAGACAACAATCTTTTGTTGTTCTGGATGGTAAAAGACATAACCTAATGAATGTCTCGGGTACCCTATGAATTTACACAGTATAGATCTGTCTTCCAGTTTGTCTGGATTTTGTCTTTTGACATATGCAGGACAACCCCATACCTTCAAGTGATTAAGGCTAGGTTTCTTTCCGGTCCATATCTGATATGGTGTCAAATGCACAGATCTAGACGGAACCTTATTAAGAATGTATATAGCAGTTTCCAGGGCATAGCCCCAGAGGGAAGTTGTTAACTCAGCTTCACTTAACATAGACCGCACCATGTCTAACAAGGTCCGGTTTCTCCTTTCTGATACACCGTTATGTTGAGGTGTGTAAGGAGGAGTGACCGGAGAGAGAATCCCATTCTCTTTTAAGTAAGTAAGGAATTCATGGCCTAAGTATTCTCCTCCTCGATCTGATCGAAGAATCTTAATACTTTTCCCAGTCTGGTTTTCGACTTCGACACGGTACTCTTTGAATCGCTCAAAAGTTTCGGACTTATGTTTCATCAAGAACACATGTCCAAACCTTGAGTGATCGTCAGTAAACGTGACGAAATATGAAAATCCACCTTTGGCTAATGTAGACATGGGTTCACATACATCGGAATGCACTAGACCCAGGAGTTCGATAACTCTCTCCCCTTGACTCGCAAACGGAGTTTTGGCCATCTTATCTTTGAGGCAAGACTCGCAAGTGTCAAATGACTCATAATTCGAGAGGCCCAAGAGCCCATCTGTATGTAACTTGCTGAGTCTCTTCTCTCCGATATGGCCTAGTCTACAATGCCAAAGATAGGTTTCATTAAAACTAGATTCCCTACGTTTTCTTGCATTAATGTTTAATACAACCTCATTGCTCAAAGTGTATATTCCATTACTGAGTTGTCCCAAAACCTAGCAACTTTCCATCAAGGGCAGTGTTCATGACATTTCCGCTGATAGTAAAATTATAACCATCTTTAGCCAAAGCAGAGACAGATATAATATTGCATAGGAAATTTGGGATATAATAACATTGCTTCAAAAGCAAGTTAGCTCCACCAGCTAATGTGTGTTTAAGATCTCATACGGCTACAACATCAACTTTTGCTGCGTTTCCGACTTGGAGAATTATTTCATTTCTTTCAAGTTTTCTAATGATTCTCATTCCTTGTAACTGGTTACAGATGTGAGAACTTGCTCCGGTGTCTAACACCCATGCATTAGAGTTAACTGAAAGAACTACACTTCGCATTGTAGAAGTTAAGGCATAAACATGCCCTTGCTTCATTTGTTCCCTTTCTGCTATAGATTTCTTAGACCAGTCACTATTAATATTATAACCAGTTAATAAGTTCTTATCTCGGATATAATTTATCTTACTAGTCATGCTGCAAAGATTAGAACTCCTAATTAGCATGTGTTCAAAATATTTTAAAATATAATTAGAATGGTTTTTATCCAATTATACTCTCCCATTAATATACAGATCGTTTAAGCCAAAACATTATAAATGGGAGCAGGAATCCAACAACCTTGAGTCGCCCGACCTTAAGTGTAGCTCAACAAGTCGTTCGACTCGGTTGTAGGTAGACGAATTCTTAGTCAATCATATCGAATATGACTCCCTATTCTATTTTTCCCCTAGTCATTAGTGATCATGAGTGTGCTCATCCGGATCACGATGGCTAGCCTAGTCGGACCCTTGTTTTCGTGTCTAGCCTGACTTGCCCCGCCGCTCGGTGTATGCACGACACGTCGGTTTGGGTCAGGACTTAGACTACATTCTTGATTAGACTTGCGTCGATGCTCGGAGGGCGAGACAACGGTTTCAGTCAGGTCAAGAAATAAATCAAGAAATTGGTTTCTATAAGATTGACATGGACGGCTTGAGTGTAGCTCAACAACCGTGACATGTTTCTTACAGTTGCCAACTCCTAAAACAAGGAGGGCTACGATTTATCTTGAGCAAGATTTATTATCGTATTGACTTAGGTATAGTCGATGGACTTACATAGTCATGAATCGACACCTTGCGGTCCAGCGGACGCAGCCAGGGAATTGACTAAGCCAGGACCACTTGTTACCCAGACTAGCTAGGTTGGTCCAGCAAACTTAGCCAAGCACATTGACCGACATCATGATCCATTGAAGGTGTTTTCATCAATTCTATGTTTGTCCAAACAACTAAATGGCTTTTAATTAAAACTAGTTAATCGTTATCAACTAGTGGATCCCTAAAATTCAAAATTTTTGGGTTTGTTAGACGATTTTTATTAAGTCCTTATCAACTATAAGGATTTGGAAAAAAAAAATATGCGCTGCTACCCTAATCGTCCAATAGGTATACTTAAACAATTTAAGTCATTAGCAGAGTATCAAAAGTTTATCACATAAAATTTGAGGAAAAAATTTTAATGGCTATCGTAATAGTCCATAAGGCAATTTTAAACAATTTAAAAATTTGCATGGTGTCAAAAATTATCTTATGAAGTTTGAGATTAATATTAATGGCTAACCTAGCAAGTCCTTTCTTGTGTCATCAAAATAAAACAAGAATAGCCATTAATCCTAATTATCACATAATTAAAACATGCACTTTAAAAAAGTAGTAAAAGAACAGAGTAGATCTGGCTCTGATACCACTGTAGGGATTTTCAAGGTCCCTTAGAGCTAATTTTAAAATTATTCGTCCTAAGTCGGACGAACAAAATAAAATAAACAGCGGAAAATAAATTTATTAAATCATTTAATAAATATAGCCCTAAGAAAAAAAATCCCTAAGCGAGGAAATCTACTGACTCGAGTTGGGTCTGACCAACTCGAGAAAGTTCTAACTACTAATTTAAACTAATTGCATATAAAATTGACTCACCCGGAATCTTGCCCTGGAGCAGGCAAGATGTTCCGCACCGTCTTGAGCTCAATCATCTGAGCCGCCTCCCGAACCGCGTTGCGTCGCTCCTCGCCGCGAACTGGATCAGCTCCCGAAGCACACCTTGCCTCCAAGCCCATCACTAGCCGTAGAAAGTTTCACTTGAGTAAACCCGCGTCGTAGACTTCTGAATCAGATTCGGACCTCCCCGTTGCCTTGCTAGGACTCGGTAGGAGGACAGGAAAATTTATAGAGGGAGAGAATAAATTTAAGTCTCGATTAAGTTTGCTCAAAATTCCGGAGCTCCTTAATCGGTGACTTGGTGCAAGAAACAAAGGAGGGAGTGCCCACCTATTTATATAGGAGGCCGGCTCCAATTCTTTCATCATGAGCAATGTGGGACAAAAATTAGGAAGAGGTTTTAGGATTCAATTTAATTGAGTTAGAAAGACTTTCGCAAAGTCTAATCTTTAATCAATTAATCCTCACTCACCATCAAGCTTCAGAGATGATACAGGTTATCATTTCGAAAAGCTAGTGATGGTGAACGCGTAGGAACATACGGCGACGAAAACCGAGTTCGTTTGACCCCTCAAACAATTGCTCAAAGTTGAGCAAAAACCCATGTTTCGTAGCCGTCAAGGGTTTCAATTAAACCCTAATGAAACGACTTAAGTTGCGGGCGGCCCGCTAAGCTTAGCGGGCGCGCCCGCCTTAGGCAAACTGGGCGCGCCCGTTAGGGCGCACCTGTGCGGGCGCTCCAGCGGGCTGTGCCCGCTGGAGCAGCGGGCGGGCCCGCTGGAGCAGCGGGCGGGCCCGCTGGGTCAGCGGGCGGTGCCCGCTGCTCCCAGCGGGCTGAGCCCGTTGATAGCAGCGGGCCGCGCCCGTTTAACCCAAGTGGGTTTATCCCACTTCCCTTTGCCCTTTTCTTTTGTTTCTGAGCTCATACGAGCTCCGATTCCTGCACGGTTTGATCCTCTGGATTCCTTACGAAATCACCTCCATTCCTGAATGCTCCAAATTTACAACCAACTTGTGAATTTCTTATTCTCATTACATCTCATGATTTCCTCTATACAATCTATCTTGTTACTACGACGAGAATGTTGCTCGGTGTGAGACCCTACAGCCTGACCCTTACTACCGGTCGAGACTTGAAGTCTCAAGACGACAGTGACCACTAGCAGTAGGTGTCGTCCCTGTTTTAGGATCATCGATTACGTGATTGGCTCGTTGGCAAGATGCCGACGGGATCACTCTGACTGTGACTGTGATAATTTCCGCAGTTTTAGTCCCTTCGTCATTACTATGTCACTTGAGTAGCCTAGGGTATGGTACACTATCAACCCTATTAGCTAGCAATGGTTAGTATACGTCGGTCTCTGGTAGATACATGTTGTACACGTTACACCATACCTTGGCCAAGGTTTTACCGAGAGCCGTACTAACCCATGACGCTAACTTCCCATTAACGGAAGAGACGAATCCTCTGTTGATCACTACTTAGCTCATATGCTTCGAGTGTCACCCAGCCTAAGATCTTTCAGCAGGCCTAGTCTCTAAGCTAGATATTTAGACCTAAGTGACACAGTTCACACATAGCCTCATACAACGATCTCAAGTCCTAAGGACCAACTTACCTATTATCACTTAGAGTTATTAATGATAGTATTAGTTAATGCTGAACCATTTAATAACTCTTTGTTTGGGTCGTTCAGTGGACTCATTCTCTAGTGAGCACCTGCGCCTTGTCTCCGACTTCACCAAGCCGCATGGTTATGCGACCAACTAGACAAAAACGCAATGGTCTGTCCGATATGTTGATATCCCTGATCTCGACACATATATGACCACGAACGCTTTTAAGATTCAAGCTACTATCGGTCAGACATTTCTCATAATTGTAATCTACATTGCGAAACATGTGTGACCTAACATTGAATCCAAGGAAATAATCCAAGCAATAAATAACTCAGACAATACTTATTACCAGAAAGAATACTTTCATTTATTGAACTAGATGTTTATTAAGATAAATAGCCACGAGGGCATACATTTCTCTACAATATGAAACTCTCTTTTGGAGAGATCAAAACTACGGTATGAAACTCCCTTTTGGGGAGATCAAAACTCAACCTTTTGGGGCGATCATCAACTCAATCACTTCTTTTGGAAGATGAAAAAGACGATTTACGAACAAAGATTACAACTTTAACGACGTTTAACGATTTAGCACAAGGAATACAACCAAATAAACACGCATCATATCCCCTAACTACGCCATATCATGCACAATAACAATTTAGCTACTCATGGTGCAAGAATAAACAAGTTTCATAGCAAAATACATCAATCCAATAGCAAAATACAATAGAAAAGCACCAAATACGAGGTTTAAGTTAAGAAATTTATCACCAAATATCCTTGAAAAGACACCAAAACTATCTGGAAATAATAAAATAGCTTCTGAAATTTTACAGAATTTTGTGGTGGCGAAATACGGCTCCTAGAGCCTCCAATACGCTCAAAATACGCCAAAATCTGCTTAAATACGCCCAAAAACCCTAGGAATACCTTTTATAGGCTCATTGCAGGTTTAATAGGATTAACGGGTTCAAAACCACACCCGCTTCACGTTATAACCCGATCCGCAGCCGCCTCAAATGTGGACCGTCCGATCTGGGCGGGATCTGTCGTGGACGTGCCACGTGTTCATCAATCTTCGTGCGCATCCGCCTCCGAGTTCTCTTCGGGATGCATTTCAGCCGTAGGATCAATGATGTGCGGCTCAGGGGAAGCCACGTGTCCCAAACAATTTCGCCGCTCCGCTTGGTTGCTCCGCGTTCCTGGCCGTTGGATGCCCGATCGACGCTCCGGATCTGGCCACGTTGCCGTGATTTTGATTCGGATGCGGGGTGGATATCGGCTGTTAGATCACGATCGGATGGTGCAAAACGCGCCACGTTGTCGACTTCGTTTGAAAATGTCGAGATCGCTGGGGACCGTGAGATCACGATCGAACGGGTCTGGTTAGGCCACGTCGCCCCGCCTTTCGTTCAGAATTCGAATCCGCAGCGGCTTGTTCTTGGCCGTTGGATCGGTGATCAACGGTCCATGATGCGCTGCGTCACCGATTCTCCGCTGCCGTTGGATCTGAGTGGGAAGCGACGGATGAGCGCCACGTATTGCGCCAAGATTCGTGCAAACTTTAATTTCTTCATTTTATTGGTATTCTGCATTCAAAAATACACAGTAATTAGCACAGATCTCAGAAAAATACAAATAAATAGTCGTTGGAATCGTGAGATCGAGACCAATCTATGAAAAATATAAAAGGTGCAAAAATACTCAGTTAATTGTTGTTTTGTGCTCAAATAGAGTGTTTTCTCTAAAAAATAATTGTGTACAAAATACGTATGAATTAGAGAGCAATGTAGCATCACATGAGCACAAAATATGGCTAAATGGGGGGTTAAATATGTAATATTGAACCCGAATCAGTAATACCAACTTCATCACAAAAATTTGAGAAAGACTCATTCTCAAATTCTCCTCCATGATCACTACGAATAATGACAATGGTGGTTCCAATGAGATTTTGTACTTTCTTAACAAAAATTGTGAAGTTTTCAAAGGCATCATTTTTTATTACACAATGAAAATACCCAAGTAAACATAGAAAAGTCATCAACGATGACAAGTCCATAACGTGCATTTCCTAATGAAGCAACTCTAGTTGGCCCAAATAAATCTAGATGTAATAGCTCTATTGGCCGCTTAGAAGAAATGCTTTTCTTAGGTTTAAAAGACGATTTTGGAAGCTTGCCTCGTTGACACGAGTCACAAAAGCTTTTCTTTTGAAAGACAAGCTTAGGGAAGCCTCTAATAGAATTTAACTTGGAAAGCTTAAATAGTGTTCCAAAGTTCACATGACCAAAACGTCAATGCCATAAGTGTTCTTCACTTGTGTTGGCAATGAGACATTGTTCATGTGATCTGGAAGATCTAGGATATATATATCCTTATGGCGTGTGCCGGAAAACAATACATCATTAGTATTTTTATTCAAAATATGGCACATTCCTTTCGCAAAGCTAACTTTGTAACCTTTGTCACAAAGTTGGCTTATTGAAATAAGATTGTGGTTTAATCTTTTAACAAGGTAAACATTACTTATTAGAGGTTTAGAAGGATTACCCACTTTTCCAACACCTATGATGGTTCCGCTCTCGTTGCCTCCAAAGACGACGCGGTTTCCATTTGCAATGGGCACCACTCCGGAGAGCAATTGAGCGTCACCCGTCATGTGTTTTGAACACCCGCTATCGAGTATCCAATTATTCTTGGAGCCAAATTTGGATTTGTTGCTCCTTTTCTTTCTCTTGAGTACCTAAAGATAGAAAATATCGTATCATGGTACCCAAGGTCATTGGGTCCAAAAGATTAGACCTTTGGAAACCAAGTCCAATTGGACTTGGACTTCCCCACATAATTATCACTATGCACAACATTCATGAAGTAAGAATTCATGTAAATTTGTTTTTCATCCATAGTTGTGTCCTTTGGGCTCCAAATTGTGAAGATTTTGGGAGCCCTCATCCTATTGGGTGCATGCATGTGTTGTTGATTTCTACGTGATGCATGACGTGGATAGGCATAAGGAACATGATGAAATGGTGCATTATGAGAATTATTCATACGATGATGTGGGTGTACATATGCATGTGGAGGAACACGTGCATGAGGGTGTCTCACATGGTGTGCACGTGCCCGTGGACGTGTAGCATAGAAATCATCATATGTGTGAGCATGTGGAGTAGGATGTGTGTTCCTACGTGGCATGGTATTTGTGTACATGTAGGCATGACCCTTCTTTGGAGGTCCACCCAAAGTGTGTTTCTTTCCAAAAGAGGGTGTGAACGAGGTGGAAGCACCATTGGTAGATGAACTACTAATAAAGTGTTTGCTACCACTCGTTGAGTCACCAGAAGTTGGCCTAACTAAAGTAGTGGCCGATTTGGATGAACTTCCCATCGTATACCCCAAACCAATGTGGTGATTGGCCGGAAGTAAGTCACTTAGGATTTTATCCAAATGGTCCTTACCCTTATTGAATTTATTAATTCGGCCTAATGTGCACTCATATTTCTCGGTGAGAGAACGCATAGAAGCATCCAAAGTGGATACTTGCGATGTGAGCACATAAACACGAGATTTGAGATTTTCATTCTCAATACTCAAAGTCGAGTTTTGAGAAGTCAAATCCGCTATCTTGTGTTCCTCCGGATCCTCAATGCTAACATGTTCAAGTTGAGACTTGAGATTTACAATCTCATTTTTCAACTCTTCAACAACGGTGTCGTTGTTGGTGATGATAGTTTTAGGCGAGGTTTGGATGCTAGCTAAATCATCTTTTACTTTAGTATACCTATTTACTAATTTAGTATATTTAGACCATAATTGCTCTTTAGCATTTCTAAGGTCATCCATGGTTACCTCATCACCTTCATTGTCGCTATCATCGGAGGAAGATCCTTGTTCATTTTCCTCTCTAGCCATGAAGCACATGTGTGCTTGCTCCACTTGCTCATCATCCGACTCTCCGCTAGAGGATTCCTCGGAGTCGATGAATGTCCTGACAAACCCCTTTTTGTACCCTTTCTTGTACTTCTTGGACTTGTCGAACTTCTGCGCCTTCCACTTCTCCTTGTGCTTGTTTTGAGGACAATCCGCTTACATGTGTCCGGGCTTATTGCATTTAAAGCACAAAGAAGAGGAGGCGTTAGAAGAATTAAACTTCTATTTGTTTTTGAAGTTACCTTTCCGGAAGAACCGGTTGAACTTCTTTGCCATGAGGGCCATGGACTCCAAGTCCAACTCGTCTTCCGAGTTTTCATCATCGGTCGATGTGGAAGTGATGGAGCGGCCTTGAAAGAAATCGCCTTCTTCTTTGGCTCGTCTTGCTTTAGGTAGGACTTCATCTTGTCCTGCAACTTTATCTTGCTATCCTTGCGTACCTCATATGACATCAAGGTACCCATTAGTTGAACAACGGTATAAGTTTTCATGTTATTACCTTCCTTGATGGCGAAGGTACATTTCTCCCAACAAGAGGGAAGTCCATCGATGATCTTCGAGACCTTCTCCTTTTGGGTGTAGGTTTTACCAAGAGCCTCTAACTCGTTTGTGATGTCGACGAAGCGAGCATAGTACTCCTTCATCTTCTCACCCTGTAGCATATGAAATAATTCGTAATCTTTATTAACTACAACGAGTTTAGAGTCTCTTACCCTACTAGTTCCTTCATGCAAGATGAGGATGGAGTTCCATATTTGATATGCACTCTTACATGTGCATATCTTATTGAAATCCTCGGGCTCCAAAGCGCATTGCAAGGCGTTCATTGCCTTGGCATTGTTTACCTCCGCGGCGACCTCCGCGGTAGTCCACTTCTCGAAATCTTCTTCGACGGGCTCGACATACTCCTTCATCGTGGCCCTCCATAGTGAAGCACTCCGGAGGAAAGTTTCCATCCGGCATTTCCAGTACCCGTAATTGGTACCGTTGAAGAATGGAGGCCTCGTCGAGGAGTGTCCTTCCATCACCGAAGACGCTCCTTCACGGTTCCTGAAGGTGCTGTAATCTGAAGGTGGACGCACGGTTTTGTTGTCGTTGGCAGACATAGCTATAGACTTGGCTCTGATACCAAATGTAATGCCCTGTTAAACTACTGCACAAGTACTAGAGGGGGGTGAATAGTACTTTAAAATAATTAAGAGGATAATTCCTAATTATCTTGCAAACTCTACCAATTAATGCGGAAATGCGGAAATGTAAATATTGACAACAAAGAAACAATCACAAACACACGATATTATTGGGTTCGGATCCACCCAAGTCTCCCCGACTTGTTCCCGGTGATCCTACGTCCCAACCACCCGGATCCCCTCCGGATACTTGAGTTAGAAACCCTAACTCAAGATTTGCACTATGAAATTGTTGGATATGGAAGACATTTGTACACCCTTGTGGGGGATGTACGAGGGAATACGGACCTCGAACGTCGCGTACACGAAGTCGTGTACAAAGGGAATCTGTTCCCTTGCGGAGAGGATCTCTGGATGAGTGGGAAAGTCGCATTATATATGCATAAGTGCATGCGACATATGGCTAATAAAGGGGGAATATCTTAAGCTTATGTTGTACCATGCATATGGTACAACTTAAGCTTATAATGTGCCATGCATCATGGTACACCTTAATTAAGTTGTTCCAAAGGAACAACTTACCCTAAAATAACTACCTTGGGGGCTATAAATAAGACCCAAGGGTAAGCCATTTCTTACACCTTTTGCATGAAATTCATGCATGCATCTTCATCCTAGCGAAGCTCTGCAGAAATCCTTTCTCTTCCTCTATCCAAGTTCTTAATCTAAAATAGAGATTTAGATTGTGGATTACTAGCCTTACTCCGTTCGTGAGAAGACTCGATCCGTCGTGGTGAATCCGAAGGCAAAGTTCCGAGACTACCGTTCCGCATACGCAAGCGTAAGTCTCAACTTTAATTATCGATCCTAACTCTATTTTGGCAGGATCCTACATTGGTATCGGAGCCATATGGGTTCGCCCCGGTCAAACCGCCACCCCGTCGAAACTATGAACGAGTCGTTGTCTTTTTCACGAATGGGTCTCCTACTATTACGGATATAGTAGGAACGCTTCGTGACGGAGAGAACGTAGCGGTTGTTCTTTTCACGTTAGGGTCTCCTATCATTACTGATATGGTAGGAACTCTCCGTGACGGGAAGAACCGACCGTTCACGTAGTATGTTATTTTTCATTTTTGGCACACGGCCATTAGGAAATAACTAATTTCTCGACGAACGGGTGCTTCATCGAGGAAGTTGATGGTAGTTATTTCCATCGGGTAAGAGAAAATTTGGTGCATGTGCACCATGGCCAAATGGGCTATGAAGGCCATGCACCCCCTCTCCCCATGCGGAGGGGGTTGGCTACGGCCAATAACCACCGGCGACCACCCCATCAAGGGGGTGGAGTGCATGCGGCCACCCCATGAAAGGGGGGAGACCGGCCATGGCTAAAGGGCCATGGCCGGGCAAGGCCAATAGGCCATGGCCGGGCCATGGCCGGCCGGCCGGGGCCAGGGAGCCCTGGCCGCGGCCGGGCCAGGGCAGGGGCCCTGGCCCCCGGCCAGGGCCAGGCCGCCCTGGCCGGGGCCAGGGCAGGGGCCCGGGCCCCGGCCAGGGGCCTGGCCGCCCTGGCAGAGGCCAGGGCAGAGCCCTGGCCTCAGGCCAGGGCCTGGCCGGGGCCAGGGCTGGCAGGAGCCCTGGCCCCGGCCTGCGGCCAGGCCGCCCTGGCAGAGGCCAGGGCAGCGCCCTGGCCTCAGGCCAGGGGCCTGGCCGCCCTGGCAGAGGCCAGGGCCTGGCCGAGGCCAGGGCAGGAGCCCTGGCCCCGGCCTGCGGCCAGGCCGCCCTGGCAGAGGCCAGGGCAGCACCCTGGCCTCAGGCCAGGGGCCTGGCCGCCCTGGCAGAGGCCAGGGCAGCGCCCTGGCCTCAGGCCAGGGCCTGGCCGAGGCCAGGGCAGCGGCCCTGGCCCCGGCCAGTGGCCTGGCCGGCCGGCCCTGGCAGAGGCCAGGGCCTGGCCGACCCTGGCCGAGGGGGCCATGGCCCCTGGCCGGCCAGGGCAGAGGCCCTGGCCGGCCCATTGGCCAAGCCCCGGCCAGGGCAGAGGCCCTGGCCGGCCCATTGGCCAAGCCCCGGCCAGGGCAGAGGCCCTGGCCGGGAAGAAACTGCAGTTCGAAAATTGGTCGACCAATTTGGTCGTTTTGGTCGACCAATCTGGCAGAAGGTCTGGGTCGACTGCAAACTTGCCTACTGACCCATACGGGGTGACAAAAGGCATTGGCCAAACTTGAATGTGCCGATTAGCCCATACGGGGCTAACCACAGTGCCGACTAGTTCATACGGAACTAACGTTTTAATGAAGTTTTTCATTGGGCTCTACTCCTTGAAGATTAGCCATAGTGCTCTACTTCATGTGAGATTAGCCATGTCATTGTGCTCTACTCTACGGAGATTAGCCAATGTACTTGTGACGTTGTGCTCTACTCTACGAAGATTAGCCAACGTGCTTTCAAAATTTTTTGGAAAAAGATGTTTTTCAAATAGGTTATGTCCCGTCCTTAAATCGGGATAGCGCAATTTAGAATTCCAAGTCCTACCACGATCCGGCCATGGTTATCTAACCCATGGGTGTGTAGAACAGGTCTCGTGGCTTGGCAATTGTTGCGTTAAAATTCTTTGCGCAAACTCTCACCTATTCTATTTTGAAAGATATGTTTTTCAAAGTAATTTTCCGCTGCTAATACCATACGGGTATTATTTCTGATTTCTTTTTACTTAAGATAAGTACGAGGGATACTTTGAAAGTTACTTCTAGATGGTAGTTGGGAACGTAGTGAACTTCTCGATTCTAGAGTAACATTTCAACGCATCCAAGGAACTTATCAAGTGTTTAAAGAATCGAAACTTCATGCATAGAATTTTGATCGTGTTTTTCATTCTCTTTGCAGTTTTTTGAATCGAATATGTCTACCGCTTCTAAGAACATTGTCGCAGAGCTTAACAAAGGTGAAAAGCTCAACGGCGACAATTATAAACTTTGGTCAATAAAGATCCAATATGTTTTGGAGGAGCAAGATGTGCTCGAAACACTCCAAAACATAATGGTAGAACCTGAGTTGGGCAATACGGCCCAACACAAGAGGGACCGGGAAGCTTATGATACTTGGACTCGAAAGAACAAAATAGCACGCATTACGTTACTGTCCGCGATGGACAATGACATAATTCGTCTATTTCGGGAATTCGATCTAGCCAAAGACATATGGTCTGAGCTAGAAGTAAAGTTTGGTGGAACTTCGGTTACCAAACTCCGCTCCTTGAATATTCAATTTGATTCGTACAAGATGCGGCGAGATCATTCTATGAAGAAGCATCTCCGCCACATGGCGAATCTTATATCTGAATTAAAGGATGCGGGTGTTACGCTGTCTGACGAACAGCAGATCCAAGCAGTCATTCGTTCATTCCCAGATAGCTGGGATAACATGAAAATGCATCTCACTCATAATGAGTGCATTAAAACTTTAAGCGATGTATCGAAACACCTCGAACTCGAGGAAGAGCGGATTCAAGCCGCAAAACCTAGTGCAGAAGTGCACATGGCCGCTAGTTCCTCACATGGAGGAAATAAGCGGAATAATAAACGCTTAAGGTTTGTGAACGAACGAAAGCAAGAACCGGAAACCTCAAAGAAGACTAAGTGGCAAAAGAATGTGCACTCAAAGAAGAAAAACTTGAAGAAGATCAAGTGCTTTAAGTGCAACAAGTACGGTCACTTCGCCCGTACATGTACGGATGGAAGTGACAAGGTAACTTGTAGGGCTAGTTACATATGTGTTTCTAGTTCCATGTTTCTTGCTGAATCTAACTATTTTTGGTTGATTGATTCAGGGGCCACAGACCACGTAGCGAAGGATAAAAGGTTCTTCGCAAAGTATCAAAGGATAACTCAAGGAACAAAGTGGATATACGTCGGCAACAACACTCGTGTTGAAGTCAAGGGCGTCGGAACATGCAAGCTTGTTCTCGACAACGGCCGGACTCTACTATTGCACGACTTCCTCTTTGCTCCAGATATTCGAAGGAATATCGTATCCGTGGTCATGTTAATGTCTTTAAGTTATGAAGGAGGTTCTATATGTTGACCTTGTTTGTAATAGTTCTTTTAGTTGGGTCGGGTAATGTTTGTAATGGATTGATTATTTTAAACACTATGTATTCTTCTTCTATTTATGAAAGTTTCCATTTGACAAATGCTTCTTCTAAATCTGAGATCATTTGTTGGCATGCAAGACTTGGTCACATTGGACCAACTAGAATGGATAGACTTGCCAAAAGTGGCTTGCTATCTAATGTTTCAAAAGTTGAAATGTCAACTTGCAAACATTGTCTTGTAGGAAAACTTGTCGCAAGACGTTTGGAACTGGCACAAGGGCCGAAGTTCCATTACAGCTTATCCATTCGGACATTTGCGGTCCAATGAATGTTAAGACAAGACGCGGGAAGTCCTATTTCATCACCTTCATTGATGATTTCACTCGTTTCGGTCACATCTATTTGATTTCCCACAAACATGAAGCTTTAAACTTGCTTCAAAAACTATATGAGTTTAGTGGAAAATCAACTAGATCGCAAGATAAAGGTCTTGCGAACCGATCGAGGTGGAGAATATCAATCAACGAGTTTTAAGGAACTTTGTGATGAAAAAGGCATAGTTCATCAAATAACTATGCCTTATACTCCACAACAAAACAGTGTTGCGGAAAGGAGAAATAGGACATTGATGGAAATGGTCCGATCAATGATGTCTCAGGCAAATTTGCCTATCACCTTTTGGGGTGATGCATTATTGACGGCAGCGTTCATCTTAAACCGTGTACCCTCGAAGTCGGTAAGTTCTACTCCTTATGAGTTGTGGAACGATAGAACTCCAGACTTAAGCATTCTAAAACCTTGGGGTTGTGCCTTTTATGCACATTTATCCTCTCACAAATATGGCAAACTTGGGCCACGTGGGAGGAAGTGTATCTTCATCCGATACGCTGAAAACTCCAAAGGATATGTTTTCGTCGGTCAAGAGGACAATGGGGGTCTTATAGAATTCGAATCGAGGGATGTTGTCTTCTTGGAAAACGTGTTTTCCAAGACAGGGTGAGATAAGTCAAGACTTATCCTTGTTTGAGATTTGGGATCAGAAAGGATCGGAACGTTCGAGTGGGAGAATTCTTGGTGAAGAAGAAAATACGTTTCAAACTTCACCTATGAATGATACGAACGATACCAATCCTATTCCGAGTGGGAGTGATGTTATTCCAAGTGGGAGTGATCAAACTCAAGCAAGACGTAGTAATCGAACGAGGCTAACACCCTCTCAGATTCGAGGATGAATTTCCTCAAACATTCATTACTACAAGATGATGACGAACCTGCAAATTTCAAACAGGCCGTCACATGCCCTGCTAAAGATAAATGGAAAGCGACGATGGAAGAAGAACTTCAATCCATGAAAACAAACCAAGTCTGGGACTTGGTTGATTTACCTAAGGGACGTAAAGCCATTGGGAACAAGTGGGTTCTCAAAATCAAGCATAAGGCTAATGGCTCCATCAAGAAATATAAAGCTCGCCTTGTTGCGAAAGGTTTCACGCAACAGGAAGGAATAAACTACGAAGAGATTTTTCCTTTCCTGTCGTGCGTTTTACCTCCAATAAGCAAAGGCGAGGGTCTATGTTTGGAAATGTGTCCCAAAGATCCAAAAGAAAGCTATGGAAAAGGTTCCATACTCTAGTGCTGTCAGAAGTCTGATGTACGCCATGATGTGTACCAGACCAGACATTTGCTATGCTGTTGGTATGGTAAGCCGTTACCAATCCAACCCAGAACATGCACACTGGAAAGCGGTGAAGAGGATATTAAGGTACCTCAAAGGGACTGCGGACTATGCATTATGCTATTTGTAGCATTCGGCATGGCGGTCCAAGAAGCTATTTGGCTTAAGAAATTCTTAGACAGTCTGACGAATGCCACTGACTCGAGCACTGTTCCTAAATATAGTGATAGTCAAGCTTCGATTACCTATGTCAAAGATCCTAAAATTTCATTATAAGACCAAACGCATTGATATTCGATTCAAGTTTGCGAAGAACTATGACAAACGGAAGGAAGTAGACATAGGATACATATCCACGCATAAGATGATAGCGGATCCCCTTACTAAGGCGATCCCCAGAGATTTGTTTTTTCAAACACTTATCATCTATGGGAATGCGTAGGTGCTGAGTTGTATCATACAATATTTCCCATGTCTATAGAAGATCAAAGATTAATTTGCATACAAGTTTCTTACAAATGATTTTATGTACATTTGTGTTTAAGTCTCAGCTATTTGTGTGTATGTCGGACAGATTAAGGTTGGCTTTCTCACATAAGCAACCGCCTTATCTTATCAGATGGATAAGATAGAGATGAGACTAGTTTAAAGTCAAAATCATTAGAGTCGTGACTTAAACAAGATAGTCGAATGAAAGATCTGCATCATATGGATGCTTACAAAAGATCTGAGATCTGTATCACAAGGATATTTGAAAAAGATCTCATAGGATTTTTTAATCCTATCTGTCTTATGCAGGATGAGAGTCCGGGAATATTCCATGAGTAGTAAGGGGACTCAAAATATAGACACTGTGGTGTCTGATCTTTCATCCGTACAACATCATTAAGACATACTCTCCCTGGGAAAGGAGTGATGTTGTAATACGTGTTCATACCACGTATGCATTTCGACCACTGAGTTAGTAGCAATAGTGTTTGCTATTATGTGAGACTCAAAGGCCATACGGGTCTTAACTCTTACCCTCAAGGACTCTAATTGGTTCCTTTAGATTTGACGAGATGATCGCTATCTTAGCGTGTTGCTAATGGGCTATGGTAATTCGGCTCGGCGGGGCACGTTAGAAAAGCGAATCAAGTCAAGATCAGAAGGTTCGCAAGAAGAGGAAGATTGATTTCATATTCGCATTTAGACTTTAATGATTCAAAGCTGGCCAGCCAATTGTAATCCAGATGGGATTCAATTGTTGAATATAAAGTATAAGAAATGTGAAGAAATAATCTAGGGTAAAGCATGCGTTGAACTACTCAACTTTGCACCTTCGAGGTCATTGTGTATCTCTAACAAGTGCACAACAACAGGCTCTACGCGCATGACGGTCGCACGGTCTATTTCTCGGTATGATAGATGAAAGAACTAAGGGAAAGACGTTCTCTTACAATCCCCTCAAGTGTGAGTGGGAGATGTTGGATATGGAAGACGTTTGTACACCCTTGTGGGGGATGTACGAGGGAATACGGACCTCGAACGTCGCGTACACGAAGTCGTGTACAAAGGGAATCTGTTCTCTTGCGGAGAGGATCTCTGGATGAGTGGGAAAGTCGCATTATATATGCATAAGTGCATGCGACATATGGCTAATAAAGGGGGAATATCTTAAGCCTATGTTGTACCATGCATATGGTACAACTTAAGCTTATAATGTGCCATGCATCATGGTACACCTTAATTAAGTTGTTCCAAAGGAACAACTTACCCTAAAATAACTACCTTGGGGGCTATAAATAAGACCCAAGGGTAAGCCATTTCTTACACCTTTTGCATGAAATTCATGCATGCATCTTCATCCTAGCGAAGCTCTGCAGAAATCCTTTCTCTTCCTTTATCCAAGTTCTTAATCTAAAATAGAGATTTAGATTGTGGATTAGTAGCCTTACTCCGTTCGTGAGAAGACTCGATCCGTCGTGGCGAATCCGAAGGCAAAGTTCCGAGACTACCGTTCCGCATACGCAAGCGTAAGTCTCAACTTTAATTATCGATCCTAACTCTATTTTGGTAGGATCCTACAGAAATACTTGTAGAAAACCTCTACAAGATCAAATCATACACAAATCGAAATGTGACTCCCAAAACCCGGGATCACAAATAAACTCTCACAACCGAGAGTGAATCACTTACAATAACAATGTAAATTGAAATAGAAATTCTTACTGACAAAATCCTATGCCTTGAGCATAACTTACGATTTAGGGCAAAACGGATTTTGGGGAAGATGAAGAGGCACCAAACCCTAGATCCAAGATGTAGATCAGCAATGGAGAGCTATGAGGTTGTTGGTGACCTAGAATCAAGCACTTGGCTTGGAAGGCTCACAATCAATGAATCTCTCTTTTGAAATAAGAGTGAGGGAGAGATTCTTGAATGGAAATGAATGAGCTTTAAATGAGATTGAATGCTTTCTCTTTGATCTCTAAACTTCTCTTAAAATCAGCCTTGAGTGCAATGAATGCAGCACACCAAGTATTTATAGGTTAGAGGAAAGAGAGAGAGAAAAAACGTTTCAATTAAAGCTCCAACGGCTCTATTCTAAACCAAACTAGTCGGTCAAAGAACAACCACTGACCGACTAGTTCATCAACTAGTCGGTCAGTCAAACAGCATGAACCGACTAAGAGGTGAACAGAGAATAGATCAAGTTTCCGACTAACAGAACTAGTCGGTCCAAGAAGACTTGCCAACCGACTAGTTTCACAACTAGTCGGTCGGTGAGTGAACTTAGACAGACTAAGAGATAAAACAAATAGTCTGAGTACAAATTGAATTAGTCGGTCCAAGAACAAATGTTGACCGACTAGTTCATCAACTAGTCGGTCGCCAAATGTACATAGACCGACTAATGATAAACAGTAACTAGACATGTACAGGGAAAGCTCAACTAGTCGGTCTAAGAAGGATCACTGACCGACTAGTTCACCAACTAGTCGGTCGGTGAGTCAACGTAGACCGACTAACTGTAAACAGTAAAGAGCTTAGAATTGAGAAGGCAAACTAGTCGGTCCAAGAAGCTTTGCCGATCGACTAGATCACCATCTAGTCGGTTGGTTCTTCTTCTTGAACCAACTAACATGCACAAGAAGTCGCGAATCGAAGCGCGATGCTTCGAGAAAGTTCGTATGGACTTCTACTAAGATCCTAGCTCTAAGATAGGAGTGTTATGAAGATTAAAACGTAAGACCTACTCAAGGCTTAACATTCTACGGAACGAAGCTAAAAGACTATAAATAAACTTGACGAACCGTCTTCGAAAGCTTCGATCCGAATCTTCATGACTTCAATAATGGTCCATAAGCTTCAACGAAGCTTTAGGCATACGATCACGCGCTTTGAGAAATCTCGAGACGTCGCTTTAGATGTTCATATGAATTTGGCGACGATCTCCATAACTACGCTCACAAAGAGTTAGTTCACGATATATTTATGTTTGTTCATCATCCAAAACCGAATCCGGGGAGTCCAATATCCAACACATAATATTAAGGTAATAGACGTGATGGAAATTGAATTCCACCCCAAGTGATTTTGATGATGAGCACACCAAATGAAAGCTTGATGTACTAACTACACTACACTCAAGTGCGCAGAATTTGCGAAGCTCTACTCATACTCAAAGAAGCACACTTCAACGCTCAAAGACAAAGACGAACATGACTAAACTCAAGTGATGAAGCTCAAACTCAAACCGAACAAGAAGCACAAAGAGAAGCTCGCTTTCACTTCATCAGGTTGACCAAACTTCCGAAGACATGTTCTGAGTCTAGAGTGAGTGTGTCGTGTCTTTTAGGGTATTTGTTAAAGCCATATCAAATAGACAAAACACACACACACAAACAATTTCGAAAATACTTTTAATTATCTTCAAAATATTTTCGAGAGCCTTTTATAGTCACTTCATAATTTTCGTAGTGAAACTCCACGCACCCTGGAGCTAACTACTTGTCTGACTAGAAGAGCAGCAGGAAAAACTCCTCTGGGAGTCGACTACCAAAAGTAGGGAGTCGACTACTTGTCAGAGATCAAAAACTCCTGGAGTTCTCTGGGAGTCGACTACCTATATGAGGGAGTCGACTACTAGCTGTAAGTTCCAGACGTTTTTGAATTTGAATTTTGAAATCCTTTGAGCAATTTACTCCGTAATTTTTGGGACAAAAGTCAAACGAAATTTGAAATTCAAATCTCAGTTTTTCCCTATAAATTGAGCTAAATTCTTTTATGAAAAACACAACATTGAAAATAAAATCTATTGTGAAAACTCTCTTGAATTCAAAGCTCTCAATTTTCTCTCTAGCCAATTTAATTTTTATTTGATCTTGCAATACTTTCTTATTCTTTTTTGAAGATCATACTCTTACTTTTTTATTGGCTAAATCGTTTTCAAAATCCTTACTATTATTCTCTTTAATTCTATTTGAAAGGATTTTTGAAAAGTTCTAGATCACAAAGAACTTCTCTCGTATCTTTGTGTGATCTAGACTATCATTCTATCAAGCCACTACACAAATTGTCTTAACTTTGATTGGCTATAGAATCGGGTGTGTAAACCAATCTCCATCATTTATTGTGGTGTATTGGATAAATTCTCATTGTGTTGATTGTTGGAACACTAGACAAGTCTAGTTGTTGCCAGTTGGAAAGTCCTCGGTTTGTGAGGCAAGGGTAAATCCTAGACAAGTCTAGGTGTTGTGGTTGGAAATCCTGGTCAAGGTTAGGTCGTTGGAAATCCTAACGAGTGAAGTTAGGTGCTTGTATTTGCCAAGGCAGATAGTGGAAATCTCGTACCGGATTGGTTGGGGACTGGACGTACCCGGGTTGCGGGGAACCAGGATAAAAATCCTTTTGTCTGCGTTTTGTTTTTTTGTGATTTGTTATCTTTCTTGTACAAGCATTCATTACTTATTAATTGTTCATCTTTGTGATTCATTGTTAACTTATTCAAAAGTTTGTATCTTTAATTTCCGATGTGTATAAATCTATTTGTAAAGATCTATTTGTCAAAGTTATATTTATCTGATCTTAATTCAATCTCTTTCATATTCTTGTTAAGATTGTTTTGTTGATTAAGAACCAAGCGTAGATCACTCTACTTGGTTTCTTAGGCAACATTAGAAGGAATTTATTTGTGTTAATATCGTCGAGCGAAAAAGTTTACTATATACACAACACTATTCAACCCCCCCTTCTAGTGTTGTTTGCCATCCACAGGATCCAACAAGACGTACCTGTTGCACTGGTGTGTTGCTGCAAATGAGAGTCAGAACTACGAATTATATATAAAGTAAAAAAATCATGGCATGGGCCAAGAAGGAAATACACAAGGTGCCACCAAAAAGGAATTACACAAGTAAACAACATTTACCAATGCTACAAAATAATGATGGTTATCAATTAAATCGTTGGTTAGCGTTTTGGAACATAGGTAGTGGGTAGGACCCTTTTGGGACTGGACCTCCCTCCCCCAGTTGGGGTGGGACTAGAACTCTCCCAGACATGCTATGGACTGAGCCAAGCGTGCAATGCTGTTAACAAATGAGCCCTTTCCACAATCCTCCTTATATCCGCCACTCCCAGCCTCATGGGCTATGTCGGGAGTGCAAACCACAACCGGTCCATCCCTCATGTCCACATACTACTTTGGTTCCCCCAAACCCCGTGTCACTGATCGGCCCCGGATATACACCCGGAGAACGATTGTAGTTTTACCCGAAAAACTCACCCGGTCGAGTGGAAATGTCACTCGGCCGAGTGACACTGACATGCAAATTCCAGCACTGCAGCAGCGACTTGCAGAAATTCTCCAGATTTCATCCGACCTACGATTTGCGTGTTCTTGGCGGCGTTGAAATCTTCATGAAGTCTACTATCCATAAAAAATATGAGAAAAATAATTTACCCACTGGAATGATAGCAGATTTCAAAAGAATGGGAGGATGTCTGAAAATCTGTGCGCTTCGTGTCCTCGGCATCACTCGGCCGAGTGGCAAATGTCACTCGGCCGAGTGGCTTTTGGAACTCGGCCGAGTCGGAGTTCGTAGTCGACTGACGGATTACAGAGAGTTGGACATTTTGGCTTGCCGTCGTCTGGGTGCCACTCGGGCGGACGGAGTCTCCGCACTCGGCCGAGTGGGCGTGCGATGCTCGGCCGAGTGCATGCTGATACATCTCTGTTGCGTGTTCGATCTGGCCGACCGAGCGGGGTCTCAATGCTCGGCCGAGTGACTCCTTCACTCGGCCGAGTGGCATGCTGAAAATGCCCAATCTCCATCTTTTCGCTTCCTCGTCGCTCCTACGACGTTCTTTCTTCTTCCACTCGTCTTCCATTGCAGAATAACCCTCAAAAGGGCCATGGTTGACACTCCGGAGTGGGTGCAAATCCTTTAAGCTCATTTTTGCTCCCGATCGCTCCATATTTCCTGAAATCCGACAAAAACAAGAAATAGTGAAAAGCATCGCAATATTGTCGAATAATCTTGAAAAACGCAATATGAGCAATCGAAATGGCGTGAAAACATGCGGAAAAAAGGTGTAAAATATGGAGTGATCAAAATCCCCCAAGCTTACCTCTTACTCGTCCTCGAGGAAGACAAGTAGAAGGCGAACCCGAAGGGTAAAAATAAGGAAAAAATGAAAAATAATACGAAGTGGAAGGGGTCGCTAGATTATTCTCTCAGATCTCAAGCCATAAGCTACACATCACGATAACTTGGGAAATACGAATCACATGCTATAAAGATTTCATATCTTACTTAAACATGGCACTTGCAAGCTTTTCAGATCAACAAAATGGATTCTCTAAATTCATACAATCAATTCATATCCACATCATGCATTTCATAGAATTTAATATACAATTGTTGGCGATGTACTTTTCAATCAAGAGTCATAACAGAAGCATATAAGAATCACACCAAACATGCAATGGAGAATAGAATAAATCATGGCATTCACATATTTATATCGATTCATAAGAAATCTCCATAACTAAGGTATTGTGCCAAGTTTTAGCATTATCAAACTTTCCCATTCGTGCACCTCTCCACTCTAATGTCGCACTCACTCATATGGTCAAATGAGTTCACCCCCCCAAGCTTAGCTTGAGGCATTGCATCTAAAGGAATATGATAGTGGAAAATGGGATTTTTGCCTTGGTTTTCCCAAGTATTTTGTGGCTCCAATAATGAGATAGAGAAACAGTTTTTTTTCTTCTTTTTTTTCTTTTTGAACTTTTGTAGGAGCTATATGATTTGTATTCTTTGGATTTTGGCTCCTTTTTGGCTTTTTGGACTTTTTGGAGCTAACCTTTTCTTTTGTGGGGATTTTTGGAAAATAGATGAGATATAAGTAGCTTTAGGAGGTGAACTCAAGTGACATGTAGAGAATAAAAAGATATATGTGGAGAAAGAAATAATGTAACACTCGGTTCACTCTAAGATGTGCACGAACGGTTCAATAAGATAATACATCGACTAAAACTCATATGTAAGCATGGATATTCTCAATCATTTCAATAAATAGTGAAATAAAGCAGTAAAGTTTACAACCATATTAGGCATGCAACAGAAGGTGAATAAGACAATAAAACTGATGCTTTAGATATGCTAATGATGCGTGAATCTTGGTGCATTTCCAACAAAAGCATACTAAACACTAATTAGTACATTCAGCTTCAATTAATATCATGCATTCATATAGAGGAATCATCAAAAGAATATATAAGCAAGCACATGGATAGTAGGACTATGAAATACTCTAAGTAGCATGGCAAGGAATAATAAGCATCGTGATGGCTACTAAAGCAATAAGAGATATCATCATAAGGAACAAATCTAGCAAAAGGAGGAAAAGAAAATAAAGAAATATAAAATAAAAGAGAGGAAAGAAAAGAAAAAAAAAGCACACAACATGATGCATGACCACACATAAAAGGAAAATAAGATGGAAAAATAAAAAAGATGATGCAAAAATTTTGAAATTTTTTTAAAAATCCTAAAATAAAGTAAAAATGCAACTAATGCATCTAAATGGAATGGAAATGCACTTCCCCAAGCTTAAACTTCACATTGTCCTCAATGTGATCATAATGGAAGAATATGAGGAACAACGATAATAATAAGGGGGGTGAATGAAAAACGATGAAATGAATGACATGAAATCCTAATGCAACTACATGCAAATACAATGATGCATGCGAGCGCTTTCCCCCAAGCTTATACCAAACAATCTTATTCAAATGACTCGATCAAAAATATCACGGCTTCACTAAGCGAGATCAAGTCAAACAAATAAGAAAGTAAGGTTTCACTTGAAAGAAATGCTCGGTGGTGGTGAGCAAAAGGGTGTGGCGTATCAAAATATGAAGAGGGGAATTAATATATATAATGGGTTTGGGGTGTAAATGATTATGGTGGCCGTCATATGAGGTGATATTTATTCAAGCAAATCTATACGGTCCTCTCGCTATCGAGAGAATTCGTGTTTATTTAAAGCATAAAAATTTCTACACTACTGGATTGATATCACCTATAGCAAAAGGCGGATCCAGCATCTTTGCCGGTGCAGGCAATTGCTCCAACTGCTCTTTTCGTGGCTCCGCCAGGTGCATGCGTCCACGAATACCAACGAACTCCAGCAATGCATCCTCCAGCATTCCCACAAGGACTCCACCTGTACCCTGCAGAGAATAGGATGCATCAGTTCGCCGCAAAAAATTCACCCTCGTAATAAAAGTATCCCAAAGAGGATCATCTATAGAAATATATGAAATAAATAATGGTAGACGATACTTCCCTGGAAATAATCCAATATCCTCACGTGCTGTGATTGGTGTCTCCATGATGTCCTCTCTAAGCTGCTCATGTAAATCTAGATCATATGTATGGACTTCCTCGATAGGCTCGTCAAACTATGACACGTCCAAGCATACCTCCGGTCCATAATCGTATGTGTGCTGCAAAAGGTATGACGTGTCAAAAATATCTGAATCAAAATAAATATCGAATGGAATGCATGATTCAGAAATGGAGTGGGTAAAAATATCTCCCTGAGTGGGAGCAGTAAGCTCTGTGGGATAGTCCTCTGCGTCAGTGGAAGGATGAGGTGGCTGCGGTAGCTCAAATGGAGGAGGGTAGTGCTCGGGATCCTCATGAATGGCTATGTCCTCGTCCCGATGCACGACCTCCTCGGTGATAAACTCTGGCTCCGTGTGTGATGCCTCCTCAAAAGCATGCTCTGGCTCGACAGTGTGCTCATTTACCTTCTCATCAACTATCAATGTAGGCTCTCTCTGGAATGGTGATACTGGCTGCTCAGGTATGTCAACTTGTGGGGATGTATCATGTGGAGGGGAATGCCCGCAAGCAATCCGAAAATATAGTTTATCCCCCTCAAGACTGACATGGATGTCCTCCTCAATTGTTCCTGCAGCTGAAACACGGTTCATAACAAAATCTACAAATCGTAGATCAAATGCATCATCTGCTGTAATGCTCTCTGAACCGGTGAACCTCACTGACTCCAAGAGGCCCTCCAATAACTTCCAAAATGCTTCCTCCTCAAAATCTGTGGTCCACATAAAACCATCCATAACACCTGATCAACAAAGATAAATACCTGGAGAAAAATATCAGTGGCACAAAAGAATATAGAAATGGTAGTAATAGTGGCGGGGGTGAAAAAAAAAATTTTCGTAGCCTAATCCCCGACAACGGCGCCAAAAACTTGGTCGGTCCCCGGATATACACCCGGAGAACGACTGTAGTCTTAATCAATCTAATTGGGACAAATTGGCACCCAACGGGAAACACCTCCCCGGCAACGGCGCCAAAAACTTGATCGCGCCCGAGCGTACACCCGGAGAACAATTGTAGTTTTACCGCAAGCGCACGGTCAAGTGGCGAGCGGGTATCGAACACGAGGAGGTGGTGTCGGTTCCAATCTATCCTAGGTTGGTTTGACTACGAATATTTTATTGGTGGAGATGGCTATGGTATGATATAATGGAAATGGTGGTGGATGTCGGTGTCGGTGATAAAGAAATCGGTCAAATATCGATTCAAATACAATATAATAAAAGTGTCTAGGGCTAGGAAATTCCCACTACGGATCATCATACATCATCGTAAATAGTGAATCTCAATATTACTAGACTTGCATTGAGGTGAACTAGTCGTAACTGAATATAGAACCAAGCTCACGCTCTCGCGCTATTTCCGGTCTATAGCAACCTAGATTAGAGCCCAATCTCTTGCAAACCCTAACCTAAGCCACTAGCATGAAGATCGACGTCATCGTTCAATCGCTCCTCGAGCCCACTCTCGTGCAAACTCGAGTTACGATCTAGGTTGTGATAATTCGTATTCGTCCAATCTCTTGCAAACGAATATGGGTATAGATTTACAATTAAAAATCCTAGCTTTGGTCCAATCTCTTGCAAACCAAATCTAGAGAAACCCAATTGTAAACCTAAATCGAATATCTAGGTTTTCCCATCGATTAGAATCCAATCACTTGCAAACCCCAATCGATGGAAATCCCTAGCTATCCATAATAAATCAATCACAACCTAACATCCTAGCAATTCTAACAATTTAGAAATTCATTCATCACAAATCTGAAATTAGATCCATATGGTTCATCCCCATGCCCTAGAACAACAAATCTACTCTAGCATAGCAATAAGGATATAAGAATCAATAAAAACCATAGCTTGCATACAAAAAGATATCAAATCAAAGATTCAAAGACTAAGAACAAAGATACTTAGCTTTGATGAAGAATTCCAATCCAAATACAAGCTTTTTGATCCAAGAGGGGGCCTAGGGCATGGCCTAACCTCTAAAATAATCAATAAGAAAACATCTTGGAACCCCCCTCAATGACGGCTACAAACCCTCTTAAATAGCCTCCAAAAACCCTAGCAAAACTGCCTAAAAAGCCCCTGAAATTCGGGCCCAAAACTGAATCTGCGCGTGCCCAGAAATCTGCGCCAGTTACGACTCGGCCGAGTGGAAATCTCACTCGGTCGAGTGGACAGCTCACTCGGTCGAGTGGAAATCTCACTCGATCGAGTGAGCTTTCCTGCAGAAACTCCAGAAAACAGCACTCTGTCAAAACTGTCAAAAACTGTCAAAAACTGTCAAAAACTGGTCACTCGGCCGAGTTAAAAACTCACCCGGTCGAGTGGAAATATCACTCGGCCGAGTGACACTGACATGCAAATTTGATCGCTCCGGGACGTGACGCAAAAGAACGGTTGTAGTTTTACCGCAAGTGCACGGTGTAGCAGCGAGCGGGATATCGAACACAGGGAGGACGAATGACTGTGCTTGCTCCGATCAACCTGGCTATTTAAGAAGAGAAATTTGCCTTTGGCGATCCTGTCACAATCGTCAGACAAATGTGCGAAATATCAAATCAAATAAAGAACGTCTAGGGAATGGGGAATCCCCGCTACACACCGTACTTCATAAATGTGGTTCGTCGGTATCAAAATTGCTAGAATGAGAATTCGGATGAACTAGTTGCAACTGAATGTAGAACCAAGCTCACGCTCTCGCGTTGTTGCCGGTCTATAGCTATCCTAGGGTCGGGTCCAATCTCTTGCAAACCCTACCCTAGGGAAGCTAGCATTAGGATCAACATCATCGTCCAATCACGCACCGAGCCCAATCTCTTGCAAACTCGGTCCACGATCTAGATTAGGATAGTTCCTACCCGTCCAATCTCTTGCAAACGGGTATCGGCATGGAATTGCAACCGGGAATCCTAGTATCGGTCCAATCTCTTGCAAACCGATATTTCGAAAATCCGACTCCAACCCAATTCGGATTTCTAGGGCTTCCTATCAAATTGGGATCCAATCTCTTGCAAATCCCAATTGATATGAATACCTAGCCATCCGTAGTAAATTGATCCCAATCTAATCTCTAATAGCAATTCTAGCTCAATTTCTACCAATTCATCACAAATATGAAAGTGGGCTTGTAGGGTTCATCCCCACGCCCCAAGACGTGGAGACTATTCACAAATCATAGCAAGATCACAAAAATAATCGTTGAGATAAGCAATAGAATTCATCACAACAATGATATAAACAATAAAAATAGAATTTTTAAGGAAAAGAGATGCAAACCAATGTAGTTCTTCAATTAATCCAACAAAAATCCAAGTTTTGCTCCTTCTCCAATCACAAGAATAAAGCAAGAAAAACTAATCTAAAAAGCTGCAAAAAATCTAAGAGAGAGCTCCCAAAACTAGGGTAAAAACAGGGTTTAAATAGCCCCAAAAATCGTCCAAAAATCGTGACCAAAATGCCCCTGCACAGCCTGTTTTCCGCAGTTTTCGCTACAGGCAGCGCATCGCACTCGGCCGAGTGACAAAAGTCGCTCGGCCGAGTGAGAAACCCTGTAATTTTCCAGTAAGTCAGGGCCTTCGGGGGTCTCTACTTCGGGGGCGGCTCGGCCGAGTGAGTTGTCGTCACTCGGCCGATGACTTCATGATACTCGGGCGGACAGGATAATCCACTCGGCCGAGTGGGTCTTCTGAAGTTCAGGCAGCCGAAAAACAGTAACTCGGATGTTTTGGAGGGGCTTCGTCTGGGCGCCACTCGGGCGGACGTGATGTCGTCACTCGGCCGATGTGGTCTTCGGTGCTCGGCCGAGTGCACATAGAAATCGTGTCTGAACTGGTCGGCCGAGCAGTGTCTCGCTGGTCGGCCGAGTGGCTCCTCCACTCGGCCGAGTGGGACACAAAAAATGCCCAATCTGATTGTTTTGGCCTCCTCGTCGCTCCTGCGACGTTCATTCTTATTCCGCTCCTCTCCAACAGCAAAATACCCCTCGGGGAGGTCGTTGGTGACCGTCTAGAGTAAGCGCATCTCGGGATCACTCCAAATCGCGCCAAATCACCTGAAATGCGACAAAAACAACAAATCGTGAAAAGCATCGCAATATCATCGATATATCGTGAAAAACATGATTTGGGCGATCTAAATGGCATGCAAACATGCGGAAAAAAGGTGTAAAATAAGGAGTGATCAAAATCCCCCAAGCTTGCCTCTTACTTGTCCTCGAGGAAGATAAGTAAAAGGCGAACCCGGTGGATTCGGAAACCGAAAACGGCGAAAAACGAAAAAATGGAAAATGAAAAACGGAGAAGAATGGAAAACGAAATGAAAATGAAGAAGAGAGAAAGAAGCGAAGAGGTAGGATGCTAGATCATTTTCTCAGAACGGGGGTTTCATTTACTCATATAGCGTGCACCGAATGAAAAACTCATGTCAAAGGATTTTATTTTGATATCATAGCATAATAGTGCAAATAGAAATAGAAAACCCACGAACAACGATATAATCATGAAAAACGGAATAATTTTAAAATTAACATCGTCTGAATCATTTAAAGCGGTATACAAATCACAGATCACACACTTTTCAATTGAACGCTTTCTATCTGGAGTATAAGAGTATCACACTATAGAATAGAGAGAATAGAAAAGTATGGATTTCATGAAATGAACGCTAGGATTAGATTTCTGGATTTCGTAAAACTAAAAATAATCTCACCGAGTATAGAATATTACTTAGCCTAGGTTGTCGTGCAATGTCAAGTAGTCACTCTCTCACACATCAATGGATCCCCTCCCCCAAGCTTATCTATAAGCGTAGTGGCATAAAAAATATTTACATCCCCATTTTTATATATAGCTCCAAAGGTAATAAGAAGAAAGAAGAAAGAGAGAAAGTGAGATGTGATCTTTTATTGAGGATTTTTCCTTTTTTTTTTCCTTTTTTTCTTTTTTTTTGCAATAAGCAATATATACACAACGATCCCAACTCAGAGAGAGATAATGATGTACAAGAATGTTTTTCTCTCTCTTTTTTTTCTATAGAATAAGAGATTTGGAGCTAGGAATTAGTAGCGGGGGAAAAATGCCATAAAATAGAATCACTAAGGGGAGATTCACCAATGATTTTAAAAGTAGAGAAATGATGTTCAAGATTTGTGGAGAAAGAAATAAATATAACTCTCGGTTCACTCTATAAGACATGCACGACAACTTCAGCAGGGTAATCTAATCTACTCAGTTTCGATCACAAAAAAGCTAACTAATCCAGATTTATCATAGCTAACATCATTCAATCATCCTGAAGTGAAGTGTACAATTCATGCATATAGAAGTGATATAGGAAAAGAAATCAGTACTCCAGATATAAGCATTCAATGCGTGAATCTTGGTGTGTTTTCTGTGATAGCATACATATGAATATTCAGACTCAGCTAATAATAAAATTTCATCCATTTTCATGCGGAAAAAAGTGTGGGTTACTATCTCTAAATGCAAAGCAAGTCATAGCATATGATATCTGAAATAAAACCTAAGACATGACAAATATAGCATGCATATAGAGTAAGCTAAATCCAACGTCATCATCATCACAGAAAAGTCATCTCTAGCATGAGATGAAAAAGAAATAAAGATAAAGGGAAAATAGAAACTATGCAATGCGGCACACAGAGAAAATAAGAAAAACGTGATGCATGGTAAAATAAGAGAAAAATAGTGAAAAATAAGTGCAAAAGCGAAAAAAATGGTGTGAAAAACTAAAAATAAAGGTGGCAAATCGAAAAAAGAACGTGAGAACTCACTCCCCCAAGCTAAATGGCACAGTGTCCTCAATGTGCAAAGTGTGGCACTGATCACTCCTTATTTTACACCTTTTTTCCGTGTATTTGCATGCCATTTAGATCGCCCAAATCATGTTTTTCACGATATATCGACGATATTGCGATGCTTTTCACGATTTGTTGTTTTTGTCGCATTTCAGGTGATTTGGCGCGATTTGGAGTGATCTCGAGATGCGCTTACTCTAGACGGCCACCGACGACCTCCCCGAGGGGTATTTTGCTGTTGGAGAGGAGCGGAAGAAGAATGGACGTCGCAGGAGCGATGAGGAGGCCAAAACAATCAGATTGGGCATTTTTTGTGTCCCACTCGGCCGAGTGGAGGAGCCACTCGGCCGACCAGCGAGACACTGCTCGACCGACCCGTTCAGACACGATTTCCATGTGTACTCGGCCGAGCGACGGAGACCACATCGGCCGAGTGACGATACCACGTCCGCCCGAGTGGCGCCCAGACGAAGCCCCTCCAAAATATCGAAGTTTCTGTTTTTCGGCCACCTGAGCTTCAGAAGACCCACTCGGCCGAGTGGTAAATCCCGTCCGCCCGAGTGCAGTGAAGCCATCGGCCGAGTGACGACAACTCACTCGGCCGAGCCGCCTCCGAACTGAATACCCCTGAAGGCCCCGACTTACTGGAAAAGTACAGGGTTTCTCACTCGGCCGAGCGACATTTGTCACTCGGCCGAGTGCGATGCGCTGCCTGTAGCGAAATTTGCGGAAAACAGGCTGTGCAGGGGCGTTTTGGTCAAGATTTTTGGACGATTTTTGGGGCTATTTAAGCCCTGTTTTTACCCTAGTTTTGAGAGCCATCTCTTAGATTTTTTGCAGCTTTTTAGATTACTTTTTAGCTTTATTATTGTGATTGGAGAAGAGGAAAAACTTGGATTTTTGTTGGATTAAATTGAAGAACTCCATTGGTTTGCATCTCTCTTCCCTAAAAATTGGATTTTTATTGTTTATCTCAATATTTGTGATGAATTCTATTGCTTATTTCATTGATCAAATTTGTGATATTGCTATGATTTGTGAGTAGTCACCACGTCTTGGGGCATGGGGATGAACCCTACGAGCCCTATTTCATAATTGTGATGAATTGGTAGAAATTGAGCTAGGATTGTTATTTGAGATTAGATTGGGATCGATTTACTACGGATGGCTAGGTATTCATATCAATTGGGATTTGCAAGAGATTGGATCCCAATTCGATAGGAAACCTTAGAAATCCGAATTGGGTTGGAGTCGGATTTTCGAAGTATCGGTTTGCAAGAGATTGGACCGATATTAGGATTTCCAGGTGCAATTCCATGCCAATACCCGTTTGCAAGAGATTGGACGGGTAGGAACTATCCTAATCTAGATCGTGGACCGAGTTTGCAAGAGATTGGGCTCGGTGCGCGATTGGACGACGATGTTGATCCTAATGCTAGCTTCCCTAGGCTAGGGTTTGCAAGAGATTGGACCCGAACCTAGGAAAGCTATAGATCGGCAACAGCGCGAGAGCGTGAGCTTGGTTCTACATTCAGTTGCAACTAGTTCATCCGAATTCTCATTCTAGCAATTTTAATACCGACGAACCACTTTTATGAAATACGGTGAGTAGCGGGGATTCCCCATTCCCTAGACGTTCTTTATTTGATTTGATATTTCGCACATTTGTCTGACGATTGTGACAGGATCGCCCAAGGCAATTATCTCTCTTGAATAGCCAGGTTGATTAGGAACAAGCACGGTCATTCGTCCTCCCTGTGTTCGATACCCGCTCGCCGCTATACCGTGCGCTTGCGGTAAAACTACAACCGTCGCTCTGGGACGTGTATCCGGGGTGCGATCAAGTTTTTGGCGCCGTTGCCGGGGAGGGCGTTTTGACAGTGTTTGGCATCGACCACCCGGTTATTTCTTCTTTCTTTCTCTCTTCATCTTCCTCTATATCTTATTCTAACTTTATTCGCAGCCCTATTTGCATATTCTCCCCGTATTTTGCATAAGATCTTAACAGGGAGAATGGAGGATGCACTGCCAACAATGGAACTCAGTCGGGAAGACTATGACTCCTTCACAGACCTCCTTAAGGAGCTTGTCGACGAGGTCCACGCTACCGGAGCATTTGCTATCGATATCAAGGACCCCGACGAGCAACTATTCGCTAGTTTTGTGATGGACCAAATCTCCCCGGAGGGGACTGTCGGAGGCAATGTCAGAGTTGATGTGGTCGACGACAAACTGTATTTCGAAGACAATAGAGCAAGTGTCGAAGAACACTATACTCCCGAAGAATCCTTCGAGCAAACCGACATTCAGGGAGTTACACTCTATGACGCTCACTCCTGCTTTTATGAATCGTCTGATGTGCTTCTTGATTCCAGGTACGAACCGGAGCAGAGTGAAGGTTTTGGCGATGCTAGCACCGAATCGGAGAGCACCTATTTCGATGCCTCGTCCTCACTAAGTAGCGAGTCTGACTCGTCACAAGAAAGCACGCCACCTGAACATGAGCTAAACCCGGATGACAAGGAAGGGGCCGAACTCATGCGAGCCGATGAAGTGGAAGGAGCAGCGCCTCTTCAGGTGGAACTTAAACAATTACCTCTGAATCTAAGGTACGCCTTCTTGGGTAGCAAATTAACTTTCCCGGTGATAGTAAACTCCCACCTCACGCCGGACCAACTTGAAAAACTCCTAGATGTTCTTAGGAGCCACAAAGATGTCCTGGGCTACACTATCTCCGATCTAAAAGGGATAAGCCCTAGGCTTTGCACGCATAGGATCCATTTGGAGGATACCGATGCCACCTCCATTGAGCCTCAAAGGCGGCTAAACCCGAACATGAAAGAGGTGGTTAAAAAAGAAATCCTAAAACTGCTAGAAGCCGGCATTATTTACCCTATCTCAGACAGTAGGTGGGTTAGCCCCGTTCACGTTGTTCCCAAGAAGGGGGGGATGACGGTCATAAAAAATGAAAAAGGTGAGCCCATATCTACACGTACCGTCACGGGATGGCGAATGTGCATCGACTATAGGAAACTCAATAAAGCTACCCGAAAGGATCATTACCCATTGCCCTTCATTGATCAAATGCTTGAACGCCTTGCAAAACATAAATACTTTTGCTACCTAGATGGGTATTCGGGATTCTTCCAAATCCCTTTGCACGAAGATGACCAAGAAAAGACAACTTTCACTTGCCCCTATGGCACCTATGCTTACCGTAGGATGCCGTTTGGTCTTTGTAATGCCCCCGCCACTTTTCAAAGGTGTATGACATCCATATTTTCCGATTACATTGAAAATATTATGGAAGTTTTTATGGATGATTTCTCGGTCTACGGAAGCGAGTTTGACTCTTGCTTAGAAAATCTTACTAAAGTCCTGAAAAGGTGCCAACAAAACAATCTCACTCTCAATTGGGAGAAGTGTCACTTCATGGTCACGGAAGGTATAGTTCTCGGACATCTTGTTTCCTCGAGGGGAATTGAGGTAGATAAGGCGAAAATTGAGGTAATCGAAAAACTTCCTCCTCCTATTAATGTCAAGGGCATTAGAGGCTTTCTTGGTCATGCGGGGTTTTACCGCCGCTTCATCAAGGACTTTGCCTCGATTGCCCGACCACTCACCTCCTTGCTCGCTAAAGATATGCCTTTTGATTTTTCAGGAGAATGCTTGCAAGCCTTCAACACCTTGAAAGAAGCACTAGTTTCCGCACCCATCATACAACCGTCGGATTGGAGCCTTCCTTTTGAGCTAATGTGTGATGCTAGCGACCAAGCCATTGGAGCGGTATTAGGGCAAAGAAAAGATAAGAAGCTTCATGCGATATACTATGCAAGCAAGACATTGGATGACGCGCAGAAAAACTACACAACTACCGAGAAAGAGCTTCTAGCGGTCGTATATTCCATAGAGAAGTTTCGCTCCTACCTCCTCGGTTCCAAGGTGATTGTCCACACCGACCATGCGGCATTGAAGTATATTTTAAACAAGAAGGAGGCCAAACCTCGGTTGATTAGGTGGATACTCTTGTTGCAAGAATTCGACCTAGAGATAAGAGATAAGAAGGGTACGGACAACGTCGTGGCGGATCATTTATCTAGGCTCATTCGCGACAAGGATGATGAGAGCTTACCTATTGACGACACATTTGTTGATGAGAGGCTATATGCGGTAAGGACCGGTGAAGTACCTTGGTACGCGGACTTCGTCAACTACTTGGCTTGCGGAATCGAACCGCATGGGATGTCCACGCAACAAAAGAGGAGATTTATGCATGAGGTCCGTAGCTATTTTTGGGAAGATCCTTACCTTTTCAAGATATGCAAAGATACTGTCATCCGTAGGTGTGTTTCTAAGGAGGAGGCGACATCGATCATTTTGCATTGCCACGGTCTACCGTGCGGAGGACATCATGCCGCCTCTAAAACAACCGCTAAGATCTTGCAGAGCGGGTTCTTCTGGCCGACAATGTTTAAAGACACCCATAACTTTGTAAAGGGGTGCGATAGATGCCAACGGACCGGGAATATCTCCAAGTGCAATGAAATGCCAATGAGGCCCATCCAAGAAATTGAGCTTTTTGATTGTTGGGGAGTAGACTTCATGGGACCATTTCCATCGAGCAATGGCAACAAATACATCCTATTGGCCGTCGACTACGTCTCCAAATGGGTGGAAGCAATTGCCACCCCTACTAATGATGCAAGGGTCGTCTCCAAGTTCTTCAAGCAAAATATCTTCCCGCGCTTCGGAGTGCCTCGTACCTTGATAAGCGACGGGGGAAGCCACTTCATAGAGAACAAGTTTGAAGCCATGCTAAAGAAGTACGGAGTAAACCATAGAGTTGGCATGGCCTATCACCCCCAGACGAGTGGCCAAGTGGAAGTCTCAAATAGAGAGATCAAGCAAATCCTCGAGAAAACCGTGGATCGGTCTAGAAAGGATTGGTCAATGAAGCTAAACGATGCTCTATGGGCATATCGTACGGCCTTTCGCACTCCCATAGGCACCACACCGTTCCGACTAGTTTATGGGAAGGCTTGCCACTTGCCGGTAGAGTTGGAGCACCGCGCATATTGGGCCATCAAGACCTTTAACTACGACTACAAGAGTGCGGCGGTGAGGCGACTCTTGGACATCAACGAGCTTGATGAAATAAGGAGAGACGCCTATGAGAGCTCGAGAATCTACAAGGAAAGGACCAAGATTCTCCACGATGCCCACATAACCGTCACAGACTTCAAAGTAGGAGACAAAGTCTTGCTCTACAATTCCCGGCTCCGACTATTTCCCGGTAAGTTGAGGTCACGTTGGTCCGGACCTTTCACCATCAAGCATATACAACCGGGAGGAGCTTTCGAGTTGGAGAGCAAGGACGGTTCCACGTTCAAAGTAAATGGTCAAAGGCTCAAGCACTATTCCGAAGGAGTCCCCCAAGCTAGCATTTGCTCCGGTCAACGGTTTTGCCGGTGATGCCGATCTCCGTACCGGCGGAGCTTTCTTTGGAGACTTTAGTTTCGAGAGCTTGCAGAGCTCTCGAATCCTTGAGACATCAGCGTCGCCTTCATCATCTTCAGCGGAGAGGTCGGGGGAATCATTTTTCTTCTCATCGTGGCCCAAATCCGGGCCTTCCTCGAAATCTTCGTCAGAAAGATCGCCAATTGAGTGAGGAATCGCCTCTTCAATCACCTCATCGAGGAGGTCCATGTAGTCAAGTTCCTCATGATAAGGCATGTGCTTCATGGCCTTAGGAATGTGGAGCTCCACCTCGATGTTTCCGACGTTTAAAGTTAGGGTACCTTCGCGCACGTCGACGATGACTCCGACGGTGGCTAGGAACGGGCGTCCAAGTATCAATGAAGTGTCTCCCTCCTCCTTAACGTCCATGATCACGAAGTCACATGGCAAGCATATTCCCCCCGGGACTTGTAGCGGTATGTCTTCGGCAATCCCCACCGGCCTTGTTATCCGTCCATCAGCTAATTGAATGCGCATGTCGGTGGGTTTCAACTTTGTCCCGGTGTTTAGCCTTAAGAACATGGAGAGAGGCATGAGGCTCACACTAGCCCTAAGATCAACCAACGCCTTTTGAAGAGGAACGCCGCCCAAAGTGCAAGGAATCCGAAAACTCCCAGGATCTTTAAATTTTGCCGGCTCCTTCTCTCTCTTGGTGAACCAAGAGCCCTCCTCGGCTAGCATGATCTTCTCCTTCCTTTTCCTCCCCGAAATCAAGTCCTTCAAAAATTTAGCATACGTGGGGATCTCGACGATGGCGTCAAGGAAGGGAATGTTAAGGCTAACTCCTCTTAGGTACTCGAGAAATTTTGCTAGCCTTTTCTCCATTTTCGCTCTAGCGAGCCTTTGGGGGAATGGGACCGGTGGCATGAAGCGCCTTTCCTCAATCAATTGATCCGCTCTAGATTTCTCTTTGTCTTGTGGCTCCTTCTCCTTTTCAACTTCAACTATCGGCTCAATTGGCTCCAAGCTTTCCTCCACGGGCTCCTCAATAGGAATCATGGCGGGGGTGGTGTCCTTCCCACCTCTAGTAGTAACGGCGACTACGGCATTGATGTGGCCCGTGTTGCCCCGTGGGTTTTGCTCCGGTTGCGCCGGCAATCTTTGAGTGTTCCGATTGAGCAACGCTAATTGCTCCGATATTTGACCCACAACGGTATTAAGAGAGTCTTGCCCCGCCTTCAAAGTGGCATTCACCTTATTTTGCTCGATCATGAACGCCTCCACTCTAGTTTCGAAGTCGGATCGTTGTGGAGCTTGTGGAGGGTTTTGATTTTGATTCCTCCACCCTTGGTTGTATCCGGGAGGCCTATATGGTGGAACTTGTTGCTTTGGTTGAAAGTTTTGTTGTGGAGGCCCCCTCGGTGGATAGTATTGTTGTTGGGGTGGTGGTGGTCGAGCTTGTTGAGGTGGTTGTTGTGGCGGGTTCAAAGCTCCTTCATTGTTGGCGTAAGAGAATCCGGGATGATTTCTTGTGGCCGGATTGGCCCAATATCCTTGGTTCCCCGCAACATATTGTACTTGCTCCAAGGATCCTTCTACTTGCTCTCCTCCCGAGTACATGGCTTGAGATTGGTCTTGCCAATCACACATTTGGTTTGTCGGCGCGGAGGTGGAAGGGGTCCCTTGGGGCTCCGTGATGAACTTCTCCAATCTCTCCACTACCTTGTGGAGAGAATCAAACTTGCTCGTAAGCTCCGCTACGGCCTTTGCCTCGTAGATGCTAGTTGGCTTTAAGGAGGACGTAGAGTGTCCTCGCTCATCGCCCCATTGTTGGTTATTTGAGGCCATCTCCTCAATTAGGGTCGTAGCTTCCTCGGGAGTCTTTGACAAGATAGCACCATTCGCCGCGGCAGCAATAATTTGTTTGGTCCCCGGTTGGAGACCGTTGTAGAAGCTGTGAACTAGCTCCCAATCTTCTATACTGTGGTGCGGGCATTGATGCGGTAAATCCTTAAAACGCTCCCAAGCTTCATAGAGCGTCTCCTGTGGTCCTTGCTTGAAGGACATGAGAGCGCTCCGGATCTTCACCGTCTTGGATGGCGGATAGAATTTGTCAATAAATGCACCCGCCAACTCGTCCCAAGAGGTGAAAATTCCGTCAGCCTGCGTCCTCAACCAATAGAGTGCCTTGTCCTTTAGCGTGAAGGGGAAGAGACGCAGTCTAATGGCATCGATGGAGACCCCCGGCATCTGAAATGTGGCGCACTTCGACAAGAATAATTGGATGTGGTAGTGGTGGTTCTCATGGGCGTTCCCATGAAATGGGTCTTGTTGCATCAAAACCACCAATCCAGTCTTTAGGTCGAAGTTCTTGTCAGCCGCCAACTCCGGCACGGCAATGGATGAGGTAGTAGAAGAGGTCTTAGGCCGAAGCCTATCTCGAATAGAAATTAGCCTCGCCATCCTTACCGCCAATTCTTCAGGAGTTTCCGGGTTGGTCATACACCTCCCTTCCGGATCTTGTCTTCTTTCCGCTCTAAGTCTCCGCGCGGTACGTTCGATCTCGGGATCAAATAGTAAAGCTTCAGGGTCCGCCGTAGATCTCGTGTACATGCACAGGGGAAACAGAGTTCCAAAGAAATGATTAGTACCGTGGAAGGGTTAGGTAAGAAATAAGAAATAAAAATAATGATAATAATAATAAAAAAAAGAATAGAATAGCTAGGGTAAGAAAGAATCAAACGCAATCGCCTCCCCGGCAACGGCGCCAAAAACTTGATCGCTCCGGGACGTGACGCAAAAGAACGGTTGTAGTTTTACCGCAAGTGCACGGTGTAGCAGCGAGCGGGATATCGAACACAGGGAGGACGAATGACTGTGCTTGCTCCGATCAACCTGGCTATTTAAGAAGAGAAATTTGCCTTTGGCGATCCTGTCACAATCGTCAGACAAATGTGCGAAATATCAAATCAAATAAAGAACGTCTAGGGAATGGGGAATCCCCGCTACACACCGTACTTCATAAATGTGGTTCGTCGGTATCAAAATTGCTAGAATGAGAATTCGGATGAACTAGTTGCAACTGAATGTAGAACCAAGCTCACGCTCTCGCGTTGTTGTCGGTCTATAGCTATCCTAGGGTCGGGTCCAATCTCTTGCAAACCCTACCCTAGGAAAGCTAGCATTAGGATCAACATCATCGTCCAATCACGCACCGAGCCCAATCTCTTGCAAACTCGGTCCACGATCTAGATTAGGATAGTTCCTACCCGTCCAATCTCTTGCAAACGGGTATCGGCATGGAATTGCAACCGGGAATCCTAGTATCGGTCCAATCTCTTGCAAACCGATATTTCGAAAATCCGACTCCAACCCAATTCGGATTTCTAGGGCTTCCTATCAAATTGGGATCCAATCTCTTGCAAATCCCAATTGATATGAATACCTAGCCATCCGTAGTAAATTGATCCCAATCTAATCTCTAATAGCAATTCTAGCTCAATTTCTACCAATTCATCACAAATATGAAAGTGGGCTTGTAGGGTTCATCCCCACGCCCCAAGACGTGGAGACTACTCACAAATCATAGCAAGATCACAAAAATAATCGTTGAGATAAGCAATAGAATTCATCACAACAATGATATAAACAATAAAAATAGAATTTTTAAGGAAAAGAGATGCAAACCAATGTAGTTCTTCAATTAATCCAACAAAAATCCAAGTTTTGCTCCTTCTCCAATCACAAGAATAAAGCAAGAAAAACTAATCTAAAAAGCTGCAAAAAATCTAAGAGAGAGCTCCCAAAACTAGGGTAAAAACAGGGTTTAAATAGCCCCAAAAATCGTCCAAAAATCGTGACCAAAATGCCCCTGCACAGCCTGTTTTCCGCAGTTTTCGCTACAGGCAGCGCATCGCACTCAGCCGAGTGACAAAAGTCGCTCGGCCGAGTGAGAAACCCTGTAATTTTCCAGTAAGTCAGGGCCTTCAGGGGTCTCTACTTCGGGGGCGGCTCGGCCGAGTGAGTTGTTGTCACTCGGCCGATGACTTCATGATACTCGGGCGGACGGGATAATCCACTCGGCCGAGTGGGTCTTCTGAAGTTGAGGCAGCCGAAAAACAGTAACTCGGATGTTTTGGAGGGGCTTCGTCTGGGCTCCACTCGGGCGGACGTGATGTCGTCACTCGGCCGATGTGGTCTTCGGTGCTCGGCCGAGTGCACATAGAAATCGTGTCTGAAATGGTCGGCCGAGCAGTGTCTCGCTGGTCGGCCGAGTGGCTCCTCCACTCGGCCGAGTGGGACACAAAAAATGCCCAATCTGATTGTTTTGGCCTCCTCGTCGCTCCTGCGACGTTCATTCTTCTTCCACTCCTCTCCAACAGCAAAATACCCCTCGGGGAGGTCGTTGGTGACCGTCTAGAGTAAGCGCATCTCGGGATCACTCCAAATCGCGCCAAATCACCTGAAATGCGACAAAAACAACAAATCGTGAAAAGCATCGCAATATCATCGATATATCGTGAAAAACATGATTTGGGCGATCTAAATGGCATGCAAACATGCGGAAAAAAGGTGTAAAATAAGGAGTGATCAAAATTACAGCACTGCAGCAGCGACTTGCAGAAATTCCCCAGATTTCATCCGACCTCCGATTTGCGTGTTCTTGGCGGTGTTGGAATCTTCATGAAGTCTACTATCCATAAAAAATATGAGAAAAATAATTTACCCACTGGAATGATAGCAGATTTCAAAAGAATGTGAGGATGTCTGAAAATCTAGGCGCTTCGTGTCCTCGGCATCACTCGGCCGAGTGGCAAATGTCACTCGGCCGAGGGGCTTTTGGAACTCGGCCGAGTCAGAGCTCGTAGTCGATTGACGGATTACAGAGAGTTGGAAATTTTGGCTTGCCGTCGTCTGGGTGCCACTCGGGCGGACGGAGTCTCCGCACTCGGCCGAGTGGGCGTGCGATGCTCGGCCGAGTGCACGCTGATACATCTCTGTTGCGTGTTCGATCTGGCCGGCCGAGCGGGGTCTCAATGCTCGGCCGAGTGACTCCTTCACTCGGCCGAGTGGCATGCTGAAAATGCCCAATCTCCATCTTTTCGCTTCCTCGTCGCTCCTACGACGTTCTTTCTTCTTCCACTCGTCTTCCATTGCAGAATAACCCTCAAAAGGGCCATGGTTGACACTCCGGAGTGGGTGCAAATCCTTTAAGATCATTTTTGCTCCCGATCGCTCCATATTTCCTGAAATCCGACAAAAACAAGAAATAGTGAAAAGCATCGCAATATTGTCGAATAATCTTGAAAAACGCAATATGAGCAATCGAAATGGCATGAAAACATGTGGAAAAAAGGTGTAAAATATGGAGTGATCAGTCACCATCCTTTAAGAGGACTTAATCATTTTTCATGAAAGTAACATTGCACAAAAAGATATTGTACCAAATGCTCCCTCTTCTATTCAAGTCACAAGAATTCCCAACATGTCATCTTTAGTTAGCCTTTATTGGACATTTCTTTATTTCTTTCTTTCATCACATAATTCAACTTTAACAATGCTTTCTTTCAACACATCACAATTTCATACTAAGCCACATCTAACTAACAACACATGTGTACATAAAGCCTACTTTAAATTTGGGCATGTCTTTCCCATAAACACAACAGCCCTAACAACATCAACATCATTAAGGCCTTCAATAGCATAAAAACATACATTCCATAGTTGAAGCATCACCTAAACATTTCAGTTTGTTGAAAATTCACAAGCATTCAGATTAAAGGCCAGATATCAGGCATTTCTAGCTAGAATTTAGCAAAACTTAAAGCTGAAAAGTTGTAGATATACTAGTTAATGTTTCAGATATCAAATATCAAAAATTTAGGATGAGCATGCTAATTATAGAGGCATGTTTACTAAGTTGCAGCAAATCTATTTCGTTTCAGAAAACAGTACTCAACTTGAACAGCAGATTTCACCCTATTGCAGTCAGAATTTGTGTTTTTTATATTTGGCAAAAGTTGTAGCTCTCGAGGTCTAGATATCCAAAATTTATAAGTTTGAAGAAAATGAATAGGTACAATTTGCATTATAGTCGATTTCGTGCAGTGTATCCAAACTGCCAGAAATTTGATATGTTGCAGAAAAAGCTCTTTTCCTCTTAATTTTTGAAGTGAACATATGTCATATCTTATATGATTTTGGGGTAGGATTTCGAGATATACATGACTATAATTATTTAATATTTTTATTTAATCTAATTTGGGCATGAAACACAGCTAAACAAGAAGATAGATTTGCTGGAATTTCCAGAACAGATTCAACAACACAAATGCAAGTTCAATATGCATGTAAAGGTATACTACTCTGAAGATGTGTATCTTACATCAATGAATGCTTCCTCTCTTCTCCGTCTTCTTCCTTATTTCCTTTGATTTTCCTCTCTTCGTTCTCTTCTTCTCCTTTCCTTGGTTTCTCCCTTGATTTCTCTTTCTCTCTCTTTCAAGTTCTCCTTTCTTTCTTTCTTCCTTTCTTCCTTCCTTTCTTCCCCCTTTTTCTCCTCCTTTTTTAGGTGAGTGTCTGAATTCATCCCTAAGGAAACCAAGTAGAGAGAATTGCAATTGAAAAGAAAATGAAAATTAAAAAAAAAGAAAAAGAAAAGAGTAGAAGAATGTGGAAGCATGAAGAAAAGAGAAGAAGGAAAATATCTCTCTTAAGCCCCTCCTATTTACAAGTTTGCCATTAATACATATGTCATGTTGCTTTACACACTCATACACTTATTACTGTTTGCCCTTTACCATGCACAGACCCCCAGTAGTTTACAAAAATGCTACTAATCACAACCCTTTTCACACTAGCCTCCTTATATAACCTCTTTCCTATTACACATAAAAAATAATACTTAATAAATAATCATAATCATAATAACAATACTAATAATACGACAATATTATTATCACACTACATTACTTACAAAGAAATCCAATACTACTAATAACACGTCATTACCACTATCACTCCATTTGAATAATACTATTATCTATACTACTAATAACACATTATACATATAACTACCCATGTATTCATATGCAATACACTACAAAATACACAAAAATTGTCATGTCCTACGTATATGGCACTAGGGCCATTACACTCAGGCTCATGACCACCCAAACACCAAGGACCACAACACGACTCAAGCTCCACTATGCACAAGCACAACCCCAACTCGGCTCCACCAGCTCACAACACCAAACACCTGCTACCTGAAACTGTCACAGGTGGGACACGTCAACGCGTGACCCAGTAGGAAACTCAACTAGTACAGGGAATAATATACTCAAGTCGTTGTTTACAGACACAAATATGATGCAAACGACTAAGGGATCCACAGTTATATCGGTCAGAAAGTAAAAGTAGACATTACTCATTCATGGCAATTCAACATTTAATTAACTATGTTTCGGAAGCCTGAGTACAACGCTGATACGAGGACTAGGACGCTCGTCCCAATGTGGGACGGTAAGAGCACCAATGACTCCATAGAGTACAAACGACTCTATACCAACTCAATCTGCTCACCTAGTGAAGTAGGGTCTCTCACTCCAACTAATGAGACTAAGGACAACAACTACAGCTCATCACCGTTGTTTGTCAACAACAGTGGCGCCAACAGTGAAACACACAGTCCTGTCCTCATACCCTAACCGTACCCAGCCTTCCCCCGACTCCCGCCTAGGGTGCTCACCCACCACACGACAGACCGAGACACAACTAAGATTAAATCTACACTTTACTGAATAACTATCATACAACATCAAGTGACATAAAGCTAAAAGCAATATTTAAAGTGACATAGATCTAAAAGCAACATTTAAAGTGACTTAGAGCTAAACGCAACATTTAGAATGACATAGAGCTAAAAGCAACATTTAGAATGACATAGAGGCAAAATCAATGAGCATGAAACTTAAAGTGACATAGAGGTAGCATGCAACATTAAATTAACATAAAAGAGGCATTTAACATTGAAGTGTAATATTCTATTATGCAACGTCACAACTTTACCAACTTAGCGACTTTTCCAACATTAACTACTTCGTCAACTTTGCAACTTCATTAACGTAACAACTTCACCAACATTAACAACTTTACCAACATTAACAACTTAAAGCAACTAGCAACCACAAATGGAAAATTCTCTAAGAATGCAACTATGACAATTAACTTCATAAGTGTTGTAAAAATAAACATAACTACAACAAGTGGAATGTAAACTACAACAATGAATTAAATAACAATAAGTGCACAAATGAACTAAATAGCAACAATTGCAACAATGAATTAGACTTTAATGAAAGTGCTTATGACCTAGATTAAAAGATGTGATTTTTAGTAGGGTGAATTTAGGTCTACATCAAAGATATGATTTTTAGTAAGAGAAATTTGGATCTACTAAAAACGTGAGCTTTACTTAAGGATCTAACATAAAAACACAATCTTTATATGTTACACAAAAGTTTAAATACTAACTTTAACCAAGATACATAGTGATTTATCCAACAATGAATTCTTTAGCACAATTACATCAAATCTCCCATACAAAATGACAACGTTAAAGAACTACTCATGCATCCTTATCAAAAATGCAAGCTTTAGAAAGATTTCACATGGCTTGAGCTTAAAGGTGCAAACTTTACTATAATTATACTAATATATACATCAAAATCTCAAACTTTACTAACATCATGATATCGTGAACTAATTAAATGCAAACAATACTATAACAAACCTAAAATAAGATTCACCAAGCTAAGTAGAGAATCCTACCTTAATAGCTCATCTCCCCCCTCCAAAAACTCCTCTAATCAAGGCCTCATTCAAGCTCTTCCTTCCTTTTCTTATCCTTCATTTAATTCTCCTTTTCTTTCCTCTTTTTTTCCTCATGATAAACCCACGGCGGGGGGAGGGGGAGGGACCAAATGGAAAAGAAAATGGAAATGGAAAAAGAAAGAAAGGAAAAGGGAAAGAACGAGTATTAATCCCTTTAGAAAAATATCTACACAAGTTCACTTAAATTACCATAAACCCTTTCCTAAAAAGGAAACATCCTCGTAATTCCAAATTCTCTATATTTACAAACTTGCCATGGACATAAAATGAAATACTTCATTCCAAAGCCTCCCCACTATTTACTAATTTGCCATTTCCATTTAAGGTAAGTCCTCAACATAATATCTTTAAAGTCCACTCATTTACAAGTTTGCCATTTTCCAATAAAAGGAAAGTATCTTCATAATATCTCCATCTCTACACACCCACTCATATACTCTACACACATCACTAGCTAATAACTAATGTACCACTACTATGCACACCCTCCCCTACTATACATACACACTCTTACTATACACAAAACCAATAATTATAAAAGAGAATAATGGCTATCATACGCCATATGAGAGCCTCTCTCATACGCCCTCTCACATAAAGCACCCAAGTACATGCCCACATGGGCTTGTACTTGGTTGTACTTGGGTGCTTTATGTGAGAGGGCGTATGAGAGAGGCTCTCATATGGCGTATGATAGCCATTATTCTCATTATAAAAATGCCATCATCACTAATTGTAATAATAACAATAATAAATAATAATGCACTACCATATACACTACCGTACATGTTATTATATACACCATATATATATACACTCTACACATGTATATCAGCATCCATACTGTAGGGTTTTGATGGACCCTTAGGGCACAAATCCGTGCCTGTCCTAAGTCGGACGGACCACAGAAACAAAAATTGCAGCGGAAAATTATATGTTAATCTAATTAACATGCAGCCCTAAGGAACAAGACCATTAGCCAGGATCTATGCCAACTCGGGGTGGATCTGACTACTCCAAGAGGGATCTAAACTACTACGAATAATTAAGACGAAAGCTTCTAAAAACATACCCAGAACCTTGCCCTGGGGCAGGCAAGGTGTACCGCACCATCTTCCGAGCCGATTCCTGTCCCACGTCGAAACGCTACTCGAACCGCTCCTCGAACCGCTCCTCGTGTCCCGAGGCAACCAATCCTCGTGTCGTCGAGCCAACTACAAGCCGAAGAAAGTTTCACACGAGTGAAAGCCTTCGCCAAGATTTCGGATCCGAATCCGAACCCATTCGTGGCTTCGCTAGAGCCCTTCAGGAGTAAGGCAGAAATTTAGGGAGAATAGGAATTAATTTAAGCTTTGATCCGAGCGTGCTCCAACGTTTTTGGGAGACGCTCAGATCTTGAGCTTGGGACGAGTTTTGAGGAGGGGAGCAGACCCCTATTTATATAGGCAGCTGACCCCTCCCCTTCATTCAAATTTCGATGTGGGACTATTGTTTGGAGTTAATAAATTCAATTTAGTTTGCCTTTCACAAAGGCTAAATTTCCGTGAATTTGAACTCCCTCACCATTGAGCTTCACGATCGATACAACCTATCAAATCGAAGGGCGTTTAACGGTTAACACATAGGAAAAAACGGTGAGTCAATTAGAGTCCGTTTGACCCTCCAATTGATCGCCCAAAGATCAGCCCAAGGCTTGATTTTCGTCCAAAATCAGCCGTCAGAAATCTGCACATCCCTAGGGTTCTGCACCCATTCCAGCGGGGCCCACCGTGCCAGCTGGGCGAGCCCAGACCAAGCTGGGCGCCTGGGCCTGGCGCCCAGGGCGCCCGGCCTAGGCGCTGGCCTGGCAACCAGGGCGCCCGGCCCAGGGTGCCCGGGCATGGGCCTCGGCCCAGGGCGCCCGCCCAGGGCGCCTGGGCAGGCGCCCAGGGTGCCTCGCCCTGGCTGGCCAGGCCCCCAGGCCAGACCCGAGTGGTCTGGCCTGACCCATGCCCAGATTGACCCAGGCCAGACCCGAGTGGTCTGGCCTGGGTCAGTCTGGTCTGACCCATGCCCAGTTTGGGCATGGGTCAGACATCTCTTTGTGCTGTTTTGGGTGTAACTTGGGCATTTGGCGTCTGATTTAGATGCCGTTCGAACCTGTGTTTAGAGCGGGACATTCCCATCTTACAGGTAACCTTTTCCATGCGTTTATTATATTAAATGTGGTCTTAAATAATTTAAGACACATTTAACCCTTTTTGCATCATATGCAAATAAGTCACCTATCTAGGATTAAAATTATCATTTGAATCAAATGCAATTTTCTATCCCTTGCATCAAATGCATATTCTCCTTAATGTTTCTACCTATTACTAGATGAAGATCGCACTCTGTGTGAGACCTTACCCTGACCCTATTACCTGTTGGGCTCAAAGCCATATACGGCAGTGACCACGAGCAGTAGTTTGCCGTCCCTGTTTCAGTATCATAATTATGTGGTTAACTCATCGACATGAGTATTGTCGGGACCACCCTGACTGTGTCCATGATGAATTTCACAGTTTTAGTCTCTTCGTCTAAACTATGTCGTTTAATTCAAGTCTAGGGTACGACCAAACTATCAACCCCAATAAGTCGAATCTAGTTAGTTTCCATCGATCTTTAGTCAAATAATGTTAGACAACTTCCAACATACCCTGGCCAGAGTTTTTACTAAAGACCGAACTAACACTCCCATTGACCGGGAGAGACGAATCCTATCTTGGTCATTACTCTCCTCGCACGCTTCAAATGTCACCCAACCAAAGACCTTTCGACAGGCCTAGCCTCGAAGGTAGGTCAGAGATCTAAGCGACACCGTTCACGTACAGGTTCGCACAATGACCTCAAGTCAAAGACCAACTTTCCTATCATCACTAAGAGTTATCATTGACAGGTTAGTCAATATAACCATATGATAACTCTTGTGGGTCGTTCAGTGAACTCATTCTCTAATGAGCATATGTGTCTTATCTTCGACTACGCCAAGTCAAACGATCATGAGATCATCGTCACCGCTATACAGTGAAGACTAAGATACAATGGTCTATCCGATGCTTCGATATCCTTTTCTCGGAACATCCATGACTACGAACCTTTTTAGACTTATGCTACAGGCTGTCAAACATTTTTCCATAATCGAGATACTCATCTCGAAACATGTTTGACCTTGCACTAAGTCTCAGGACTTTACCTAAGTTATATTCTAATGCTAACTACATTATAATTTAACTTAGATAAATTCTTACCATACAGCTAACTGTAATTATGAACAAGATGTTCGTATAGATACATGGAGACAAATTGCCTCGAGGGCATACATCTCGCAACACAATACTACACAAATACACAATCATATATACCCTACGTTTAAATGGCACTAGAGCCAGTACACTAGGGGCCATTTCTAAGATGACTTTGGGGACCTTCGACCCACGATCCCTTCGGCGATGGGAAGGCTTGGCTCGATCCAAACCGTGTTTCCCTTCCCGGGAACTTCCACGCATCGAGTGGGTCGGAGGCACGCAACGAGCTCCTCATACGTCGGCTCCTTGAATACAACCGGAGCAAACATGCCTAACGAACCTAAAAGAGAACCAAAATCGAAGACGAGAGGTACCTTGAGAAGGAACACGTGATCTCCGGAGAAACAACACTGGAAGCAAGCTGGTGAAAACAATGAAGAGGATGAAACGGAAAGATCTCAACCTTTTACTCGATTTTTCTCTTATATATGAAGAAACCAAATCGGCTAACATCTGATGCACGACACGTGTCAAAGGCCGACCACCAGAAAGGCGGAGATCGCTCCAAAGGCGAAAGCGTTTTGGCGGCACAAATCAAATCATATGTTTCGAAAACTGCGCGTATTTAAGGAGATTACTCATCATTCGGACGTAGTCAGCATGATTCCTGAGGCGCAAATGATTGGAGACATTGTTAGTGCACATGCACGAATCCAATTTGGGTATCCGCATACCCGACCCATTTTGTAACGATCGCCTTACCCTTGCAATGCTAACAACAATACACTAGAGGGGGTGAATAGTGTAATGGCAATAAATTGTGCAATTAAAATTTAACTTGCAAATGTGGAATAATAAATGCAAGAGGAATTAATCAACACAATTAAATCAAACACAAACACAAGATTTTACACAGGTTCCCCAAAACTTGGGTACGTCCGGCCACACCAATATTCACTATATTACCACAAAGAGAAGTGAATACAATCCCACAAAGAGATACCTCACCAAGAGGATTTTGTCCTACATAAGAACCCAACCAACCCTACATAAGGGTCAAACTCCCACACAGAAAATTTCTAACTCCCACTCAGAGAATTAGGGTTAGCCCCACACTAAGACACCAAACTCCCACAAAGCGAGTTATTCCCACTAAAAGAATATCTAATTCCCACAAAGAGAATGTCTAATTCCCACAAAGAGAATTAGGGTTTCAAAGAAACACAAAGTAAAACAAATACTCTTACATATGCCTTGAGATGTACTTACTCATAAATGAATGCAAGGCATGGAAGAGGATCTCCAAGTGATGAGATTTGCTTGAGAGCACTTGGATGATTTCCCTTGAGCTTGACTTCAATGGATGGAGGAGATTTAGAGCTCTAAGTGGGAAATGAGAGAGTTTGAGAGTGGCTTATTTAATCTCAAAAGATTTTCAATAGCATCAAGGAGTTCTAATGAACTCAGCCCTCTCAAATATATAAGAACCCTATTGGAACTCTCAAAAACCAAGAAAACAGCCAAAAACAAAAAGCTGCAACAGCTAGATTTTGGGCTGAAACGACACTGATAGTTGAATGAAGAACAAGTGACAGTCGACTGTCCAATGGCTAAATAAATCCCAACGGCTATAATCTGAGCCTCGACAGTCGACTGATTAAGAAGATACAGTCGATTGAAAACATGACATGCGCCTGTTAAATCTTCAGCAGGAGACTGCTGCAGGGGATGGAATAAAACAGAGAGATGCACTCTTACTCTTAGTATGCATACATGCGACTGATGAACAAAGTACAGTCGACTGTAAAATAGACAGGCAACTGTTTATCCTTCATCAATCGACTGCTGCAGGAGATGGAAATAAACAGAGAGTTTCAACTTTAGCATTTACGACTTTCAGACGACTGTTGACCATTTCACAGGCGGTTGTAAATATACAGGCGGCTGTAAATACTTCATCATTTGACTGATGCAAAAAGCTCAAGTAGAGTCAATAAAAGGTTAACTTGAGCAGTGCACCACAGTAGACTGTAGAAGGCTCGACAGGCGACTGGAATCACACAGTTGACTGTAAAACCTTCAGCAGGCAACTGTAGGAGAGACAGAGACTCCAATTGAGTCTTTGGACAAGATGAACCTATTCGGTTGGATTCTATGATAATCCTAAGGCTCACTACGATGGTTAAAGCATATGCATGAATAAGAAGACCATCTATCAAGGCATTACATTAAACCTAGAATCAAAAAGGAGAAAAGCAATAAATAAAATATTACATGGATTGCATTGCTTTCCGTAGAGCCTATGGCTTCAATCTTGAAAACCTTGATGATCCCCATCATCTCCAAGCTTTGGCACCCCTTGAGTCCAAGATTTGACATTATTCCTCTTGATGTCCATTCTTACATCAAGTGTTTAGTCTCCAAAAATGATATTCTTGAAATGTTAACTATGAGACTAAAACAAAAGAATCATTAGCAACAACATAATGGTTTGATCATTATCAAAATAACATTGGTATGAAACACCAATACTCAACACGTTTGGCATCCGCGACCCAATATCACCCGCACTCTTAATGGGGTACAGCTGAGTCAGACGAATGAGTCATTCGATCGTTAGTCTGCCGTCGACATTCGAGGGAAAGTTAATGGGACCGAGTAAATGGGCAGCAGTTTACCTGAATCTCGGAGAAGATTGTACCCCAATCAATGAGGAACGATTACGCATCATCAAGGGGGATTTACCTATAAATAGACCGACAAACGAATGTAAAAGGGTTCCATCTTCAAGGTACGGGGTCTAATACATAAAGCTCTATCTTCTCAATTTTACCATTCTTATATTTGAGCTTGCGTCGTTTGTCTTGAGACGAACCTCCGTGGGTCGATCTCAGCTGAACCAAGCTCCATCTCTTCCTTAAGTTCCACACTAACTTAAGCATTGGAGGGGATTTAGGTCAGAACCCTGATCCGACCCCCTAACTAGGCCATGCGGTGCAGATCGACGGTCGCTATCCAACATCGAAGGTCGAGGTCAAGCTCTCCAACCTCGAATGACCGATGCAACGGTCGCCCGTAGGTCGGTCAAAGGTCGTATCATCTCCAACTACCATCATTCGATTATGGTTCCTCTAACCAAGGGTCCCACTTCAGTTGCTGACGAGGCTTCAACTCAGCACTTCGAGTCTTCGTCAGCTTGACAACTATCACGATCAATTTTGGCCTTAACAAGGAGGATTTGAATGATGGACAGAATGCAATGACTCGTTATAGCTTGATCACTCTAAAGTTAGCTCAGACCATTGTGGTAATAATGGTATTGCCTTCCATTATCCATTAGACCCACAAAGGCCCAATGAAGGCCGAACTCAACAGCAACCCAGCTAATGCCTTTTCATGTATTAGCAATGTATTTAATATTGTCTATTTTGATGTGCAGGCACTCGAGCAGAGAGGTCCATTCATTTCCTACACACAAGTACAAGTCCATAGCTAAAGGAAACAACTATCAGCACCCCTACAAGTAGGGGTGCAGTGTCCTTTTCTATCCAAATTTGAAATCCATAGATACTTTCTCTCTCTCCTCTTAACCTACTTTTTCCATTTAAAGCAAAATTTTGCACAAAATACAATATGCACCCCTATTCATAGGGGTGCATATAGCAATCCTCTAGCTAAATGATCCATCCCACATACGTACTCTTAAAGGACTTCACCCTTCATCCATACAATTGCATGAGTCCAAGGCCAAACGACCAATCATTCATGTACCCTTTATGTACTTGTTTTAGCAATTGTAATTAAAATTTTTTAAATTCCCAGTAATTCTTTTATTACATATGGGGAGGGAGGGGGGGAAGACAATCTTCCCCATCATTGTACTCTTTATTCACACACACACATCCTTATTACATTTGAGGGATATTTCCCATGGCCATGTCGCTATGAGGCAAAAAAGTGGGCCCAGCCATTGTCCCACTGGGACAAGAGTGTGGGCGAGGTTGTGCCACCTTGACATGGTGGGTCCCATTTGGTGGAGGGTAAGAGTGTGGGTTCAATTTGGGGCATTGTTGTGTGGAGTTAGGTAAAATGCCCCCCTCATTCCCATTATTTGCAAGCTTGCCATTCCTTAATCATAAAACCCAAATGCCCCTCCATATTTCACATATTTATGGATTTGTCATCGGTCTTTTTCCACTTTGACCCCCTGCGTTTTTTACTCTAATATATGCTTTTCCCCCTTTTACCCCCGACGGTACCTGCACATATACACTCACACTTCTCAATATTTTTTGGTTGCGAAAGATACACCCTCCCACTCTTCTCACTCTTTTGTCGGTTGCGCACGTGCACCGTATCATGTGTTTGGGTTTTTTTCTTCGGTTACCGTGCACAATGTGCACATTTTATTTCTTGTGTGTGTGTATGTATATATGTATATATATACACACACATAGGCGAATCTTCATGTGAGAACATTTCGCACCGTGCGAAATGAATTTTATTTTATTTTGAATTTTTTCAAATATTCTTTTTTCCACCCTCATTATATGTTGTTAATGTAGAAACTAAAGATCTAGATTGTTGTATTCAAGCCAAATAATACAGATCTAGATTACGCATGCTGAATCTAAAAATGTTACATTCTCTGTTTAGCGGAAGCGTACCTGAATCCATCGCTAACTGTCTGTAACGACCTGTATTTTTCAACACTTCAATTTACGTGCTTAACGTATTTTTAACATTTTAAAATCTCTTTATAAATGTAGTCAAGAGTTTTATAACAAAACTGATTTCAAAATTTCTTACAAAAATATTTTGAAGTACTAGACTAGTTATGGAGTATTTTGGTAAGATCGGATTTCATCAAATACCTCTGAAAGATCTGATAAAAATTCATTTTCGGATATTGCAGTTTTGGGTCAATGAATTTATTTTCTATTCAAACGTCTTCAGAACATTTCCAAACTTCTGCAGTAGCATCCTATGATCATTTGGGGCTCCCCACATTAATTTCGTAATTTTCTGATATCGTTTTAATAGAGAACCCGCAAACCCGCTTTCTAAACATTTTGGCCAAAAACTAGTATCCCCGTAGTCCAAACCCTGGAACGGTCTTCGTATTCGCGATCCTCGCGACGATATGATCCCGTGGGTATGTTTTCGTAATTTTTCGGACACGTTTACTAGTAGGGGCATTTTCGTAATTTTGTTACACTAATAACGGGGGTTTACCTATTGTTAATTATCATTACCCTTCCTAATTACCTACCTAATCCCATTACCTAACCTAACCCGTAGCTAACCCTCACGTACCCATCTACCTCCCACATCTCTCTCAGCTAACCAATGCAACTACCCATTTTTTAACCCTATAAATATAAACCACCACCCCTTTGCATTTTAACTCCCACCCAACACTGTCTCTCTCTCTCCATTTCATTTTGAACCCAGGCGATCCCCCGCTCTTCCTCTCTCTTTCACTCGCTCTCATCTCCCTCTATTCTTCCGCTCTTCACCGTCTCTCTCTCACTCATCTCCCTCTCTCACTCTCTCAGATCCTCGCTAGAGGCTCGACCCACGCTCCGCCGCCGATCGTCGCCTCACGCCGCCGCTGCCGGCCTCCGCCTTCGCCTCGCCGCCCCGAGCACCCCGAAGCAACCCGCCGCCTCTCCTCCGACCTCGTCGCCGCCCTCGAAGCCTCGCCGCGACGCCGGAGCTGCAACCGCCGTCACCTACAACTCCGCCAGCCCCCCCCCCCCTCTACCCTCCGGCGGCCTCGACTGCTGCCCGCCGCCGTAGCTCGCTTCCGACCCTCGCCGTCGTCCCCTCCGAGTCGAAGCAGCCCACAGCCGCCTCCTCTCCTCCGCCCCCGCCGTCATCTCGCCCCGAACGATCGCCGCCACCGCCGCTGCTCCCCCCGGCCTCCGACGACGCCCCCCGACCCATCTCCGCTGCCTCTCGCTGCATGCGAACGAAACAGCGTCGGTAAGTTAATAAGGGCACACTTGTAAATACGCGGTTAAAACTTATTTTCGTATTTTTAATTAATTAATAAATTGGGTTTATTGGTTTTAAATTGATAAATAATTATATAAGCCCCAGAAAAATGTGAGACTAGCTCCAGAAAATCAGAAATGACATTCTGGACCCAATGGCGCTAGTTTCGTCTCAATCCGACGCTTAGTTTTTCCAGAATTAATTTTTAAGCCTATAAGTTAAATCTGTTATTTTCATTTAAAAATCCGTATCTTCTTATTTTCACGTAAACTAATATGTGATAAAAATATATGTCTTAATACTCTTTGAGACAGTCATTTTGACACCTCATTTGCAACATTCCGATGTAGATTGCATCCGGAATAAATTGTTGAATAAATACGTTACTAATTGAAAAATGGTTTTTAAATTGTTTTTGAGCTTTAAAAAATTCTAAAAATTACAATTAGCTTCAGAAAAATATTCCTTCTTGTAGTAAAATTATTTTCACCATATATAGTCTATATAAAATTTTAGAACCGTTTTCGACACCATTTCAATCAGTTTTAAAAATCAAAACGATCAAGTTTAATAAATGGAAAATCGGGTGCGCTTTAACCAATTGTTTCTTGTGATTGCAGGTACCAATCCTCGTGCACCAGCTCTTCTAGCTCCAAACTCGTCTTGCCACGACGAGCTCGAAATTAGTAAGTCACGGTATATTCTAAATTTAGAAACCTAGTTTACTGTGCTGGGATGAACTAGTTGACACCACTATGGCCTCCAACGGCTATTTAACTTGAACCGAACAAGAGACTTAAACTAAATGAAAGTAATCTACCAAATATTACTTTGCCAACTTTCAACTTTGGTGGTTGTAGCACACAACTACCAACTTGAGTAAATTGTGTGCTAGCCACACTACCACGTGCTCAAAGCACGGAAGTCACAGCTTTTGGTGTTGGACTTGTCTTTATCCTACTTGCTGATTTTCAATGAGGAAGTCAACCAGTTGGCTTGGTTTGACAAGTAACTTGTGGAACATCGTGTGGAATATCATGTGCGGAATATCTGGTGGAACATCTCGTGGAACATCTTGTGGAACATCTCGAATAGATACACATCACTGGGGTTTGGGGTAACTCATTGTAGAGAGAGTGTGGGAGCTATGACCGGGGGTTCATCTACTTGCATGCCTGTGTCGGCAAAACTAACTACAAGGTCTGCCTGCGTCGGCAAAACTAGCTACAAGGTCTGCATGCGTCGGCAAAATTACAAGGTCTGCCTGCGTCGGTAAAACGGTCCCCGGCAATAGATGAACTTTATGGTTGCATATCATACTCTCCTACATGAGTCACGTAGTTACTTTTGCACAGTCACCTTTACTTTCCGCATTACAGTCACCTTTACTTTACAGTACATGCACTTTACTTCTTTACCAGTTTAGTCATCGTACTTTACTTGTTGTACTTTCAGCTACATCAGTAGCCTGTTACACATACGCTTTACTTTCTACACTTGTACAGACACTGCACCGTACTTTACTTTCACTTTGGTCTGCTTTGTCATACTTGTACCGTGCCTCTCTTTCTTTATTTAGAATTGTTGTGACTTACCTACGGTTCCATCTCCGTGGCACCGCAGACGACGTACATATGGAGGCAGATGCTCTTGAGTTAATAGCGCCAGACTTCGACCATGAGACCGCAGCTTTCAGAGCTATTTTCAGTTGTGTATTTTTCTTCTTTCATGTATATCTGTTGGGACATCTTGGATTGTAATAATTGGACACTATTTGGGTATTTTTGTACATCTCTGCATCGTTGCTATTTTGATTTCAATGGTTAACTGCAGAACCTGCGCAAATATCAAATAAGTAACTGGTCCCCGAAAGCGGGTCGTTACACTGTCTGAAAGAGATCCTGACGATAACAAAGCGGATGATCTTCCAGAACAACACGAATCCACCGTTGGAGAAATCCTTTGGCTTTCTCCCGGTTTCTCTCCTAGCGACGGGGCGTAGAAATGACGGCTAACTTGTTCGTGTGCTCCGGGGATGATGGCCGCATATATATAGGGACTAGCCTCCTCAGCCTCAGGGTTTCCAATTCGGCCCATCAACGAATTGAAGCCCAATAGTCACCACACATAAAGGCCCACAACATACCTGACTCATTTAAGCCCACTTAACTTAATAAATGAAATCACTTATACATTGGGCTTTAATATGACAGTGTAGCACCATATAATTATTTATCGCATATAAGCCCAATGTTGGATTAAGATCCAACTTAGTTGGATAAGTTCCAACAGTTATACCCCCCTCAAAAAATAATCGTTGAAAAATAATGTCATTTGGCCTTCGATCAAGTCATTTCAACAAATTCGCACGTTTTGAGACCATTAAATTTGTAACGGGTGGATGTGTGCTCTAAATCCCAACAAGTTCACCCATTATTTTTCATGGGGTATATAATTGTATGGAGCAAACAGCAAAAAAATTTTTGAAAAAAAATTCAAAACAATAAAAAAAAAGTAGGAAGTAGGAAGTAAGCACAGGGACATAGTGGGATTGGATTATGAAACAAGAAAATGCCACTCCATGTTGATGATATAACTTCTCCCATCAAAGGATACAATATTTCCTCCCCACACATTTAACAAGAACTAGGAAGTAAGCACATCCATGTCTCATTTAATTTCCCCTCTGGGCGACGTGGGCGTGAACCAAATCATGGGTCCGGCTTCTATGGGCCACGATCCTTGGATTAATTTACGATAAATTTTCAGCTGGGCCAAATTTCTGGCCTACACGAGGTTTAAATTGGGCCTTTGTTATCTGACTAATTTGTTTCTAAAAACTATTGCGGCTTGTATTTCATTATTAGGACAAGTAGACCTAAATTGCTGCGCCGTACCATGACACAAATGAACAAATTGAAACTCAAAGGATTTTTCTGATTCTGGAAAAATGAGGGACAAATGGATTGATCAAGAAAGATATCTTGTTCTAATTAGATTAGAAGATCGTGATTTGATCATCATCTTGAGGATACTGTAGAAATTCAATGTGAGCAGTGTATTCTAGAACCCAGATCACAAAAAAGATAAAAAAAATTAGGGAAATATATCACAAAAATGATACCTTGAACACTCCCCATCGTCGTAGCCTTTATCCCAAAAGTTAGGTTCGGTTTCATTGATTCAACAGAAAGAATGTCGGATCGTGATGTTGGATATTCGTTTTTCATGCATTACGATACAAAGCCGTCTCTTCCAAACTTTGGTATGACATTGTCCACTTTGCCTCAAGTCTCACATGTTTTTGTTCTTGGGCTCTCTCCCCAAGAGGCCTCGTGCAAACGGAGATTCAATTCCCATATTTATGCCATTCGTATCCACTTGTTTAGCGGATGTGGGACTGTGCTTGATATCTCACAATATTCTGTTAAATGAAACCAATTCTTTTATGTTAAATTAAAAAAAAAAATGGCCGAGCCAAAGACAACTCACATCAATGTCTCAACGGATGCGTATGCCTGCACAAGCGCATGTTTCCGACAAACATGTTAAGTTCATGTAGCTTCTCTCTTTAGGCTAAACATCGATATGTCCTGCTCCATTAGGAGATCATGTGCCCATGAATTCAGTACATTTTTATGCTGCAAGAGTCAAATCTCACATGTACGGAGCGAATGCCTGGGACCAGCAAAGCTGCAGGTCTTTGTATCTGATCTTGCACTCAAACTAACTTTGGATTGATGCCATCAAATGCATTGAATCTTAGGAGCAGGGCAAGTGCATTGTTATTTATTCATTTACTTAATTTTATAATATTATAAAACGGTGGGAATCAATGCACAGGGGGACATGGCCATATGCGATCCACATGCATGGGCCAAGCATCCCCATCATATGGGGGGTGGCTGGTTCTCCATTTTGAAAGAGGTTGCAAGTGAATCGAGGGAGTTGACTCATGTGTTGAGTTCAAGTTCCAGCTGAAGATGATATCAAATGGAGAGGCTAACGAGTTGAATGATTTCGGTCATCAAGACTTGTATGCATGGCCCATCTTAAGTTAAATTACGAAAATAACCATTCAGATCCCGGATGCACATGGAACCATGTAGAGGTTTAATTAATTAGGAGTTAACACATCATTATCATTATCATTATCATTATCTTAATGCAAATGATATACATTTCAAAGTCCAAAGGCGACACAGCTGATCACCGGTCACCATCCAATCCGATTTGTTGCTCTAAATACATGCAAACCCGTCCTAATCCAATCATGGCTTTAAAATATCCCCGATTACACAATAATTAGGATGGATTTTTTGGACGACCAAACAGACGGTTGATCTATATTATTAAAAGTGTTAGAGAACATGCATAATAGCGACACAGTCACAGTGTTTTAGCTCATGTTCTCTAATTCGTGACCAAATTGTTCCCTAAACCCTAGAATTTTGTGAGCCCTGATTTGGGCTGTCGGCGGGATGATTGAAGGAACCACGTGAGAGGCTTAATTTCCAACTCCCTTCTTCTAACCTTTGGTACCAGGAATCATGCTTCATGCACGTTATGCACCCTTTCCTTTTATAAAGTATTACTAGAAATAAATTACACGTGCACATGGTGCACGGTGCAACAAAAAAACACTGCGGAGAGGATGCGGTGCACGTGCGCAGCCGAAAAGGAGTGAGAAATGTGGGCGGATGTGCCGGTATGGTCATATGGCAAAAAGTGTGAAGTCCGGGGGTCAAAACACAAAAAACCTAGGGACAGCAAAGACGTAAATAAATGGGGTTTTTTTTGGGTTTTTTAGATGAGTGACAAACATGTAATTAAGTGGGGTTGGGGTTTTTTTAGGGGATGACAAACATGTAATTAAGTGGGGTAGGATGTGAGATTTGAGCGAGGTGGATGAGGGTGATGAGACATTTGTAGTAGTCAAATTTCCCCCCTCCACCCAAATGCATCATTTGTATAATAGATTGAAAGAAACCAATAAGGCTGATTTACATCAATATCGGTAAATTATAATGTTCAGTAATTAAATTAGTTTGGGAGCATGGAACTCATTTAATTAATTATTTATTTACTAACCGACGTAAACAAAATAATCTAAACAAAATAATTATGTTGATACGGAAACAAGCACATATGCCAATTGGTTTCACGTTGAATTCAATTTAACCAAAAGAGAAGTCAAAACTCAGAGCAAATTTATGACTTTGGGACCCGCAGTGGTCAGCTGGCCCCCACAGGAAAGATCACACCGACTTTGTTTCCGATTTGTTTGTCTCTTTGTTTGTTTTGGACTATTAACGATGGGACGGGTAGCCCAAAAGTCCGGCCGCCGTCTGATCATTGTGCCGGCCTATCGTACGGCCACGAATAGTGAAACGCCGGCTTAACAGCTGAATGCAGGGCTCAATATTTGCCGCCTGTGGGCCAAGTCCACCGGTTGCATTTTGGGGTGTTATTTTGAGGGATTTTTGCAAAAACCCCTCTGTCCAAAATGCCCCCCTCTTCCAACGCATTCCAACGAAAAGGCCTCCTAAAATGCGGGATTTTGAGGATTTTGGGTTTAAAATGCGGGATTATTGAAACAATGATTTTTTTCCTTCAAAAGTTTGTATTTTTTTTTGGAAAATTCGGCCAAAATCACCACCCCTACATTTTGGGAAAAACCCACCGCTGGATATGAAGCGCATTTTGGGAGGGGATTTTGGCCAAAATCTCCCCACCCCACATTTTGGCAAAAGCCCCCGATGGACTTGCCCTTAGGCTTATAAAATCCCAAATAGTAAAAGAAAATATAGGAATCTTGGGGTGTGGGGTATGCAGTAATTTTTACTAAAAATGACAAACTGGTCACATCAGTTTGGTCCATCTATTCTCTTTGATGTGATTGATTTGACTTTTTTTTGACAAAAGCCCGTTTGATACGACTATTTTTGGAGAAGCCCAACGGCTAGAAGCCCAAGTTCCAACTGTGGACGAGAAGCCTGCTAGCAAGGTTGGGCCCCGCCAGACGAGGCCCACGAAGAAAACGCGGCCAGATCGATTAGGCGCCCGAGAAATCTCAAACCCGAACCGTCCACAGTTCGACACGCTCGTAACCGGCCCACGATCCCCGGGAGAAACCACTCCCCTGGAGTGTAAGGCACATTAAGGGGCCCCGCAATCGGCTCCCCCATGACGCTGGCAGGCGCCATCATGGGGACGGATCTCGAGGGCGTGAGTGGGGGCGGACGGCGTGACGGCGTGGACATGGGGCAATCGTGGCGAAGACCCTATAAAAGGACCCGAGGTACAAGTAGTACAACGGAGCAAAGGATCGAACCCCGGGTATATTGATCTGAGGTATTCCATCAACGACCTTGGTTTTCCTCCATTACTTCTCCCTCCCACTGCTCGTGCCGCGGGTCAGTGTATCGATCTCATCTCGAGTCGAACTTTACCCGCGGAGCACATTTCAGACCCTGATCTGACTTAGGCATCAGAGGGGATACGGCCGGAACCAAGGTCCGGCCACCCTGAAGAGTTTCTCGTCTATTTAGAAAGGAGCCGACCGAGGCGCCGAGACTACCCCTCAGCGCCCGACGACTACCCTCGCGGCTAGCGGGTGTGGCAACCAGAGACCGAGCTCCAAGCGAAGCGCCGAGGCTACCCCTCGTCGCCCGTCCAACCGAGGCCGAGCCCATCGAACAGAGCCGAGGCCTCCACTCAGCTCCGATTCAGCCAAGGATCGACGCTCGACCTCGACTCCATCTCAGACTCACGCTGAGTGCACGTGTGCTAGGCGTGACAAAGGGATCCCAACCAATCCCTTGACCACGTTGACCGATCAGTCGTCGGTCAACGATTCAGTGGTGAGAAAACACCCGTAAACACCGTTCATACACCGCCCCTGTGCAGTGTATGAAGCAAGTCTCAAAATATATGATGAGTTCTATCCATATATATGAATACTAGTCATAACTCGTGCCTCTGTAGGACACTGTTCATTTAAGATATCACACCTCAAAATCTTAGTTCACTCAAAAATTTAGCTCATCCTAGTAAATTTAGTTCATTCCAAAATCTTAGTTCATCCCAAAATTTGGTACATTTTAAATTTAGTTCCGCTAAAAAATTATAAGGTTTTCACCGCTAAATTTTTCCCTTTCCAAAAATTTTAGTTCCCTCCAAAATTTATTTTTCTCGGAGAATTTAATTCCACCCAAAATTTGAATGCAAAGGTAAATATTTCCCGCATTTAGATTTTCACACAACACAAAAATCAACCTCATTTAAATTTTCACTCTAAGTTTTAATTTTCACCCCTAATACGTTCTTCCAAATTTAAATTTCAAATCATTTTTCCTATTATCATTGTCCTAGGCATCCTAGTAACTAATGCTTGTCCTAGTCATACTTTAATGTCCACGTATGATAAAGTTCAAAAAAGTCTTCAATTGTATAATAGATATGTACTAGAAATTATCTGTGCACCAGGTGCATGAGGGCAAAAAAAAAGCATGCGCTAAAGTGAAAAAAATATGGGTGTGGGTGGTCTCGTCTATGGGTTAAAAAGTGAAAAGCAGTGGCCAAGAGCAAAACCCCCGAGGGACAAAGTGCAAACAGGGAGGTGGCAACCATGTAAATAGTAGGCAGATTAATGTGTTTCTTTGGTTTCATAAAAAAGTGATGACAACCATACAATTAAGGGAGAAGGGGTGCAATTGTTTGGACAACACAAAGAAAACCCCACCCAAAAGTGGACACACTCACTCACATCTATGCGGGTGGGATGAGGTGGCACATCCCTCTACACGTCACATAGGACAAATCCTACCAACTGGGATTGTCCTAGTAGGAGGCAGGGTTGTAAATCTCTCTTTTGTGGAATAGATACATTTATGATGAGTTAATGGGTAAAGACCTAACAAGTAAACAATTGATTTCTGTTGTTTTCTCTCGCTTCTCCGCTTGACTCACAAATAACCACCATGGGTCATCCTAACCTAAAAGCTTACGTGTTTCTCAGATTTGAATCATTACACGATAAATCGGGATCATCTATATACAATTAATGGACATTGCCTACGGGCTTGTCCAGTGTGGCATTGCCCCATCACTCACTGCACAAACAATCACCCCACACTCTCACATATTTACACGTTTGCCATCTCCCTCATCCCACTTTGCAAAACAAAAAAAAACACCAAACTCACTTAATTGCATTATTGCCCTATTTGATTTTTCCCATACAATCCCTAAGGTTTTTGGGTTCAGCCTTTACCCCAAACGATACCCGGCACACACACCCACACTTCTCAATCCTTTTCGTTTGCGCGTGTGCACCGCATCCCGTTCGTATGTTTTTTTTGCTCCGTGCACTGTGTACACGGGTTATTTCTAGCCAATATTACAAATGAGGTATGTAGCCGGTCTCATCTTTGTTATAGTAGGACAAACATTTGTCCCACGTTGCGGGTAGAGAGGTGTGACACCTCATCCCCTCACATGGGGGCGCGACCTCATCCCCTCATATATGAAAAGCGCATCAGCCCCCTTTTCACACGTCTACCATTGCCCTATCATATCCCAAAAATCACCCGCCAAATAACACGTACTCTTCCCCCTAATTATGGGGTTGCCATTGAGCGTTGCCCAGTTATCGCCCAGGTTTTTGTGCACTTTTAGCACTGTATTTTTTCCCTTTTAGCCCCTAACGACACACACACACACCATTCTTCTCACTCTTTTGTCGGTTACGTGCGTATGTTTTTCGTCCCATTACCCCTGAAGATACAAACACAAACACAAACACTATTCTCACTCTTTGTTATAAATTTTCCTTATATTTTACAAATATGGGCGCATCTGTAAAAGAATGCATTAAGAAACATTAGTTTCTTTTGTACATTATTTAAAGCTAATTTTTACAAAACTATCTTTGGGTTTTGTTAGGTTTTATTCATGCTTCTCATTATCTGTTTGATGAATACGTTGTCATATATGGCACTCGATTGTTGCTCTTTATTTCTTGAAGCTATTAGATGGTATATCTGGAAGTTGTTGGGTCTATTGTTGAACGTTTTGTTGAACAGTTTGTTACACCACGATGTTCAACATGCTGTGTCTGTAGGCGGCTTTGGGTATTCAAAGGTATTCGTGGATCCGAGCCTGGAGTCCTCGCGATCCTATGTTTCTATCTTTAACAATTCATGTATTTATGTTGATTGATATTGTTAAAGATTTGATTGTCTACATATATATATATATATATATATATATATCGGTTATCTTTGTTGAAAGACGGTTGGGGAGTTATTAGCGGGCAATATCCATGCAACGACTTGATTGCCCCGGTTGCGGATTATGAGGGATCTCTTTCTGGTTGAAGCGTTGCGGGTATTGCTGTTATCTAGCTGTATCAAGATTTGATTGCATCGTGGCTGATTGAATCGTGGATTGCGGAAAGGCATGCTATTAGGGTTCGGCAGCAACGACGGCTAGGTTACGGACTTTGTGATAAAAAGTTTGGTGAGATTACTCTGGGAGGGAGGCCGACGACTACACACGTAGGATCAAGGGAGTTGATCTAGTCGGTGGTGCAAGGGGAGCTTGCTAGCAAGGGGAGCTTGCCAAGAATACTTCACGGGGTTGATTGCGATCACCCCTCACGGTTTGTATTAAGGGGGAGTGTGTTCTTCCTTATAGAAGCGTGGTTATTAGAGTTTGTATTCTCTGATTATTATATTGAAGTATTCTATTTTTCTGGGCGTGGCCCCGTAGATGTAGGTGTGTGCACCGAACTGCGTTACCAAGTCTTGTGTCTCTCTGTGTGATGTGTATTGTATCGTTGTTCTTAAGATTCATTACTACGTACTGAACTTCATTTGGTATCAGAGCAGGTCATCCATATTTCTTTGATTGTTCAAAGTGGGTGTGATCTTGTGTGTCAGTACGCACATCATGAATACCAAAGAAGGCGCCTCTGTTACTCGTCCTCCCTTACTCACCGGATCCAACTACACCTATTGGAAGTCACGCATGCGAGCCTTTATCAAGTCTCTAGATGAAAAAGTTTGGGTGGCCACGATTGAAGGATGGAGTCCTCCGACTGAAGTAAACAAGGAAGGCAAGGAATGCATCAAACCCGTGAGCGATTGGAATCCCGAAGAGGAGCGTGCTGCTTTAGGAAACTCAAAAGCGGTAAATGCCATCTTCACTGTAGTCGACAAAGGGCAGTTCAAGCTTATATCAACATGTGAGCACGCAAAAGAAGCCTGGGACATTCTTCAAAATGTGCATGAGGGGACCAGCACTGTTAAGGCTTCTAAACTGCAGATGCTTACCTCACAGTTTGAAAATCTGAGAATGAATGAAAGCGAGACTGTAGCCGAGTTCAATGGAAGATTAAGGGATATAGCTAATCAGGCATTTCAACTGGGCAAGAAATATTCTCAGAAGAAGTTAGTTGAAAAGACGCTGAGGTCTCTTCCTGAGAAATTTTCGGCCAAGATTGCTGCGATAGAAGAGGTAAGAAACACATCCACCATGCGACTGGATGAACTCATGGGCTCTGTGCAAACTTATGAGATGAACCTCAAGCAAAACAAAAGGGAGAAGGGAGTTGCTCTAAAAGTTGAAGCGAATGAATCGTCCAAATCTGATAATGAGTCAGGACTTGAAGATGATATTGCCTTACTCACCAAAAACTTTAGTAGGATGATGAGAAAGATCAGTAATAGAGGTCAGAACTTCAAAGCTGCAAATAAAGTGCTGCGGTCTGCTACTTCGGCCGGTGAAAAGACTGCTAATCGCCCTACTCAGAGATATGACTCTAAAACCAAGGGAAAGGGAATACAATGTAGAGTGTGTGAAGGATTTGGTCATATCCAGGCCGAATGTGCTAACACTCTTAAGAAGCAAAAAGGGAAATCTCTAGCCAGCACATGGAGCGATGAGGATTCTGAAGGAAGCGAGGAAGATGAAGACATAACTAGCAACTATGTTGCATTCACTGCCACCCTGAAGGACAAGCCTGAGTATAAGTCTTCCAACCTGAGTATAAATCCCATATTTATGCCACCCTGAAGACATAATGTTGCAACAAGTGCTTCAACATACAGTTACAAACAAGGAAATGCGATACATGATGTTGTAACAATCAACGTACGACACCGAGGTTGAATCTGACAGTGAAAGTGAAGGAGATGTTTGTGAAGAGGATATCCGATCGGCTTATCAAACTATGTTCGGCAAGTGGATGGATATCTGTGCCGCAAACAAGAAGCTGAAAGAAGAATGCTCCAAGCTGAGAAGTGAGAGGGATGGGATCCAAACCCAACTGTTGAAGACTGAATTATGGTTCCGGAATCTTGAGAATAACATGAAGAGAACTCTTCTCAGAGCTGAGAAGGCGGAAAGCACCCTCAACCGATGGAACTCCGGAAAATCTAAACTTGATGACATTCTCAACATGGGTAAGGTGTCTGGAGATCGAACTAGAGTTGGATACCACAGAGGGAGTCATCTACATGCTTTACAAACTAAAAGTGGTATTATTACTAAGGAGTATGAAAAACAGAGTCAACTGTACACGGACAAGTCAAGAGGGAAGAAAAGAAAAAGATTCAACAAAGGGTCCAACAAAAGGTTCAACACCCATGCGGCTGATATGTAACTACTGTAGACAAGTTGGACACTATGACTGGAGTTGCTTCAGACGCATGAAGCACTGGAATGAAGGCAGAGAGATTGCTCATCCTAACCAGCAAACAAACATGAAATGAGTGAAGAAATCTGAGCTAGTAAGTATGGTAGCATACACTTCGTTGGTTACCTTTTCAGAAAATCAGTGGTATTTTGACAGTGGTTGTTCTTATCACATGACGGGGAACAAGGGTCTCATGTCTGAGTATACTGGCGGCAACAAAGGTCATGTTACGTTTGATGATGGCCAAAGAAGCAGGGTTGTTGGAAAAGGAAATCTTAATATGGCAGGAACACTGAAGCTAAAAGATGTGATGCATGTTGAGAACTTAAAGGCAAATCTCATAAGTATCAGCCAGTTGTGTGATCAAGGGTTACTGGTCAGCTTTAACAAAGATGAATGCCTTGTTTTCAATAAAGATGATGTCTGTATTCTTACAGGGAAGAGGTCTAGCGACAACTGTTATCTTCTGCAATATCTTGACAGGTGTCTCAACATCACTGCTGATGTCTCTGAACAGTGGCATCAGAAACTGGGCCATGTCAACTACAAGATCCTAATGAAAATTTCTCAAGCCAGAGCTGTACGTGGAATGCCAACCCTAATCAAGATGAAAGAAGGGGTGTGTAAATCATGCCAACTGGGAAAGCAGAAGAAAGTGAGCCACAAGCAAATTCAGACCATCACTACCTCAAAAATACTGAAGCTGCTACACATGGACCTCATTAGACCCACTTCAGAAACGAGCGTGGGAGGTAAGAAGTACATCATTGTATGTGTTGATGATTTTTCTCGGTTCACTTGGGTCGATTTTCTTAAGGAGAAATCAAATACATTTGATGCTTTTAAGAGACTGTGTACACGCCTTCAAGTTGAAAAAGGAGACAACATTGGAAAAGTCATCAGGATTCGAAGCGATCATGGAAAAGAGTTTGAGAACCACCCATTTTCTGAATTTTGTGAGCAACATGGTATAGGACATGAATTCTCAGCTCCTAAAACTCTGCAGCAAAATGGAGTTGTTGAAAGGAAGAATCTAACACTTCAAGAAATGGCACGAGTTATGCTGAATGCTCGGGAAGTTAATGTCAACTGGTGGGCTGAAGCTATTAATACTGCTTGCTACACGATCAATAGGGTATATCTTCGGCCAAGGACTGAGAAAACTCCCTACGAGATCTGGAAAGGGAGGAAGCCTGATGTCTCCTACTTCCATATCTTTGGAAGCAAGTGTTACATCTTGCAAGATCGTACACCAAGACGGAAGTTCGATGCCAAGAGTGACAAAGGAATCTGTCTTGGATATTCTACAAGGAGTCATGCTTTCAGAGTGTTAAATGAACGCACCGATGTTATGATGGAATCTATCAATGTAACGACCCGCTCTCGGGGGCCTGTTACTTATTTGATATTTGCGCAGGTCCAGCAGTTTACCAGTGAAAACAAAATAGCCACAATCCAGAGATGTACCAATACTCAAACCAGCGTACATTATTACAGTCCAAATTAAAATACAACAGCAAGCAGCACTCTCACACCAATACATCAAGAAAATACAGAAAGGAAATGCGGAAAGGAAATACATAACATAGCACACTCACACCAATACAAACAGCTAAAATTCTGCAGTCTCCGGGTCGTACTCTGGCTCTGTAAACTCAGGGGCAATTTCTTCAACCTGGTCGTCGTCTGTGGGTGCCATAAATGGAACCGAAGGTAAGTCACAATAATTCTAAATGTAGAAAAGAAGCAGTGCACAAGTATGACAAAAAGAAACTACGTACGAGCAAACCATAGTGAAAAATAAAGTACTGAGCAACGACTGTACACAACTGAGTAGTAAAAGTAAACTGATTTGGATAGGATAACAACTGTACTATGGTAGAGCAAGTGTGAAGCAGACTAAGCAAGAGAAACATGCTACCGCTGTAGCTAAAGGTACGACAAGTAAAGTACTGTGACGACACAAGTGTAGTAAGTAACGTACATGGAACGTGTAGGGTAGCGGTGACTGTATTAGCTAAAGATAGGGTGATAGTGATGAAGATCGATGGTGTTACATAATCATGATTCACATCCTTGCGGTCCAGCGGAACACGGCCAGGGAAGTGACTAAGCCAGGATCACTACCCTAAGTCTGGCAAGGGTGATCCAACAAACTTAGCCAAGCACATTGACCGGATCATGGTCCATTGAAGGAAGCTTATCATTCTTATGTGGGCCACCGACAAAAGATTACACACTAAACTACGTGACTCAAGTCGAAGAGTACAATATGTGACCATCGAGTTCATCTCTTGCCTGGGCGCGACCCAGACGAATGCCGAAAACACAGGCAGCTAGACAGGATGCTGACATACAGCATATTTTGTTTGCCGAAACACAGGCAGCTAGACATGATTGCCGAAAACCTAGGCAGCTAGACATGTAGATTGAACTCCAGTCACTCCCGCACTCTCTCGAACTATGAGTTACCCCCAAAACCCCAGTGAAGTGTCAAGTGTTCTATGTACATATTTTATACGGGATGTTCCATGCGATGTTCCACCAGATATTCCACAAGATATTCCACAACATGTTTCTCAAGATGTTATCAATTCCTTGCTCACGATGATAGTCAACCAGGACCACTGGTTTTAAAACCAGAAAGTAGAGCAGAGCAGATGCTAAGAAATTTGAGGATAAAGACAAGTCCAACAAACATGGACTACAAAAACTGTTGGTCTAGGGGTGGTCGTTTCGTTAGCACACAATTTACCCAAATTGATGATTGTGTGTTTCAACCACCAAAGTTGAAAGTTGGCAAAGTAATCTGTAGTTGATTACTTCCCTATTAGATTAGGTCTCTAGGTCGGTTCAAGTCAAGTAGCCGTTCGGAGGCTATAGTGATGTTCTAAGTTCATACGGGTACACTTATCTACTTTTCTAATTTTAGAATTAGTCGTGACTTACCAATTTCGAGGCTGTCGTAGCTAGCCGGAATTTGATCTAGTGCTTCCTCTGAAGTAGGTGCACAATAGTTTGGACCTGCAACACAAAAACATTGATTAAAACACACAACGTTCCTATCTAAATAATCTGATCGTTCTGATTTTTCAAAACTGATTAAAACGGTGTCGGATAATGTTCTAAATTTTTCTATAGCCTAAATATGATGAAAATAATTTTACTGCAGTAGAAAATATTTTTCAGACGCTTCTGTTAATTTTTATAATTTTTCAAAGCTCAAAATCAATTAAAATCTATTTTTCAATTACTAATGTATTTATTAACAATTTATTCTGGACACAATATACATCGGAATGTTGCAAGTGAGCTTTCAAAATGACCGTCTCGGAGAGTTCTTTCACATATATTTTTATCATATATAAGTTTACGTAAAAATAAAAAGTTTTGAATTTTTAAATGAAAATGACGTATTTAAGTTTTGGGCTTAAAAATTAATTCTGGACAAACTAAGCGTCGGATTGAGACGAAACTAGCGCCATTGAATCCGAAATAATGTTTCTGATTTTCCAGAGCTAGCCTCATATTTTTTGGCCCCTATATAATTAGTTATGGATTAAAAACCCTAAAACCCAATTAAAATTACGAAAATTACGAATTTCCTCATATTTACAAGTTTGCCACTGAGCAAACTTACGCCTCGACGCTTGATGACAGTATCGGAGAGAGGGGGTTGACTCGTCGGCGGGCTCGGGCGACGCCTGCGGAGGCGGGGCGGCGTTGGGGCGACGGGTGCCGGCGGCTCAGGGGGCGGCGTAGCGGGGCGGAGCGCCGGCGGGGGCTCGGGGACGCGGCTGAGGCGGCTGGGCGGCTCTCGTCGGTGGACGTTGCTCGGAGGCGCGACGGCGGACTGCGGTGGCGGCACGGGGCGAAGGGCACGGCGGCGGACTACGGTGGCGGCACGGGGCAGATCGCCGGAGGGAGAAGAAGGGAGAGTGAGGAGAGCGTGAGTGAGAGAGTACGAGAGGGAGAGAGAGCGGTAGTGAGATAGAGAGAGCGCTGTGAAAATTTTAAATGTTAACTTAAGGATTAAAGGGTTAAGCGGGCTTAGGGGTGTATTTATAGGGTTAATATCCTACTATTTGTCATTAATAAGGGGGTTAGGGGTGTTGACTATCTTAGACATTTTAAATACGGTGGTTAGGGCTTTTTGACTAACTTTGGAAAATTTGTAAAGTGTATAAGCGTGTTAAGCATGGTGGGTTAAAGTAATTAGTAATTATGTAACGACCTGTTTTCGGGCCAATTTGAATTTTGTGTGTGCACAGCAATTAGGTCTGTGCGTAAAGTGATTTGGTCTGTGTGCATAGCAGATGTCGTCTGTGCACGCAGTAGGACCCTAGAACCATGCTTGAACATATAGATAGCCTCCGTGACTCGTGTCCGACTTGGGAACACGTGTCAACCCAAGCCAACCCCGACGTGTGCCCAACTTTGAATTACGATCGTATTTGGACTCCGTACCCTTTATACGCGTTACGTGCACGTAGCCTTTTTCGTGCACGTATTTATTTTAGACTTTATCCGTGACCGAACCCTATAGTGTGATATGCCGTTGTGACCCTCTCTGAGAGTATTAAAACTTTGGTGTTAAGTTGGAACGTCATTGCACGGGTCGTTCTTCCACGACTTGACCTTGTTTGAAGAGACGTCACGATTTTCACTTTTGTCGTGAGGCCTTTCTATTTTTCGTTTCGTTTCCTGTCGTCAAAATTGTGATCCGTCTTCTTTGTTCTGTTCCTCTCGTCGACACGGTCGTCCCGGTATTTTTATTATATTTTTCAGACACCGTTTGGTTGGCCTGTCACAATAATCTCCTTCATATTGTGATTAGCCTGATTAGACCTTGATTCAAATCTTGATTAAAATCTGGACCAATCTGAACCATAGGATCAAATACATCATGTGACTTATTCCCTAGCTATTCACCATCTTACATTACTTTTAATTAAACTCCCCTCCTTCCATCTCTTTCTCCACAATCCCCTTAACTACACCCCTTTTAATTCCTCTATAGCAAATAACCCTAGGTCTCCCCACCCCTTCACGCAGGAGAACGGAAAACGCAGCCGCCTTTTGTCCTTCCCCCTCACGCAACGCACAGGCCGCAAGCCCTAGGGCTATTTTTCCCTCGTTCACGCTCACGGCGCCCCTCCCGTGAGCTCCCAGCGCCAGCGTCCAAAGCCCCAACACCACCATCCAAGCATCCGTCGCCGGTAGGTGCCGATCCGCCACCCAGCCCCCTTCTCTTGGCCGCCACCGGTCACTGGGCGCTGGCTGCGCTGCCCAACAACCGCCAGGTCCGCGGCCTCCCCGTGTTTCGCCCAGCTCGCACCCCCCAAGAGCAGCAGCAACTAACTCCTCCAACCGCCGGCCATCCCTCCTCTGGGGAACCCTCGCTTCGGCCTTCTCCTCTTGCGCAAACACCAAGCCACGGCCTCTCCACGGCGCAACTCCGACCACTCGCGGCCTCTTCATCTCTCTCCGGCCATCTATCGTCGGAGCACCACCACGCAGCCCCCATGTTAGCCGCATCTCATCACTTCGGCCTACTCTTCGATTCGACACCAAGAACAGCGTCTACGAACGTCGTTTGAAGCTTCGTCGCAGATCCGGGCGTCGATCGACCATTTCACACTTCTCGAGGGCGATCCGGTGACTTCTGCCACGGACGATCACCTCTGGGTACCTTCAGTCGCTGATTGCGACAACGTGGAGCTGACGGATCGCTGATATGAATCTGTGCTCCAGGCCTTCCACCCTTGACCTACCGTCGGGTGACGCGGCGTTGTGTCAGAATCGTCATCGACGTGGAGCTTTCGCATCTGGCTAGGTAACGATTCTCAAAAACTTTGTTGCTCTAGTAATTAGGGCCAACTTGCATGAAGTAACTCACATAGAACGAACTTATTAGAAAATCACCTCGATCGATCAATGGACCTACTCTGCTGTGCACATAGGATAGATGGAATGATCGATCGAACTAGGCTACATACCATAGGTCTGGTGACCCAAAGCGGGCCCAGGTAATCTGGCTTATCTTATGTCGTTGCCTGTGGATATTAGAGTGCATGATTGTGATGATAGGATTATCGTACAGGTTCCGTAGATCCGTTGGTTGACCCAGACCCTGCTGGACTACATCCTTGTCGGAATCTTTCAGGCAAGGAATGAGACTTTAGTTACTGCTTTTATGCTTTTCTAGAATTGATGTTAGAACTGCTAGATTTATTTCTGCAAAATACTTGAAAATGATCGCATGCTACTTTCTGCTCGAACTCACTTTTAAGATGCAACTTAAACCTCACATGCTAATTAATAAGCCAGACATTGTAGTTATGTGGATCTTTGTAGAAGATCACATGCGTGGGCCTCTCCTATACGGAGGTTGGCACTACTCTTGTGGAGCGTCTGCTGGCTAGCCCAGAGACGGCTCGCTTACGGACTTGTGGAACGTTGCTGGCTCGTCCAGGAATGTCTCGCTTACGGATAGTTAATCGATGACGGGGGTGACCATTGAGAACTGGTGCTCCCCAGCTTTGGCTCACCCGTGACTGGTGCGCTCCGGTATGATACGTAGTATCATTCATGATTAATGATTAGTTTCGGATCGACGACGGGGGTGACCATTGAGAACTGGTGCTCCCCAGCTTTGGCTCACCCGTGACTGGTGCGCTCCGGTATGATACACCGTATCATTCGTGATCCTTGTCTTGTCTCGTGTCTAGATGGAGCGTTTGTTGGCTCGTGTCCATAACACAAACGACTCGCGGGTGGGGTAGGACAAAAGAGTCTAGCTGGGCCTGGGGGGTAGCTCCCCTCCGCCTACGCAGCTTGAGTCCTTAGGCTTTATCTTTGTATCGCAGTTGGTGCACTCCTGCCTGCTTCGCAGGGATGCACTCCGGTCGTTTGACCTTTTCTAGACTTGGACAATCTGATCAGATGGACACCCCTGGCAGATTGATAGAACTACATGAACAACTCTTAGACGATCTGACTAGATGGACACCCCTAGCAGATCGATTAGAACAATCCTTACTTATTTCCTGTTTTGTAGAACTCCTGTGTAGGTTGTCATTTAAATTCCATTTAGAACTGCTAGAATTGTATAACTGCTTTAATTATGGTCTCATTAGTTCGTTGCTGACATGTGTTTTGCACATGTCACAGACTTGACTGAGCTGGCATCTCCTGAGGATCCCAGCAGACTCTTCACTTTTTAGTTGTCCCTGGTACGTGCAGTTTTAGCTTCTATGTTAAACTCTTTGTTGGTTACCTTCTGCTTTGAATAGTATTTTATATTACTGTTTGACTATTGTTTCATGCTAAACCAATCGATCGGACTTTCTCCTCCGCATCATAACGTGCATAGACGCTTATTGGACCCCGAGCCTCAACGACTCGAGTCCATGCGGGCTGGCCATGTCTCGCTTCCCAAATCTTTTGGGAAGCGGGGCGTGACAAATTAGGTTATGGTAAATAGCGAGGGTAAAAGGTAACGGTAAAATTTTGTACCGAAATTACGATTTTGCCCCTACTAGCAAACGTGTCCGAAAAATTACGAAAACATACCCACGGGATCGTATCGTCGTGAGGATCGCGAATACAAGATCCAATTTAGGGTTTGAGCTATGGAAATACGTGTTTTAGGCCAAAATGTTTAGGAAGCGGGTTTGCGGGTTGTCTATCGATTTGACTTCAGAAAATTACGAAATTAATGTGGGAAGTCATAAATGATCGTAGAATGTTACCGTAGAAGTTTGAAAACGTTTTGATGATGTTTGTATAGAAAATAAATTCATTAAGCCAAAACGGTAATAACTGAAAATGAATTTTTACCAGAATTGTTTTGAGTATTTGATGAAACTCGAACTTACTAAAATACTTCATGACTAGTTTGATATCTCAAAATATTTTTATAAGAAATTTTTGAATTCGTAAACTCCTGACAAACCATTATAAAATAGTTATAAAAATTTTGAAAATAGGTTAAATATGTAAATAGTTGTCTTGACGAAAACAGACCGTTACAATCAATGTGGTGGTAGATGATTTTGATCAGGGAGAGTCCATTCTAAGTGAAGAAAAGGGCATTCAAGAGGACAGAACTGATGATGAGGTCCGTGTTGAACATGATGATGCAACAATGTGTTGGATCCTGTGGATGGCAAACAACACTAGAAGGGGGGGTTGAATAGTGTTGTATAAATAATAAATCTTTTTCGTTCTTTAATCAATCAACACAATACTAGATCCTTCTAATGTTGCCTAAGAAACCAAGTAGAGCGATCTACGCTTGGTTCTTAATCAACAATATAATTTAGAGTGCACAGCGAAAATTCACAGCAGGTAGTCGACTCCTTATGAGCAGTAGTCGACTCCCAGAGTATAAGTTAGAGCAAATAAAATTACAGATGCAAATTTCAGCATATAAAAATAGGATTGATAATTGCTGAAGATAGAATAAATGCAAAGATAATCAAACACAGAAAATGCAAGCGCAAAGACAAGGATTTTTATCCTGGTTCCCCAGAACCCTGGGTACGTCCAGTCTCCGACCAATCCGGTACGAGATTTCCACTATCTGACTTGGCAAATACAAGCACCTAACTTCACTCGTTAGGATTTCCAACGACCTAGCCTTGACCAGGATTTCCGAACACAACGCCTAGACTTGTCTAGGGTTATACCCTTGCCTCACAAACCGAGGACTTTCCAAATGGCAACAACTATACTTGTCTAGTGTTCCAACAAATAGCACAATGAGAAACTTGTCAAATACTCTACAACAAGTGATAGAGATTGGAAATACACCCGATTCTATAGCCAATCAAAATATAGACAATAGTGCAGTGGCTTAATAGAATGATAGTCTAGATCACACAAAGATACGAGATAAGTTCTTTGTGATCTAGAGCTTTTTCAAAAATCCTTCAAATAGAATTCAAAGAGAAATAATAGAGAGGATTTTGAAAAACAACTTAGCCAATAAAAATAATAATATGATCTTCAAAAGAATTGGGAAAAATATTGCAAGATCAAAAACTGAAATTAAAATTGGCTAGAGAAGAAATGAGAGAGCTTTGATTCACGAGAGCTTTTGCAAATTTTGATTTTCAATAATCTTGTATTTTTCACAAAAGAATTAAGCTCTATTTATAGGGAAAAACTGGGATTTGAAATTTGAATTTCGTTTGACTTTTGTCCCAAAAATTTCGGAGTAAATCTCTCAAAAGAATTTAAAATTCAAATTCAAAACGTTTGAAAATTTCCAGCAGGTAGTCGACTCCCTCTATAGGTAGTCGACTCCCAGAGGAGTCTAGGAAATTTTCATCCCTGACTGGTAGTCGACTCCCTACTTTTGGTAGTCGACTCCCAGAGGAGTTTTTCCTGTTGTTCTAGTCAAAAGGGTAGTTAACTCCAGGGTGCGTGGAGTTTCACTACGAGATTTATGAATTGACTAAAAAAGCTCTTGAAAATTATTTTGTAGTAAAAAAATATTTCGAAATCTTTTGTGTGTGTGTGTGTTGTCTATTTGATATGGCTTTGACAAATATCCTAAAAGACACGACACACTCACACTAGACTCAGAACATGTCTTCGGCAGTATAGTCAACTTGATGAAGTGAAGATGAGCTTCTTCTTTGAGCTTCTTGCTTTGTTTGAGCTTGAGCTTCATCACTTGAGTTTAGCCATGTTCGTCTTTGTCGTGGAGCGTTGATGTGTGCTTCTTGGAGTATTAGTAGAGCTTCACGAAATCTGTATACTTAAAGTGTAGTGTAGTTAGTATACTAAGCATTCATTTGGTGTGCTCATCATCAAAATTACTTAGGGGTGGAATTCAATTTCCATCACTCTCCCCCTTTTTGATGATGACACCCAAATGCAAAATTTTGAAGGAATACATGAATATGAGTAAATTTCAAGTATACTTACTCCCCCTGCTTTGATGCGGTTCTCCCCCTGCATCGAAGCTATTTCACATATTCACATTTTTGCATTATAACATTTTTCTCCCCCTTGTCATCAACAAAAGAAATAAAATAAAACAGTAATTTCTATGGATCAATAAGAGGAATTCAATTCCATATGCCTGCAATGAAGATGTTAGTTCATAGAACAACTAAGTTTAGCATAGCATATAGCTTCATAGAAGCTAGCATCACACAATAAGAGTTATTACAAACCATAGTTTAAGAGAACATTGTTTTTGAAACGAAAGAAACCATTGTTTTTGAAGTAGAAGTGCATAAAACTAAGGGTGACCGCTGTTCTTTTTCAGTTCCTTGATCTCTTCAAAGATCATAACAAGCGTTTCCTCAGTCATCTTCTTGCTTTGCACTACGATTTCCTTGAGGTCATCCACCTTTTGGTTGAGATCTTCAAATCCTTTCTCCTGTGAGATCTTCAATTTTCCAATCTTTTTCAGGAGCATCTCCTGAAGTTCAAGAATGTAAGCAGGAACTTCTTCTTCTTCCTCGTCGCTTCCTTTTTCTTCTTCTTCACTTTCTTCATCAGAATCTGCAATTACAACCTTCTTACCTCGCCTTGAGGATGATGATCCTCCTTCGGTAGCGATTTGCTCTTCAGGGACGTTCTCATCAAGGTCATGATGGAGATTCATTCTCCCAAGAGCATGAACATCAAAAACACGAGCAGGTTCTAGAATGGTTGTTTCATGATCCAAAGGCACGTTAAAGCTAATGAATAGAATGGTCAGATAGTGCCCATGAGAAAGTGTGGAGGAAGGTCTGTCAGATGAAGCTGAAAGTAGGATGGAATCCATGATGACTTTAGCCCAATTCACACGAATGTTACCAAGAATGGCATAGATGCATTTAGCTTGTTTTTCAGAAAGGATAGCATGACTTCCAGATTTTTGAGTAATGTTATATGACAGAATATTAGATAAGATTCTCGCCGGATAGCGAAGATGGCTACAAGGAAGTTTGGTCTGAAAGTGTTTACCAGGCAGATACATTCTCTCTAGGATATTTTCGTCAGTCATCTCAATTTTCTCGAGGATCATACCGGAGTATGGAATTCCTAAGGCTTCACCTAGGGATTTTACAGTTATTGCAAGTTTGGTATCGAGAACTTTAGTAATTAAACGACTTTTTACGAGATCATAATCCATGTTTGCATAAAAGAGATGAATAAGCCTAGGATAACACATATACACATTTTCTGAGGAGAACAAATTTGCTAAGTTCTGGAAATCTAGCAGACTGTCAATACCGTAATTGATAACATCATTGAGTTTGACAAATCTTTCATGCAAGATAGGTTTCTTGGACACTTTAACAAAATGTTCATAGGTAGTTGATTTGAAGAGATATGGTAGAATGATTTCTTTTTCAGAATCAACATTAGGAGTAGCAATCTTTCTCTTCTTAGGAAAAGCTCCTTTGAAAGGCATCTAGATAGAGTAAAACAACAACAAAAAGTATTTTACACTACTAGATAACAAAAAAATGAAGTAGCAAAGTTCATGAAAGTAAAAAAAAATTTTACCTTGGGTAAATTTGAAGGAAGATGAAAGAGAAACTATTCCAAAAATCCAAGCTTCAAGATGAAAACCCAAGAGAGGAGAGGGGAAAAGGAGGTAGTCGGCTACCTCTAGGGTTTTCTTGGGGTTTTGATTGAAGAGATGAAGAGATGAGGAGAATTAGGAGCCATTAGATCTAGATTTGGATGGCTAGGATGGGTTTTAGACTTTAGTGGGTAAGTTGTCTTAATGGATCTTGACCCAACCACTCAAATAGAACCCAATAGGAGTTAGTCAAAAAAATGCAACCCAGAAATTTACGCGCTGGTAGTCGACTCCCTCCTGTAGGTAGTCGACTCCCTCCTGGGTAGAGTCGTTTTTCTTATCCCGGAAAAAGTTTGGTCCAGGTTGAGCGAGCTCTTTTAACAAAAGATATTTTAAGCAATAAAACACAATCATGCATACAATTTTAACTTATTTCAACTCATTTAAATAATTATATAAATATATAAAAATTTATTCCGATTCAGCCGTTTGACTTCCTGAATTTTCTTCATTGTCTTCCTCCTTTTTAGAGCACCTGAAAGATAAGCGTTTTATGGTACTCTTTTGATTTTGAGTCCGAGGAGTTAGTCTTTAGGAAACCAAACCCAATATGGTTTAGTTCCTTCATGAACAATATACTTATAATTTCTATTAAAATGAATCTGTTGAACAAAGTTAGTAGCGTACCTTTCTTTTTGCTGATCAGATAATTTTCTTGGTACCCAGATGCTTAAAACATTATCATTAGCATGATGCATCCTAGTGTGCTTAACCCGTTTCTTGGTATGATGAGAGTCATAGCCAAGTCCGGTTTTGCTAGATGATAATTTTTGATTATCTATTATATTATCTAGCTTCCCTTTTCCTTTATTGAAGTTCTCAATAATTTTCATCGTAGCGTCGTATTTATTTTTGACGGTTACGAGAAGATTATTTAGACTTTCAACCTTTTCATTTACTAGCAGAATATCCTTTTGTAAAAGATCATTTTTCTCTTTAAGAAGACTATTTTCTTTAACAACTTCTTCCTTTTCTTTAGTCTCTCTTTTAGCAATTCTAAGTGTTTTTCTATGTTCTTTAATGAGCTTTTCATGCATTTTGCATAGCTCTTTATATGCTCCCCTATAGTCCAAGTCTTCATCATCGCTTGATGATGACTCATTGTCGCTAGATGAATCATGATGCGAGCTTACCTTGGAGGATGTAGATGCCATGAAACACATGTGTGCTGTCTCTCTTCTTTCATCATTATCTTCGTCTGAGGATTCGTCGGATGAGGAATCGTCGCTTTGATCGAAGGCTGCATAGGCTTCTTTCTTTGGTCGTCTAAACTTGCTTCTTGTATTGTTTCGTCTTTCATTATTCTCTTTGTTCTTCCCACGATCTCTGGAATCACGGTTGTTTCTTTCCAATGGACAATCTCTCTTGACATGTCCTGGTTTATTACAACCAAAACAGATAATACCGTTAGTGGGTCTAAAAGATCGTTCTCCATACTTACTTGTGATGAACTCTTTAAAGTTCTTTGAGATGAACGCGATGTGATCTTCTTTGTCCGTATAATCGGAATCTTCTTCTTGAGCTTTGAAGGCAAGATTTTTCTTCTTTGGTTTTTCTTCGATCTTCTTGTCTTCTTCAAGCTCGATCTCATATGCCATGAGATTTCCCATCAGTTCTTCGATGGTGAGATCCTTCACATTGTGAGCTTCTCGAATGGCCGTGGTCTTTCCTTTCCATTCGGGACGGAGTGATCTTAGTATCTTCATTACCTGTTCATACTCGGAAAGTTTCTTTCCTAGTCCTGCAAGCTCATTTGTAATGTTAGTAAAACGAGTATTCACATCGGTGATACTCTCTCCTTCTTCCATTTTAAAAGTTTCGAATTTTGAATGTAATACATTTATACGAGATTCTTTTACCTTTTCTGTACATTCGTGACTTACCTGAAGAGTGTGCCAAATTTGATGTGCTGTCTCACATTGGGAGACTCGATTGAACTCATTTCCTATAACAGCGCAAAACAAGGCATTCATTGCTTTTGCATTGAGATTAGCTTTCTTCTTATCATCGATGGACCATTTTCCAAACTCAACGTCGGTGGGTGCGGGACTTTGGTGATAGTCCATGCTTCTATGTCTAATGACTCTAGGTGAGTCTTCATTCGGATCTTCCAGCTGGCGTAGTTGGTTCCGTTAAATAGAGGTGGTCGCATAGTGTTCAGTCCTTCGGAGTGAAAAGAGGTTGATGCCATCACTATTTGTTGCCTTGCTCCGATACCAAGTGTTGGATCCTGTGGATGGCAAACAACACTAGAAGGGGGGGTTGAATAGTGTTGTATAAATAATAAATCTTTTTCGTTCTTTAATCAATCAACACAATACTAGATCCTTCTAATGTTGCCTAAGAAACCAAGTAGAGCGATCTACGCTTGGTTCTTAATCAACAATATAATTTAGAGTGCACAGCGAAAATTCACAGCAGGTAGTCGACTCCTTATGAGCAGTAGTCGACTCCCAGAGTATAAGTTAGAGCAAATAAAATTACAGATGCAAATTTCAGCGTATAGAAATAGGATTGATAATTGCTGAAGATAGAATAAATGCAAAGATAATCAAACACAGAAAATGCAAGCGCAAAGACAAGGATTTTTATCCTGGTTCCCCACAACCCTGGGTACGTCCAGTCCCCGACCAATCCGGTACGAGATTTCCACTATCTGACTTGGCAAATACAAGCACCTAACTTCACTCGTTAGGATTTCCAACGACCTAGCCTTGACCAGGATTTCCGAACACAACGCCTAGACTTGTCTAGGGTTATACCCTTGCCTCACAAACCGAGGACTTTCCAAATGGCAACAACTATACTTGTCTAGTGTTCCAACAAATAGCACAATGAGAAACTTGTCCAATACTCTACAACAAGTGATAGAGATTGGAAATACACCCGATTCTATAGCCAATCAAAATATAGACAATAGTGCAGTGGCTTAATAGAATGATAGTCTAGATCACACAAAGATACGAGATAAGTTCTTTGTGATCTAGAGCTTTTTCAAAAATCCTTCAAATAGAATTCAAAGAGAAATAATAGAGAGGATTTTGAAAAACAACTTAGCCAATAAAAATAATAATATGATCTTCAAAAGAATTGGGAAAAATATTGCAAGATCAAAAACTGAAATTAAAATTGGCTAGAGAAGAAATGAGAGAGCTTTGATTCACGAGAGCTTTTGCAAATTTTGATTTTCAATAATCTTGTATTTTTCACAAAAGAATTAAGCTCTATTTATAGGGAAAAACTGGGATTTGAAATTTGAATTTCGTTTGACTTTTGTCCCAAAAATTTCGGAGTAAATCACTCAAAAGAATTTAAAATTCAAATTCAAAACGTTTGAAAATTTCCAGCAGGTAGTCGACTCCCTCTATAGGTAGTCGACTCCCAGAGGAGTCTAGGAAATTTTCATCCCTGACTGGTAGTCGACTCCCTACTTTTGGTAGTCGACTCCCAGAGGAGTTTTTCCTGTTGTTCTAGTCAAAAGGGTAGTTAACTCCAGGGTGCGTGGAGTTTCACTACGAGATTTATGAATTGACTAAAAAAGCTCTTGAAAATTATTTTGTAGTAAAAAAATATTTCGAAATCTTTTGTGTGTGTGTGTGTGTTGTCTATTTGATATGGCTTTGACAAATATCCTAAAAGACACGACACACTCACACTAGACTCAGAACATGTCTTCGGCAGTATAGTCAACTTGATGAAGTGAAGATGAGCTTCTTCTTTGAGCTTCTTGCTTTGTTTGAGCTTGAGCTTCATCACTTGAGTTTAGCCATGTTCGTCTTTGTCGTGGAGCGTTGATGTGTGCTTCTTGGAGTATTAGTAGAGCTTCACGAAATCTGTATACTTAAAGTGTAGTGTAGTTAGTATACTAAGCATTCATTTGGTGTGCTCATCATCAAAATTACTTAGGGGTGGAATTCAATTTCCATCACAATGAAGACTAATCAGACCAATGTTGAACAAAATGTTGCAACACAGGACACTACTACTACTGAGGTGACTCATGAAGAGACTGAAGATGCTCAAGAGGCTGAGGGAATCACTAAGGTAATACGCGATCATCCTCCGGAACTAATCATTGGTGACGTTCACGACAGTCGTCGGACAAGAGGTGCTAGCCGTGTCAACTACAGGGATCTGGCCGGGTATGCTTGTTTTCTCTCTACTATTGAACCCAAAAATGTGAAAGAAGCTATTGTTGATGACTTCTGGGTTTCAGCCATGCAAGAGGAGTTGAACCGATTCCAACGAAATGATGTCTGGAGTCTAGTGGAGAGACCAAGAGGAACAAATGTCATCGGAACAAAATGGATATTCAAAAATAAAACAGATGAGAAGGGGAATGTCACTCGCAACAAAGCTCGTCTGGTTGCTCAAGGGTATACTCAAGTGGAAGGAATTGACTTTGATGAGACATTTGCTCTGGTAGCCCGTTTGAAATCCATCAGATTACTACTGACCGTTGCGTGTAGTCTAAATGTCAAACCACACCAAATGGATGTTAAGAGTGCGTTACTAAATGGACTGCTAAATGAAGAAGTCTATGTCGAAAGACCAAAAGGATTCTCTGATCCGTTTCTTCCAAATCATGTTTACAAGCTGAAGAAGGCATTATATGGGCTGAAACAAGCACCGAGGGATTGGTACGAAAGATTAACAACATATCTTCTTAAAAAGGGGTATGAGAGAGGAGGAGCTGATAAAACATTGTTTGTTCAACGAACAAAATCAAGCGTCATGATTGCACAAATCTATGTCGATGACATAGTCTTTTGGTCAACATCACAACAACAGGTACGAGAGTTTATCTCCCTTATGAAAAAGGAGTTTGAGATGAGCATGGTAGGTGAGTTGAATGTATTTCTTGGGCTTCAAGTTAAAGAATGCACCGATGGTCTGTTCATATCACAAAGCAAATATGCAAGGAATCTTGTCAAGAGGTTTGGCCTGAAAAATGCTAGACATGTACGCACTCACATGGCCACTTCAGAAAAACTCTCAAAGGACGAAGGAGGAAGAGACGTTGAAGTCACCCTATACAGAAGCATGATAGGTAGTCTGTTGTATTTGACGGCTAGTAGGCCGGATATCAGCTTCAGTGTTGGAGTTTGTGCCCGTTATCAAGCGTGTCCCAAGGAATCTCATATCACTGCTGTGAAAAGGATTATCAGGTATATTAGTGGGACGGCCGACTATGGTATATGGTACACCAAGGATACAAACACTCTAATTTCATGATATAGTGATGCTGACTGGGCTGGAAATACAGATGATAGAAAGAGCACTACTGGAGGATGCTTTTATGTGGGGAACAATCTTGTTTCTTGGTATAGGAAAAAACAGAACTCCATATCATTATCTACATCAGAGGCTGAGTATATCGCTGCAGGGAGTTGTTGCACTCAACTCTTATGGATGAAGCAAATGTTGACGGATTATGGATTAGAACAAGGGACTCTGACTCTTCTATGTGACAATCAGAGTGCTATAAACATCTCCAAGAATCCTGTTCAGCACTCCAGAACGAAACATATCGACATCCGCCATCACTTTATTAGAGAGTTGGTCGAGAAGAAGTCTCTTGTCATGGAGTATGTAGCTACAGTAAATCAACTGGCGGACATCTTTACGAAGCCCCTAGATTCTGCCAGGTTGAAGAATTGCGACAAGCCTTACGGCTGTGTCGTATCTAATGTTGTACACTGTGCTGAGAAAATTGTTGCAACATCAGGTTGCAACATTGCAAGGAATGGGCTGTCTTGCGCTATCGGGTTGGTTAGTTAATGATTTTCTCACCCGTTATTTATTTCCCCATGTTCCTTTTTCAGTTCCCAAGGCTCTATTTTCTTCTCAAATCAAATCTTTGCAAGATTCTCTAAACTCGCTCTCTAGGGTTCTTGAATTTCTCTCGTTTGTATGGAAATCTCTCTCGTCCTGATCGGATATGGCAAGAGATCGATCGGAAAAACCTTCGCAGCCTCCTTGACGGTTTTCTCGTCGGGCTGCCTCCGCAAGAAAAAGTGCTCCTCCGTCCGCTCCTCCGCCTATCAAACGGAAGGGAGTGCTTCCACGTTCTTCGCGCGGGTCTTCCAGTGGTATTTCTTCTACCTCACAATCGTCTGGCACTCACAGTGACATGCATTCCTTTAGCGCCTCTAATTTGGAGTTGGTAAAATTTTCCCCTTTTCTTGAAATTCCTCTCTGTCAAAATCCCTTGGAGGATGTTGTTGATGATGATGAAGAATATCCTGCTCCTGTTACTATTCAAGATTGGTTCTGGTATTTGCGGAGAACTGAAAGAAGGTTAGACTTATCTTGGGTAGATGTCTCTCACATTCATTTTGAAAAACTGATGCGAAAGAAGATTGTGGGGAAGGTGATGAGTGTAGAGGAGCCCCGAGACCGCAAGGTTGTCATTCGTACATGGAATCCAAAAATATTTGTCAAAATTTCAGAAATAATTGATCTCTCTGATTCTGAATCTTCTGTATCTGCTGAGATTCGAGAAGCCTGAAACAATGGGGGCTGATGATGCTTCGTCTTGCCCTATGGACACCGAGATTACTAATGTCCCATTCTTTGATAAATCAGATGTGAATGTGGACCCTGGAGAAGGAGACCATGTTTGTCCTAAGCCCGTTGACCCTGTTGTGGAAACGGAATCTGTGGATCCTCCAGCTCCCATGTTTGAGGATGTAAATGATCCGCCTGTGTCTAAAGGTGAAAATGAGTCAGTAAGAATGGGTAATGATGATGTTTATTTGACTTCTGATCTACCTTCAGAACCCATCCCAACCCACGCTGGTGTAGATGTTTCTGCTCAGAGTCCTGTTGATGGAAATTTGGTTGAGGACTCTCTGAAGTCTATTGAGGAGGAGATGGTTGAGGGATGTTCTTTGCCAAATACTGGATCTGATGCCGGCATTGGTTCTACCCATGTCTACGTTAATGTTGCTACCGGGACTGACACTGTGCAGTCTAGAGATGTAGATCAGAATGTTGCACCAAATGTTACAACAATGGATACAACATATGAGGAAGCTGCTTCTGATGATACTCCCTTAATGTCGTTCTTGCAGAAAGCTCGGTCTGCGCTTAAAAAGCGCCCCGCTCCTTCCTGTCATACGACTGCCTCTCCTTCCAAGAGGGCCAAGAAGTCTGCATCCGGTCCTTCTCGATCACCATCATTTACCTCCTCTGATGCCTACAGCAAAATGTTTTTCGACAAGGCTTGTAAAGGCAGATGGTCATCATACTCTGAGAGATCACTTCTCTCTGAGAAGAATCTGAATGTGTCTTCTTTTGATAAGACACAGATGGTATCTATTCTCAAGGACATCGGGTTATATCACGCTGCCACCTGCTTCGGTGTTGTCTACCCCCTGTTGGTACGAGAGTTTTATTGTAACCTGCCGAAGTCCACTAGTGACACTTCTTCACGCTGGGGCTTTAGAAGCTATGTGAGAGGGAAAATCATTTTCTTCTCTCCCTCGGTTCCGAATAAATTGTTAGAATGGAAAAGTTCACCGTCTGCTCATGCCTTTGGAGAATCCACTGAAGATGGCTTTGACCGGTTTATTCATGTTGTGACCGCTGGAAAATTCAAGAGCTGGCCCACGAAGTCATCTGTGTTTCCCTTTTCAGCTCTTACATCAAAATACTTTGTCCTGTACATACTTGCTACCAGAAACTGGCTTCTTACCTCCAATGTGTCTGTGGTAACTAAGGACATGTGCAAACTCTTGTACTTTGCCGGCTCTTCCCAGGCCTTCAATCTTGGAAAACTCATATTTGATACAATTCAATCTTTCTCAGAGCAATCCTCCTCTGCCACTGCTCTGCCCCATGGATGCCTTATATCTATGTTGCTCTTGTCTCAAAGAGTGCCTTTGTCATCTTCTGATCTTCCAACTTCTTGTGACAGCATATCTTGTACTGCGAAGTATGTTGGAGGTAAAATTGATGATATTTCCAGGGTTATTCCCACTCTACATGATGCTTCTACGGCTCCCTCCTGTAACGGCCATTATTTTTAGGCGAGTTTTTGATTGTGCGTACCGATATTTTTTCTTCAGTCATTCAGATAACTTTTCGTCTGTACGTGTCGACTCGAGCGCGTCACTGTTTTCGTTTTACCGTGTCGTCATTATTTACCGTCAAGTTTAACTTACTTTAACTTAATTATCCTGCTAATTACATTTTACTAATTACAAAATCTTAATTACTTTAATTAATTTCACTAATTATGTTTAAAACTTACTTAATTACGTAAATGACTTAAACCATTAACTACACGACAACACACACGTTTTAGACAACCAGATACATCTCCTAAATTTTGTCAAACTCGGCATTCTCTTTCATTTAGGCAAAGCAACACGTCTCTACAAAGTTTTGGTCTAAAAGTTGCAATAACTACGGTCTTAATCTAATTAAGATAGGTTTGACAAATCGTAGAGGATGTTCCCCCGTTCATCTTCTTAAGCCAAACATCTCCTCCCTGCGAATTCTCCAAGCCAGAAACAAAGAAAAGAAATCTGTTCTTCTTCTTCCTAAACCCTCAAACAAATCTTCCCCAAAACAAACCAACATTAACCTGCAAACCCAAATCAAACCCAGAAACACACTTTCTGATTCTTCCCAAATCAAGCCAAAACCCAATTCCATCATCTCACCAAGAATCCATTTTCCAAACTCAAAACCAGATCTGATAACCCAAATCTCAGATCCAACAAAGAATTTCAGATTCAAACAAAGAGGGGAGGCAAACAAAAACACAAATCTGAAGTATTGCAGATTCAAACCCATTTCAAATAACTTCAGAAATCCAAACCCTACAAACCCTTCATCTTCAATCTCAACTTTCCTTTCCCTTCTTCTTCCTCCTTCCTCCCTTGGCCGACCCCCACCCTCAGCCCACGCACGCGCGTGCCACCCGCCGTAAGACGTCGCCGCCGCCTGGCCGGAGACCGCCGGCCTCCCGCTGCGCGCGCCGCCGCCCAAGCGCCCAACGCCGCCTGTGCATCCACCCAGCACCGCCGAGCTCCCCCTTGGTGCGTGGCCTCCTTCCTCCTTCCGTCGCGCAGGTGAGAGCCTCGTTCGTTTTTGGTTACCTGCAAGTTTTTAAAGCATAGAAAAAAAAGAGAAGGGAATGAAGAGACAGGCTGAGAGATAGGAAAGGGGAGAATAAAAAAATGTTTAAAGAATAGAGAGAGGGTTATAAGATAACAATGAAAACATATTGACAGCCAAGAGAAATAGAAATGCAGTATGACAGCCTGTAGACATGTAGTTAAGAGGGGAAATTGAATAGGGTCAGTCTTAGCCTTATGAATAAATAATTAACATGTGGTTGACAGCATGTAGGTTGCTTTCTGAATAGCGTTAAAATGAACTGGATCCAGTTTAATAATGCCAGTTTATGTGGATATATAGTAAAATGGGTGCACTAATAATATATTGTCTGTGAGTATATTGTTTAGTTGCATTCAACTTTTGTCTATTTAGTTTCACTTTTGGCTACCATAGCATCCTGGGGGATATATGCTGACATGTGATGGGGTAAGTGTGGAGTAGGTAATAGAATTAATTGTAATACTTAACTATATAATTAGCCCAGGGTAACATTAGTATTAATAGGTTGTTAATATTAATTAACTGGTTAGTGTTAATTTTAGCAGCTTGTTGTTAAACAATAACAGAATAAAATAAGGCGTATCAGGTTAGTGTGACACAGTATAAACATCACCCTAGCCAGAGAGCCCAATAAAATTAGACGAAACCACTTTAAGGATTAACTTGGTATTTTGCTTTTCTCACAATAAATCTAATTCGGTGATTTGTCTAACCAAAACAGAGAACCAAAAGTACCAACTCGTAGTACCCATCAAGACGGACCCAACAGCTCCAGAATCACCGAAATCAGGCAAGTGATACTTGCCAGTAATTATTTAGGCCACGTTTTAGGCCAATTTTTGTATTAACGTAAAAGAGACTAGGCGGTGAAATGATAGTCGCCTAGACGCCCTTACTAGATCTAGCTTGACAACGAAGCTAGGTTCGACACCTTTACCATGCTATCTTTTCATGCTGCCATGTCATGTTTATTTTCAATTAACTGTATGCACTTTAACTGCTCATTACATGTCATGTCATGCATCAAATTGTTCTATCGTGATTGCGTAGCACACGCTACAATAATTGTAACTATTGAGGCTAGGCACCTGCTTTGCGGGCACAACCCTATGCCAATAACACTTCCTGGCTCGTGATCCAGAAGATGGGCGCCAGTCCATATACACGTGGAGGGGTAGGGTTAAACGATCGCTTGAGCGTAGAAGTGAGCCCGTATAGCCACTTCAGCCAAAAGACGGAAACTCTGTGCACAAAGTGATAAATCAGTGATTCGTGAATCGTGAAATAGTGAATTGTAGCTTTCTGCTACACCGTGCTTGATTATTATTATCTTGTTCATTTAATTATTGCACTCTTTTAATGTCATGCTATATCATCATGTTAGAACTGCTAGTTGCATTATTTTATTTGTATCCTTGCACAAAAGTCCTCCGCCTTTCTTGGGAGACTTTTGCTGTCATGTGCCCTTTTCTCTTTGGGTGTCACATGTCAGACTTTGAGACAGAGCAGATAGCAGAAGACGAGCAGTTCGTGGACGCTGAGTTTGAGGTCCCTGCTGAGACCGAGTTCGAGGACACTGGTGACCAGTCCTAGACTCGTTTGGAGTCTCCCCTTAATTGTTACTTTTTCCTTAGTTGCTGTTAGGTTTCGGTGCGTAGCACCTATCTCTATTTGTTTTGTTTGGCCATGCTTTAGGCCTATTGTTCAGACTTGTACTTTTATGACTATTCTGTGATGTTGTAATATTTGTTGGATGTTGTTGGTGGATGTTCTTTTATCTGCTTTATTATTGTTGTTGTTGTTTCATTGCAATGCAAGGACCTGCTACTTTTCGAAATTTTTACAAACGCTTATCAGACTGCAGCTTCACAGCTCCACGTCTGAGCAGACCTCCTCACGTCTCGCCTTCCATATTAGGGAAGCGGGGCGTGACACCTCCCCTCCTCGGGCTGCTAATCCTTCAGCTTCTGTGCATAATGCGTCTCCATCTTCACCTCCTGTTCATGCTGCTCCCTCCTGTACCACTTCCTCCAATGTGGTGGATATTCTATTCTTAGAAACTGCAATTCAGAATGTTGATGAGCAACTATTGGCTATTGAAAGTCAGAAGGTCCTTTTGAACAGTCACAAATTGATGCTGCAGAACAAGCTGACTTCTCTGAGGAGTAGTCTTCCTGAGGAGTAGTCTTCGTCTTTCCAATACTCACTTCCCAGGTATGTATCTGTCCATAGTGGCTCAAAGGGGGAGATGTAGTATGATATTGATGTGGTGATATTGATGTGATATTGATGATGTGATATTGATGTGGTGGTGTTATCGAGTGTCTGTTAAATGGTTGATGTGATACTGGTGATACGGTGTTTTGGATGTTTTGGTATTGAGGGGGAGATTGTGGTACTAAAGGTAGTGATTATAATGACGGTTCAGGTTTTCAGGAGGTTGGTTGAGGGGTGCTGAATGTGTAGCTATGGTTATGGTTGTTTGTTCTTTCTGATACAGCTATGGTGTTTCTCGATGTCTGACTCAGTTGTTAGTTTTGCCCGCATCTGTGTCTTCCTTATCTTTCTCCAGTTTGATCCAGTCAATATCATATCTTGTTGTGCCACTATTTGACAAAAGGGGAGATTGTTAGGTTTTATTCATGCTTCTCATTATCTCTTTGATGAATACGTTGTCATATATGGCACTCGATTATTGCTCTTTATTTCTTGAAGCTATTAGATGGTATATCTGGAAGTTGTTGGGTCTATTGTTGAACGTTTTGTTGAACAGTTTGTTACACCACGATGTTCAACATGCTGTGTCTGTAGGCGGCTTTGGGTATTCAAAGGTATTCGTGGATCCGAGCCTGGAGTCCTCGCGATCCTATGTTTCTATCTTTAACAATTCAGGTATTTATGTTGATTGCTATTGTTAAAGATTTGATTGTCTACATATATATGTATCTCGGTTATCTTTCTTGAAAGACGGTTGGAGAGTTATTAGCGGGCAATATCCATGCAACGACTTGATTGCCCCGGTTGCGGATTTTGAGGATGTCTTTCTGGTTGAAGCGTTGCATGTATTGCTGTTATCTAGCTGTATCAAGATTTGATTGCATCGTGGCTGATTGAATCGTGGATTGCGGAAAGGCATGCTATTAGGGTTCGGCAGCAACGACGGCTAGGTTACAGACTTTGTGATAAAAAGTTTGGTGAGATTACTCTGGGAGGGAGGCCGACGACTACGCACGTAGGATCAAGGGAGTTGATCTAGTCGGTGGTGCAAGGGGAGCTTGCTGGTAAGGGGAGCTTGCCAAGAATACTTCACGGGGTTGATTGCGATCACCCCTCACGGTTTGTATTAAGGGGGAGTGTGTTCTTCCTTATAGAAGCGTGGTTATTAGAGTTTGTATTCTCTGATTATTTTAGTGAAGTATTCTATTTTTCTGGGCGTGGCCCCGCAGATGTAGGTGTGCGCACCGAACTGCGTTACTAAGTCTTGTGTCTCTCTGTGTGATGTGTATTGTATCGTTGTTCTTAAGATTCATTACTGCGTACTGAACTTCAGGTTCCATCGTTTTTTTCCAAAATATTATTATGAACAAAAAACTAACTTAAACTTTGCCTTTCCTAAATTAATCCTTTAAATCATTTCAAGATAGAGTTAATTTCCCGAAATGTTATTCAAAGACCGTGGTGTTTTTTTGGCACTTATAAAAATGTTACATGATGTAATTTGAGCATGTTTAGAAATATTGATGCGGTTTTCTAGAGGACTTATTTGGAAAAAAAAAGTTTGGAGGATCAATATTTCACCAAGGTGGTCGCTGTCATTGGGAATTATATGGGAGCCCCAACAAACGATTATACTTTGATGTGGCCCATAATAATTCGGTGCATGATTTTTTAGAAGGATACTTTGGTTGTTGGATGGTCCCATATAGACACATAATTTTGACTCATAATATTCAGCATGAAAATAAAAAAATAACAATCATTGGCTAAGTATGGAGCATGGGCACCAACAGACAAAAGTTACACTTGGAGTAGAACAGTAAGTGGAGACAGGGAAATTTATCTAATTTTGTTTAAAAGCTTATCTCTGTTTGAGCTGACAATACAGGGACTTCCACTGTTTCTCTCTGTTAATATTCTAATTAACACTAACCAACTTTAAAATCATTTGTTTATTTCAATCCCATAAAAAAACTCCACACAGTCAGCCTCATAATAGCCTTTGGCCCTGAGTCTCGCCTCTCCCTCACTCATCGCATCTCTGAGCACAAACAACTGCTCCTCCTCTTTGAATCTTGATCCAAAAGCCCTAAAAAAATTTGTTTGAAAGCCCTCTTCAATTTCAGGACAAATTTCTGCAATCGTCTTTTTTGTTGGATTCTTGCTTAGGAAAAAAAATGAAGTCTTTTGAGGGAAGGAACATGGACGCTGCTGAAATTGAAGAGAATCTCTTTGCTATTGGCGATGCTAAGGTAATTATACCACTCTGCCATTGAGTTCAAGCTTCCTTTTTTGTGTGATGTCTAGCTTATACGAGCATGTTGAGCATTGATTGTAACAAGCTGTGCAAAATCATTGTTAGAACAAACTGTGACTTGAAGAGTTGTTTGTAGTCATTGGTTGCTGCTTAATTTCAGTTGAATCGATTCATAAATTTCATTTTCATGATATTTGGGCTTCTGGTTTTGTTAAAATGGGAGTAATTGAGAAACTTTGCGATGTGGATGTGCAGTTGCATGGAGGGATGTGTAAACAACTGTCATCTGTTGTAAATAGAGTACTGGAGATCTTTCCTTTTATAGAAGCGTCGAGGCCAAGGAGCAAGTCTGGGATACAGGCATTGTGTTCATTGCATGTGGCTCTTGATAAGGCCAAGATTCTCCTCAAGCATTGCTCGGATTGCAGCAAGCTTTATTTGGTGAGCACAGCCCTGCACCTAAAACTTAAAATTGTGTTTTTGTCTTGTCTTGCAAGGTATCATCATTGTGGAATTTTTGACCTTGATGGTTATCTGAATATCTTGAAACAGCTAGACCTGAGATTTGATTCTCAGATGGTTTAAATTTGACTTGTAGATGTTGTCAATGATAACTTTTCTTTACATTGTGGCGTGGCCTTTTTGGCATTGGACCTTTTGGAGTTACTTAAAAAAAATCACATTGATGACTCTAATCGTCTGATTGTTCTTGGAACTATTTTTTTTCTTCATAGCTGTACCTTATCTCTGCATCCGTTTGATTTCTCAGGCTATAACATGTGACTCCATTCTTATGAAATTTGAGAAGGCAAGATGTGCTCTTCAAGAGAGCCTGCGCCGTGTTGAAGACATAGTTCCGGAAGGCATCGGATGTCAGGTATATACAATGATTGATGTGGTAATGAATGTCATGTTGTAGTCTTGGGCAACTCCTAAAATGGTAGTAAGAAAAGATGTTTAAGGGTGTGTATGCTACAAGGCTTTCTAAGATCAAAATGATAAGAAACAGTCCGCAAACTTTCTTCTTGAAATTAGTGTGTTCTAGTATGTTTCAACATGTCACTATTATGAATGTCTTTGGTAGGCTCAGTTTTTTCACTTCTTACTGAAAACGTCTTGCACGATGTGTGTTTGCTGGGCACACACCATTGGCATGTCAGAGGAGCTCCTAATTTGGATGCGCTTATGAGATTTTAGCTTGCTTTAGAGGGCTAATATGGGGATGAATGACGGACTTAGAGACAAATGAAATACATAGTTTGGATTGAGACTTCGAGTCATTTTTCTGGACTATCTAAACCCTTTGCAGTACACCAATTAGACATGGATGTTCCATAATGAAGAAAGTTGGTTGGACGCCATGGATCGCCAAAAGAAGAAATCATATATGCAATAAAAAAAGGTCAGATAACAAAAGACCAGCTCATTTAAATAGACTCTGCAGTTTTGAAGTTGACGTCGTGTCTGTTAGATCCATAGCTTTCTACTATGATTCTTACCTGCTAAAGTAGTGTTGTGTATATTTTCATTCAACGGAATGGCTAATCAAAACTTTGTTTCTACCAAAATTCAAGTATTCATCCATTCATATGCATATTAGGGAATATCATCTTGGATTTTAAGGTACCCAAGACGATACTGGCCAGTATGACAATAAAAGGGGTATTGCAGCAAACGGACCTAACCCAAATCTTATTTTCACTTTAAGTGTGTTTCGAAAATTTCTAAAAAGAAAAGGCGGTTGCCATGTAAATGAATTCCCTTTGTCTCACACCTTGAGAACACTGACAACCCATGAACGTTGTATCGTTTTTTTTGGTGTTGAATGATTGATCCATTAATCTTCATATTCCATAAGTGGTGAAATTATAGTGCATTCGTGAGGTAATTCTATGCCTCTTGAACTATAAATCAACAGTAAAACTGATATCCGATTTATGCATAGATTACTATTGCCAAGCTATTGTGTTATTTGAAATTTCATCGAAAGATAATTAAAATCGCTTCAAGGATTTGAAAAAAGTGTCAAGAAATTGTTAAGCCTAAGTTGATAAATTTTTGTTAATTGACAAGAATACATAGGACATGATATGCAAGTCCTATACTTATTTAGTTATCTGAGCTGTTCTGATTTGGATATAGACCTTTTCTTATTCTGCTTGAAGGTTTCACCTTATCCTTTTCTCTCTACTCTTGCTAGATATTGGAGCTTGTTGGTGAGCTGGATGTCACTGTGTTTGAGTTGGATCAGGTGGAAAAGCAAGTGGGAGATGATGTCATATCGTTACTACAGAAAGAGCAACAGGAAAAAGCTCATCCCAGTTGTAATGGAGAGCTCGAAATCTTCCATCAAGCTGCCTTGAGGCTTGGAATAACATCCTCCAGAGCAGCTCTAACTGAGAGAAGAGCTCTCAAGAAGCTTATAGATAGAGCTCAAGGTGAGAATGACAGACGAAAGGAGTCCATTGTATCATACTTGCTGCATCTAATGAGAAAATACTCAAAGCTTTTCAGAAGTGAAGTAGGAGATGACTCTGATTCCCAAGGATCAGCTCCTTGTTCTCCCACCCTTTTAAACTCCTTTGAATATGTATCATCACCTGGTGGACAGGGACGTGCTCTTGGAAGGCACTTCTCTAAGCTTTCTTACAGTTTCAGTGAGACTGGGATGATGCGATCAGGAAACATTCCCACTCCCCCTGAAGAGCTTCGATGTCCAATCTCCTTGCAGCTCATGTATGACCCAGTTATCATCTCATCTGGGCAGACCTATGAGCGTGCCTGTATCGAAAAATGGTTTAACGATGGGCATATTTCGTGCCCAAAGACCCAGCAACAGCTAGCTCATCTCGGCTTGACTCCAAATTATTGTGTTAAAGGCTTGATTTCTAGCTGGTGTGAAGAGAACGGGATCCCAATCCCTAACTGTCCACCGGAGTCTCTCGATGTTCATTACTGGAGGTTAGCAACTTCAGAGTCTGGGGCCACCAATACTAGATCTATTGGAAGCCTTGACTCTTGTAAGTTGGAAGGTGTGAAGGTGTTACCTGGGGATGAGACCAGAAATGAAGAAAACAGATGGAATGAGTTGGGTACTGCAAACAAGTACTCTTCTCAAGATTTTGAATTGGATGGGCTTCGAAATCATGTAAAATTGCTGTCTATGCTCTCTGAAAGTAAAAGCATGAGAAAGCAGCGGAAAGTGGTTGAGCAAATAAGGTTTGTGCTGAAGGATGACGAGGAAGCAAGGATCTATATGGGTGCAAATGGGGCCGTTGAGGCACTGGTCCACTTTCTGAGGTCAGCTATTGATGAAGGAGATGCGACGGCTCAGGAGATTGGGGCTATGGCTCTCTTCAACCTTTCTGTCAATAATAACAGGTATTATGTCATTTCTTTTGATAAACTTCATCATGGTCATTTTAATCTTTCGAATTACATGTTCGACTTACTGGTGGGGAAAATATTTGCCAGACTGGTCCTTTATCTTGTCTGGTAGATGGACAATGTATGGAACCCCTATTGTTGACAGACTAATTATAGATGATACCTGAATTGCAAAACTGTTAGGAATGACCGCCTTTTACACTACTGTCAATCATTCCTTGAAGAAACTTCAAAAAGAATTATTATTCATGTGTCATAAAGCTGTCTGCACATAGATAACTTTGTTTGACAGTAGAGAATTTAATGTCTTCCTCATTCTTTTGTTGTTTAAGATTTCTTTTCTGAAGCTTCGTTCCTTCTGCACATTTTTTCTTGCACAAAAGGATATCATATCAACTAAATTCTTCTGCACACTTTGTTAGGCGTGGCATTTCCTTTGCTCTCATGATTAATAGAGTACCTGTTGAGTCTGACCCATATGGACAAACGAACCTCCTGGATCCGACCCATTTGCTCCTAAACCCAGAACGGGCATGCTATTATTTGGATTAGATTGGATTGTGTGTCTGATCAAATTAGATGAAAGGGACTGAGACACCCATGAGGGCAGTTCCAATACTGAGACGAAATCAGTCGACTCATGCAGAGCATGGGTTTACTTATGCGGGAGTTTTGGTTGTAGGTGAATATTATTAAAGAGAAATATCTTAAATGTCTCCTCAATCTATGAGAGGAGAAGGCTCGCGTTGCACATATGAGTAGTGAGTGGCATGATAGAAAGGAATGCACATGCTGGAATTCCAGTAAGATTGGGAATCCTAATGCAAACACACATGGTATATGTTGGGATTTCGAATAGTCCCACATCGGCCAAAGTGGGGGGATCCGGGGGGTTTAAATAGTGGCTTTAAAAAAACAATTGAATGAAAACGACAAAAGAAAGACACAGAATTGTTTACCCAGTTCGTCCGAAGACTACGTCTGGGGGCGCCGTCAAGCCAGGGATTTTCCACTAATTTGATGAGATGAGATTACAGATTACACACGATGCTACGAGGGACGCAACCCTCGAATAATAAAAATCTCACGGAATCTCACCCACAAAAAAAGGTAACTCACGCACAAGCACACCTTTCTCCCAAAAAACCTCTGTAGATACTAAAGCATTCTTTTCTCTAAAGAAAAAAATAACTGCAGTGTTGTGAATGGAAATAACCAGAGTCGGTTAGGATTGCGGGTATCTTATAGATACGCTCATATCTATGTATTCGATGTATCTACTCTCCTACCATGCCTATAAATAAAGGGCTGAGGGTTCCTCCCCCAGTAGTTGATTCATAACACGTTATCAGCACGAGACTCTAAAAATTTTCTTTTCCACAAAATTTTCTTTCCGTTCGTTGCGAAGGCGAAGGCGAAGGCGAGACGGGAGATCCACGAGCGCGGTGCAAGGCTTCCTCCATCAAGGGTCGTCATCCGCGTAGGGCTTCGAGCAACCGTTCGCTATATCCGTAGGACGGATATAGAGGTAAAATACTAAAAACGATATTTTTAATCATACGTATGATTACCCCTCCCCTAGATCTCGCAAGATCGTCATGGGGATTCATCGTCGCCTTGAAAATGACGGATTTTTCATCCCAAAAACTCAAATTTTAGGGTAAAAACCCTAATTTTGAACCCTCCGGCGGCTACCCGTCACCGGACCCCCCCAAAACCCTCCCCTCGCCGGAAAACCCCCCCACCACCACCATGGCCGCCTCCCCCTGCAGAGGGGCGGCCCCCGCCGCCGCCCCTGCAGGGGGCGGCGGCCCCCGAGGCCGCGCCCCCCTGCAGGGGGCGGCCCCGGCCGCGCCCCCCTGCGAGGGGGGGGGGGGGGGGGCGCCGCACCCCCTGCAGGGGGCGGCGCCGGCGCCGGCCCCCCCAACGAAACCCTAAAGGCAAAAAAAAATTTCAGATCTGTGGGCCTGAAGCCCACAGCAGATCTGTGGGCTTCAGGCCCACAGAATTCAAAAAAAAAATTCCAGATCTGTGGGCCTGAAGCCCACAGCAGATCTGTGGGCTTCAGGCCCACAGATTTCAAAAAAAAAAAGAAGCCTATGGGCCTGAAGCCCATAAGCCGAATGCGGACTTCAGACCCGCGTGCTGTTTTATCTGAAAAAAAAAATTTGGGGGCGGCAAAGGCTATTAACAAGCCTTAAAAGGCAACTTGTTAGCCTAAAAATTAATTTAAAAAGGGGATTTAAGGGCAAAATATTCGTGAAAAATCATGATAAATTACGGGATAAATACCGGGCAGACGAGGACTTTTTGGGGATTCTTGGGGGGGCTTTTGGGATGATGAGGAAAACTTTTTCCTCTGACAACGAAAATGTTTATTTTGGGCTCTTAATCAATTTAATTGATTAAACCCATTCAATTTACAACATTTGCATTGTGATGATTTTTTTCTGCAAAAATCATATTTCCATGCTTTGCATCTCTGGTATATTCTGTTGGATATTATATGCGTGGTTGTGCATTGTATTTAAAACTTAATAATTAGGAAGATCCTGCGACCGCTCTGCCGTTAGTAACCTAACGGTGTATGACGTTGCCCAGTGGTCCAATAATTATTAAGTGTTTAAATTATTTATCCATCTCTGCGAATATTAAATGCATGTGATGCCTGTGATGAAAATGTATGATGAAAATGTTGATGAGCACAATATTTCTGCATGAATTGCTAAATGTGGTTTTTGGATCGGCCGTTTAGTCCCACAGTTTATTTCCCGCACTTTTCTTTTATTTTTGAGATAAATTGTAGTGAGGAATTTATGTAAATGTCAAAGAAAGAAGACCAACTTCCATGAAGACGGAGGCCACGCTTGAAGATGGAGATATCATATGGGACCCACGGGGTTTCCAAAGTTGTATTTTCATTTTCTTTAAGCTGCAAATTTGTATAATTTGGACTGTGGACTTTTTTGGACTCTTTCTTGTGGGACTGGCCGATCCACACATTTAGTTTTTCGTTAAATATTGCCTCCGCATGAAAATGTTTTCTCTGAATTAATTATTCATTCATGCATGTTTGTGCTCTGCTAGATAAATGGCTAATATTGCAAGCGTTAATTTCGAAGTACTGGAAGCATCAGGTAGAAACTATCTAAGCTGGCAGCTAGATGTAAAGTTTCACCTGCGGGCAAAGACCCTCATCGCTGCTGTGATTGAAAAAGAAAATGTTAGCGATATAGAGAAGGCGCAAGCCATCATCTATATTCGCCGCCATGTGGACAAGACCTTAAAGGCTGAATACCTTACGGTCGAAGATCCACTTGAGCTATGGACTGCCCTTGAGGACAGGTATAAACATCAGAAAGATGTTATACTCCCAAGGGCACGATACGAGTGGGAGAACCTGAGACTGCAGGACTTAAAGTCCGTTGCTGAGTACAACTCAGCACTTTTTAGCATCACCGCACGCCTGAAGTTGTGTGGTGAAAAAGTCTCAGAAAATCGCATGCTGGAAAAGACGTATACGTCCTTCCATGAAAAAGATGCGATACTCATGCAGCAATACCGTGAACGCAAGTTCACCAAGTATTCCGAGCTGCTGTCATGTTTACTCATGGCCGAGCAAAACAGATAGCTTCTTCTCTCCACTCACAATATACGCTCCCCGGCACTGCCCCCCACCAGAAGCTCACTATTCCTCTTCCTTCAATAAGAAGAGAGATAATAAAAGAAAAGAAAGACCACAGAAGAGGGGTCAACAGAAAAATGCCAAGGGCCATGTACAGCAGCAGCGAAATAATGAAAGTAAGCGGAAGTTCACGAGGCACAGAAATAACAAAAATAGAAATGATATACCCACACCCAAGAGGGAATGGGAAGACCAGTGCCAAAATTGTGGCATGAAAGGCCACTGGTCCAGAGTGTGCCGAACTCCGCATCATCTCCAGGATTTGTATAAAGAGAACAAGAAAAATAAAGCTGAAACAAACCTGATGACATCTGATGCTCCAGTTAAGTTTTTCAGCTGACGACTTCGAAAATAATGACATGCTTGACTAGCCTTTACTTTTATCTTAGCAAATTGTTTAGAACATCTCACGTTATGAGAGCTTTTGTATTACGCAATCTGTTTTGATTGAAAAATTTTAGTAGACAATAAATGAATATGTCTATCTGAATATGCATGTGCCTTTATGTTTCATCTTTTGAAACCGCTCTCATAAATAATTAGTAGACAATAAACACGTACGATCTCTTTCAATACAAAGCCCAATATCAGGGCTATATTGAAGATCCAGGGAATGCAACACAGTTGCCCCCAAACGACACAAAAATAATGGATGCACTAATCCCTCCGAATTCCAAAAGAAACTTTCTAAGTTTCAAGGACATCCGTTTTAACGAATCCCACTTGGAAACAGCAAATGTAAATGAAAAATTACCGTATGCAACGTCTCAAGAAAAGGAGTAAAATCCACACTTGAACGTTTTGAGAGCCTTATAGGCCTCTACCATACGAAGATTCGGAGAAAGGAATCAGAATTAAACGGAGCACCTGAAGTGCCCTACATCAGCCGAGTTTTTACTCTGGCATGATGGACTTGGCCACCCTGGATTTGTGATGATGCACATCATCTTATCCTATGGGTATGACTTGAAGAACCAGAAGATTCTTCAGAAGGGAAAATTCCCTCGCATCCCTTACTATAAGGGAAGATTAATTACAAGGCCATCTCCACGAAAAGTTGAAAAATGATCTCTACGCTTCCTCAAAAAGAATACAAGGAGACAAATGTGGATAAAATCCACCACCCCTATTGGGCTATTTTGGTACTTCATTGTACTGATAAATGCATACTCAGAACATTCGTACGTATGTCTACTACAAGACCCGCAACTTAGCTTTTCCAAAGCTATTGGCACAAGAATAAAAATGTTGCGGGCACATTTCCCAGACAATAAAATGTTGTAAATAAGTCTGGTTAATGTTGGGAAATATACCTCAGTCTTTTCAAGAGTACTGCCAATCAACGGGAATTGAAAATGAACATACAAGTGCCGCATGTTCATACCCAAAATGGGTCGGCAGAGTCACTGAAAAGTAGACTCCAAAGGACTGAACGTCCATTAAATCCCGATTGCCTATGGATGCATGGGGACATGCAAACTCTGCATGCTGCATCGTAAATGAAAATAAGACCCTCTGGAGGTCAGAGTCTCCAATGCAACTTGCATATGGAATGCCACCGAACATTTCTCATCCGAGAATCTTCGGTCGCGCAGTCTTAAATCCCCATTGCACCACCAAAGAGGACCAAAACGGTACTCAACGTCGCCTAGGTATCCATGCAGGGTTTGACTCACCCTCACTTATAAGATACCTAGAACCGCAAACGGGGGACGTAATTAAGGCACACCTTGAAGACTGTGATCTCGATGAGACGAGTTTCCCAAAAAATAGGCCCAGATACTGGAAAATCTGGCGCGAAGAAAATTATAACGTGGGATACAAACAGTTTGACCCACTATGATCCGGTAACAATACAATGTGTAGATGAGATCCAGAAGATCTTCCACACAGAGAACACTGTTCACTAATTACCGGAATCATTTATTGACAACCAGAAGATTGTCAGATCACACATCCCTGCTGCAAAAACTCCAGCTAGGATTGACATCCCCGAGAATGGATGCAATCCACCAGCAGCAGAAGTGGCTGATCCTCAACAGAAAAGAGGCAGACCACCAGGCTCCTAGGACAAGAAACCCCTGGAGACCTTAAGACAATACTACCACAGGACAATGAGCTCCTGTCCACACCATCACCCTTCCCGGAATCCACTGCAGAGGAATTGCCGGGAAAAAGTGAAATTAAGTAAATGTTGTACGTACTGGGGAGGTGTTGGACAGATAGAACATAAATTGTCGACAATGTATTCACGTATCATATTGCCATATACATCGCAATGGCGATGATGTTTGTAAATTATCGTTCCACACTCCGTTGCTAGAAGGCAAACGTAGAGATTGGCCAAAATGTGGAACGTGGTAATAGAAGATGAGCTAGACTCACTTATGAAACGTGGAATGTTCGGACCTGAAGTCCAGACACCAAAAGGTGTCAAACCTGTGGATAAAACAAAGTATTGCAAACATAAGAAAAATAAATACAAAATCGTATGCTATACGGTACAACCTATAGCCCAAGGAAAATTTCGGCTGAAACTAGGGATCGAACAAATTCAAATGAGCATGTCTCATAAATGATGCATCAGTCTCCCTAAGTTATCAAAAGCGAATACCTTACGATTTGGCGAAGGAAAATTTTGGATATGCTGTTATTGGATGTTGTGACGGCGTACCTTCGTGGATATCTTATAAAGATACTTTCCACATTTCCTTAAAATGCCTGAATAGACTTCGGGACGTCTATTCAAGAAAAACAATAAGTATAAATAAATGTACACCAAGAGAATCACTTGACAAGTCAATGATTCCTACTGAAGGTTGTCTTTGCATCTGTGCAAAGAACAGGATTAGAGATCTTAGTTGTAGACAACTAACATCTCATCGGATCTCCTGAAGAGAAAACCGAAATAAATGTAAAAGCCTGACTTTTAAATATGAAATAAAAAGACCTAGGCAAATATAAAGTCATGGCTCATAGAATCCTGTTACAAACGCCCAGAAGTGCGTTGGAGATATTATAAGGACCATTGTCATCCAAAGTACACCTATGGTGTTACACTTACTGGATGAACAAAAAGAACCCTTCCGATCGCTGGAAGAGGGGGAGGATCTAACTGGTCCTAAAGTCCCTTATCTTAGTGCAATCATGCACTCCTGGCTAACTGCATGTGTTCCGGTATAGCAATTGCAGTAAACTCATTAGCCAGAGATAGTTGGCACCTAAAAGGGCCATTAGACCTGAGTTAAGCCTTCTGTGCTTCCTCCAAGGGTCGAAATATTTGGACTTACAAAATGTAGTAGCATCCTCCAATGTTTATGCAAATGCAGGTTTCAGGTCCAGTCCCTATGCTGAGAAATCACAGAACGGGTACCCACAGTGGGATGGCCATCCCCTGCAGATCCGCAAAGCAACTTATGAAGGCAACATCATCCTATCATTCCGAGATCCTCACCATTCCAGAATCACACCAATGGTGTATTTGAGGGCGCCTGGTGGTACATCACATCCCAGTGACGACTGGGATAGAGGCTGGTTCTGTGGAGCTAACCATATAGTCTGAAGACCACATCAGAGGCGCCAAAACTTAGCAACCTCTTCAGAGTTTCTGGATTCAGCAGCTGCTTGATGGTGATAAAATTCGTAATCTATGTACATTTTCGGAATATTGTAAATAGGAGTGATGAGATAAGCCTACGAGATCTGAAAGCCTAAGAGCTTTTACAGATCAGGGGGAGTTGACAGAATTTGTACTCTTTTCCCTTAGCTATGGTTTTTCCCACTGGGTTTTCCATAGCCAAAGGTTTTAACGAGGCAAATCACATCAACTCTGGATCCTGAAGTATCCACCCCTCAGTGACGCTCAGAATCCAGAAGTATTCATGAGCAGAGTCACTTGTACAAATTAGGGGGAGTTAAAAAGCGTTTGCACTCTTTTTCCTTAACTATGGGTTTTCCCACTGGGTTTTCCATAGCTAAAGGTTTTAACGATGCAAACCTCACCAACTCAGGATCCTGAAGTATTCACCCCATGTGAGACTCTTATTACGCTCAGAATCCCGAAGTACTCTTGAGCGGAGTCCACACCTATGGCTGAATAAGGGGGAGTGTTGTGAATGGAAATAACCAGAGTCGGTTAGGATTGCGGGTATCTTATAGATACGCCCATATCTATGTATTCGATGTATCTACTCTCCTACCATGCCTATAAATAAAGGGCTGGGGGTTCCTCCCCCAGTAGTTGATTCATAACATGCAGTACATTAAAACCCCCTCTTTCTTTTTAATGCATAGAGATAATTAATTCACAGAGCCCTTTATCAATGCAGTAAGCATGAACGCACGAAACACAAAAAACCAATTCTGTTTCTTTTTCTAGCCTCAACTGCGGAACAAGATTTCAACCTAATTCGTTGCTGATTGATGCAAATCGCAGCCAAAATTTTGTTGATCAGAGGAGATCGCAACTCCTTCTCTTCCAAATCGCAACTGATTCCGGCCGGCTGATTTGTTCAGGCTCCAAATCCCAACAGTATATACACCTTAAGGGCCTATTATTCGATCGCCCATGATCTTTCCTCTTCTCTCTTGTAAGAGAAATTTGGGTTTATGCAGGTATCTAATGCTGAGATTTTGAGTTCTGAAAATTAGTGAGAGTTAGTTCTGTATCGTAACTCTCCCATTACGATGTTATAAAACATCGACATGCAGCCCATGGACGTGGGCCACCATGCTTAACCACATACATCTGTGTCATCTATGTGATAAAACTTTCTTTCTTGTGCCATGACTTATTCTGGAGTTGCAGTTTATTTTGTTATCTCAAAAACACCGCTGATCTTATTTTGGATTTTGTCCCACTAACTGATGCCTTAAGTCTCTACCTGGTCTATTTTGAAGTATGCAATCAGGCACAAGTCATTTGCATAGTTTAACCATAATAGATGGATGAAAACTGCATGAAACATGTTGTGTGTAGGTGTTCTCAGTATGCGAGAGGCATTCGAAATCATTTGATGTGAATGCATCTTATTACATAGGAAGGTTATGTAGCAGTTGACTCTATCCTGGAACTATGTAGGATTAGGATAAAGGCATTATGGCTGCTGTTGCAAGTCATGCAACAATAATTTGTATGAATAAATGCCATTTTTCCTATGTAACGTGCACATCATTTGAATCAAACTGGATTTCTTTTGGCCTAAGGTAGCATTGGGTGGATTTTAAACCCAAGCATGCATCTTACAATATAAAGAACTTTTACATTTACTTAAGATACGATCTTACTATATCATAGTATCTTTTACAAGCAAATTTTTTCCCTCCCTTATTTCAGGAACAAGGGCAGGCTATTGTCTGGTGGAGTGATGCCCCTGCTGGATCAGATGATCTCAAATCCGGAGACTGAAGAGTCTGCCACTGCTCTATACCTTAATCTATCATCTCTTGACGAGGCCAAGCCCATAATCGGATCGAGCTTGGCTGTACCTTTCCTTGTTCAACTCCTGCGCTTCGAAGATTCCAACACAGTCTCCATGCATGATGCCCTATACACCCTATACAACCTATCCACGCACCCTTCCAACATCCAACCCCTCTTAAACTCTGGAATTGTCACCGGACTTCATTCCCTTTTTATTGCCTCAGAGAGTGAAAGCCTCACTTTGGTCGAGAAGGCCCTCGCTGTTCTAACAAACTTGGCTTTGAGCAAAGATGGAAGCAAGGAGATCATGTCAAACCGAGGCCTAGTATCTGCACTAGCAGCAACCTTGGACAGCAGTGAGATACCTGAGCAGGAGCAAGCAGTCTCGTGCCTCTTGATTCTATGCACCGCCGATGAGAAGTGCATCCAGGCAGTGTTGCAGGAGGGAGTGATACCCGCATTGGTGTCCGTGTCGGCAAATGGGTCGGCAAGAGGGAGAGAGAAAGCTCAGAGGCTGCTGAAGTTGTTCAGGGATCAGCGACAGTGTGAGCCTCCGCAGGGGCAGCAGGATCAGAACCAGCCAGGCGAAAACGGAGCTTGCAATGCGGCGGTCCCGGTGGTCGCGGTCGAGACGAAGCATTTATGTAAAACAAAGTCGAAGTTTGGGAGAACTCTGAGTTCTATGTGGAAGAAGAATTTTTCAGTGTATCAGTGCTAGATCAGACATTGACGGTGTAAATTAAGTTTTCTTTTCTAGTTTTGTTGGTTTGATTTCAAGTTTTGTCTCCCTTTCTGTGGGAGCCTTTGGCATTTTTTTCTAATCGTTGCATTCGTTAAGGGAAAAAAGAAATGTACAGGATCGAGTATGTTTTAGATTTATGGTGCCCTTTTCCTGTCTCGTTTTAGTTGGGAACTTGGATGTCTAAGCCGTACACAATGTGTACATTACAAATAAATTGTTATATTTCCAAAGATAACAAGCCCGTCTAGCTCAGTTGGTAGAGCGCAAGGCTCTTAACCTTGTGGTCGTGGGTTCGAGCCCCACGGTGGGCGATCTGTTTATACTTTTTGCGTTTAAGAAATTTTTCTCTTCTTTTTTGCTTTAAGTTTTAACTTTTGGAAGGAACTTGAAATTTTTTGCTAGAATATCTTAATCTGAATCTTATCATTCAATCTCAATCAACCACTAGCCTTCACACTACAACAGTGACCCAAACAACTTGTAGACCAGATCACAGTCAATTATAAAGAGTAGATCCGGCAACTTTTCCAACTGAAGATACTGTGTTATATGCCTCTCTTCCTCTTATTTCAATCAGATACAACTTATTACTATTTACATTGTTATTAACGAAACCCAAACATACCACCAAATACCACAAACAGCACCAAATCAAACGTGACCAACACCACAGTAGCATTCTGATGTGCTAGGCACCACCTCCCTTACTTACCACCCCACCCTTCATCAAACAAGGCCAAGATTGCATCTTTAGCCACCACCTCCACTTTCTCCTCCACTTCTTCTAATCTCTTCACAATCCTCTCCTCTTTATGACCTCCCCTCACATCATCATCATCATCATCATGCTTGCTCACCATCCCCATCTTCTCCAACTCCTCGATAATATCCTTGCACGTGTCCTCGACCTCCTTTATGTCCCCCTCCATTCTCTCGCTCATCTTCTTCTCATCCCCGGCATCCAACTCCTCCATCATGTTCTTCTCCTGCTCATCGCACTTGATGTCCACCTCATACTGACTCAACACTGGTCCATAAAGAGATACTTGCTGAATCATCGATGCAAGGGCATCGATGACATCATCAAACTGCTTTGGGACCGACTCGGCCAGGAGGGCTAGCTCGTCCACCATGAGAAAGACGTAGGCCGACGGAGGGAAGACCGACATGGCCACGTCCTCGAGAAACATGATCTGGTCGTCAACGAAGGAGAGGGTCGAGAGCCATCCATGCTGGATGGGGTCGAGGACGGGGTTCGCGGCGGAGGCGATGGTTCTGGCGATGAAGCCGACGGGGCCGTGGAGGTGTTCGGCGTGGTGGTACATCTTGTGGGCTATGGCTAAGAGAGAAGCCCCCCAACCATGTAGAAGACGTGGCCTCGGATTCCTTATGTGAGAATCTGATACCGAACCCTGTTACACATAACACTATCTGTTATTTTGTTCTGTTACACATAACACATAAATCAAAATTAATCAAATCATGGTAATGGATTGTTTGCCTTGAAAATGACCGCGATATTCACAAGATCACAACATGCAATTTATGTGCAAGTAATAACGTGAGGGGGCTCACCATTGGGGAGATTAACAATCCACTGCGACCTCTGCCCAAGGAATCTGCTACCGCTTCCTGAGAGAAACATGCATGCAAACGTTGGAAAGGAAATGAAAGAACGAAAAAGGCAAGATGAAAAAGAATGACAAATACCTGATGAGATTCTTTTGGATTTCAGAGAGAGAGAGAGAGAGAGAAGGGGGTGGGGGGTCTGGCTTGATTTGTGGGGGACGGTGATGGTTATCTTAAGGGCTCCGGCTTTGGTCATGCATTCCAGAATTAGGACACATGTCCATTGCTGGGAACCCTCTCTCTCTCTCTACAGGTTGTTACATGAGTTTGAATGCATCCTATCCAAATCTCTAGTGTCTGATCCTGACACAACAAGTCAAAAATAAAGGTTCAACACAATCCCTTCAGAATCCATGCATGGGAAAAGATCGAGGGATGTTTTCACAAATGGTGCTTTAATCCACTTACGGAACAATTTATTAGTACAATCATAAAGAGTGATCCTTGTTATGTCGAATTTATTAGCAAGGATGCCAACCATTTCTTTAATAATTTCCAAAGCCAGGGGGTGGAAATGGATAGACAAATTCCTTTTAGAATTTTTTTTAAATATGAGTTATTCCTTGTCAATTTGGGAAGAAGAAATTTTGATTTTGTATTGCATTGACTTGCATTACTTGATGATAGTTACACTAGAATACACACACATATATTACACAACTCGTGATTGGGCACAAGAGCCCAAGAGCCATATCCAAGAAGCTAAGAGGCAACACTAGAGCCGGAGAGACACTTGCATAAGAAACAAAGAGACTAACACATGAACCCAGAAGAGTAGCACACTACACTAAGAGACATTCTCAATAAACTAACTATAATAATTAATATCTTAACGTTGCTAATGTGTGAAAAGTTTGGTCTTTGATCATTTCTTCGCCCAAAATAGACGGGTGCCCAAAACTTATGGAACAATTTTATGCAAACTTGCAATGCAATTGTCCATAACAAGTTTTTCTCTCACATGTTGGCAAATATCAATGATCCTTTTGAACTTCCAAATACCAATGTAAGAAATAGGGGGTGGCAATTTTCGGCTCACTGCGATAAGATTGTGCCTAGGCCGACAATTTTTACCCGAAATCCTTATCAGGCCGGCCCTGCCTTACCTGTTTCATTTTCATGCTGGACCCGAGCTAATCTATTCAGCCCATTGGGCGGGCACGGCATGGCACGGAAACCATTTGACCGCCCCACTTCAATTTGACCGCAAATTGATCTAAAGCGGATTTCAGTAATAGGCATTCATTTATGGTTTTGAGTCTACTATCATTGATGTGAAGAATATGAGACAAGTCATCCATATAAATCAACATAAAGCCAAAAATAAGTTTTAGCACCCAGCTGTTATTAATGGATGGCAGTTGAATGCAATGCTACACATGAATCTTATTAGATCAAGGTCCAAATATCACAAATTTAACAACTTCCCTCAGCGCCAACTTTGATGTCTTCGGATCTTGGTGGTCGATCTCAGTTTCCAGGAAGAGACAAAGAACCACCAAAACGGTTAGTTCATATTGCCAAACAAATGTAAACGGTTAAATTGGAAGAATGAAATGTGATTTTGTATTACTTCATTGAGTTACAATGACTACCATTCCATATATATAGTACATACAACATTATTGGACACAAAAGCCCAAGAATCAATACACTAACCTAAGAGACATGTACGGGAATCGGAGAGACAATCATAACTTCCTAGGAGACTTACACAATAATCTAAAAGGCTCTTTACTATTTCCTAGACAACTACTTAATATCTTAACAAAAACTATGTAGGACACATCACCTTATGTAGCCCTCTTACTCCTCTTTTTTCGTGCTCCATTTTGAAGCATTTTAAGCGTACAAGACAAGTTTGTGTTTAAAAATATGATAAAATAATGACACAATATATAATTCATTTAACCCTATCGGATCGGGCCGGGCGGCCCGAATTTTTATCGGCCCGTGCATGGGCCGCCCCAGAATGGCCCGAAGTCTTATCGGACGGGCCGGCCTGGTCCTTTAAGAAAACCGGGCCGATCCGAATTGCCAGCCCTAGTAAGAAATGAGGAGGATGTTGAAGCGGGATGAGGATCATGCTAAATCTATTTTTACTTGGGTAAGAAATGACATGTCAATCAATCTCTTTTTTATTGTGAAAGATAAATACTTGACACCACGATACCTTGTGTTTGCCATGATTCTAATGACAAATGTGTTACCTCAAAATGATCGCTATGATACCTTGAAGCACAACATACTGTTCTTTTGTTCGCTAATGAAGGGTATGCAAGTTAACTTGGTAGATTACATGTTATATTACTCGACACCATAATACCTTGTGTTTGCTTCAAAAATTTATTATTTAGCAGTTCTACATGTTTAATTGCGATTAGGTTGTTTGTAAACAAAGGGGATGATACTATTGGTTCTTAAACAAGTAACACTTATTTATTAGTGATTGCATGTAATATTGTATATTCAGCTCACTCGCTGTGATCCTTCGCAGGTTTCTTGTTAAGCTAAACTGGGGAATTTTATTCTATAAGCCATCTCTGCTACTTATTATGCAGGTATGATGCATCTTTTACAAGACTTGGGTATCTTTGTTTTGAGTGATGTAATAAATTGTGTTTCAGTTTGACCACTTGTTTCCTAATGCTGCCTAACAGATTAAGGCAAAGCTTCATTCGTCTCTTTAGTTCATATTGCATTGAAACATTATAACCTGGTCTAATCTAAAAATGTGCACATATGTCTCTTGTTACATGTGTTGATTTTTGACTGCTAAGTCTGGATTTTCCAGCTTTATATTCGATATTTCTGTATAATGTGGTTTCTTTCTTGTCATACTTTATTCCATTTTTAACCAATCATATATTGTCGCAAGCTTAATAAATTGAGTATCACATGGTTGCGTCATATGACATTGCATCATTTTACTGTTCTTAATAGACTAGTCTAGTTGCAAAAGGTTGGAGCTTATGCAAAGTTGCAGAAGGATGGGCCAATTTGAAATGCAGGTATGATAATATCTAGTGAAAATTTGTGTTGTTTATGTGTTAAGACTATCTGCTAAATATGATGGAGCCTCTACACTGTATTTTATCCTCACTAGGATCTAAAAATTCCCATCTTCATGCGTCCGGATTTATGACCCTAGTGCCTATATACCTATTGTATGCATATTAATGGATGTGTGTATGGTATTTGCACTTGTTTGCTGATGAATGTTGAGTAGTGTGCATAACAATTGTGTCGTGTGAATATAAATGGTGTGTGTGTAGTAATTCAGTGGTGTGCACGGTAATTTGTCTACGTGAATGAGTGTGTGCCTATATGAGATGCTTATTGGATGCTAATGGATGAGTATGGGGAAGTGCAGTGAATAGTGGTGTTGGTTTTATTGTAGTGGAGTAATTTTTATGTTGGTGGGTGTGAACGGTAAAATATATTTTTAATACTATTTTAATGTGAATTATTTTATGATGCTTATTTGGTGAAGCCTATTTTAAAGAGAATATTTTTATTACTATTTTGTTCTTATTAATTAATTTTGCAATGGCATTGTTGTAATATAGTGAATTGTGTATGTATTAGAGAGGTGTGTGCATAAAGGGAATGGCATACTTGTAAATAGGTATAGGTGTGTGTGTAAGGAGAGATGGCATGTAAAGAAATGTCATGTAATGTAATTAATATATCAAGTTGGAGGGCAATTATAAAAGGGCTTTGTGTCATGGCAAACTTTTAATAAAATGGAATTTCAGAAGAAAATATCTCTCCCTTTAATTATCTCCTCTTCTTCTACATTCTTCTCTCCCCCTTCCTTTTCTTTTTCTTTTCATTTTCCTTTTTCTCTCTTTGTTTTCTTCATGGGGGCCGAAATTTACTCACACACAAAAAAAATAAAAATAAAAATGGAATGAGAGAAGAGAACGAAGGAGGAGTGATGGAGGGAGAGAATTAAGGAGAAGGTTTTAAAGGAAAGAGAAGATGATGGAGGAGCTATAGGCCTTATTTGAAGGAGGAATAGGTGGAGCTTAAAAAGGGAGTTTTGGAGGAGTAAAAGCAAGCTTCATATGGGGGTAGGAATCCCTTTCTTTTTGGTATATTATTCATTCTCAATTTAAAAGGCAAAAGGTGCCATTTTTAGCTAGTTTTCATGCAAAAGGTGCCACCTTTTATTTAGTATTCAGGCTAAAGGTTCTATTTTTATCAAACAACCATGTTAGAGTTATCACCTTTCTTGTAGGATTCCACTCGCCACCTTGTATTTCATTTGCATGCCTGTTTCCTTGTGAATTAGCTTAACTTTCATGCTCAAGAATCTGTTCTGAAATTTTCAGCAGTTTAAGCCTCTGTTAAAATGTGTATATCTCCTAACCTAGTTCAAAATAGAATCTGAAAAAAATACTCATGTAGTTCACGAAATCATACCCCAAAATCAAATAAAATTTGACATAGGTTCAATTCAATAAGTAGGACCAAAAATTCAATCTTTACAATATGTCTGAAATTCTGTCAAACTGGACACAGTTTAGTAAAACGAAGCTCAGTACCTGCACACACAATGGAATTTCATGTTTTTGGTCTCGTTGCAAAGCTAACAAGTTTTTCTAAAATTTCATTTCAGTGCATATTTTTCGAAATTCTGACTATAACATGCCCAAAATTAGCAATCAAGACAGACCCTGAAATCTGTCTGAAAAACAGATCTGACATGCTTAACAAAATAATTCACCAAAAATCATATAATTCATATTTTTGTATGAAATTTTATCTGTCAATCCAAAACTACCATACCTACAACTTTAATTTACATTTAATTGTTATGTTCCACACAAAAATATGGAGTAAAATTCCATTCAACCTGACTGTTGTGCAATTTCCAGCAAACTGAATCATTGGATGTTGATCTTACTTTTTATTTGTGGTTATTTTCCAAGGCTTTGTTGGGGGTTTGATATTGTTTGATTGGTATATGGAAGATGAGAAGGTGGAAGTGAAGTACTTGTCTTTCGTTTATAAATCATGGATTTTAGCCTTTATGTTTTGTAACATGCTTTTGGTCATGGTTGCTTACACATGGTGGGAAGGATGTGGTGGACATGGCATGTGTAACGCCCCACTCCTCAGGATACCCGATAAGTACAAATCTGTATCAGGTATTCCCGAAGCAGCGAGTGTTATGAAGGAAATACAAAATTAAATACACAAGCAGCAGGTCCACTGCGCACTGATGGGATAGTACCTGTAATGTTCCACAAAGCACAACCAAACAACCAATAACATAAACACAAAAATAAACACAGCGGGAAACTGTACAACAACTAATCCCAAAGAAAAGTCTGATTTCTATACATCATCCATCTGTACATACATCCACCATCAATATCTCGTCACTATCCAAACAAAATTTCAAGAGTACAAACACCCTCTCCTCACCCCTCGCCATCCCAACCTAACTCATCCACAGAACTCCACTGCTCCACCTCCTAGCCATCAACTAACTCCATCACCAACACCTGAAAAGTCAACGGTGGGGCACGTCAACGCGTGACTCAGTAGGAATTCCATATCTCAACTAGTCCTTACACGAAGTGTATAAAGGGTGCACGTGAGCAGGCAGCGTGTATGTCATGGCATAAACATCTACTGTAGTAAAGGCATTAACAACTATAGTTATGAACATGTGAAAGCGTGCACGTGCAACAAGCAAGGTGTACAACAATGGTATACAACATAAAAAACATAGTAAAGAAACATAAGTAAACAATACATATATTTATCATTGCTACAAGAATAATAAGGGTTAACAATTAATCCATTGGTTAGCATTTTGGAACCCGGATAAACCATAGGACGCTAAGGAGCCAGACTTCACCCAGGATGGGTGAAAAGTGGTACCGCAACCAGCGACACGAGCACTGGAAGGGCCTCTCGTAACTCCTACTACCCGAACAGAGCAAGGTATGAGAGTGAGACAAATCTCGGTTTTTCTGTCGGCCAAACGGAGCAAACCATCAGTTACCGTCATGGTGCATCACGAGTACACTAGTGGCCTCTCCAACCCTTTCAACTCGCCCTTCCGGGAGTGATACATCGGGTGAGAATTCATATCATCTGTCCGCTCCTTAACTCCTATAATTTACATGTGTTTCTCCCAAACCCCATGCCACCCTCCTTTAAGAGGACTTAGTCATTTTCATGAAACGTAACACTTTTCATTTCTTTATTTCCACATTTCACCACACATTTGGGACATGCATAGCCTTGTGCATTCCCTTTATCATTTCTCATAATATAAATGAAACATATAACCAAATTCACATCATCATATGTATGTGTCAAGAACATAAACCACATATCACCATGTAACAGAAATGATTAAGAACGTTAATGGCAATTTAACTTCAAAAAGAGCTTAAAACAACATTCAAATCTTTCAGCTTGATGTAAAAACAGAACAGTCAGATTAAGAAGCATATTTCTCCATACGTTTGTATTAAACATGCACATACAATACAAATGAAAGTTGTAGATATAGTTGTGCTGGATTCACCTATAAATTTTCATACAGAAATATGAACTGGGTGATTTATGGTGAATTGTTTGGTAAGACCTTACGAATCTATTTTTCAGACAGATTTTAAGAGCTGTAAAGATTGCTGGTTTAAGACATGTTGCAGTTAGAATCTCGAAAATGTTTACTCAAAGAAAGTTGTAGAAAAAGTTGTTATCTTTCCAATGAGACCAAGTTCATCAATTTCTATGGAGTGTGCAGGAACTGATCTACGTTTAGCCAAACTGTGTCTAGACTGGAGGAAATTCCGATATGTTGTAAAGATAGAATTTTTACTCTTAATTGCAATCTGAATTAACAAATGTTCTAAACATGAAAGTTATATGTAACAGTCAAATCTTTAGGCCATAAAAGTTTCAGAGCGTACTCAAGTCTAGATTAGAAGGACTAAGCAGAACAATCAGCATGTAAATCTGTCCAGAATTGCCCACCGTACAAAACCACCCAAAACTCAGGATTGCTCACCGCGCACAACCATACAAACTCAGGATTGCTCACCGTACACAACTATACAAACTCAGAATTACTCAACGCACAAAACCATACAAAACTCAGAATTGCTCACCGCACAAAACCATACAAAACTCAAGATATATGAACGGTGCATGATTATCTTGGATAAATAAAGATGTAAGCTTTCTTATGAAACTAAATATGCAACTCTAATACTAGTTGGAGATGGAATCCTGCCTTAGTGGTGATGAGAGACAAGGGGGTAGCCCAAATCCCTATGGCTTCTCCTTCTTCAAACCATTCTCTTCTCTTCTTTTCTGAATCCTTCTTCTCCTCCACAGGATCCCAGAATGAGCAACAGCACCTAAACGACGACATGGATGCTACGGAAGTGTGCAGAGTGAGGGTGGCGTAGCCCTATGGGTGCTCAGCCTCCCTAATGTCTAAGATTGAGCAAGAGGAAGGGATGAATTCGGTCTGATCTTTTGGGAAGAGAGTGGGTAAATGAAACCTTCTTTCTAATTTCTAGAGTAGCCACCTCATCTCCCTAGAATCCTCTAAGCATGCCGCCAAGCCTTGGGTTAGGTAAGGATCAAGGAGCTATTGACACATCAAAGGTGGAGGTGTCGCTTAGGAAAAATTAGGATTTTGTTTTTTTAGAAAAATAACTATACCCACTTAATACACATACAATACTTAATACACATCAAGACATTAGTATTCCAACCATATACTTTATTTAATAAAATCTTATATCATACAAAATTATTTAAAAATAATTTTTAGCTTGACAAAATTAAATAAAATACATAAAGATTCCCCAAAATTTATTCGCACATATATACGCTCAAAAATACGTATAAATACACGTATATGAATTTTGGGGTCATTACAGCATGCATGGTAATGAGGTTGGGTTTGTGGTGGTATGGTGGGCATGGCACGATGTGTATGACACCTCGATATGATGTTGAAAATACGAATTATCTTTTACATGAAGGCATTGTGTCTTTATGTTTCTTTATGTTCTTCTTTACATTTTATAAATTCATGAAAATGACTAAGTCCTCTTAAAGGAGGGTGACACGGGGATTGGGGGACACTAAGTTATGGAAAAAACATGAGGATCTGGACAGTTTGTGGTGGTTGGTGGCCCTCCTGTTCTTGCCCGAGTGGCAGGGAGTGGCGGAAATGAGGTGGATTGAAGAAATGGAAGGAGAAATAAGGAGAAAACCGGGCTCCTTTGTTAACAGCATTGCACACTGGGACGAGTGCCACAGCTAGTTGGGGGAGTTTGCCTGTGTCACCCCAACTGGGTGTGAGATCCAGTCCCAAGAAGGTCTACCCACCACTTAGGGTGTAAATCACTACTTGATAATTTTCATTACTTTTGTAGCATTGGTAAATGTCATCCACTTGTGTGTGTTCTTTACCTGTAGCACTTTTATGTCGTATGCCTTTGTTTTACACATTGTCTGTTGTATATGTGGTTCCTTTCTTTTATTGGCTTGTTGAGTTGTTTAAATGTATTCATTTCCTTGCTTTTATGTTTAAGTTATGTTATATTCGCATTGTGTCATATCAGGTCACTTATTGTAGCTTTCATGTATACTCTTATGTTCAATCCGTTATGTTATCATATCATACCTTATGTCATACATACCATTGTTGAATAATGTACGACAAAGAGTTGGGATATCCTACTGGGACACGCATTGACGTGCCCCGTTGATTTTTCAGGTGTTGGCTCTTGGAGTTGGTAGCAAGTGGAGCAGTGGAGTCCAATGGCAGAGTTGAGAGAGTGTGGGGGTAGGGAGAAGAGACGAGGTAGAGAGTTGTACTTGGGGTTTACTTGTGGGGTAGAACTGAGATGGTGTATCAGTTATTGCAGTATGAATTTATGGATGATATACTTTTATTGGTGTTTTATGGTTGGCTTAGTTTTTGTTCTTGGTTGTTTTTTTGGCTTTGTTTGTTGTCTATATAGTTGTTATCTTGTATTGTCTGGCAGTCTTTGTTGTTGTTGCTTGGAAACATTACATGTACTACCCCAGCAGTGCGCAGTGGACCTGCCGTTTATTGTGTTTCTTTTCTTTCTTCTTCCGTAACACTCGCTATCCTAGAAAAACCTGGGACAAATTCGTATTTTCCGGGTATCCTGGGGAGCAGGGCGTTACATATACTTTGCTGTGTGCATTGCTTCCAGTTAAGATTTTATTGAGTCTAGCCATTTGGTGGACTCTTTACTCTATATAGTTGTATGGAAATTAATATGATCGTCATCTATTATGATGATATCCTTAATTTTACCGTCGATGAGAAACCCATATCATCTCTCTTACTGTTAGGTAGCATATTAGATATCTTTGTTGGATATTGAGGAACTCCTAATATAAACATAAGCACATGTTACCCAATCATGTTGGGTCCAAGTGTATTAACCTTTTGGAAACCAATTCTAAGTGGACTTAGATTTTCCAACATAGTAATCATTGTTCACCACATCTTGAAAATAAAATTGCACATATAAATTCCTATCATTTATGCTTATGTCCTTCGGACCCCAAATAGTGTATGTTTTGGGTGTCATGTACCTAGAAGTTGCATGCATATGTGTTTGGCTTTTATGTGGTGCATGTGGTGTGTAGGCGCATGGGTGTGCATAAGCATGAGGATGTGATAGTGGTGAATGTGTTTGTGCATACCCATTGTGATGTTCTTGTGGGTAATAGTCGTGTGGGTGATTATGAGAGTTGACATGTGGTCTTGCACGGTGCGTGCATGCATGGTGTGCATAAGCATGCAGACTCACATCATGAGTGTATGCATGTGGTGCATAAGAATGTGGAACATATGAAACATGTGGATAAGCATGCATATGTGTATGTGGTGGTTGTGCATAAGCATGTGCACAAGAACGAATAAAAGGGTGTCTCATGTAAGTGTTTGCACATGCACGAGGATGAGGAGCATAAAAATCATCATATGTATAAGCATGATGTGTAGGTGCTCTCATATAAGAGTGTATGCTAGTGTACATGTAAGCTTGACCCTTTTTTGGAGCTCCAGCCTTGGTGGGTTTCTTTCCAAATGAGGGTGGTGTCGAAATGGTTGGCAGAGGAACTATCCAAGGTGTTATTGGCTCCACTAGTGGATGCACCGGAGGTATGCCTCACAAAAACTATAGTGACTCCACTATAGGTGGTCTGTGCGTTGGAAGCATTTGCTTTAAAATAACCAAGGCCTCCATGGTAATTCGCAGGAGGTTGGTTCTCTAGCAACGTGTCCAACTTGTCTTTACATTTGTTGAATCTATCAACATTAACTGACATGAGCACATACTTTTTTGTACCAAAAGAAATACTAGTATCCAAGGTGGATACATGTGAAGTGAGCTCGTGCACTTGGGATTATAGAGCTAAGTTCTCATTTTCCAAAAGAGTGTTTTGAGATCGAAGTGTTTCAATCTAAATGTCACCACACTCAACGACATGGACACTGTCATTGAGATTTGAGAGATTTAACCTCATTTTTCAAAGTTTCATTTTGAGAAATCAAAGTAGCTTTCTCATTGACAAGTGTGTCGAGAGTGGTGTTATCATGCTGTGTGACAAGTTTGGATAACGTGGGAATACTAGCTAAACTATCCTAAGCAAGCATATACGAGTTGAACAACTATTGATACCTATCAAATAATTGCTAAACGCAAATCATCCATAGTTATCTTATTCGAATTACTATTGCTATCACTCGAAATATCCATTGGAGAGTCTTCTCGTGCCATGAAGCATATGTGCGCAATCTCTTCCTTTTCCTCATCCGAATCCTCGCTCTAGTCATCCCTTGTTCATACCAACTCCTTCTTTTTGTTGTTCTCATTGTACTTTTCTCCCTTCTTGTATTTGGAAGCCTTCCACTTCTCCGTATTCTTTAGCATAGAGCAATCCTTCTCGATGTGTCTTGACTTGTTACACTTATGGCATAGAGTGGAAGTGTTAGAAGAATCAAATTTACCCTAGGTTTTGAAGTTACATTTACAGAAGAACTTTTGGAACTTCCGTGCCATAAGGGCCATGGACTCCAATTCCATCTCTTCATCGGATTCCTCATTGTCTGATTAGGCTTTGAAATAAACGGCCTTCTTCTCTGGCTTGGCAAGTGCCCTTTGAGCTTCCCGTTGCTCTCTATCTTCTTTCCTAACTTCATACGCCTTGAGATTGCCAATGAAATTCTCCACGGTGTATGTGCTCATATCGTTTCCTTCCTCGATGGCCATCGTCTTCTTCTCCCACTCCGGAGTGACGGCCATGATGAGATTTCTCGCCTCTCTACTTGTGCGTACGTCTTCCCAAGTGCTTCCAAGTCATTCACAATATCCGTGAAACAAGCATACATGCTCGAGATTTTCTCTTTGTACTGCATTTGAAATATCTCAAAGCATTGTATGCAAACATAGAGTTTTAACAATTTCACCTGAGTCATCCTTTCATGTGTAACGTGTAGATGGTTCCAAATTTAATATGTGGACGTGCAGTTTGACACATTGTTGAACTCCGTAGCATGCAAATGACAAATAAGCGAATTCATCTCTTCTGCATTATTTGCCTGAACGGCCACTTGAATGGGAGTCCCGTTGGAGAAGTCTTCTTTAATGTGCTCGATGTACTCCTGCCCTTTGGAGAAGTCTTCTTCAAGGAGTACATCGCTCCTTCCCTTTGGAGAAGTCTTCTTCAAGGGGCTCGATGTACTCCTTTCTCAATCGTTCTCCACAAAGATATGCTCTTGAGGAATGTAACCATTCGAGCTTTCCAATAACCGAAGTTTGACATGTTGAAGAGAGATGGTCGAATTGTGGATTGTCCTTTGGCAATAGAGGATGCGCCATCACGATTGTTATTGTTGTCGGTTGTCATATCTTTACCTCAATCTGATACAAATTGTAGAACCTAAAACTATGGGGAAAGCACTAAGGGGGAGGGTGAACAGTGTTTTATGAAATTAAAAAGGAAATTACGCCTAATTAAAATCCCTAGCAACCAATAGTGCGGAATTGAAATAAAGTAGACAACAACCACAAAAATGCAATTGCAAACAAGTTATATACCTTAGTTCGGATTCCCTTGAGTCAAATACAGGCTCTCTAAAATCCTACTCCAACAAACCAATAGTAACGCACCAGTGATTAGCAATCCACTAATACCCTCTTACCAAATACCGGTAAGAATAAAACCAATACAATTTTAACAACACTTCCCACAACATGGGAATGGTTCACTCTCACAAACTGAGAGTAAATCTCACAATAAAAAAGAAATTGAACTTGAAATCTTCAATATGAAATAGCACAAAACATTTGACTTGATTATATACTTACTTAGAAGTGAAGGTTGGGTGTGTGTGTAGTGCTCTAATATGAGAGATGTGATCAATTACTAATTGTCCAAGAATGAATCAATGAATGCTTGATGTGTGAGCTTGAATGCTTAAGGACAAGTGTAGAGGATGAGAGATATGAATGCTCGAGGAAGCTTTGAATGCAATTCAATAAATTTAGATGAGTTCCAAGAATTCTGAATTAAATGCCTTAAGCCACTATTTATAGCACATCAAAAATCCTACCAAATCACGCCCAAATCAATAGCATTAAATGCTGGAAATGACCTGTAACGGGCTAAAATCTGAGTCACCGGTCGACTTGAGAAGACCCACCAGGCGACTGGGGCACTATGCTGACACAGCCTTAAATACAGTCTAATGGCTAGTCGACTAGACGTCTACTAAAGGTTTCCCAAACGTCTGTGTACTATTCATGCGTCTGACTCTACAGCATCAGACAACTTAATAATTAGATCACGGGAAAAAGAAGTTACTGGAATGTTTGACGAAAATACCAAACGTCTGCATAAGGGGTACCAACCGTCTGGACGATTGTTCAGTCATCTATCAAGAAAGCTACAATCGATTTAACAGTCGGGTCAATGGAAATGGAATTACTATAATTCTAGACCATAAATACCAGACGTCTGTAGGTCATCTCCCAGACGTCTGTCCAACTGTTCAGACGTTTGATAAGAAACCTTTAGGCTTCTGTCTAACTAGGGGTTTAGGGCATCCTAAAACATGCACACCAGACATTTGGTTGACATACATCAGACGACTGGTTGAAGGCTAAAAGCAAAATTTAAAGCTGAATGCCTATCTAACCCTAAGGGATCAGCACATGAATGATCTAAAGTGTTGTGTGTGACAAGAAAGTGCTTCTAGTAAGAATATTCAAAGCTTAACATTCTAATTCAATAAAGAAGTAAATAAGTGAAAATATTACATATTATTCACATTCACTTCCTATTGAATTCTTCTTTTTGAACAGTGAGTTCATCTCTCGATTTCCTCACGTCATCACTGCACATCATCATCGCTTTAGATAAAACTTTGATATACATTTGACGATGTTTTGATTAACTACAAAATATGGGTTAGACACAATTAATTATATTTGATACTCATCAAAACAAAATTAGGGGATCCAATACTCCACAATGCATTAGCATATGCCAAAACTAGGATAGATTAAAGGATAAATTGTACATAATTGTTTTATGGGGGAGGAGGGGTCATGTAACTTAATACTTATAATCTTTAGAGCTAACAGTGTGATCCCACTGAGTTATCTAGCTATATGCTATCTAATTGAAACTTTTCTTCTAGTTTTAGCAGGTCTAAGTGCAACATTGCTGGTAAAACAAAGGGATAGAATATTCATAAGTAAAAAGTCTTCATATGACTTTTTGACAAGCTAGTGACCGCTCGCCTATAGCTGTCGGTAAGCAATTTTCACTCGTTTATACATTCCTTATGTAATTATACTCCATCATGTAGGATACTTAATTCTATATTCTTTATCTTTTTAGTCTATTATTATTTATATTGATCATAGAACTATTTAGACCATCTTATTATTGCTCATTATTAATTAGAAGCAGACGAACCTTGGTTATAATTTAGACTTGTTCGTATTTACTCTAAAAAAAGGAATTAGTAGCATGTGTAAATTTGTGTGGGCTTGTCACATTATATTTACCTTATTTTTAGGAAGCAGTGTGTAACAGTCTTAAAGTTGTAACCCAGTATGGTTTAGATTCATATTTAAAGATTAGGGGTGTCAGGTTACATGACATTATAGAAGAGAGGGTTTGAGTGCATTATCCTAAATTAAATATACATGTTATCAATAATTCCTTTTAGTGTGTACCAAAAAGATATACCATCATGTTTTAGATGGGAAAAAGTAAAAATGAACAAAAAAGCAATATCATATTGGCTTGCCAAATCTTGAGTGACACCGAAATGACATGAATACAACTTGTTTTTACAATACGGCTTGTTTTTACAATTAAATTCATATGGTGGCACGGTTCTCAAAAAAAATTAAAAAGATTTCCCCCCAAAACTTGAGTTAATCCAAGTGGCTGTTTGGAGCCCCAAACACCTATTTGAACATGGGTTTTTGGGTGGGCCAACACATTTTCTAGAAAGGTTTTCAACAATTTTTCGAACACCAATGTTTGATTGTTTCGGAAAAGGGTTCGGAAAGTAATATCATTTAGGAAAACATACCAACTTTCTTAGAAACTGATCTCATATCTTATTTTGCTGGAAAATACTTAGAAACATGACATATTTGATTATTTAATTATTTAAGTAGAAATCTTTTCTCTTTGTCCCTTTAAATAAAAGAATATTTTGCTTAGGTAATATTAAAGTGCAATTATTTCATGTTTTTCCTACAAAATAAAATAGTATTTTCTTGCAAAACAATCAAAATATTTTCAAGAAACATGTTTTTCTTTACAAGTTTTCCAAATTTTTTTTGAAAACATAGCCAAAATTAGTTCTTTTTCAAAAATGTTTTTAACTAAAGCGAAAAGTAGTTCTTTTCCAAATTTTTTTGAAAACATATCCAAAAGTAGTTTTGAAAACATGACATATACGGCGGTAGCCCCTCGTCGTTCAGGCAGGGGGGATCAGGGACAGAAGCAGCCCCCGCCGAGGGAGGCTGGGGGCTTAAATATGCGGCACCCCCCGCCGTAGCAGGGGGCAGGGATAGTAGCAGCCCCCTGCCGTAGCGGTGGGGGGGTTGCGGGGACAGACACCATCTGCCGATAGTGGGTGTTTTGGGAAACAGCAATACCCCCCACCAAGGGCGGGGGTGGCGGATGGCAGCCCTTCCCTCTGAGAGGGAGGGCGCAAACGACGATTGAAGCGTCGATTCCCGCCTTCATGGTGGTGGGAGACCAACGGCAGCAAAGCCGTGTGGGGATAAAAAATATGATTTTTATTTTATTCCAGATTTAAAACATGTTAAAAATATGATTTTTAGCCGATAAAAATTGTCGATTTAGGCGATTAGCCCTATTTCCACTCCGATCTTGTGAGATCTATGGAGAAAACTATTATACGTATGATAAAAATTACATTTTCACCTAGAAATACCTCTAGATCCGTCCTCTAGATCTAGCGACGATTGAACGAAGCCTACGGGTGGATGACGACGCCCGTTTGAGGTAGATGACATCGCGTGCGTGGATCTCCCGCCTTTCTTTCGCTTTTGCAACGATCGGTATTTGTGGAAATTTTCTATTTAGGGTATCGTGCTAATAACATGTTATGAATCATCATCTGGGGGAGAAACCCCCACCTCTTTATTTATAGCAGAGGAGGAGCGTGCAGAGATAAGATACAATAAATACGGTTTTATCTATAAGATAAGCCGTGATCATAACCAGCTCAGTAATATCCATTCACAACAAAAAAGACTTTAAGAAGGTTTCAAAAATTATCGAAAACTCTTTATCTTTCTTCAAACAATCCCTAATTCATCCCTTAGTAATGTTAAATTCTATACACACAAACCTAATTGCTGTACACACAGATCACTTTGCACATCACTCAATAATATTTAAAATTCGGTTTTTATTTTGCACACACTTGTGTTCAAATTGGCCTTCCTCTCAATCTTCCACATACATCCGCCATCGTAGCCATCGACCGCATTTTTCACTAGCCATAACCGTTGTCTCCCTTGGGCCCCTGCTACTTCCTTTGTTGACCTTTCATCTTACTCATTTCCTCCTCTCGACTCCCTTCATATCCATTCTCATCTTCTGTATCCCCAAGGGCGGAGCCAGGATTTTTTCTGCCCTGTGCTACCCTAAATATTTTAGTCATCAAGAACTTAAACAACACCCTCGTACAGAGCCCACAAAATGTTCATCGGATCAATTATATAAATTGAAATAAAATTGTTCGGATCGATTAATATGAAGTATTATGTTAAAATGAAAAAAAAACTAGAATCTGTTGAGAAATGTTGAAAGGAGAGTAAATTATCTCAGATCAGGAGTAGCCATGGCATAAGCCATGGCTCTCTATATATTCATTGGAAATAGGATTTAGGAGTCCAGGGGGGGTGTTGTGAGTTGAGGGAGGCCTTTGGCCTCCCTCCCCTCATCATCTCACCATTACTCCCCACTAAGTTAGTGGGGAGTAATGGTGAGATGATGAGGGGAGGGAGGCCAAAGGCCTCCCTCAACTCACAACACTCACCCTCATCTCTCCATTACCTTGGGTTAAGCATATGAATACTTCAGGATTCGGTATGCTAATGGGGTGGATACTTCTGGATCCAGAGCCACTGTGGTTGCCTCGTTAAAACCTTAGCTGTGGAAAACCCAGTGGGAAAAACCAGCAGCTTAAGGGAAAAGAGTACAACTATCGAGGGACTCCCCCTGATCTGTACAAGCTTCAGGCTTGCAGATTTCCTATGTATCTATACAATCATCTCCTATTCGTCTAAACATCCATCATGTTTTGAAAGCAAATATAATCATCACTCATCTATAAAAGTTTCACTCATCTATCGGCTATTGGAAAGCAGTGGCGCTCTGGAGTGGAATGCTCTTCGAAGTTGGTAGATGACTCCACTAAAGTATTCTTTGAATCAGTCTTCACTGTGTCTGCAAAGTACTGCTGGACCTGGCTGAGCGTTTTCAATACTTGCTTTTTGGATGATGAGCTTCTCAGTAGATGTAGACTCTGGAGGATGATGTGTAGAACTTTAGGAGGTGACCCGCCTTTTGTGTTTTAGTCATCACGATGATCTTTAAACCTGCATATGCGATATATATTCCTTGACACTTGGAAGTTGCGCAGAAGCAGCTTATCCTTGGTCTAGTGGTGCTCTCCAGAACAACACTGTATCTGGTTAACAGCTTTACTGCAGGCGTTCTATCAAAGACATGTACAGTTGGCCAGATAAAGAAGTGTAACAAGTACACTAGCGCTAGGCTCTTCGGGACCTAGGATGTCCTCCCCCTCTTCCAGCGTCTGGAAGGTGTCATAAATAAGCATCCATTTCTAATAGATTGCAAATGGACATCATTCTGCATAAACTCCTGGTGGATGAAGAATATTAAAGGGTTCCACCACGAAAGTGTTTAATTTGTAAGCCAAGACGATACCTTGTTATGCCTAGGTATTTAATTTCCATGGTAAGCTTAAGGCTATCAGATATCTCAATGGTCTCTGCAGGAGATCATATTAGTTTTAAGTCGACCACATATACGGCGACTATCACAAATCCTGCTAACGATCTTTAGAAAAAGATACATGGGTAGAATATTGCTTAAGATCATCTAATGATCTTTGTAGCCTTTATGGATAAGACGTTTCTACGTCTCTCTTTCATCTCTGGGGGTAGAGTATACCCTTCTGGAAGTTTTAAATAGATCTCTATATCTATATTGCCGTATAGATATGCAGTCACAACGTCCATGAGCTGCATTTATTAGCTTTTTCAGAGATGTTTAGGCTTAGTAGAAAAATGATCACATTTCCTTCATTGCAATTTCTTATGAAATCCAACTTATATTCCACAGGTTTTACACATTCAGGTGTATGGACTACAGGTCCAAAGACTTTGCTTTTTCAAGAGTGAGTCTAGCTCTACTCTTATTGCCTCGTTCTACTTTGGCCAACCTATGTGTTTATGCTATAGAAAAGTGGGTTGACGTCATCTTCGTATTCGGCGACGTGAACAGCAATAGCGAAAGCAAAACCATCGTCGACGACTATGCTATTTATGTCCAGTACCTCTCCAGTACGTATGTCATATAATGATTTTTCTCCTGTTGTTTCCTCTGCAAGGGAAATTAGGAGGGAAGAGGTTGCTGGTCTGAGCTCAGAATCCTGTGGATGGATCATTTTAATATATCCAGGAATCTTCCTCTTTCGAGGAACTTTTTATATTTTTAACCTGACGGGCGTCCTCTTTTCAATTGAGGTACAGCTAATTCTGTTGCCGGTGGATTGCATCCATCTTAGGGAATGTCAATCCTAGCTGGCGTGTTGGCAGCAGGGACGTGTGAACGAACAATCTTCTGGTTGTCCGTAAATTTATCCGGTAACTGATGTACTTTAGTCTGAATGTGAAGGATCTTCTGAATCTCATCTTCACACAGAAAAAGTATGCGGATCATAACGAGATTAGGACTTTTGTGTCCCATGATATGGTCTTAGAAGCTTCAGGCTTCTTTAGATAGCATGCCTATTTCCAATGAATATATAGAGAGCCATGGCTTATGCCATGGCTACTCCTGATCTGAGATAATTTACTCTTCTTTCAACATTTTTCAACACGTTATCAGCTCGTTTGCTCTAAATTATTTGAGCTTTCATCCCCTCTCCCCTCAAAAATTCAACCCCTACGCACGAAGAATTCCATTGTTGCGGCGAACCATTGCAGCGATTCTTTTTGGCGTATTAGGAGCGTGGATTTTTCTTTCTACGGATCTTTTATTTTTACAATCGTCCCTAGATCTTTGATCTAGAGGTAAACTCTTTTGAACCCGTAGAAAATTACAATATATTGATAGCTAAGATTTTACATAGCCAATTCTATAGGCTTGTATTAATCTGCACCATTTTGATAATCATCAAAATTAAAAAAATAATATTAATTAACCCGAAAAACCCTTCTGCTCCCCTAACGGAGGAATGGCCTCTCGGACTGATCTGCGCCGGACTGATCTGTAACGGAGGAATGGCCTGCTGTCATCTGCCCCCCCGAATGGGGGACCTGGAATCCCCCCCCCCCCCCCCCCCGCCGTCGGGGGGGATGATGACCGACGGCCTCCCCTGCAGGGGATGGAGAGGCCATTCCTCCGTTAGGGGAGCAGAAGGGTTTTACGGGGTTAATTAATTTTTTTAATTTTGATGATTATCAAAATGGTGCAGATTAATACAAGCCTATAGAATTGGCTATGTAAAATCTTAGCTATCAATATATTGTAATTTTCTATGGGTTCAAAAGAGTTTACCTCTAGTTCAAAGATCTAGGGATGATTGTAAAAATAAAAGATCCGTAGAAAGAAAAATCCACGCTCCTAATACGCTGTTACGATCAGAAGATCGTGATAGTCTGACCCTCCGCTATAAACCACCACAGTTCCTCGTTGGATCGCCCCTCCCGAACGAGCGGCCAACCCAGTGACGGGGCGCTCCTCGCCCAAACTTCAGAGGCCCGCAGGGCTCCAGTCGATCAGAAAGTCCGACACGACAGGGAGATGGGCTCACCCCTCGCCCACTGATAGAGGCACTTACTCGCTCTCCCTCGATCTGCCAGGAACAGCGCGCACAAGGCGCGCTTGGACATCATAGCCTCTGACGTTGACGGGGGCGCACTCGTTCTCCCCCGGTGATCCAGGATCCACACCCAAAAATGTGCGGCCGGGCCGCACTTCCACTGCCCAGGCCGGCCCGGAGGCTCGTCAGGGGCCCTGCCACTGGGAGGCGCTCTGCCGGATCCTTGGCTCATCGGACACGACAAACAACCTAGTACAATGACACAACTGACACTTACGTCGCCCGACCATCTGACAAAGCACCCCCTGGCCGCTGCGCCCTTTACACTTGATGCTTTCGGCCCTGACATTCTGACAAAAGTGCTCCTGGCCGCTGTGCCGTCTGACAAAAGTGTGGCTGACACTCCCGTTCCTGACATCCTCGTTCGAAGCTTCCACTGACAGCAGTGCCAGCTCAGCACACCGAGTCGGCATGCCAGCTCAGCCCTGCCTAATCGTCTCCCATCAGGTATAAATACCCCTTCGCTTCCAACAGTGGGGAGATTGGCAAATTTACCCTCAATCCTTTTACTCACACACAAGAGCAAAGGTCGTCCATATCTTTGTTCTTCCACTCATAGCTCGTCACTTACGGTCGACTCACCCACAGTCCGACCTACGTGTCTAACCCCCGCTTTAAGTCCTATTACTGACTTTGGCATTGGAGAGGCTAATGGTTGGACCCCAACCCGACCTTTCTGACGAGTTGCTCCTTGTGCAGGATTAGTTCGCCATCACTGGTCGTGCACGCCATCAATCTGGGCAGTTCGACCCCTTCACTGCATCCTCCCGGATTCGGCACTGTGGTCAGCCCATGCCATAAGTTTAGCCTCATCACCCCACTAATCACCTGTCAAATTGCCTACCCCAATCTCGTCATTAGCTTAACCATCGTGCCCTTGGTTCCCCATAATACAAATTCATTGTACGCGAGTTCTACCCCGCAACAATTGGCGCCGTCTGTGGGAAAGAAGGGTCACACCCATGTCAGATCTTATACCAATCAACCGGAACCCTGACCACGGCAAGGATCCCATGGATCAAGCACCACTCTCTCAACCAATGACTCCTGCGACTGACCCACTCCATGAGGTAGAGGTCGAGACAATCCAGGCCTCGGCCCGCGTAGTACAACAGAGCTTCGAGGCCTTCACTAAGGTGATGGCGGGCTTCGTAACAATAGGGACGGAAGCACCTCCCGGCCTCTCTAAGCCCCCGAACGTGAGACGGAGTCTTCACCCTCAGTTCAAGGATGAGGGGGGAGACCGAGGGCTCGCCAAGGAGATTGCGGCCCAACGGAAGCTCTTGGAGGAAGAAATGGAGATCGCGCGGCTGCGGAGGCGCCTGGAGGAAGCGACCGCCGCGCAGAGGCATCGGGGTGAAGCGGCCGAGGCCGCCAGGCAAGCCCTCCTGGACGACGAGACCGCCCGACGCCAACTCCGCTTCATTATCACGGAACGCAAAAGGCTCCGGAAGGAGAACGAAGAGAACAGGGAGATCCCGGAGGTGTCGGCAACGAGCCATCGACACATGGACGAGCGCGGTCCACCGCACGCCAGGTCTCCACCTCGAGGGCGAGATCCGCCCCGTCGGCATTTCTCCCCCGATCGTTTGGACGAAGAAGCCGTTCGTCGACAACTTCGCTTCCTCGCTGCAGAACGCGAAAGGCTCCTGAGGGAGAATCAGGAGAGGAGAGAGGTCACGGAGGAGACGGCCGGGGGCCGGTGATACTGGGATGACCGTAGCCCGCCGCCCACCGAATCCTCTACACGCGGAAGGAGTCCGCCCAGGCGACCGCTTCGCTATTCCCCGGGGTGCGACGACCGTCGGCAGCCGAGGCGGGACCGAAGCCAAACCCCAGAATGGTGAAGAGGGCACGCACCAGAGCACCCCGCCTACCCTGAGGAGGCCATACCATTGGCGCGGTGGATCACGTCCGCCCCAAGACCCGTAAGATTCAAGGCCCCCCACCTGGCCACCTACAACGGAAGATGCGACCCCCTCTCGCACGTGCAACAATACCGGGAGGCAATGGGGGCGCAGGATGTGGATCGTTCTTATGCCGGCTTTTCTCGCAAAGTCTGCACGTTGGATTGGTACTACGGTCTACCCGCGAGATCCATCGGAAGCTTTGGCGAGCTGTCCCACAAGTTCTGCTATGAGTTCCGGGCCGGGCGTACCACGAAGAAGCCCTTGGACTACATCAGCACGATAGTCCAAGGGGAAGGAGAGACGACTGGGAAATACCTGTGCCGCTTCCAGGATGAGAGGCGGGCGGTGGTAGCCTACGGCGATGAAGCGCTCATGCTAGCCTTCAAGACGGGGTTGCGGACTCGGAGCCTCCACAAATCCCTGCTCCGAGATCCGCCGACCGACTACGATGCGTTAGTCGCTCAGGCAGAGAGGCATGCGCTGGATGAGGAGACTCTCGGCACGAAGAAACTGTCCCTTCCGGCGAGGCCGCCCCTAAGGTGAACCTCGATCGCATCCACGGCCGAGGCAAGAAGACGTGTCTCGGGGGGCGCGACCAGCTAGTCCAACTGAGACGCGACCCGACAGGGCGGCGCCCGTAGGATCGCCCAGGCCCGGCACGAGAGTTCGCCCCGGCCAGGGAGCCCGCCCGAGCTATCTCGATGCTGGAGGAACCCCTGCGTGCCCATTACACGCAGATCAACGCCCCCATGATAGAGGTGTTGGCCACGACGACAAGGGTCGGACGGCTGCCGGAGCCGCCCCGGAAGATGAGATCGGACCCAGTGAAGCGAAATCTTCGGAAATACTGTCGGTATCACCGGGACCACGGTCATGATATCGACAACCGCTGCACCCTCAAGAGGGAGATCGAGCGATTGATTCAGGTGGGTCACCTGGGAGGCTTCCTGGAGAACAGGAAGATGATCCAGGAGGGAAGGGCCCCGCGAGAAGCGCGGAGGCCAGATCCACCGCCAGACGATGGGCGCGAGGAACCACGCCCCCCAGGGCGATCATGCGCATAGACGTGATATGCGGGGGGCCGTCCTCTGGTGGGGCATCGTCCTCAAGCAAGAAGGCATATGCCCGACAGGTGATGGCGGCGGGCATCAGCAACGAGGCGAAGCGGAGAAGGGTGGCTCGACCCCCATCACTTTTACTAATGAAGACCTGGAGGGAGTTGAGCTTCCGCATGACGACGCCATCGTCATTGAGGCTCAGGTCGGGAAGGCCATCATCAGCCGGCTCCTGATCGACATTGGGAGCTCGTGCGACATCCTGTTTATGTCGACATTTGAGAAGATGGGGTTGAAGCAGGCAGATCTGAGGCCTTGCATGGGGCCCATCATTGGCTTCACCGGCCATGCGGTCCCCATTGTGGGGGTGATCATCTTGCCGGTGTCACTTGGGGAGGAACTGAGGGTCGTCACCCACATGACGCAATTTTTTGTCGTCGACCTTGCGTCAGCATACAACGGGATCATGCGACGGCCGTGCATGACGGCCATTGAGGCGCTCCCCAGCCTGCTCCACCAGATGGTGAAATTCCGAACTCCGCGAGGGGTGGGGCTAGTGCGGGGGAACCAGAAGCTGTCCTGGAGCTGCTACGTAGGGTCGACCAAGCACGAGAGCCCAGAGCAGGCCTTGACGGTTGACCATCTCGACGAAAGGGAAGACTTTTAGGACCAACGGCCGACTCCCACCGAAGAGGTCGAGGAGGTGCCCGTGGCCGTGGAGGAGGGCAAGACTGTCTCCATCGGGACGAAACTCCCGGCCTCTCTGAGGGCGGCCCTCATCAGCCTGCTCCGAGAGAACGTGGACATATTAGCCTGGTCGCCCACGGACATGCCAGGGGTCGACCTGACGGTAATCTCCCACAGGTTGAATGCCGACCCAGGGTCTCGACCGGTCCGACAGAAGAAAAGGAGCGCCGGGGGCGAAAAGAAAAGGGCAGTCGAGGAAGAAGTGGAGCGGCTTCTCCAGGCCGAGTTTATCATGCCGGTGGACTATCCAGACTGGCTCGCCAATGTCGTCTTGGTGAAGAAGGCCATCGGGAAGTGGCGCATGTGCGTCGACTTCACGGACCTCAACAAGGTATGTCCGAAGGACAGCTTCCCCCTCCCTCAGATCGACCACTTGGTCTATCAGGCGTCCGGGTACGAATTGTTAAGCTTCATGGACGCCTTCTCGGGCTACAACCAGATCCCGATGGCAAGGGAGGACGAAGAGAAAACATCTTTCGTCACCGATAGGGGCACCTTCTGTTACACGAAGATGCCCTTCGGGCTGAAGAACGCCGGGGTAACTTATCAGCGGATGGTGGACATGATCTTCAGCTCGCAGGTCGGGCAAAACCTGGAAGTCCACATCGACGACATGCTGGTGAAGAGTAAGAAAGCCCTGGACCACCTTGCCGACTTGCAGGAGACGTTCTGAATGGTTCGCCAATATGGCCTGAGGCTGAACCCGGTGAAGTGCGTCTTCGGTGTGCAGTCAGGAAAATTCCTATGATTCATGATAACGAAGCGAGGGATTGAGGCGAACCCTGATAAGGTGACGACCCTCGTCAATATGGCGGAACTGCAGACGATCCGGGACTTGCAACGCCTGAATGGCTGGATTGCGGCTCTAGGGCTATTCTTGTCGAAATCCGTGGAGAGGTCGCTCCCTTTCTTCAAGGTCCTGCGCACGGCCTTCGGGGAGGCCAAGGACAAAAGAAAAGTGATCCTGTGGGACGACGACTGTGTTCGAGCATTCGTGGAGCTGAGGGCCTACCTGCAAAGCCTGTCGCTCCTCGCCAAGCCGAAAGAAGGAGAACCGCTGGGATTATACCTGGCGGCCAATGAAGAGGCCGCCAGCTCCGTCCTAATCAAAGAGGAAGGGGGCGTGCAGCGGCTCGTATACTATGCAAGCCGGATTCTCCGAGAGGCAAAGACCCGCTACAGTCCCATCGAGAAGGTCGCCTACTGCTTGGTAACCACGGCGAGGAAGCTCCGACCGTACTTCTAGGCCCATCCCATCGCCTTCCACACCAACCTGCCCCTCGAGAAGAACCTGAAGAGGTTGGAGCGATCGGGCAGGATGCTCAATTGGAGCGTCGAGCTCAGCGAGTTTGACTTAACATACAAGGCCCGGATGGCAATCAAGGGCCAGGCATTGGTAGACTTCGTGGTGGAATGCACTGCCGAGGACCCGCCGGGGAACCAACCAGACGCACCATCAGCAAATGCATCCCCGCAAGCGATGGGGGTGGCTGGACCCTTGGAGCCCGCCCAGGGAGACGTGGGTAAACTTTGGACCGTTCACGTCGATGGCTCGGCGACGGGATCTGGGACGAGGGCATGAATTGTCATCCAAACCCCAGACGGATGCCTGCTGGAGTATGCCCTGCACTTCAACTTCCCGGCGACCAACAACGTTGTGGAATATGAGGCCGCGGTCAACGGACTGAAGTTTTGTAGGGCGATGGGGGCGACGAACGTGCTGCTGCTTAGTGACTCACGGCTCGTCGTCCAACAGATCCAAGGAAGCTTCGAGGCCTGAGAAGAGACGATGAAGCACCACCTTAAGCGCATCCATGCTGAGCTCCAGAAGTTCAAGAGGGCGGAAGTCCGGTACTTACCCCGTTCCAACAACCTCCAGAGGAACGCCCTGTCCAATCTGGCCTCCTCCTCCGTGGCCGAGATCGGAAAGGCCATCTATGTCGAAAGCCTGCTGGCACCCTCCATTGGCGAAGAAGAACTAATGTGTGTCGGCTCAACGACGACATAGATGACCCCAATAGTGAAGTACCTAGAGAGAGGGGCCATGCCAGAGGAGCGGTTGCATGCCAAGAAGGTAGAGATATGGGCCCTATCATTCGTACTTCTCGACGGAGTATTATACCGTCGGCGCCGCGCCAACTTTGACGTCTTGCCATTTCTAAAGTGCTTGGGGCCAGAGCAGGCTGAGCAGGTCGTCCGCAAAGTACACGAAGGCTTTTACAGGAACCACCATAGCGGTCGCACTATCGCCCACAAAATAATGTGCCAGGGGTATTATTGGCCGACTATGATCCATGACACGGCACAGTACGTCAAAAAATGCGAGACATGCCAAAAATTCGACCGACACACGGCAGTGCCTCCGACTGACTTGGTGCCCATCGTAAGCCCGATTCCGTTCGCCAAGTGGGGGCTTGATATCCTTGGGCCTTTCCCAAAGGCCTTCGGGGGAAGGAAGTATCTGGTTGTCGCCGTGGACTACTTCACAAAATGGGTCGAAGCTGAGCCTTTGGCACGCATCACGTGGACGGATATGAAAGGCTTTATTTGGCAGTTCGTGATATGTCGCTTCGGGATACCCCGCTCTATAGTAATGGACAATGGGAGACAGTTCGATTGCGAAGGCTTTCGTGACTTCTGTTCGGGCTGGGGAATCAAGCTTCATTTCGCATCGGTCGCCCACCCGCAGTGCAACGGGATGGCGGAGGCCGCCAACAAATGCATCTTGGGCCCCATGAAGAAGAAGGTAGACGCCGCACTCGGGGCATGGGTGGACGAGTTACCGGGCATCCTATGATCCTACCATACCACCCATAAGGCCTCAACTGGAGAGAGCCCATTCATGCTGGCAAACGGGTCGGAAGCGGTCGTTCCTGTGGAGATCGGTGAGGAGACACTCAGGCTGAAATTCTTCGATGAGGACATCAATGGGGAGGGCCTCGGTCTCAGTCTCGAGCTGGTGGACGAAGTAAGGACCGAGCCCTGACGAACCTCGTCCGGCACAGCCAGAGGATGGCCTGGCACTACAACTCCAGGGTGAAGACGCGGACCTTCCGAATCGGTGACTTAGTCTTCAGAGACGCCACCTTCAAACCCGAGATTGCTCGCCGAGGGAAATTGGCCGCCAAAATTGGAAGGACCCTACGAGATCGTCGACATCGTATGACCGGCCACGTACATCCTGGCGACCCTGGACGGGAGCGAACTAGCCCACCCCTGGAATGTGGAGCACTTGCTGAAGTTTTACCAATAATTGTGAGTCTTTTCAATAAAATATCGTCATTTTCGTACTTTTCCAAACCCTGCTGTCTCCACCTGAGTATTTCAGCTCAAACGCACAAGACTCTGGGGCAGGGTCAACCCTCGTCAACCAAACCAGAGAAGGGCACGGACCGAGCTCCGCGCTCGCTCCACCCCTCAAGAACTCTGGGGCAGGGCCAACCCTCGCCACCCAAACCAGAGAAGGGCATGGGCCGAGCTACGCGCTCGCTCCATCCTCAAGAACTCTGGGGCAGGGCCAACCCTCTCCACCCAAAGCAGAGAAGGGCACGGGCCGAGCTATGCGCTCGCTCCCCACTCAAGAACTCTGGGGCAGGGCCGACCCCCGCCACCTAAACCAGAGAATGGCACGGGCCGAGCTACCTGCTCGCTCCTCCCTCAAGAACTCTGGGGCAGGGCCGACCCTTGCCACCCACACCACAGAAGGGCACGGGCCGAGCTACACGCTCCCTCCCCCTCAAGAACTCTGGGGCAGGGCCAACCCTCGCCACCCAAACCAGAGAAGGGCACGGGCCGAGCTACGCGCTCGCTCCCCCCTCAAGAACTCTGGTGCAGGGCCAACCCTCGCTACCCAAACCAGAGAAGGGCACGGGCCGAGTTACGCGCTTGCTCCCCTCTCAAGAACTCTGGGGCAGGGCCAACCCTCGCCACCCAAACCAGAGAAGGGCACGGGTCGAGCTACGCGCTCGCTCCCCCCCTCAAGAGCTCTGGGGCAGGGCCAACCCTCGCCACCCAAACCAGAGAAGGGCACGGGCCGAGCTACGCGCTCGCTCCCCCCTCAAGAACTTAGGGGCAGGGGCATCCCTCGCCACCCAAACCAGAGAAGGGCACGGGCCGAGTTATGCGCTCGCTCCACCATCAAGAACTCTGGGGCAGGGCCAACCCTCGCCACCCAAACTAGAGAAGGGCACGGGCCGAGATACGCGCTCGCTCCCCCCTCAAGAACTCTGGGGCAGGGCCAACCCTCGCCACCCAAACCAGAGAAGGACACGGGTCGAGATACGCGCTTGCTCCCCCTCAAGAACTCTGGGGCAGGGCCAACTCTCGCCACCCAAACTAGAGAAGGGCACGGGCCGAGCTACGCGCTCGCTCCCCCCTCAATAACTCTGGGGTAGGGCCAACCCTCGCCACCCAAACCAGAGAAGGGCACGGGCCGAGCTACGCGCTCGCTCCCCCTCAAGAACTCTGGGGCAGGGCCAACTCTCTCCACCAAAACCAGAGAAGGGCACGGGCCGAGCAACGCGCTCGCTCCCCCCTCAGGAACTCTGGGGCAGGGCCAACCCTCGCCACCCAAACCAGAGAAGGGCACGGGCCGAGCTACGTGCTCGCTCCCCCTTCAAGAGCTCTGGGGCAGGGCCAACCCTTGCCACCCAGACCAGAGAAGGGCACGGGCCGAGCTCCACGCTCGCTCCCCCCTCAAGAACTCTGGGGCAGGGCCAACCCTCGCCACCCAAACCGGAGAAGGACACGGGCCGAGCTCTGCGCTCGCTCCCCCCTCAAGAACTCTGGGGCAGGGCCAACCCTCGCCACCCAAAGCAGAAAAGGGCACGGGCCGAGCTACGCACTCGCTCCCCCCTCAAGAACTCTGGGGCAGGGCCAACCCTCGCCACCCAAACCGGAGAAGGGCACGGGCCGAGCTCCGCGCTCGCTCCCCCCTCAAGAACTCTGGGGCAGGGCCAACCCTCGCCACCCAAAGCAGAGAAGGGCACGGGCCGAGCTACGCGCTCGCTCCCCCCTCAAGAACTCTGGGGTAGGGCCAACCATCGCCACCCAAACCGGAGAAGGGCACGGGCCGAGCTATGCGCTCGCTCCCCCCTCAAGAACTCTGGGGCAGGGCCAACCCTCGCCACCCAAAGCAGAGAAGGGCACGGGCCGAGCTACGCGCTCGCTCCCCCCTCAAGAACTCTGGGGCAGGGCCAACCCTCGCTACCCAAAGCAGAGAAGGGCACGGGTCGAGCTACGCGCTCCCTCCCCCCTCAAGAACTCTAGGGCATGGCCAACCCTCGCCACCCAAACCAGAGAAGGGCACGGGCCGAGCTACGTGCTCGCTCCCCCCTCAAGAACTCTGGGACAGAGCCAACCCTTGCCACCCAAACCGGAGAAGGGCACGGGCCGAGCTATGCGCTCGCTCCCCCCTCAAGAACTCTGGGTCAGGGCCAACCCTCGCCACCTAAACCAGAGAAGGGCACGGGCCGAGCTACATGCTCGCTCCCCCCTCAAGAACTCTGGGGCAGGGCCAACCCTCGCCACCCAAACTGGAGAAGGGCACGGGCCGAGCTACACGCTTGCTCCCCCCCTCAAGAACTCTGGGGCAGAGCCAACCCTCGCCACCCAAACCAGAAAAGGGCACGGGCCGAGCTACGCGCTCGCTCCCCCCTCAAGAACTCTGTGGTAGGGCCAACCCTCGCCACCTAAACTGGAGAAGGGCACGGGCCGAGCTACGCGCTCGCTCCCTCCCTCAAGAACTCTGGGCCAGGGCTAACTCTCGCTACCCAAACCAGAGAAGGGCACTGGCAAGCTACGCGCTCTCTCCCCCCTCAAGAACTCTGGGGCAGGGCCAACCCTCGCCAACTAAACCGGAGAAGGGCACGGGCCGAACTACACGCTCGCTCCCCCGTCAAGAACTTTGGTGCAGGGCCAACCCTCGCCACCCAAACCAGAGAAGGGCACGGGCCGAGCTACGTGCTCGCTCACCCCTCAAGAACTCTAGGGCAGGGCCAACCCTTGCCACCCAAACCGGAGAAGGGCACGGGCCGAGCTACGCCCTCGCTCCCCCCTCAAGAACTCTGGGGCAGGGCCAACCCTCGCCACCCAAACCGAAGAAGGGCACGGGCCGAGCTACGCGCTCGCTCCCCCCTTAAGAACTCTGGGACATGGCCAACTCTCGTCACCCAAACCAGAGAAGGCGCTCCCCCCTCAAGGACTCTAGAGCAGGGCCAACCCTCGCCCATTGAATGGCCATGGCAGGTCTGACAAACTTCGACCACTCGAGCCGGGGAGGAGCGAAAGCTAAGATACCCACCCGCTCACCATCCTCCCAAGCAGAATCGTGATCCTCGAAAACACGAACCTTGGGGAAAGGATAAGGGCTCGCGGATCGAGGCATGCATCGCGCAGTCCATGTACAGCTGAACAACACCCGCTGGATAAACGCCGGGTCCCGATAAAGCAGGCCTCTGATGCGACCCGTCGAAACGAGGGGACGCTTGGGAAATGCGCCATTAATGACGACACGCCCCCCGAGAGGCTAGGGCTGATGAATCGCGTCAGGCGCCACCTGGCAAAAGCGGTTCCCAAGGGGTGTGGTTCTGAGGAGCCTATTAATGATGCCAGCTCATCGCATTAACTAGGAGAAAACCGTCAACAAAATCCCTCTATAAATACCCCCCTCACCTCTTCGGAGATGAGGGGGAGTAATAAAACATGAGAACCGATCTCGGTCCCCTCCACCAAGTATGAAAAGGCCCGAGACGCATCACCTGAACAAAAGGGAGGTCGCTGGCCACCAATGGATCCTGCCTCCCCGACCAGCGATCGCTTCCACACGACGACCACTGATGGACTACTCCACTTACCCAGGGGACGGCTCGGCTATCGGTCTCCAACTTCCCTTATACAATTTGCGGCAGGACAACCGGAGCCCTGATGGCGGACCACCCCCCTCTCGGCGTCCGATGAGCGCAGGCTCTCCGGGCCGAGAACCGGAGACATGGGGCAGCCCTGCCAGATCACCCCATAGGGCACTACAGCCTCCGCCTGGTCATACCAGCTTCCGCGGACCCGCCTCCCAACGACCCGCCATGCCGATGGGCTATTCCTCTTACATACGGATCGTCGATGGCTATTCCCCTTACACATGGGAAGCCCTGCCTTCCACTCCTCCCTGTACCCTGTACCAGATGAAACAGGGGAAGGTCGGCATCCGTTCCCCACCGATCCCCACCGGCGGGAAAGGCAAAAGCCCCTCCGGGCTTGTAGGTCTCCACCGACGCGCTTCATAACGACCCACCTGCTCGCCCTCGACCTTCTCCTCGAGGCCGGGCCGCCGGAGAACCCCCCAGGGAGGTGACGCCTCCACATCCACCTCGTCCGCCGCCTCCTCCCAGGTTTTCCTTCGATGTACGGATCCCCCGGAGAGGCCTTCAACCATTCAGCACGACGAAGGTGAGGCGGGATATGACAAAGCAATGGAGGGGAAGGACGGCCGCCCTGCAGACAGAGATTCGCTCACCCTGACACAGGTCACAGCAAGGCTGCATCACTGATGAGTCTAAACGACGAGTCATGGCATCTCAGCTTGCCCGCAGACAGAAGGAATGCAACAAGCAACGGAAAAGAAGGAGAGCCGCCCTGTAAACAGGAGCCCGCTCATCCTGATGCAATGTACATCAGAATAAAACAACTTCCCAACCCAACCACGGGTTGGGTCACTCCTGCCCTATTACTGTAAACCTCATCGAAATCTCTTATAATATCTAATGAAAAAGATTATCCCATGCGAACTCCTAGTCATTATCCAGGCATACTCTAACTCGATACGTCATCGTACAAAGGATGGCAAAAATAAGGTGAAAATAACAGAAATTCTCACAAATGTTTAGTAAAAACTTTACAATGAGAGCCGGGACCGACCCGGCAAATCGAGGCTTCCTTCAGACCGACCCTACCGCTCCATGTAAACGAAAAATGAGAGGAGAAGTAGGGGAGACAAAACTACTCCCGGAGGCCATCATCGCATCAAACTCAACCTCTGTCGGAAGGCAGAGGTCGACCACTCCTTCCGTACCCGGGCCCCAGAGGGGCCCCTCCAGCGTTACGGCGGCCCGGCACGTGGGACAACGGTTGTTTGAGGTCGGTCAGCGGCACCGCCCCCCGCAAACTGCCGGTGCAATACGCCTCGCCTCGCCCCGAACCTACGGATCCCCAGTTCGCCCCAACTTCGTACGTATACCGTCAACATACAGCGATTCAACATCCCTCTCCCCTTTACCTAGCGCTCGTGGGCAGACGTATGTTGGGGGCAATTATACCCCCTAGCAAACAGTCTACACACATTTAGCAAGTGTAAGAAGAAACCAAGGATTTAAAGGGCGAGGTTACCCGTGGAGCCAGCCAGATAATGCAACAAGACATCGAGGTTCGGCCCTCGGCCTCCAGTACAAAAAGAAACCAAAAATCCCCTTACTCAGAGTCACTAGCGCCGCCTCCTCTCCAACGGCCGAGCCCACATCTCCCGCGCTACCTGGCGAGCTCCCGCCTCCTAGCCTCCCACAGCAGCCGAACGACATGATCGTCATGATAACGGCGAATGGAGGCCTCGATCAAGTCGCGCTCAACCTCCCGCTTCTCCTCCAGCTACTGCCTCAGGATTCCCTTCTCCCTCCTCTCCGCCTTGACGGTCTTCTTCAGGTCGGATATCTGCCCCACCTGCAGCTCGATTACCCGCTGCTTGCTAGCCAGGTCCCCAGCATGCTTCGCCAGGATATCGTCCATCTCTCGCTTTACCTCTAGGAGTTCACGCTCGATCGTAGCTTTCGACGAATCGAAGTACGCAGCCCGCCCCTTCTCAACCTCGCGGGCCATCACAACCCTCTCCAGCTCCGCTTCTTTTTCCTTCAGCGCCTTCCTGACGTCAGCCAGATCGATCCTCGCCTTATCGAGAGCCACCTTCGTGGCGGCCACCGGAGTGCGGCGCTGTAGTGCTGCCATAGCCATGACAGCCTGCAAAAAAGTCATCGGTCAGCCGGAAACGAATGAAGAAAACCTGGGGACGAGACGCGGAAATTGACCTACTTGCACGACATGCCACACAGCGGAGCTGCACAACCGCTCCACCCCCACGCGGATCATGACTCACGGTACCGTGGCAGCATGCAATACTCCGCGAGACGTGCCGCTACCCCAGTGTCCTCGAATATCGACTCGTCACGGCCTATCTGAAAGGGCGGCTTATGAATACGGTCGCCTGGAAGCGCCTCGACCTCAGCCCTGGTCCTCTTGAAATGGATGGGAGCGCTCTCGCAACTCGGGTTCATCGACCTTCCCATCTCACACAGGGGGATTCCATAAGGCCAATTCAGGACCGGGGGTGCCTTGCGAGGCCTATCCGCCTCGGACGTCTGCACCGAGACCGGAAGGACCACTCCCTGAATGGGTGAATCCCATAAGAGGCCCTCGCCAGTTCGACCAGGAGAGGCAGCCGATACGGACACCCTCCGTCGCCGGTCCGACCCTTCTTCGTATGAGACCTTGGCTCCCCGCTTTCGAGACACCTCTTTCACAGGTCCCTCCTCGCCTATCACTTTCTTACCCTTATCCCGAGGATCGGTATTCTCTGCGACAGGCACCCCGGCGACCCCCGATGCCTCCTCCGGCGAAAGCATCACGTACCCTCCTGCGAAGAAAAGAAAGATCAGGGTAAGTCTACCTAAAGGCTCGCCGAACTCAAACTACCTTGGAACCAAAAATCCTGGACGAGCCGACAGTCCCGCATCAGGTTCGCCAACAGGCGGAGCACCTCGGGAAGCTCCGCCAAAATCCACGCCTTCACCAGATCCTCTCCGGTTAGCTTCACCTTCTCATTCACCAGAGGGTTCAGCGCCCCCAGTTCGACATCAGCACTGCGTCGACCGACATCTCAACAAAGACAAAATCCTTCATCCACCTTCCTACATCGGCGGGCACCCCGACGATGAGCTCCCTCCCCCTCCTCGCACAGACGCAGTAATACATCACCCTCTTCCGAACTGCGAAGAAGTACTGGAACAACGCCAGGGAAGGACTGAGGGAGCTGGCAAACCACAGCACTGCAAACCCCACCAATAAGCCCCAGGAGCAGGGCGCCAAGGCAAAAATCGACAGCTCCAGGAAGTTCATCAGGTGTAAGAGGTAAGGGTGGATCGAAAAGCGAAGCCCTAACTCGAAAGATCTGGCGTAGACCCCAACTTCATTATCCCCGGGCGAACACACCCTCTCTGCCGATCCCGGGACCCGTGCTTTGCAGGGCGGACACACAAACCGCACCCGAATCTCCCTAATGTTGATCATGTCCGTCCTGCACCCGACGGCTGCAATCGCCATCGACACGTCAGTGCGCCACGTCCTCCTCCGCTGAGGCCTTTGTGCCCCCCCACCACCTTTCCACGGCCATGGACTCTTCTGTCGCCGCGCTGCTACCTGCCCCAGAGACAAAATGAGAAGCCATCGATTAAAGGATATGGTGAATTACCTGGCAAGAGGCCGAGCTCTGAAGACAAATGGAAAGGGACCGTCGGCGGCTGCGACGACGACAGCTTCGGCGAACGACTGCCAGAAACCGGAAGACGGGAAGAAAAGTTAGAGCCGGGAGAAGGCAACTGTCGATCCCCTTCTCCCCGTACTTATAGAGGACAACAGGCCATCACGACCGTCGATGCGCCACCACGCGTCGCCCATCGGAGCATCCCTGACGCCTCGACGGGCATGAAAGTCGCCTTCATCCACGCTTCGCATGACCACTGGCGGAGGCGCTTCGATTTCTCCAGGCACTTTCAAATCACAATAATGACCAACTTGACAGGGATTCCCAGACCTGCGCCGTCGCTCCTGAGCACGGACCAAAACCGAACCGCCATCTCAAAGTGGAGAAGCATTACGTCATCCAAGCTTAATTGGGCTCCCGCCTCGAACTCGAATGCCAGGGGCAATTGTTACAACCAGAAGATCGTGATAGTCCGACCCTCCGACCTAAACCACCGAAGTTCCCCGTTGGCTTGCCCCTCCCGAACCAGCGGCCAACCCAGTGACGGAGCGCTCCTCGCCCAAACTTCAGAGGCCCGTAGGGCGCCAGTCGATCAGAAAGTCTGACACGACAAGGAGATGGGCTCACCCCGCCTCGCCCACTGATAGAGGCACTTACCCGCTCTCCCTCGATCCACCAGGAACAGCGTGCACAAGGCGCGCCTGGACAGCACAGCCTCGGACGTTGACGGGGGCGCACCCGTTCTCCCCCGGTGATCCAGGATCCACACCCAAAAATGTGCGACCGGGCCGCACGTCCACCGCCCAGGCCGGCCCGAAGGCTCGTCAGGGGCCCTGCCACTGGGAGGCGCTCCGTCGGATCCTTGGCTCATCGGACACGACAAGCAACCTAGTACAAGGACCCAACTGACACTTACGCCGCCCGACCATCTGACAAAGCACCCCCTGGCCGCTGTGCTTTCGGCCCTGACATTCTGACAAAAGCGCTCCTGGCCGCTGCGCCGTCTGACAAAAGCTTAGTTGACACTCCTGTTCCTGACATCCTAGTCCGAAGCTTTCGCTGACAGCAGGGCCAGCTTAGCACGCCGAGTCGGCATGCCAGGTCAGCCCTACCTAACCGTCTACTATCGGATATAAATACCCCTTCGCTTCCAACGTTGGGGAGGTTGGAAAATTTACTCTCAATCCTTTTACTCACACACAAGAGCAGAGGCCGTCCATATCTTTGTTCTTCCACTCATAGCTCGTCACGTACGGTCGACTCACCCACAGTCCGACCTACGTGCCTAGCCCCCGCTTTAAGTCCTATTACTGACTTAGGCATCGGAGAGGCTAAGGGTTGGACCCCAACCAGGCCTTTCTGACGAGTTGCTCCTTATGCAGGATTAGTTCGCCATCACCGGTCGTGCACGCCATCAATCTGGGCAGTTCGGCCCCTTCACTGCATCCTCCCGGATTCGGCACCGTGGTCAGCCCATGCCATAAGTTTAGCCTCATCACCCCACTAATCACCTGTCAAATTGCCTACCCCAATCCCGTCATTAGCTTAACCAATGTGCCCTTGGTTCCCCATAATACAAATTCATTGTACGCGAGTTCTACCCCGCAAACATATGCCAAAAAGAATCACCGCAACGGATCGCCGCAATGGTTCGCCGCAACAATAGATTCCTTCGCGCGTAGGGGTTGAATTTTTGAGGGGAGACGTGATGAAAGCTCAAATAATTTAGAGCAAACGAGCTGATAACGTGTTGAGAAATGTTGAAAGGAGAGTAAATTATCTTAGATCAGGAGTAGCCATGGCATAAGCCATGGCTCTCTATATATTAATTTGAAATAGGATTTAGGAGTCTAAGGGACTCCCCACTAACTTAGTGGGGAGTAATGATGAGATGATGAGCGGAGGGAGGCCAACTCACAACAAAATCAGCATTATATTAAGTAATTTGTTCGAATCAATTTAAAAACCCACAAATGGAATGCTCAAATGCAATCATATCCCAACAAAATTTAAGAGCTCTAATATAGTTTTTGTATAAAACAAAAAAAATTAAAAAAAATGCTTAAACTTTGATGTCATTGATTAAAATCTAAAAAATTTCTTCCTTCGTATTCATCTCATCCTCTCCATATTCTTTTATTTTTTTAATAAATTGAAACTTGTATCTTGCTATATTTGTTTAAAATTAAAAGACAGTAGCATGATAATGAAACATAAAAAGATATCAAATGAGGATCTTTGTGATGAAAAAATAATTTGTTTACATTTTGACAAAAAGATATCTTTGTGATGAAACAAAGAGAGTAGTGGTTGTGGCTTGAGAGAGAAACAGAAAAGTACGATTTTGATTAGTTTTGTTGCCTATCAGGTTTAAACCAATTATTTAAGTGATGTCCCACTTTAGGTTTTTTTAGAGAAAGCAAGCCCAACATAGGTTTGGGTCAATGCTTACAACTGGCCTAATTATAAAAAGTATCTAAACTAGTGTATTTGCCTAATTATAAAAAGTATCTAAACTAGTGTATTTGGGTTTAGACAAAACATGTATAAAAAATATTTGATGAAAAAAATTTACTCGGGCTATAGCCCACCTTAGGCCTAAGGTGGATCCGCCCTTGCGTATCCCACTCCTCTTTAATCGCTACTGGCATTGATGCCACCTCCTCAACACAAGTAAATGCGTCAATAACATGTAGCAATAATAGCAGATGCGGAAGAGCAGCATGTCAGAGGAAGTACTATGAGATAAGAGGAGTGAGACTGGAGGGGAGGGGATGGGAGGGGAGTAGGAAGAAGAGAGGTCAACGGTTGCGGTTATTTTATTTCATTTTATTTTATTTTGGAGCGCGGGGGGGAGGGGGGGGGGGTCTTAGGGGAAACGAAAGAAGAGGAAGCAAAAAAGTTGAGGAGGAGGAGGAGGATAAAAAAGGGGAAAAAATATAAGGGCAAACTTGTAAGTTTGTAATGGTAAACTTGTAATAAATGGGTTGTGTGTGAAGCAATTCCCCTTTCTGTTAAATTCTATATATATAGGCCTAACTACTTTACGCACACCAAATAATATTTAAAAATCAGGTTTTTAACTTTATACACGCATATCCTCTAATTATCCATATCATATTCATAATACACCCCACCGTTGCCGTTGTATCAACCCCCTCCCCCCTCGTTGCCTTCACCAACATCTCTCCTTCTTTATTCCCTCATCTTTCTCTCTACATTCTTCCACCTCCCATCTATTCATTCCTCCGCCCCATCCATTTGCTGCCAATGGCGGAGCCAGACTGTGATTGACACAGGCTGCGACTTGGGTTGCTTTTTTTTTTTCTGTGTCCTTGCTCCCAACATTTATCCGGTCTTTGTTTTGTTTCTTGTTCCGTGTTTGCTGACCGATTTACTTTTCAGAAATCCATGTAGCCTAGATGAGTTCGGAATCATAGCTCCGCCCAATGTCTACTGTCACTGTCGCTGTTGCCGTCTCTGAGGTGGCTGCAGCTGAAGAGGGGAAGGGGAGAGGAAGAGGATGGATACAGGGGTGGTCAGGAGAGGGAAAAAAATTTCAGTGACAAAGCATGCATATTTTCAAGGACGATTTTTTCATTAAGTCTAAAATTTAAAAAATATTTAAAATAACGACCAACTAAAAAACTAATTACAAAAACCGACCAAGTTTGGTCCAGCTCAACGCGCGCGCGCGTGTGGGAGGCAGTTTTATACTTGGCCGTGGTTTGAAACCGCGGCCAAAACGCAATTTGGCCGTGGTTTGAAACCGCGGCCAAAACGCAATTTGGCCGTGGTTTCAAACCGCGGCCAAAACACATAATAGAGGCTCATGCATCACAAGTTGCTAGCCATGCTCTATGCATTTTGGCCGCGGTTTGAAACCACGGCCAAATTGCGTTTTGGCCGCGGTTTCAAACCACGGCCAAATTGCATTTTGACCGTGGTTTCAAACCGCGGCAAGGCATAAAGCTACTCTCGCACGCGCGCGTCCTGAGCTGGACCAAACTTGGTCGGTTTTGAGAAATAGTTTTTAAGTTGGTCGTTTTTTAAAATATTTTTTTAAAATAAGCCTAAATGGAAAAATTGTCCTATTTTCAATGGCAAACTTCTAAATAAACGGTCCGTCTGCGAAGCAATTGGGTCTGTATGTATAACAATACGCAGCCAATTTGTGGGGCCCGACGGTGCGATCAGTTAATGGTTGTATAAAAAAGCGCCGCTCTCTTCGAAAAGTTCCGTTCTCTCTGTGTCTTTCTCTCGATCTCGGTCTTGATCTCGAAATCGGAATAAAAAGAGTAAGGAACAAATAGTGGGGAACGAAGTCCAATCGGGGAACAGAGCGGTCAATTCCTTTTCTCTCGCCGCGCTTTCGAAACGGAACCCTAGCTCCTCTCATGTCCTGATACCCATCGGCGGAGGCGGGCGAGATGGCGGCGGAGCTAGGGCAGCAGACGGTGGACTTCTCCGCTCTCGTCCGGCGGGCGGCGGAGGACTCGTACCTATCCCTGAAGGAGCTCGTCGACAAGTCCGGCCAGGCCGCGCCCCAAGAGGAGGACCGGTCCGATTCCGATAAGAAGATTGATCTCCTCAAATTCGTCGTCAAGACTCAGCAGCGGATGCTCAGGCTTCATGTGCTTGCCAAGTGGTGCCAGCAGGTTAGGGCTTCGGAGCTTTGCCCGCCGCCGCCTGCGCAAATTCTTGTTTATTGGGTTCTCTTGCTGGAGGGAGCTGGTTGGCTTCTAGGGTTTTGTGTTTGAGATTCGCGAAGAGAGACTTTAGATTTACCGTGGGATTTAGAAATTTAGTCACTGATAAAGCAACGAGAAAATTCTGCACGGATGAAGATTCGTAATGCCAACCCCGAAGAATTACAATTGATGCTCTTAATTAAATTTGGATGCCGAAATTTTGAGTAGAGGTTTTGGAAAAATCTATTTTGGTGCGTAAAGCTGGCTTTGCTGACGGACTGACGAATTTTACCAGAAAAGAGAGGTTTTTTGGATAGAAGGTTTATATTAAATTAATTCTCATAAAACTACATTTTAAGGCCTAAGAACATAGATGCTATAGTTCAGCGGACAGTGGCAGATATCTGGCTGGTGTGGGAAAATGGAATTGATGTACTTAAACTAAAATTTGGATGCAGAAATTTAGGGTAGAGTTGATTTTTTTCTTTGGTTTTGTTGCTTTTTCTGATAAAAGAACAAAGAATTTTACCAGAAAAAAGGTCTTTGAAAAAAACTCTTATATTAAAGTAATTCTCTCCATTCAAACCCAAGCAATAGAAACATAAAAGTTCAGCTAATGGTGCCGGTGTAAAGTTGGTGTGTAAAGAGAAGTTTGATCCTAGGAACCATGTTTTGATTGCCTAAAGGTGCTACCAACATATAGTAGTGGGGTTTCAATGTAGTTTTAGTAAATTCTTAGTAGATTTTAATGTTGTTTCAACTCTGTTGGTCTTCTGTTAATTAGAGAAACATAGTAATTCTGGTGCCCATAGGGCATAGGTTCCACAACACACACTTTCATGTTACATGTATCCACACACAAATATAAATTCACACATGTCATACGTTTCCAGTTTCCATAGTAATTTCCTCTCTTCTTATCATACATTCACACACACCCACACCCACACCCACACCCACACCCACCCCTCTCCACCATCATTTCCTTGCATATCTCACTACTTTCCATTTCAAAACCCGAGAGTTTTTACTCTAAAAATTTTCATAACTTTTAATCCCAACAATTGTTTATCCTAGATCAAATCTGAGCCATCTTTCTACCGACCCCATCCACATTCAAGTACTTGTTTTGTATAATAGATCATACTCCTCGAACTTTATGGTTTGAATTCTCTGGCTATTGAGAACTAGTTATCTGAAACGACCTAATTTGGCCGTCTATATACTCAGTTATATAAATCATGTTTTTTTCTTTCCCCATACCGTCCATTGCTAGTGTTTTAATAAATTTATATTGCAAATTTGAAATGAAGATCATTTGTAGAAGGTCACATGCATAAGACTTTCTGTCATGCACGTCGCTGAAGGAGTAGCTTTAGTATCTATGTACAAAGTGCATGTTTCTTCCTTTGAAGAAGCATTTCATTTTCATTGGATATATACATACATGATACAAATGAGGTTCTGAATTTTACCTGCTGTGGTCACGTTAATACTATTGGAGTACCGGTTGTGAATATTAAGTTTTGATGTCTGTAGGTTCCACTGGTCCACTACTGCCAACAGCTTGCATCAACTCTTTCTAGCCATGATACATGTTTTACGCAAACTGCTGATTCTCTGTTCTTCATGCACGAGGGGCTGCAACAAGCTCGTGCTCCAATATTTGATGTGCCATCCGCTATTGAAATCCTTCTGACTGGAGGGTATAACCGTCTGCCAAAATGTATAGAAAATCTTGGAATCCAAGCTACACTACCTGAGGATAAGCTTAAACCTGCTTTAAAAAAGTTGAATACGCTCTTGAGATCAAAACTTCTAGAAATCTCACTTCCAAAAGAAATTTCCAACGTTACCGTCTCTAATGGCACAACTATTCTACGGGTAGATGGAGAATTTGAAGTTTATCTTACTTTGGGTTACCGTGGCCATCTCTCTTTGTGGAGGATTTTACATTTGAAGTTGCTTGTAGGGGAGAAACATGGACTTATTAAACTTGAAGAAACACGACGACATGCTCTTGGAGATGATCTGGAGCGCAGGATGGCTGTTGCTGAGAATCCCTTCATGATTTTGTACACAGTTCTCCATGAATTTTGTGTTGCCCTTGCTATGGACACTGTACTAAGGCAAGTTCAAGTGCTACGCGTAGGCAGGTGGAAAGATGCTGTGCGTTTTGAGCTTATTTCTGATGGCAGTGCTGGACAAAGTGGGAACACTACTGCTGTGCAGTCAGCCCAAGATGTGGAGCTTGATTCAAATGGTCAAAGAACTCCTGGTCTGAAAATTTTCTATTGGTTAGATCTTGAAAGAAGCCCCTCAGGAGCTGCCTCTTGTTCTGCCCCATTTATCAAAATTGAGCCAGGACCTGATTTGATTATCAAATGCCTTCATAGTTCCTTTGTCTTTGATCCACTTATCGACAAGGAAGCTGAATTTTCACTTGACCAAAGTTGCATTGATGTGGAGAAACTTCTGCTTAGAGCTATTGCTTGTCATAGACACACTCGTCTTCTTGAAATTCAGAGGGAATTAAGTAGGAATATTCAAATTTGTCAAGCCTCTGGTGATGTTATCATTAAGCGCAAGGGAGAGGAGATGAACACAGACCTAAGAACGGTATGTTTGGGAAGAGAGATTGATTTTATGGTTAATTTCTATTATTTGCTTGTTCATCATTGTAATTTTATTCTTTGTAGTGTTGGCCTAATGCAATGGGTATGGCTAGTCCAATGCAACTAACATCTCAAATAATTGTATTAATTAAAAAAAATATCAAAATCATTATGTTTGCAATGGTAAATAAATATTAAATGGGAATATTATTTTGATCAATGTTGTCATGTACCAGCCGGGTCAAATTAAATATTGTTTTTCTTAGGTAACATATCTCATATCATATTGTATCGTGAATTCTAAGATATGTAAATTCCCATTTAATAACTAAATAATCAAATATACAATTACATATCACAAGAATATAAAAAATAAACATTAAATACTATATTACCATGGGAGGCTCGGATAGACTCAAGGAGCAACACCAAGTTTCGACGAGATCTAATGAGTCTTGCTTGGACCATGAAAGGCTCGATTAGATTTGAGCTTCAATAGTCTCAAGAGACGATATAGATCAAATTTAAGACGGAGTTTTTAAAAGATTGTATGTGATGGGGACGAAGTTCGAGTCCTTGGAGACTTTTAATTAATTTGAGTCTTTTTTGTTATTTTGAGAGTTTTAGTTATTTGAGTCTTTTAGTGTTTTGAGTCTTTTAGTTCTTTTGAGCCTTATTTATTTTGAGTGTTTTAGTTATTCTAAAAGTTCTAGTCATATTGGGTTTTGAGAGTCAAGTTGTAAACCTATTTAAAAAACTTATTTGTTTTGAGTAGAAAATTAATGCATATAAATTTTAGTGTAAACTTTCTTTTTATCCAGAAAATTAAATTTTTTGCATTGGTGTGCAAGAGTGGGATTAATTGTTTGTGCGAGAGGTCCGAAAAATCTCACACTGTGAGGCGTGCGAGTCGATCATAAGATTTTTGGGGTACGAGATCCAAAAGTTATCAATTTTTGTGTTTTCTTCTTCTCTACTTTTCCACTATATCCTTTCCCACTTTCATCTTAGATCAAATTGGTATCAGAGTTAAACCTGAGTTGTCAACTTAATTTTTTATCATAAAAAGGAAATCTTTTTGTTAGCGTGGTTTTAGATTAAAAAAATCATAAATTTTTTTCTTGAGAGAAAACAAAAACCCAGAGAGAAGAATAAAAAAGAAAAAAGAAAAATTTTCAAAGTAAAAAGAAGAAAAGAGAAAACCCTAACCCTAAATCCAGATCATCACCGTCGTCGTGTTTGCTGCCGTCCCGTCGCTGCCGAGCCACTCCGACATTGTCGTCGCATCACTTGCGACCTTTAGAAGACCCCGTCACATCTACCATTGACGGGAGCCGTCATCATTGTCTTCATAACGTTTCGTCGACGCTGTCGCCGGTAGCCTCCCTAACCCCCATACGAGATGTGACTGATTAAGGCGAACACATATCGCGAAGAATTCCTGTCGAATATCGTTGGAATTGGTTGAAAAAGTTGCCGGTGCTGAGTTGCTACAGTACTGGCATCGGCGAGATTTTCTCGCAGTTGAGTCACGACGACGAGCTGCGTTGACATGTGCCACCGACTGCGCCTCAGCACAACCGAGCCGACGCGCCGACTCAGCCGACCCGATGCGATTGCTACAGTATGGCTTTGAAATTTTCAGAATTTCAGCCATATTTCAAATATATTTCACCGTATTTTGATGATTTTTCAAGCTTTTCATGTGAAATTTTTGACCCTGATCGTCTGGATTAAAGCTCTACAAGTTCTAGATACATTGTATGATTCTACAAAGCTGATTTGCAATCCAGGTAACTTCTAATTTGATTAAATCTTTAATTGCTAAATTTCAAAAAATTCATCTATCTGATTTTGTTCAGATTAGTCGATATCATTGGTATTATACATTTTTCTAGTCTCGTCCTGTGTCGCATTAGCTATGTAGGTTTGCATTTGACATATAGATTTGGTCCTTAGGATTTTATTTTTATTTACATAATTAGTGCACACATTTAGTTGGTGTTTAGGGACTTGCATGCATTTGTATTATTGGTTGGCATGGCTAGTTATTGCGTAGTGGAAAAACCCTAGGATCAGACATGGATGATAACACAATTCAAATCTAGAATTAAAAGACGACATAAATCGAAAAGATTGCCTAGAAGTCATAGAAAATAAGCTGACCAAAGAACAAAATTTAGAGGATAAAGCATATAGTACGTTTGATGATAAACATATGAGGATAAAAAAATGAAAATAATCGAAATAATAGGAGACGGGATGAGAATTTTGAGGATAACTTTGGACGAGAGAATATTGCACGATAGATTAAGGTAGATGCTACCAACTTTGATGGAACTTATAATTTTCAGATCTTTCCAAATTGGTTAGCAGAGATGTGGCATTTGTTTGAATGGGTACTAGTTATCCAAGGAGCGAAAGGTCCAATTTGCTGAGATAAAACTGGCAAGGTCGGCAAAAATTTTCTGGACATCGATTGATAGACAATAAGAGAGCATATACGGAAAAATTGGAATGAAATGAAAATCAAACTCAAATGCCTTCTACATATAGAGATCACATATTAGAAAAACTGAACAACGTACGTCAAGAGAGCCAGCACGACTAATGAAGAATATATGACTAAGTTCAATGATTTATTTGTTAGGAGCGAGATACAAGAAGATCCATGATATACGCTTACCATGTTTCGTTCTGAATTGGGAGCAGATATTTGGTGTCAGATGCTTCCTCACATCGCAGACAATGTTCACCACGTATTTAATCTAGCACTAAGTTTGGTATACATGAGATCACGCGTAAACAAGAAATCTACTTTTAAAGCCAGTGAGCAATTTAAGCGGCCATGTGACAACCACTAAATCATGAACTAATGCTGCTAATGCGATAAATGTAAATAATAAGGTTAGAGAACCATTAAAACAAAAACATAAAGGGGGTGCAATGTTTCAAATGTCATTGGTTTGGTTATTTTACTAGTCAGTGCCCTAATAAAAACCTACTTGTGGAAGGGATCGATAAGGATGATGACTTAATTGAAGGAAAATATGCTCTTGAGGTTATTGACTTTACAGATTATAATGAAGAGGATTTTAGTGAACTATTACAAGTCATTATTAGGTGTCTAGTTACTACACCTAGGAGTGAGGTTGATTTGCAAAGAACTAATGTTTTCTTTGCCTACGTCAAAATTAGGGGTAGATTTTCTAAGTGACGATTGACATGTAGTACTATTAATTTAGTCGCTAATTCAACTATTGAAAAGATGAGAATAAAAGCCGATCCTCATCCACAACTTTATACAATTGCATTGGTTGATGATAAATCACATTCTGTTACATAACATTGTTTAATGCTTTTCCAGTTTTGTGCTATCACTGACATTTGGTATAATGTCATACCTATGGACGCTTCACATATTTTGCTAGGTAGGCCTTGGTTATATGATTTAGATGTTGCACATTTTGGTAGATCCAACACATACACACTTATATTTGAAGGAAAGAAAATTATATTGATCACGTGTAAACATAAGAACATAATTGAAAATCAAAAGAATGCGTTAGTCGTTAAACTGCCACTCACTCAAGTACCTTATCATGTTAATCCGAGTTCATTAGAGTTTAGCTTTGACCTTATTCTTTATGCATTTCATGATCATTTTACCGAGTGCTCTGCATATCGAGACATATGAATTTTTTGTAAGTAATGATACTAACAAGTCTGCTACATAATCAAAGAGAAATTTACAGGAATTTCTAGTTATGGATGACCGGATGATTAGAGTTTTTCCAGTGAGGTTCGTACTAGGACCAATTAGGAGGCTTTGCATGCATCATGTATGTTCTCGACGAGCTTTACTGAATGATAATCTTGATGTGTCTGAGTCGAGTATTTCACTGAAGCTTTAGGAGATTGAGCACATCGAGTTTGTTATCTCAGATTCACATCCCACTGATAATAAGATTATGTATACTTTCACTTCTTGTCCTATTTGAGAGAATTTTTCAGAAGATACCCGCCTGTAGATTTACATCGTATTGTACTTCAAAGTTTATGGAAGCATCTTCTTCTGCTATAATGGACTACTGATTTGTGTTCTGTTATGCTATTACTATCACCATTCACCAGTTGGTGAAGGTCTTAAGCCGGGAAGAATAATAGATATCAAATTTAAGATGATTTTTTTAAAAATATTTTATGTGACGGGATCGAGTTTGAGTCATTGGAGACTTTTAATTAGTTTTGAGTCCTTTTTGTTATTTTGAGAGTTTTAGTTATTTGATTCTTTTAATTATTTTCAGTCCTTTAGTTATTTTGAAAGTTGTTGGTTTGAGTCTTGTTGTTTTTAGTCATTTAGTAATTTTGGGTCATTAGTAATTTTGAGTATTTTAGTTATTTTAAAAGTTCTAGTCTTACTGGGTTTTGAGAGTCAAGTTGTAAGCCTATTTAAAGACCACAAACTTATTTGTTTTGAGTAAAAAATTAATGAACAGAATTTTTAGTGTTCCTTTTTGTATTTCTAGAAAATTAATTTTTTTGCATTGATGTGTGAGTGGCTTGGTTGTCTGGACGAGAGGTCCAAAAAAATCTCTACGTGCGAGGCCTGTGAGTTGGTGATAGTAAGATTTTCGGGAAGCGAGATCGGAAAAGTTATCAATTTCAGCGTTTTCTTCTTCAAATTCCCATCACATCTCTTCCCACTTTCGTCTTATGTCAACAGGCTTGTTATTGACCCCCAAGAGGCTAGACAAGTTCTGAATAACGACATTGATGCTTGATGATGTTAGAAAAAGATGGTTAACACTTGATAAGGCCTTTGGAGTGATGACTGTTGGATATTGAGACACCCAAGGGTGATTTTGATGATGATTAATCAAATGCAGTGTGCTAATTAAATTTGTGAGTGTAGGCATTAAAGCGTAATGACAAAAGAGCTGAGTTCAAAGCTATGAATGATTCAGATTAAGACTTTTGAAGCTCACCAAAAGACAGATATTTTAGAGCCCATAGTCAAGATGGAGATATTGATGAAGCTCAATTAAGACAACCAAAGTCCAAGAATCAATGACATGAAGATGGATTTCAAGACTACATGAAAGCTCAAGAGTTAGGTAATTTTGATGTAATTTTAATATGTCTTTGGATGCTATCTAAAGACTTAGATTGAAGATTCACACACTTAGGAACACGAAAAATATTTTAAAATTATTTTGAAAGCTTTTTTCGAAGTTTTTAGAGTCGTGTTAGAATATCCGAAAGCAGTCGACTAGTTTGTGAGCATTGGTCGACTAGTGCTCTCGGAAATTTCTGGCAGATTGAAGTAGTCGACCACCATTGTCCAACTGATCGACCAGTCAACCACTGGATGAACTATTGTCGATTAGTTTTCCCCTAATGGTCATATTTGACTTTCTTCCCAACTAAACGTTGGAGAGATGTTGGAGGGTATTTTGGGTAGTTTTTCTTGGGTAGATTTTCTTTCTATATATAAGGGGTTGTTGGGAGAATTAAACATGAATTTATTGAGCAATTTTGAGTATTTTCAAGTGTTCTCTAAGCCTTCTTAAGCGTTCTAAAAGATTTCTTAAGGTCAATGTTTTTTAAGTTCTTACAAAAGCTTTTGAGCAAAAGATTTTCTTGCCCTTTCTTGATGTGATCTCCTCAAGCTTTATCTTGATATTCTTGAGATCACAACTTGAGTTTTTCTTAGACATATTACACTTCAAAAGCTTCAATCTCTTGGCTATATGAAATTGTTCAGCACCAAAGCAAAAGGTTTGTAAAATCCTCTGGTGAAAGAGGTGGTAAGTTTCATTGTGAAATTGCTTGGTGATATTGGTTCTTGAGTTGTAATTTGAGAAAAGCCTCACGTATAGATGTACTCTTTATGAAGAGGTTGGTTGATTGTAAAAGCCCTCAAAGTGCGAGGCAAGCGGGAAGTTCTCTAGTTGAAAAAGGCAAGCGGGAAGTTCTCTAGTTGAAATAGGCAAGGAAAATCCTCCTATTTAGAAGATGCAATTGTAATATACTCTTTGCGAGAGATTTTGAAGCGGTTCGGTTCCGGTTCCGATTCTAGGCCGGTTCTGATTCGGTTGTGGTGAAAAATATATGAAAATTATACAAAATTTAAACGCAATAAGTTAATTTAAAAAAGAAACATACATCAATCAACTTAATGCAACTTACAATATGATTATATGACAAAATTGAGGGTATGAAAAATAAAAATAAATAAACAATTGGGATTGCACTTAATGTGTTATCATTATTAAGGTGCATACGTATCCTCTAAACAGAAAAGTTTAGAAGAATCAAAGCCCACGTAGTTCTTTTACATTTTACATTAGTCGTTACCGTTGGGCCTTTCGTTTCTGTTCACAATTCGAAGAAGTCGTAAGTCATTTCATGTTCCATTTCTTGTTTTGGGATGCCTTTGTCTAATCATCAACACAAGTTTAGGCTTCAATTGAATCCGGACTCAGACAAGAGCGCTTTTCATCTAATATATTTCTATTGTCACTAAACTCTTGTTCAACAACAGCTGTAGAGACCGGTGCTGCACGAACTTGTTTGGCTAAAATAGCCAAAATTGGAAAATGTTTTTGATGCTTCTTCCACCATTGTAATATATCAAGTTTGCTGTCATTCACAAACTCAAAAGAAGTTAGATACTTATCGAGCTCAGAATGTGAGCTGGATGAACTTTTTAATTTTTTTTGTTTTTTACATTAACAATTGATAACACTTACAACCAAATCTTGAGGATGAAAGTTGATATGAAGAATCATTTGTGCAACATTTGTATGAGAAGGACCATGCACATTAGCATATTCATCATATAAATTAAAAACTTCGGACTTAACAGAAGATAACAAAGCAAGACAATCAGCTTTTAAACCTAAAAAACAATGTTCTAAATATCGGATATCGGTCGCATATCGGCCTAGGAAATTTGATATCGGATTGCGGATATCAGGGATATATCAAGGATATTGACTAAATATCGGAGTGTCATATCGGATGCTTATGTGTAAGTATAGATGTATCTAATAAGATATAAACTATACTACTTCAAATAAAATTATGTTTTGGTTATACTTATCTCGTTAAACATGAATATCGGGGGTATTGACTAAATATCGGAGTGTCATATCAGATGCTAAAAATTGATGTCAAATAAAAGCATAGTGGTCTAAGAAAATATAAACTTTAGAAACTCAAATAAAAGTATGTTTTGGGTATACTTACATCATTAAACGTGAATACTGGTCATCCACTTGGTGGAATATTTATTTAAGTGATTACAAATCAAGCGAGTTAAATACCCACAAAATATGATTCACGTGGATCAATATTAACAATGTGAAGATGAAAATCATAAACTGAAAATAATGTAAAAATGTAAAAAAGTTACCTTGATTGGAAAACCCTCTCTTGAAGAGAACAAATGCTGGAATGAAAAACCCGACAACTGAAAAAATTCAGGAAAAAAATTGAAACAAATGAAAAAAATGAAAAAGATAAATAATACTAAGTAGTAAATACTAAACTCGATTGGAAAATCACTTGCGAAGATTGAACATCGGATGTCAAAGCTCGACCGATGGAAAAAACCTAAAACTGGAAGGAAAGAAAATCAAAAACTGAAAAAATGAAAAAAAAATGAAAAACTGAGAAAAAGGGCTCGACTACTCACCTTGGTAGGAAAACACTTCATTGCAAAGATTGAATGCCGGACTCCGAAGCTCAATCGATTATCGTCGACATTTTTTATCAGACGGAACTGAGCTGAGCATCGTAAGTAGCAGAGTGTCAAGTGGAGCAGAGTGGCGTGATTAGAATTAGGGAAAATCAACGATTATCTCTTAAAAATCTCGATGTCTTTTGTCGTTTTAAGTAAAGGATTGGGTCGTGTGACTTGGGTCGGATCCACTTTTAAGTGGACCAACCCGCTAACGTTATTTTTAAAAAACTTTGAATTGCGGTCGATATTTCAAAGGGATATATCGGCTGCGATATCAGCCGCAACCCGATATTGCGGTGATATTTCTTAAAATATCGGAAACCTTAATTTATAAGCCCATATCATATCGGCCTAGTGATAAAACCGATATTGCGGCTGATATATCGGATATCGGAATGATATTTGGAACTTTGCTTAAAAATTATAATAATATTGCAAAGATGTGTCTAAATGATCTAACTTACAACGTGGATAAAAAATAATTGCAACCTTATAAATAGTTGGAATGTGTTGGTAATATTCCAATCATTTTTTTCATAGCATATAGTATAAATAGTAGATGCTAATTCAATATCAGTTTCATGTTCTTCAAATGTACTAACAATATTAATACATTTAATGAGAAATAAATTTGTGGTGGGATAATAAACACCCAATAAATTATTGGTAATATATTAATTTTTTTAATAATTCAAAAATTTTTGTGCACCAATTCCATTGTTGAGGAAAAAGACATTAGGAACATTATATTGCATAAAACATTACAATAATTCTTTATAATTATCACTTTGAACAAGTAGTTTATACATGTTATTCCAACAGTTTAGAATATCACGTGAAAACTTAAAGTGATTTTTATTGTGGATTTTGCAAAATTTTAACCATGATTTCATTATTTTTGGATGTTTCCACAAATCTGAATTGTTTTTCTAATCGGGTCAATAGAATCTTTTCGAATATCTAATCTTTTTTAACACATAAATTTAAAACATGACATGCACATCTTTGATAAAAATCTCCCACCAAAACAAGGTTGACATGATTCTTTTAAAAAGAGAATATCGGTTGTAATATTTGAGGTATTATCAAAACCAAATGCAAATTTTTTATCTTCAATCTTATATTCTTCAAAAATGATTTTGAGCGTTTGATAAATATTATCAGATGTATGAGTTTCATTAAAAACTCGAAATGCAATAATTCTTTAGTGCAATATTCTATTTTCATCAATGTAATGGCAAGTCATACCCATATAATAGGAGTGTGTTTGCCAATAATTACTTCATATATCGGAACACTTAGATACAAGACCATCAAAATGTCTAAATTTTATTTATCAAATCCCTTTTCCATTTTTGTAAATATTAAAAAGTGTGTGTGCATGTAGTTCTTGGAACACGACAAGCTTGTGGATTTAATGCGTTATGAACATAATTCATAAAACCAACTTTATCACCAGGACTAAAATTTAAATGTTCAACAACAGTCATTCTTGCTAACTCTCCTCTATTAGTAGCATCAATATATTGAAATAGTTGATTGGTAGAAGTAGCGTATCTTGGAATTTTAGCTTGAGAAGATGAACTATCCAATTTGCTCGGAGTTTTACTCTTTATATGTTTCAAATATGTTTCATAACATCCGGATGTACTCCTCCAAGGATATTCAACAATGCAATAATTACATTTTACCGTTAATTTTCTATCGGGCGCCTTAACTTTCTTTATATGGACTTTGAACAAATCCAATGGGTTGCGCTTGCTCTCTTGTCCGCCAACCTCAATTTTTACAGCATGATTTTCTACATCTATGTGAATTTTAGATGAAAAAATTGAACATTAGCATTAGGAGGTTGAGATGATCCATCAATATGGATTGCATGATTACAACAACCTTTGGAAATTGGTAAACTAGAATCATTGGGAAAATCTTGATATTGATGAAGATCAAGTTAATTATAATCATCTTCAAAATCGTTGATATTGACCGCAATGTTTTTTCTCTCCATTATTTGATCTTGAGGAACCACTTGTCATTGAGAAAAAAATGAGAGAAAAACACTCAAGCAATTTAGAGTATAAAAATTCAAAAAAATTAAATAAAAATGATAAAAATTAGTATAATAGAATAATTGAGAGTTGAGCCTTGAGAGTTCAGATGGTGTGAATTGTTTGAAGGAGTGGATGGGTTCTGGAACCGGCGAATCGCGGCTCGGTTCTACAGAAATGTAAATCGGAACCGAACTGGTTTGGCCCGGTTTTGGTTCTAGTTCTTGGAACCGATCATTCGGTTTTGGTTCGGTTCCGGAACAGTTCGGTTTCGATTCGAATCGAACCGTGGTCGGGTCTCCCACGAGGTTGTGGACTAAGGTAAATTACTTGTGTTTGCAATTGCTCTATTGTCTTTGATCGCACTTGCTATTGTGTTTCCTTTTCCGCTGCATCTCTTTATAGTAATTAATTGGGTTTTGTCGATTAAGTTTCAAGAGAGGCAACACTCGTTGAAACTTAAATAAACTTAGAAGGTAAAATTTTTAATTAGCGCTTATTATTGCATACACACTATTCACACACTCTAGTGCTTATTTGCCACCTTAGGATCTCCAACAATGACGATGCTATATTACACCAAAGGAGTGATGTCACGCCTCGCAACCTGGGATCACAACATGTTTTGCGAAGAGTATCAGGTCCTGTAGTTAACTAGTGAAAACAATCTAGACCCGAGCAGAGATGCATCAAATTGCTTAAGAAAAATTTCATTCACATATATTTACGAGTTTATAAAATCATATACATCATACTTCCACGGACTAACAAAATACATCTAAAAGATATGACATTGATACATTTGGTACATCAAGATCAGAAGTCAGCGGTCTCCACCATAAAATTTGTATCCATGAACACCAGGGCCTCATCTATTTCTGTTCTAGCACCTAGCGATGCAACAAAAACGAAGAACAACCATGTAAATCACAGCAATTCTAGAACTTTGGAATTAAAAACTTGTGAGCACTAGTAAAACTAACTAGTAATCAGGAACTGGGAGCTGGTAACAGATTAATTAATACTATCTAATAGGTAGGCACTGGAAATTACGATAGACATCTAACTCAGTTGATATTATAAGGTTGTACCATCATGGTCATATCAGTTATACCAATCCTAAAATGTGAATCATATTGGAGAATACAATAAGCAACTAGAAGTCCACCTTGTACCACAAGGCGCTCACCCAGCCATGCCCAAAGTAAGAACAGGTGGCCATTAGTCCAAAAGGGTAACAGGGTGGGACTCAACAATTAAGTCTGGCGATACTAATAGGGGACCATCGGATTCATGATGTGACCTAGCCGGAACACCTGACGCGGTCATGTCAATAAGAGCATGGCTTCAGTCGCATCCACTATCACTAATATGATTTACCTCAAAACCCAGTGAGTTTGAAGTGTCAAGTGTTTGTCAAGTGTATATCTCTCAGTGTTTCGGTGATATAGTCCATGAGTAGTTCTAAGTTGGTAATATTTACATGATTTAAGAAGTAAAGCTTTTGGTTAGGTTTAGAGTTGCATTGAACCTAGTTCATATGTTGGTGTGCTATGTTATTGCAGATCCATTCATGTTTTTAAGATTCTACCTTCTTGAGCTATTTTCAATAGTGTGGTTCAATAAGACAGTAACTGTATATTCCAATAATATTCCAATTTCATTTGGTTCTCATCACTCAACATATCAATATTTTCAATGTTATGAGAAATTATGCAAGATGTACTATAATCATTAAAACTAAGGAACACGTGGCATGTAACAATGGAAACAATGAAACATTTTGCATGCAATAGGTGTTACAATAGTTTAAACATATAACATGAAATACACATGCATTATACTAAACATGAAGCACATGAGTGGTAAATAACAAGGGAATTATTCTAAGCATATTAGATTATTAAACAAGCTAACCTGGATGGCATGAAGCTAATAATGCAGCAACTAGAAATCTGGGAGGGATGGACAATTGAGGGAGGGACAACTGTGGTGATCTCAGATAATTCGCATCATTGATCATTTTATGAGGTTTTAGATGATCTTTCAGGCAGTAATCTATAATCCCGCGGTGGTAAATTATGATCATTCAGGTAATAGACTTATGATCCAAGGTAATAGACTTATGATTCAACCAGGTAGTGAACCTACGATTTCAATGGCCTCAAGTGGCCAAACCCTCATTGACTAGTTCTGACACCACGTGCAAGGCCCAAGTGCCAACTTTAAAGTGGACATCCCGCGCCAATTTATGGCCACCACCAAGTCATCAAAAATAGCAAACCATTCACTAAACAAAACCAACGACAAACGCCACCACAAACAATACCAACCAATATCAACCACCCAAGACAGTCACGGCAAGGGAGCAAACCCCACAATTGGTCACGATCAAGGGCCCAGGGCCTACGGTAGTCGCGACAGGGGCAAGAGAAGACCACAACAAGGGCAAAATTGTCCAAGACAGGTCACAACTAAGGGAAAAACCCCATTTAGTCACGTTCGATGCAGGACAGTCATAGCAAAGGTGACGGACGACAGTTAAGGTCACCGCCAAGCTCCAGAGATACTTTAGTCTTGCTTAGAATCATCATTGCAAACCAATTAAAAATATTAATACCCAAAATTCAAGAATTAAAATGATTTACCAAGCACCGATGGCCGTCGAAAGAATCTGATGAGAAAACATAGCTTTGGAATAAGATCCAAACACATCACGAGAAAAACTCCAAAATCCTTTGAAAATAAATTTTTTTGCGTGAAATTCGAAACTCTAATCTTAATTTAGCTTTTATAGGAGGGAGAAGAGTCCTGTGGTGCTCAGGGAAGCCGTGGATTTACCACGAAGACAGTTGGTTTCGAAACAAGATGATTTCGTGCCGAAACCCTAGAAGTTTTGGGAGTGTAGAGATGGTGAGGCCGTGATTCATGTTCGTGAGGTGGAGCGAAGAGAAGAAGCTCTGGTTTCGCTTCTGTTTGCATTCGTGCTAAAGGAAGCGAAGGAGAGAGAGTAGGAAGAGAGTCAATTCGTCATCGCCTCACAGAGATCGAGAGAGAGGAGCAATCAGGAGAGAGGGAAAGAGGGAGAGAGTGAGTGTGACGTGTGTGAGGGGTGTGAGGATTGGGGGTTGGGCTGCGGTTTTGTTGGGCCGGGAGAAATGGAAAGAAAAAGGAAATGATAAAAAGAAAAATAAAAGTTAAAGAAAGAGAGAGAGATTGGGCCGGACTCTTTTAGGAAAAAATAAGCTTTTACAAGTGAAGGCGAGGGTTGAAGAGTCAGATGAGGATCGATCGAACATGAGATGAAAGAATTTAGTTGATCAACATGAAAAAGAAAATTTATTTATCCATTTCTGGTATGGTTCTTTATTTCTTAAAAACTGAAAATAAAAATAAACCACATTGCCAATCCCAATTAGGATCAGACTCAAACTCGATTCGAGCAAGGAAGCACATCGTTCTGATACAAATATCAGGTGATACATATCTTATATCATATGATATCAGCAACTATGATTTTGACCATGTGGAAATAGAATAATATAGGTGGGATTCATTATTTTAAGATGCCCATAATGTTTGAAGACATTCTTGTAGAAGAACTAGTCATAACCCGTGATCATGTCAAGGGGCATTCAAAATATTTTCCTGAAAAATTTCAATCCATTCAAAATCCACTCGAATTTTTTTGAGCCTCTTCAAAATCTCAAACAAAAATTTGTAGGCACCTACAAAATATTTTTCCTAACAAAAAAATTTTACATCATCCAAACTAAAATTTAGTTTCACAGAGAATTTAGGTCCCCCAAAATTTTTTAGTTTCTACTGAAGTTTAGATCCCTCCAGATTTAGTTTATCCCAAAATTTAAAATCTTTGTTCCATCCAGATTTAATTGCTCACAAAATTTTAAATTAAAATTTAGTTCCATACAAAATTTTGCACCACAAAAATTTTAGTTTCCCTCAAAATTTAAAATTTTAGTTCCTTCCAGCTGTAATTTCCCCAAAATTTTAATGGTTTTCCTCCAAAATCTTTCCTCCAAATTTTTCACAAATTCTCATTATACTCATTGATTCCCCAAGATTCAATCCCAACAGTCTTTCTACATATCCCTTTGTCATAGTCAGCAACCCCATTCAAAAATATTCCTCAATTGTGTAATAGATTTGTTGTATTTAGGGCCATTGTTTCCACCTTGAGAGTTAGTCCTCTCTTGGTTTGGTGCAGTGTTCTAAATATCGGTTATCGGTTGTGTATCGGTCTAGAAAATTTGATATCGAATTGCGGATATCGGGGATATTGACTAAATATCGGAGTGTCATATGGGAGGCTTAAAAATGATGACATATGCGATCATAGATGTATTTAAGAAGATATAAACTATATTAACTCAAATAAAAGTATGTTTTGGTTATACTTCTCTCGTTAAACATGAATATCGGGAATGTTGACTGAATATCGAAGTGTCATATCAGAGTCTAAAAATGATGTCAAATCAATGGTATCAATGGCGAATGGCGGCCTATAGCGGTGAGCCAAAAATCCTCCATAAAGGGGTCATGCCATTCCGCCATGGCGGCCGTGACGGCGCCATTTGCGATTAGGTCAAATGGATGGCGAATTGCGATTAGGCCAAAAGGGGCCACGCCATTTCGCCATGGCGGCCGTAGCGGCGCCATTTGATAGCAGTGTGTCAAATAAAAGCATAGATGGATCTAAGAAAATATAAATATAGAAATTCAAATAAAAGTATGTTTTGTGTATACTTACCCCATTAAACGTGAATACCGGTCATCCACTTGGAATATTTTTTAAGTAGTCACGAACCCAGTGAGTTAAATACTTATAAAATATGATAATAAAATCCTCTCGTGAGAATACTCACCTTAATCGGAAAGCCCTCTTTTGAGAAGAATGAACGATAAAAAAAATCGAAAACTGAAATAATTCAGAAAAAGATAAAAAAAGAAAAAATGAAAAAAAATGAAAAAGGTAAAAATATTAAGTAATTAGCACTAACCTTAATCGTAAAATCCCTTGCAAAAATCGAACGTTGGATGTCAAAGCTTAATTGACGTAAAAAAACCCAAAACTGGAAGGAAGAAAATCAAAAAAAAATGAAATACTAAAAAGGGGCTCACCTATGCACCTTGATCAGAACACTCCCTTACAAAGATTGAATGCCGGACGCCGAAGGTCAATCGATTGTCGTCGGACGGAGTTGAGCACAGGGTAAAGAGCGGAGCGTCGAGAGGGGTGTAGCGGCGTGATTAGAATTAGGGCAAAGCAGTGATTATCTCTCAAAAATTCTGATGCCTCACGTCGTTTTAATTAAATGATTCGATCGGGGGACTCGGTTTAGATCCACTTTTAAGTGGACCGACCCGTTAACTTTATTTTTTTAAATACTATGAATTGCTGTTGATATTTCAAAGGGATATATCAGCGGCAATATCTGCTGCAACCCGATATTGAGGAGATATTTTCCCAAATATCTGAAACTGCAATATATAAGCATATATCGTATCGGCCTAGTGATAAATCCGATATTGCGGTGGATATATCGGATATTGGACCGATATTTAGAACACCGGTTTGGTGTGTGAGTGCGAAGAGTCTCCAACTTTTTATCCTTTTTAATTATAGTTGTCTCCTAGATTTTCATCGTTATAAATCATATTCTACACTTTTCTCATTCCAATTTATTCCAAATAGCTTCCCGCATCAATCCTCTAAAAGCTATATTCTAATATCTGATGGCGGAAGGTAAATGCCATTTGGAGCCCAAAAAATCTAATGAAGTGTTCCTGATATACCCCTCCCAAAGAGGATAAAATTTCTCGAACTATGTCGGTCGTGCCTTGCTTTGAATTTGCAAGTCACATTTCCATCACTTTTAAGCATAACACTTGAAAATGAGAGTCGTGAACATGTTGGGCACATGTCAACCATGTCCAACTGACTCTTATATGGCACTTGGCCTTGCATGTATCAAGCATTGCAAAGCCAAAAATCTAAAAAGTTGCATGATGGAGTTGGGTTGGTTTAAATAAAATCTAAAGATTATGTGTCGATCACTTTAATGCTACATTTCCTTTTTACAAAATTCAAAAATTCTCCTTGACTAAGTCGACACAAATCCTAAATGTCAACGATCTAGGTTAGGTATCAGTCTATCAGTTAGATATCCTTCTGATTTTTTTGTTTGATTTTGTTACATGATATGAAGATAAGGATTTTTACCATTGAAAATTGATATGTTCTTCTTTTTTATGGAAACACTTTCTAATAACTAGTGGACACTGCCATAGATGCGTGGTTGTATAGTCACATACAGTTTCCTACTGTTTAAGAATTTGCACGTCATTGTGCCCATGATGCATTGTATCCATGCCCTATCTTCATGTCCCCATCACAAAATTATATCCATTGCCCACTTTCCTTAAATTCCTTTTGTTGTTGACTTTGTTAAATGAACATAAGACATACTAGTAAAAGATAACAGAGAATAGGGGATGGAAATGATCCAAGTAATGCATAAATTTTTAGTCTGTATCCGAAAGGTCATCTTCGTGGGATTGCTTAATGTTTATGTTTCGTTTAGTCAAATTTTTTATTGTTTCTTTGTGTTAACCTTATCATATACATCAACGTTAAAATTGATGATTTGAATGCATAAATATTCAGTTTCATGTGTGAATATTTATGCATAAATTTATGTACATACACGCACATATCAAGGAATTGTTCACAGTTATCTTATAAATATATGTATAAATGTATGTATATAAATTTCAATGAACTAACATGGTCATCCTTCTTACATTTGAGGGGGACTTGCCACGGGCTTGTCCCACGTGGCAACGTCCCCCTCAACCATGGGGGGAGCACCCCACTCACGTAAAAAAAATGCCTCCCAAATTTCCAATTAATTGCAAAACCCCCCCAACTTCCCACTTATTTTTTGCGTTTAAGATCTTTTGGCCTTCGTGCTTGCTCCCTTTTTACCCCGACGCTGCCGAAACAGACACCCACAGTTCTTGCTCCTCATCGGTTGCGAGCGTGCACCGCGCCGTGTTCGTGGGGTTTGTTTGCTCCGTGCACCAAGTGCACGGGCAATTTCTAGTACTTCTAGAATGGAGGTGGTATAAATCCATTGGCCATGTTTAACATATGGTATATAGTTGGGGATTGTAAGAATTTTTGAAGAAGTGTAGAGAAGAGAGTTGTAGAGGGGTGGGTCATTGTAGCAACACTATCAACCCCAGCTCTGAGTTAAGGTTGCAAAGTTGATGCATTGAGTGGTTTGGGAAGGTTTTAAGGTGGGTTTTATACGATCGAGGCAACTCCAACACCAGTCAGAAATGGATGTTTGGTGAGTGCCTGGCAGGGGTAGGAATAGCAATATTGCGGGGCGGGGCGGGGCGGGTATTTAACTACCCAAGCTTGCCCCGTCCCGTCTACGGGTCGGATCGGGTCTCGGGCCGGGGCGGGACGAGTACTTTCTTATCAAAACCAGGTCGGGCCCGGTCGGGCCGGTCGGGCCAAGTCATTACTACCGTCCCTATAAATCCAAAACAAAATTTTTTATTTCGAAATGGGAAGAATTGTGATTTATTTGGTAATTTTGAATTGGTAATTAGCTCACTTGGGAGAATCGTGGAACAGATTATGAGTTATGGGTTCTAGGCAGGCCGCATGGTCCGTATCAAAATAGTAAGGTTTTTTAGAACTTGTATAGTTTACCGGGCCGGGGCGGGGCAGGCCGCATACAAAGCCCAAGCTTGCCCCGACCTGTCTGCGGGCCGGGGCGGGGCGGGTCAAAATCAGGTCGGGCCGGGTCGGGCCAGTCGGGTCAGGCCATTACTGCCATCCCTAGGCAGTGGTTGGGAACTTACATCGCCCCAATGCCAAACAGGGCCACTACTTTTTGGCATGATAAGTTCATGTGTGCATTTTTAAGAACCAACAATATTTATGATGTATTTATATCCACTTAACTTTTATGCATAGTCTCGAACTTAGGAATATGTAATGATGGGACTCCTTACTACTGAGTTGTGGCATGTTGCAACGGTGGTAATAATGACAATAAATTGATTCTAAACAAAAGAGTAATGATTCAACTCGTCACTTTACTACGGAGTCAGTGTCATGGTGCCATGGCGGTAATAATGACAAGAATTCGTTTCAAAGCAAAAGACTATCAATGAACTATCCTGTTCTAGTAAGGTTTCTCATGATAACGCTAGATACTTATAATCAAATAAGGATATTATTAGTAAAATCAATTTATATGGAATCTGTTTTATTTGATGGGCTTTCTAATTCATTAAGATTTCTTAGTTAATTGATTGATCCAATAATATTTTGGAAGTAATCCGATTTTTTATAATTATAATTGATTTTTGATTTAACTATTTTTTAATTAAGCAATTTTTCTTAAATATCTACTTAATTAATATATTCTTACTTAATTTGGGGTTTTAATCTAATAATAACTTATAATTGATTAGGCTATATTAGTATACTAAATACTTTTAAATAGTATAAACTTGCGTCAGTAGTTACAATGATACATGAATTTTACGAAGCCTAAACTTTACTTTAAAGTTTCTGTCAGTGTATAAAATATAACCCTCCTACACTTACTAAAACTTAGAGCTTTGGTATGGTGGGAGGGAGTAATATGGTATTAGGGGAACCCAAGTTCAAATAACACCTGGTTCACAATTAAGAAGTGGATTAAAATAAAAATAAAACTGCACAAAAGTCTAGGTTTTGGCACCATAAAAATGGTTCTGCATATGTTGGGTCATGTTTCGAATATAACAACATAACCATTAATCCTTACTAAAAATTCAAGATTTTGGTGCAGTGGCAAGGAGTTTAATAATTTCTATCATCTATTCTTAAATAATGCATATCAATAAGGAGCTTAATAATTTCAATTTTCTATTCTTGAATAATGCATATCAAATTATTTTTCTCTGGATTCCTTGTGAAGTCTAGTTTCCAGTTCAACGCGGCTTAATCTGAATTCTATACCGAGGTAGAGCTGAATTACCAAAAGGCTGAGCAAAATTCCAGGCTATTGTCTCTTCAGATGGTCAACGCCCAAGGAAATCAGCGGGCAAGATGTTATATGGATATAACCCCCACCCCCACAAAAAAGGAAAAAAAGAAAAGAAAAAGAGACACAAAGAGCAAACTCGCTCGTGTAGATTCTGTGAAGATTTTAAATGTTGTGATGGGCTAATTCTGTCAATATATCAGCAGTCCAAATCTTTGGGCTTGAATATTCCATGTAGGCCTTTCTATCTTCAACAACCTTTCGCCGTAATTCTCATACAAGGTCACTATAATATGAGAGCAGTTCTTGGTGAGTGACCATATAGGGTCTTGTGCTCTAGGAATAATTGGTTGAGCCAGACTCATCCATAAAGTCTGTTCTTGTAGAAATAACATTTGTTTTTTAGAAGAACTACTATTTGTTAAGTTGGCTAGCTCGTGGTATCCACTATCTGCTGCTGGTTTCAAAAAGTTTTCTTGTTTTATACAAAACTATTTTTCTTTTGCTTAGATGGAAACCCTTTGGTATGGACAAGTCTTTTAAAGAATTTCTAGTTTTTGGCTACGATTGTATAGCTACAGCTATAATGTAACTGAGTAAAACAGCCCAAGTTTTGGATGTATTACTACATATTGCTTATAATTAAAATGACAAGTATAGGACTACGTCGGGTATATGAATGAAAAGGTTTACCTAGCCAATTTCAGTGTGTGGCAGGCATACATATACTTTGTTGCTTTAAACCGTTTGCAACCTGTTGTACCCATCCAATTCAGTGTTTGGGTTGCCTTGTACTGTTTGCAAACTGTACCTGTGGGAACTTCAAGTATTTTTTTTTGCTTGGTGCATGCTCTCCACTAATGTGATTATTATTATTTTCAACATCTTTAGATCAATGTTGACTTCTAACGGTATTCAATCTGATTGCAGAAAGATAGCCAAATTTCTGCTGAGGAATGCTTTGGAGATGAAGTACTATGTGTTCGTGCATATGGCACATCATATGTTACCCTTGGAATAAATATCAGGTCCCCCCCCCTCTCTTGCAGATATTTACCATGTTGATCTTGCATGCTAATTTTTATGGCGTGTAACCTTAATCCATGACAATAGCCATTTCTACTAAGATCAAGGATCCACATCATTATTATATTAAAGCTGCTGCCTTGTATTTGTTTTGTCTGACATATTTTGTCGTATTATTGCTTGTCAAGTCTAGTTATGGATATTATGTTACATTTTGCTTCTTTTATAAAAATAATTCTTGATTTATTGTTAATTGTAAGTAGCCTGTATATGGAAGTTTTACAGAGATATTTCTCATGGCAGCCTCTAGGTGTAAATGTATGTTGTTTTCATCACAGTTCAGTGAGTATGTATACCACTAATTGGTGCTTATATCTGACCCAAAATAGCTTCAAAGTGATGAAATATGTTTCTTCGTGGCTTTTATAATCTCGTGATTCAGCAACATCAGTTATGATGTGATCTGAAAAAGAAGTTTCCTTGTAAATAACGTTTCATATGGAGGACATTGGACTTCTCGGTGACAACCTAACAATGAAGTTTCCCTAGAGATAATGGTTCACTTGGAGGATGATGGATTTCTAGGGTATACCCTACGTCTGACATGTCCAGTGTGATGTACATAAGACTTATTAGTAATGGTGTAAGGAAACAGCCTCTTATATTTTTGCACTATTGCATTAAACTTAAATACATTAGCTGTGAATTAAAGTCTATCTTCTCTTCTATTTCCTAGTTACAACATTGAAAAAACATTATTTATCATTAGAAAAAGTCTGTTGTAAGCAGGTTACTTCTTCCGATCAAGAATTGACGTGGTCTACAAACATGGACATGACACGTCCATCTATGTCCAATACCTACAAATATTTTCACTGTTATTCATCTTATACATATGTGCTACATTTAGTATGTTATGGTTTTTTTGGCAAAACCTAGTATTTTGTAGGTCATTCTTCTAAAATAAGTTATTTTTATATGCGAACATAAGCCTACTATCTATATGTATATGAGTCAAATATACATATATTCATGAGAAATATACATATATAGCCATGTCCTCGTGTCTATAGTTTTTGGATAATTGTCGTGGTGGCCACACCATTTCCGTGTCGAAGTGTCTTGTGTCTGTGTTCCCTATTCATAGGGAAATTCACATGTAATCAACATCTTACTGAAATACTAAGCCAATCTTATCCAACAGTCGAAAGCGTGACCTTTATTTTAGAGGCGGGATGGACCTATAACTGTAACAAATATTTCTACTAAAAGGCATTGTAATGAAATGTGAGCATGTGATATGCTTTTGGAGATTCATTCCCATTGAAAAGTTTGACTTAGGCATAAAAAAGTCTCGGGTTAATGAGTCTTAAGCTACATGTGGCTTAAGATTTTGATTTTCTTCTTAGAACATAGAGGATCAATAAATAAATTCAGATATGTTCATGCTAAGGTTTTAGGTCTCGGTTTCGGTTTTGATATTCCGAAAATTTGGGTATCGGTATCGTACGTTTCAGTGGGTTCGGAAGTAAGTTTCGTTTCGTACGTATCGGTAGTTTTAAATTCTTAAATACATATCAAGTACTAAAGTATCAAATACTTTTTTACACAACACATTTTGCAAAATATAAAAAAATATATCCCAAAAATGTACATAAGAACATACAAAGGCAGAATTACATGCGCACGCCCCCTCTGTTCGGGGTTTTAAAGTATTTTTTTGCAGTATGTAGATATACTTGTTATGTAGCTCCCCACAAAATTTCAGGTCAAACAAACACCATTTGGGCATCGAAACATCCATCACAAAAACTGTCCAGAATTCTGGACAGTTTTGCGCAACGTTTTTGTGATGGATGTTTCGATGCCCAAATGGTGTTTGTTTGACCTGAAATTTTGTGGGGAGCTACATAGCAAGTATATCTACCTACTGCAAAAAAATAAAAACAAAATACTTTAAAACCCTGAACAGAGGGGACATGTGCAGGTAATTCTGCATGCGCACGTGCGCAGGCACATTTGCCTCAAAATATATTACTATATATATATTGATGCATATGAAGTAGTTGTAAATATATTTTGCTAAATATGTTGCAGGTAAAGAATCGAATGGAAAATTTGTATATAAGTTGGGTTGGTTTGCATAGCAATTTTGCAGGTAAAGATTGGAATGGAAAATTTGTAAATAAGTTCGGTCTGTTCGCATAGCAATCCTGCATGAAAAGAATTGAATGGCAAATTTGTAAATAAGTTGGGTCTGCTCGCATAGCAATTCTCCAAAATATCTGAATGCTGCTACAGTGTACTCACATTATGCTAAAATATTTCATTTATTTACAAGTTTGCAATTGACTTCTTTTTAAATATATGAGCTCTCACACCCCCAATCGGGGTGAGCAATCTGCGGGAGGGCGGCGATTGGGACTATGAGGTAAGCCCCATGTTTATCTTCTTTCTCTTCCACTTTGATTTCTTCTTCTTCTTTGAGTCCCCTCTCTTCTTCATCTCTCTTTCCTTTTGTTTTATTCTTTCTTTTTTTGGCTTTTCTTCTTCTTCTCTATTTTTTGTTGTTGCTCGCCAGTATCAGTCGAACCGCCCAGTATCTTATCTCGGTATCAGCCGAAACCGCCCAGTACCGGTCCAAACTGGGCGGTTTCGGCTGATATCAAGACAAGCGACGTGGTTTCGGATCGGTCCCCTCTAGGACCGATCCGAAATGGCCGAAACCCAGAGGTTTCGGCCAAAACCTTAATCCTTGGTTCATGCACTGTAGTTTCTCTTATTGATGTTTGGCACGCATTCATCTAGTTTGGATTTGAGATGAAGTCTGTTTTAGATTTTATTTGAGATAGAGGTTAAGACCTTTTGAGTCTTTTAGTAATTTGAGTCTTTTAGTTACTTGAGTCTTTGAATTATTTTGACGTTGTTATCCCACATTAGATGTAATTTTTGAAAGTCAAGTTGTAAGCCTATGTAAATGTTATAAACCTATTTATTTTTTTTTCACGAAAAGTGGAATAGAAATTGAAATTTTGGTGTAGATTTTGAGCTTCTTCAAAAATTAAATCTATTGTGCATCGGAATATGAGAGGGGGCTCGGTTGTGTGGGCACGAGGTCTGAAAAATCTTCACGTGTGAGGCATGTGAGTCGGTGATAGTTAGATTTATAGGATGTGAGCTCTGAAAAGTTATCAAATCACTAAATTTCTTCTTTCCTAAATTCACATCCTGATTTTTCGCTATCGTCCTACGTCAACATTGGTGTTAGAACCAAAGCTTGCCCTTTTTACTTTTGTTCATCATCATCTCCCTTTTTTTCTTTCGTCTAGTTATGATTTAGATAAAAAAAACCTAACATTTCTTTTTCTTTTTTAGGTTCTCTTCTTTATGGGTTTAGATTCAAAAAAGAGAAAGGAAAAAATAAAAAAGGAGTAAAAAGCGGAAACCAAGAAAGAAACAGAGAGTGAAAAAATTTAGTTAATCATCTTCACACTACCCCCTTTTAAAACCAAGATTTTAACCCGAGATTCATGTTGACGCATCCTCCGGCATCTTCATTGCCTTCGATCCACCCCAACCTAAGATTCCGGTTGCCGCATCCTCCGGCATCTTCATTGCCTTCGATCCACCCTGCCTCTACCTCTATCTCACTCATAGGCAATCGTCGCCCCCATCGCTACCTCCAACACGCTGAGCCGTCACTACCGCCTTCGAACATCGGTATCGTTAACTTGATGAGACATCACCATTGATCCTGATGACGATAGGGCACACTACACCATTCAACACCTACCATCGTCCAACAATACAATGTCATCGACCTTGATAATTTTTTTTGACAAAATCAGTAGGAAAAGTCATCAGTGACATGATATAGTAGCGGCTCAATGAGCCGTTTCCGTCATCAAACTATGTTGGATTTGCTGATCGTCAACCGTTGATATCGTTTATCATCTTAGCCCACTTGACCTAGCTGAAGTTGTGTTGACATGAGCCGATTGGAACCGATTGAGCCGTTGATAGAATCGAGTCGAGCTGCTTCTACAATGCGGCTTCACATTTCTTTAGATTTTTAATATTTCAGCCGTATATCAACGTTTGCAACATATTTTGGTCATCTTCCATATATTTTTAAACCATTCATGTGAATTTGTTTGTCTTGATCATATGGAACAAATCTCTACAAGTTCTAAATGTCTTGCGTGGTGCTACAAAAGTTGATCTTCACTTCAAGTAATCTCTAATTTAATCAAGTCTTTAGCTTTTAAATTTCAAAAATTTCTATATTTAATTTTATTTGGATTAGTTCTTATGACTAATAATTGCATCATTTTTAGTCTCAATCTGTGGTACATTATCATATTTAACACTTCATTTTACCATATATACTTGAACTCTAAGATTTTTTTATTTATTTGCATAATTAGTGCACTCATCTAGTTTATGTGTAAGGCCAAACATCTCCGTATGCTTGATTGAAGTGATCTTGTTACATAGTGGAAAATTTTTTAGGATTAGGTACGAAGGATAATGCAATTCAAAGGTTAAAAGATCACTACAAAAGACATACCTAGAACTTAAGGTAAACGTAAATTGAACAGTAAATTGAACAATAGATCGCTTAGAAAGATCTACTTAGAAAATTTAGAGAATAAATTAATAAAAGAATAAAATTTTAAAGATGGAGCCCAAAGTATATTTGATGATGAACCAGATACTAGAATGATTAGAAATGAAAACAATCGAAGTCAATAATTGGATACAAGATGATAATTTTAAGGATAACTTTAATCAATATCACATGCTGGATTAAGATAGATACCCCTAATTTTGATGGAACATATAATCATCAAATTTTCTCAAATTGGTTAGCAAATATGGAATATTTGTTTGAATGGTACCATTTATCAACTGAGGAAAAAGTTTAGTTTGCTAATATAAAATTGATAGGATTGGTCAAAATTTTCAAGACATTCATAGAGAGACAATGAGAGAGCATCTAAAATCTATACAGAAATGGAATGAAATGAAAACTGAACTCAAAGAAATATCTGCGTCTTACCTATAGGGATCACCTCCTAAAAAATTATACGATCAACGTCAAGGAAGCTGATTATGGAAGAATATATGATTAAGTTCAATAATCTATTCGTTAGGAGTGAGCTACAAGATCCTTGATATACCCTTACTATGCTTTGTTCTGTATTGAGAGCAGACATTAGGGGAGAGATGCTTTCTCATATTGTAGACAATGTGCGACAATTGTTCAAGTTAGTCTTAATTTTAGAATCCATGAAAGTTCACATAGACAGAAATCCTAATTTTAAGGTCAGTGAGCAATTTAAGCGATTAAATAATAATTTGGCTAAATCTGAAACTGATAGTGCTAAAAAGACAAATGAAAAGGTTAAGATTGAAGAATCCTTGTAATAAAAACCTAAAGATGTGCAATGTTTCAAATGTCATGCATTTGACCATCTTACTAGTTTGTGTCTTAATCACCTATTTATGGGAGAAGTTAAAAATGATGATGGGCTAATTGAAGAAGAATACATTCTATGAGAGGATATTGTTAAAGAAGATAATGATGTAGATGAATCTAGTGTCCGCTTACAAGTCCCTAGGAATGAGGAAGATTGGTAAAGAATAAACGTTTTCTTTACTTTTATCATATCTTTAATATGATTGATGGTCGTCGTCCAACAAATTTAGTCGGCAAGTCAATTATATAAAAGATGAAACTAAAAGTTGAACTTCATCTACAGCCTTACATCGTTACATGGGTTGATTACTCGTGTTCTGTTACCTAATGTTGTCTAGTGCTTATCCAGTTTTCAAGATATTAGGATAATATCTGCTACGATGTTGTTCGAATAGATGCTACACATTCTGCTAAATAGGTCTTGACTGGATGACAATATGTTACGCATTATGATAGAGCCGATACATACATATTTATATTTAGAGGAAAGAAAATTATGTTGACCCCTTTAGACCCAAGACCATAGATGAAAATTAAAAGAATGTGTTGATTTGTAATAAACTTCTAACTAAAATACTTCATCATGTGGATCCCAATTCCTTAGGAGTAGATTTTGATCTCATTCCTAGTGTATTCCTTGAGCATTATGCATATGATTTGAGTGCTTTACATCTCGGAACTTATTATATTCTTTTGTAAGGAAATATGCTAGGTACGCTAAACTATTTAGCATGCAGCGGAAGAGTGAAAAATCAAATTTTCTACAGCTAGCATATTATAGCCAAGATCTACTTCAAAGTTAGAAATTAATTCTAATAAAAATTCATAATTTTCCGCAGATATTCTTACGCGATATTCACGGATCCAAATTTTTTTCAGTGAAGACCATACATCACTGCTCCTCCCACCATGGTACAATGGAAGTCACACATCGGTCACAGCACAATCACGATCCACGAGCACCTTCAGAGCCCGAACTCGACTCACAATCGATGTGGCTAGGGATTGGAGGAGAAGGAATGTCTTCATCGTAACACAATGCAATGTTTCCGTTTACTCCTAGAACATGCAATGATTGCATCGAGGTACATGTACATGGGACATCTCGAATAACCCACGTGTGCGTGCAACACTTGCATGGCTGCACCACCTTTTGTGAGATAAAGCCTTACACACAAAGCAAAGGCAGGGTGCTTACTTGGGAGAGTTGTGCATGAATTATTATCTATGCACATGAAGTAGGGGAGTTAATTGATTTTGCATGGGAGCAATAAAACTTTCCTGCTCACGCACATGGAACCTTTTTTGGTTTTGTGTGTGAGTTCACTTCTCTGTTAGGAAATATAAAGTTTTTTCATCTTTTGATCAACCCACATACATCCTCTTATATATATAGAGAAGATGAATTCTACTTGAATCTAAATATCCGATTTTGTTATTAGAAAAAGACATCGAATATGTTTTCAATCACACTAGGACTTTTGATTTGAATTCAATTCAAATCCTAAAACCAAGGTGGATTAGTCAAACCAAAACTCTCATGAATCTCCTAACACTTAGGAATTCATATTGGAGTCAAACACTCTAAGTTAAGGTCGGTTTTGGATCCAACGGTTGCATCAAACCCGCACCCAACCATTGAACCAACACCCTTTACGCACTTGGGCCAATTAGTCGACTAATGCCCGGTTAGATGACTAGTGACAAAGCACTAGTCGACTAGGAAACTCTTTGTTTTTCTGCATGCTGGTTAGTTGACTATTGAAATATCATTAGTCGACTAACCACCTAATAAGGGATTGGTTTGTAGTTTATGTCTTCTCCTTTTGCTTGGATCATTTGTACCTATTTATGAATCTTTCCAATGCGCACTCGTAACTCCTTGCGACACATATTCTCTCTGATAAGCTTGATCACAACACGTGTGATCAGTCCCATACATCATATGTACATGAAGCTCATTTCTTCATTTCTCGTGAGAGGTCGTCACCTGTGTGCGACTTTAATAACCTAATTCCAACGAGCACGATCATATCGTTTTCTAGGGGAGACAGGTGCTAGCCACGCATGCCCTCGTTAGGAATCGTTGTTTGGTTAACATGAAAACATGAAGACTGGAATCTCTTAGAACCAAACATGGGCCTTACCATGACAAATTTTGTGCAGTATGGTTCCTTCGTCATCACTATGTTGCTAAGGTGTGTAAGGCATGACTTCCTGTCAAACCCCAATATATCTTATGTCCAGAACAAAATGCGACCCATAGTATTCGAGGTTGAATACAACTTGACTGGATACAACTTGTTATCATAACAAGTTAATCCATCCATCTTGGCCAAGGACTTAACTATAGTTCGCATTCAGGTTTGTGCAACACTAACCTTCTATACTGGAGGAGACAAATCCCATCTTGGTGGTCACTCTCTTTGCACGCTTCCAACTCTACCCAGCGAGGACCTACATATCGGATGTAATACCAATATTCGGTGAACACCAAAGTATAGTCTTTCACGCTCAAGGTCCTTTAGCACATCTCAGATAATAAGGACTATGTAGCACTTACTGCCATCTGAGAGCTTTTTGATTGACAGTCAGAATATGAATACCGTGCAGAAGCTTCTCGACGAGTCGTTCTGTGAATTTGTTCTCCAACATGCACATGTGTGTTATCTCACGATGTCCCCCATATCGAGCAGCTATGAGGCCATCGACTACCATCCAATGGTTGAGCCCAATGCATACTGGTCTATCCAGAACATCGATATCACATTCTCGATATTCCAACGTTTAGGAACATATTAGGTAATACCATTAGGCCTCATTATCTGATCTCATCATGGAGGTCAGATCCCAATGTACGTCACACACATCCCTAAGGACTTTATCTAATGTAATCATATTGTAACCTCGAAGGTGCACGCTCAAGTGCACAAGGATTACTTGGATAAAGAGGACCAAATAGATTACTATTATTTTGAACGAGAAGTGTCAATTCCCTAATTGAAGTAAGTGCACATATTCCCCAACAATTCTTACAATTAACAATGATACCTATAAGTTTATTGCATAATCAAATAAAAATTTGCAAGAATTTACAATTATGGAAGATAGGGTAAGTAGAGTTTACCTAAAGATGTTCATCCTATAATCAATGAGGATTTGCATGATTCATATAGGTTTTCGACAAGTTTCACTGAGTGATGATCCCAATACGATTGAGTCGAGTATTTCACGATAGCTTGATGACAGACATTCATCAATAACATTCATTATTTGCCCTTCAACCGTGTCATTATAGAGCTGATTGTGTTGTTATACTTAGTTGTGCTATTCTTATCGACGTTCATAAGGTGATAAAGTTCTCAAGGCGGAAATAATGATAAGGATCCATCCAGTTTGGATGTGAGATAGTCTTTTTAGACTTTATTTGAGATAGAGTTTGAGTTCTTTTGAATCTTTAAGTTATTTTAATCTTTAGTTATTTTATTTTAAATAAAGGTTGAGTCATTTTGGGTCTCTTAATTATTTTGAATCTTTATTTATATTAGAGTTTTGGGGTTTTCGCATATTCGTCCTTTAAAATGCGTATTTTGATATTTATCCCTTAAATATGCTTATTTGTTCTCATATCCCTCAAATATTAAACGTTAACTTTAATAGTCCATCCATCGTGTATTCTGTTAAAAAGTTAGCTGATATTACATTAATTAACGCTTATATAATGATTATTGTTAATTAATTAAGAAATAAACTTTAATTAACAATTAACAAGCCCTGTCGTTCGTTTTGGGCGGAGGAGGCGCCGCCGCTTCCCCGGCGTTTTTGGGGATGAGCAGCGCCTCCTCCCTCCCCCAAAACACGTCGGAGAGGCGGTGCCGTCGCTGCCTCCCCCATAAAAATTGACGAGGAGGGGAGGAGGCGGCGCTCCTCCCCCTAAAAACGCAGGGAAGGAGGCACCGACTCCTCCCCATCCTCCTCAAACGAGGAGGGGGAGGAGTTTGAGGAGGAGGCGCCTCCTCCCCCAAAACACGTCGGGGAGCCGGCACCGCCACCGCTCCCTGCAAAAACTGACGAGGATGGGAGGAGGCGTCGCTGCCTCCGTAAAAACTAACAAGGAGGGGAGAAGGGCCCGCCTCCTCCCCCCAAAAAAACGCCAGGTAGGAGGCGCCGCCGCCTTCCCCTCCTCAAACGAGGCGGGGGAGGAGGTGGTGCTCCTCCCTGTAAAACACTCCGGGGAGGCGGTGGCGCCACCGCCCCACAACAACTGACGAGGATGGGAGGAGGCGGTGCTCCTCTCCCCCCAAAAAACGCCTCTTACCGGCTCTTCCCCCAAAAATGCCGGGTAAGAAGCGTCGCTGCCGCCTCCCCCGTCTCATTTGAGGAGGGGAGGAGGAGGCGCCTCCTTTCCCAAAAAAAGTCAGGAAGGAGGCGTCGCCCTCCTCCTCAAACGAGGAGGGGGAGGAGGAGGTGCTCCCCCCAAAAAAACGCAGGGGAGGCAGCTGTGGTGCCGCCGCTGCCCCAAAAAATGACGGGGAGGCGGTGGAGGCGCCCCTCCTCCCCGTGAGCCGCCCAGACCCCCAACGAAAAGCCCGCAAGACCTAACGGAATATTCCCACTTCCGTTAGATTTTAACAGAAAGTTAGAGAGAGTGACTATTAAGTTAAAGTTTAAGGGACTTAAGAGAAAATATCATATTTAAGGGATATATATCAAAATGCGCATTTTTAAGGGACGGATATGTGAAAAACCTGAGAGTTTTAGTTTTATATTGGATGTAGTTTTTAAAAGTCAAGTTGTAAGCTTATAAAAGGCCACAAATTTATTTTTTTAATGAAGAGTTGAATAGAAATTGAAATTTTGGTATAAATTTTAAGTTCGTTCAAACATTAAATCTTTTGCATTGGAGTGCGAGAGTGTGCTTGGTTGAGAGGTTAGAAAAATCTTCGCATGCAAGATGTGAGTCGGTGATGGATCTTTGCGGTGCGAGACCCAAAAAATTCTCAGATCCTCAATTTTCTCATTTATCAAATCCTCAACATAATTTCTCGCTTCCGCCATGTGTCACTGTTTTTACTCACAATTGCAGAAAACTGATCAAAAATATAAGTTTTCACTCTAGTCAAGCGTATGCAAATTTGAGCAATTGATAAGTAGCAGGATTATTTTTGTGATTTACTCATATACTATATGTAATTTGGCAATGTTTAGAAACTCCTCCATTTTAGTCATGCTTCCATGTGGATGGTTATTTTATCCTGTATTGTCAACATCCTTCATTATTCAAGATTCTCCTACCAAGTGTTTCCCATCAAAATGTATTATTACTGAAACTCCTCTAATTCACAGAAAGTTATGATCTGTGTGGTGCGTAATTTTCAGTGCATTTTATATATCATGATCAAGATATTGTTTCAAATTTTAGGAATGGTCGCTTCCTTATCCAATCCGCAAGGAATATCCTTACACCATCTGCGCTATTGGATTGTGAAGAAGCTTTAAATTCTGGAAGTATGACAGCGACAGAAGTTTTTATCAATTTGAGAAGCAAAAGTATGTTGCACTTGTTTGCTTCGATTGGACGGTCTTTGGGGCTTAAGGTACTAAATTAATTTCTGTCTTAAAAGATTAAAATTAGAGTATTATTTAATCACTAACGACGCTATAAGACAATTTTCCTTGAACTTGTTGTCTCAGAGATCTGTAGCATATATTATTTTCTGTTTTTTGTTCATTATGCCATCCTAAACTATTAGTTACACTAAAATTACGAGCAGGTGGTAGTATCTTTTTAACAATCTGGTTTATTCTGTTTTATCATGTGCTTAGACAAGTTACCACTCTCCAGTGTTAATTGATAATTCAACAAAACGGAGCAATTATTTCCTATGTTTTTCTCATATCTATCATAACCTAATTTTTAAATAATTATTTCCATATTTCAATATTAGCTACTGCACGATAAAGTATTGGAATCCTTGTATTTGCAGGTCTTTGAACAGTGTTTGACTACTTTGAAGATCCCAAAGTCCATGTTGTATGGTTCAGATTTATTATTAATGGCATTTCCACAGTGTGGAAGTTCTTATTTTTTGCTAATGCAGCTTGATAAAGATTTTCGGCCACTTTTTAATCTGCTCGAGAGTCAACCTGAGCAACGTGGAAAGTCCAATGCAATTGGTGATGCTAATCATGTGTTCCGTTTCAATAAAATTGACATTAATCAGATGCAAATGGTTGAAGACGAATCTAATCTGGCCCTTGTTGACTGGGAGAAGCTACAGTCTTTACCAAACACAGGAGCTTCTAATCCAGTTTCTGAACAGAGTTTTCTTTCTGACGTTGGGATTGAATCTACTTCCCAGCTTCCTGGATGCTCACGATTAAATTTTTCATCTATTGTTGATGAAGTATTTGATTTTGAGAAAGCTAAATCAGGCACATCTTTTGCCACGCAGAGTCATCCTTCCTCACCATTTAATGCTTCCTCTTTTTCGCACTTGACTGCTCATCCAACTAATCACCAAGGGATGAAGGCTGGGATTAGCATGCAAAATTTGGATGGAGGATTGCACCATTCTCAGATTAGTAATGCTACAAAGGGTTCTACCGGTGCTTCAGTTTTAAATAGTTCATTGTATGGTGTGACCAGTTTAAAAGGCATGCTTAATGCTAGCAATCTTTCCTCTTCAAGTCCTGGAAGGAACTCTTCTCATAAACTCCCTCTTTCAAAATCCGATCAGGATTTGAGCTCTCTTAGGTCTCCGCGTTTTGGTGAGGTTGGCCAGTACTCTGCGATTGATGAGGATCAGGCACGGTCAGTAAATGATTCTCCTAAAGAATTAGGTGCTTTAATCTCTGCAAGTCGACCAACACAGACACTGTCTCCACTCCAAGTAAGTGGCTCTCGAATGCACATCATGAAACCAAGTGGGCTAAAAAGCCTGTCTGCTGGTGGTGAGGTTGGATTTTCCAAGGATGGTGTCTCAAGCTCATTGGTTACTGCTCCCATATGTAAGTGAAGCCTGAAAATTTAAATCAATTTGGTTGCATTCTTGAACAAGTTACTCTCCCAGCGATATGTTGTGTGTTTTTAACTTGAGTGCGCGTTTTGCAGGCCAGCCAGTAGAACTCTCAAGCTCCCATCCCTTTGGTTCCAATGATGTTGTTAGACATGCCAAAATTTCACGGAAGCGGTCTCTTTCTGACATTCTAGAGTTGATTCCATCGTTGCATGGACCAGAAGCTGATGGAGGATTAATGAAGAGAAGGAAGATTTCAGAATCAGCTCCGCATCAAGCCGTGGCTTCAAATGCCCCATCAATGTTAACATGCAAACCTATAGGACACATGTATGGAAGCCTATTTGCTGAAGCAAATCATGGACTTGCTCCTTCAAACATATATGTATCTGTCCTCCTCCATGTTATTAGGCATTGTTCACTATGTATTAAGCATGCTCGATTAACCAGCCAGATGGATGCTCTTGAGATTCCATATGTTGAAGAAGTTAGCCTGAGAACTCCTTCTTCAAACTTGTGGTTTCGATTACCATTTGCCAGAGATGACGCTTGGAAGCGTATATGCTTGCGGCTTGGTAAACCTGGACACATGTATTGGGATGTTAAAATCAATGATCCACATTTTCAAGAACTATGGGAGCTTTCCAAGGGCAGTGCCAATACGCCATGGGGTTCTGGTGTTCGTATTGCTAATACATCTGATTTTGATTCTCACATACATTATGACCCTGAAGGCGTGGTTCTGAGTTATAGGACAGTGGAAGCCAATAGCATCCAGAGATTGGTATCAGACTTGCAGAGGCTTTCCAATGCACGCTTATTTGCTTGTGGGATGCGTAAGTTAATTGGTGTAAGGGCTGATGACAAGATATTAGATGACAGCAGTACAAAAGCTGAAAATAAGTTACAATATCTGGCTAAGGCTAAGGGCATTAGTGAGACTGGTAGTAAGTTGTCTGAGCAGATGAGAAAGACATTCACGATTGAAGCAGTTGGTCTTATGAGCTTGTGGTTTAGTTATGGTTCAATGCCTGTGATGGCACACTTTGTTGTTGAGTGGGAAGCTGGCAATGATGGCTGTACAATGCATGTTTCTCCTGATCATCTTTGGCCGCATACCAAGGTTTGTGTGGTTTCTGTTACCTTCCGGTTTGATATTGGATTGTTAACATATGCATGATATAGTGCCTGCTTTTATACATATGCTGTTGAACAATAATCGTCATGTGGACTTGCTTTCTATTTCTAAAATGATCATACAAACCCACGCTCTAATGTTTTCTAAACTTTATGCCTAATTTTGAGTAGTGCAACACCTTATCAACATGCGTTGTGCTGCTAATATCCCAATGAGTAAATTGTAACTCTGTGAATGACTTGTTGAAAGTACTACTGTTGCTTGATTGTATAGTGTGTGATAGTTACTTGTCTATTTCATAAAACTTGTGTTAAAGCTCAAAATAGATAAGTATGAAGAGAGTGTAGATAAACGTAACTGATTATGTATTTGCTATTTGTACTCTCAAGAATATATTGGTGGTTATTGATAAATTTGGGTGTTAGGACTATGGTTTTCTCCGATGGGTAAATAATCCACATTTAGCGTATGTTCTGCAGAGTGATTATGAAATTTATCCTAAGGAGCAAAATGATAATAAGGGAAAAGAAGAGTTGCATGAGGCTGTAGCTCAAAGAGACAAGGGAATACTGATAATTCATATCTCGTTGAAAAATTCAGATCTCGTTTAGAAAACGGATGAGATTGGTCTCCACCGCTTTCAACGACGTCCCGAAAAATTATGTCGGGCCAAGACGGGGCCCAAAACGCGTCGTCAGGCTCCCACAAATACTCTGGAAGGTCTTCGTCGTTGTTGCGCTGCTGGAAGGGCTCTGTCGCTCACTGTTTTAGGCCCAAAAAGCCTAATCATCACTGTCCGACGTCTTGGAGGCTCCGTCGTTGCTGTTAAAAGGCCGAACGCCCCATGGAGGATCTTGGAAGGGCCGGGGCCCATGCAGGAGGGGCGACAGCCCCCTGGGGGTCATCGGAGGGTCCGGCGCCCCTTCTGGACGGGCGGCAGCCCCTCGGGAATGCCCTGGAGGGGCGCCCCTCCCTCTTTTGATGCCGAAAAGGGCGCCTCTCGTCGTTTCTCTGCCGAAAGCGACGTATTTGACCATAGATCTGGGGTTTCGCCCAGATTTGACCGACTCACGATCGTCGTGGGAGTGGAGTTCCTCGTCGAAAGACGTCACCTTTAGCTCCGGAACTGGTAGATCTACGCTTGAAAGCTTACTGGCCCCCGGATCTGGTAGATCTACGCTTGAAATCTTCAGATCTGTCTTTGTCCTCGCAGCGGAAGGGTAACGGCGGCGCGTCTGCATAATTATTTTCTCCATTCATTGATTCCATCTGTCTTCCCATCTCTCGAGCGTCGCCCTCAATTCTTTCTCGATAAAGGTGATCTTTCTTGACATCGTCATATGATCTCACGCTCTGATACCAATTGATACGTTTCAGATCTAGATCTGAAAATTCAGATCCAAAAATAGAAGATTAATTCTATATAATTAACTATTCGCTAAATAACAATTAGGAATTGCAGAAACAATTAACTAAAGTCCTAAGACAATTTATCTAAGAAATAAACTAAAGGAATTTCTCTCACAATTTTCGCATCCCCCATTAGAACCCGTTCTAGGCTTTAAATAGAAAAGATTACAGAATTGTCAATTTACTACAATGCCCCTGGCCCCTAAATCCACTCCGAATCACAATCAGATTAGGATATACTTGTAGTCAACACTTCTTTGATAATGTTTACCATGGAAAATATCACAAAACCCTCTTGAACTTCTAACTAGATTCTAGAATCATATGCCCTCTCTCTTCTACCCTGAACTTTAAAAACAATTGGAAAGAAAGAACATCATCCGCTACTCGGATAGGAGAAAGAGAACGACAAGGATATCAACTCAAAACTAGTACTAGGAGAGGAAGTCCCACATCCAAGAAAAAGAGCTACCTAATCTGAAGGGGGGGCTACAATGTTAAACGCGGGTGTACGGTAACTTTTATGTCCTAGACATGATAGGCTTAGTGAAATTCAGTAATCTAAATGGGTATGCATCCACAATGGTTTATACCTACTAGTCATACTAGTCATATTTGACTGTGCTACCTCATTTTCAGGTATAATGTCCTGATGAATAACCCATCTGTCTAAAAAGTCCAAATTTTTTTCTTTTCAATTGTCATACTTAAATCAACTCTGAACCCGTTGTTAATACTTAAATCAAATCTGAACCCGTTAAACCCAAGTCAGGCTCTAATCTTCTTTCCATATTATCATACTCGCATGAAACTGGAATGAAACCATGACCCATAGAACATGGGTGGACTTGTGGGGAGCTCACAGGGGCTATGACTGGCCCTTGAAATTTAAAATCCCCAACAAATGCTATGTAGCTGGCCCTCCTCTTAATTGTGTATTAGCTTTATATTTTCCAAGGTTTTAGGTCGCGGTTTCAATCTTCTGAAAATTTGGGTTTCAGTAATATTAATGTATAATACTATCAAAAATTAAAAATACATAAAAATACGTATATTCTCGTATTTAGAAAGTTTTGGTATTTACGGGACACTTTTTGCTAAATATAGTACACTTTTTACAAGTGTGCCATTCCCTTTCTAAAAGATAATGGCAAACTTGTAAATAAATGCAATATATTTAGCAAAATGTAAAAGATGAATATCAAGCCAAGCCATGAAGGTTAGTGCTTAGTGGACTGCTAGTCAAATTACACATTATGCTAAACATATTACATTTTTTTACTAGTTTGCTATTCTCTTTTAAAAACATTTTAAAGAGAATGGCAAACTTGTAAATAAATGTAACATGGTTGGCATATGTGGAATTTGACAAAAAGCACTCTTCTCTCTTCTCTATCAGACTCCAGCGGTGGTTGCCCAAATTAGGGCACGAGTCGGGCGGCAAACGGGCGAGCGGTGGGCAGCGGGAGTTCATGTATGTTCCTCTCTCTTCTTCCTCGTCTTATTCTTCCTCGTCTTTTCTTCTTGCACATTGTCGTTTTGGCCTGTCCCAACTGAAATCGGAACTTTTCCCTCAGGTTCGTCTTGGTTAGCTCCGTAACCGAGATGAAACGGCCGAAACCACCGATACCTAAAACCATATTATTTTCAGTTCTGTTTTATAATAGAGTCAAATTTAAAGACTTACTAACTTAATATGCTCATTGGTTTATTTGAAATAGACTTATAGAAAAATTGGAGCAATGGAGAATTCTTTTACTTCAAAAAAATATCTAAACCATTCATTATTTTTAAGAAATCTTAACCACTCTATATTATCTCTCATATTAGATATTTATGTGATCAACTTTTATTCAAGATTCGAGATATGAATTTGAATTTCTTTCCCACTCTAATTGATTACATATATTTATCATAAAACTAATGTTGACTAGCAACAAAGAGAGTTTGGAGTAGTACTTCTTATGAGTGTGGGAGTAATGAGGGTAGGTATGTCCTATTTTTCTTGTATGAATTTTTTAATTATGAATAAAATATACAAGGCTTGGCTAAGGTCCTATAGAAGTTCCAAGCAAGAATTTTTTAGTAGTATATTTATGTTGTCCCTTAGAAAAAATTCCCAGGTTCGACATTGCATAGATACCATATAAATCTCAAACCCTAACCCACTAAAACCAATCAAAGTTTTGGTCTTTTCTCCACTCCTTCACTGTTATGCCTAGATCAAATGCCTCCCTCTTTCAGTTCTCTTGTCTAAATCAAACTGCAACCTATAATGGCCCAATTCAAACCCACATTCTTTTCTTTTCAATTGTCAAGCCCATTCTCGTAAATTCATTACATATCATAACCCAAATCGAGCTTTAATTGAATCATCGGTAAGGTTTGAATTGGGTAGTGGATAGAAGTGTAAAAGAGACAAAGCGGATGCATACCCATCTTGGGTTCATACCTGTCATTTAACCGGATTAGGATTATAAAGGATTATGAATTATGTTTAAAAGAATAAAGGGAAATTTAATTAAAAAATATACTTAATGTTGTCTTGCGGCATCACATAGATGCCATTAAAGGAAGGGGTGGATGTGATGATATGAATAAAGTATCAGGTGATCATCAATGATTTTGAAATTGGGTTTTATGATTCTTGTTTAAGTTCAATAGTATCTGATTAAAAAAATTCCTATTTCCTATTAGAAAGTTATTTGATTATAAAATTAATTGAGGATCATTCATTTATTAGGATTGATTAGTTATCGCTGGTATTAGAGAAATGGGGGATAACCAATTTGTTGGGAAATTATTGTTTAATGGAAGGATCTTTAATTAGAACAGAACTGAAAACTTGTATCACTATTTGCATAAATAGATTATTCCTAGAGTTCTTTATAGTTTCACATGAAAAGAAAGTCCGATTTTTTTTTCATATTTATCATTAAGTAGAGACGAATCTTTCTAGACTCCATAGTTGTCGGTATTGTTTGGTATGGGAAACATAAACATATCGTACGATTGAATATGAGCCGCCATGAAATAGTTACGAACTGGCCCCTAATTTCCGAAAGGGTTAAATATCGTATAATAGCTATGATATGATATGTTCTGGTCGATATTTGTATCATAACGATACACTTATTAAATTTGAGTTTACTCTGAAGTGGGTGTAGGTGTGGGGTTTATAAATCTTTTCTTTGTCAGTATTCAAGCAACAAATACCCTTGCCTAAATTAGGTTAATTATTCACTCATTGATCTAGTAAATTCGTTCACCTTGCTTTTGTTTGATCCTTGTCTTCTCTCATCTAGCCTCATCACTCATCACGGTCACTCTTTTGACCTAATTGAGCCTAAGCATCACTCAAAGGCATTGCCAATCTTAGACCACATTTTCCCAATCTCATCGAGTCTTAATGTTACTCACTAAACTTTGTCGAAGCCTTAATCCAGACTTAAACATCGTCGAGCCTCCCTAAAATCAAGTGAGACTCCTTAGACCTCGTCATGACTTGTCTGTAGTCTGGAGCATTACTGAACCTGGCATATTTTTTGGGTTTTTAAAAATATTTTTCCATGGCAATACATTGTTTAATGTTTATTTTTTTAATGTTTTGTGATGTATATTATTGTATGGTTAATTATTTTCTTACTGGATGGTAGTTGGCATATTTTCACGATATGATACAGTTTGCGACACGATAGCTTAGAAAAATGATATTTAACACTTATAATGGTACTAGTCATAACCCGTGCCCGCGGGCACGGTTCATTTCAGATTTTCACCCGTGAAATCTTTGTTCTCAAACATTATTTACACAGTCAAATTTGTGCGAAACAACAAATTCGGCGTAGAACAATAAATTCGGTGAGGGCGCCCTTGAGTCGGAACAACAAATTAGCGTAAAAAAATTTATCGGGCGCCTTCGACGCGAATGGTGGAAGTGCATAAGTGCGTGTGTGTGTGTATGGTGTGTGGGTAAAAAGTGAAATGAGAGGGTTTTTTTTAGCAAAACTGAGAAATAGGTGGTATTCTGCGCAAATGTAATGATTGTGGGTGGTTTGAATACAAAAGGAAAAAAGTGGTGGGTTTTCCAAATACTCATCTCAACCCTTCTTTTACCAAGATTAAATCCTAGCCATTCTTCTATCAACCTCTTTATACATCAGCATGACATCAACTTGTCCCAGTCAGCCCTAGAATTCAAAAACATTTGTGTTTTAATATATAGATGTCAACTTTGCTAGACTCATTAATTGTTTTTCTTTGGTAAAATCTTATTACAATTGAATCAAATAAATATGACCTAAGTTCTCCAGTTACTTTTGCTAACTCCGACGGTTAATCAACTAAATAAATAGTCTTATTTCATGTATACATAAATGTGAATTTGTTTCAAAGAAAAAGTTTCAATTGATAGGATCAGCTGATAACTAATAAAATAAATGATACACTTATATATATATATATATCAATATGATATGGGTTTGTGCTGTCAGCGCAGGTTCGGTTTTCCTGTGCTGTTAGTACTTTGGTGACCAAAATTTTTGTAAATGTTTTTACAACGTGTTCTACAACTTGTTAATTACATCTCCACTAATTTTCAAGTGAATTCAACACTTTTTGAGTATCCATCCATGCATTTCAAAAAGATTGCGCTGAAAGTTCCAGATTTCAGAGTGGTTTTTTTGAAATGGATGGATGGAGGCTCAAAAAGTGGTGGATTCACTTGAAATTTGGTGGGGAGGTACCGAGGTAGCCATCAAGTTGTATAACACATTGAAAAAAATTAAAAAACATCTTTTTTGGGCCCCAAAACACTGTCAGCGTAGGGAAAATTTCCTGCGCTGACAGCACGTGCCCATATTCCTCATATATATATATGAAAATATTCAAATGCAAACATTTCGCACAGAATTTTCCATGCGAAAATATTTTTTTTTTGAATTTTTTTACAAATTTTTTTCTTTCACTTTATGGTGTTATACACCCCTAAAAAATAATGGTTGAAAAATAATGTAAGGCATTACAAAAAGTTCTATTGTTCTGAAATCGTTAAATTTTGTAACGGGTGGATCGGTGCTCAAATCATCCAGGGTTCATCCATTTTTTTTCTTGGTGAATATAATTGTATGGATTTAACATAAAAAAATTTCTTTAAAAAATTTAAAAATGTTTTCGCATGAGCTTTCGCACTGTAGTTTTCGCATCTGAAAACTACTCTCATATATATATATATATATATATATATATATTCATTCATTCCAGTAATATTTTATATACAATTTTATTAGAAATAATTTGAAATATATTTTTGTAACATTATTCTTATTATCAAATATCTTAGCCTGTCCATTACCATGCAATACATGGCACTTGCCTGTCCGATGCTATCAGCATAGGTTTGAACAATGGTTGAACTTAGGGCTGGCAACATGTCAAGATTCAGGATGGATCCTACAAGATCCAATTGAAATCCTTTATAAATTTGTAGGATCCATATTGGATGCAATGTTTTGAACATAGTAGCAAACTAGAAACACGGGAAAATCTAAATTCAATAGCTTATTGCATTCAGATTTTTGGAAACAATTAAAGATCCAAACCCAAAAAATTGGGTTATGTACGAATGTGTTATCAGATAATCTAGCTCCATTACGACCCCTAGTCGAACATAACTGTTTCCAGCAATTCTTTCATGTTTTCTGAGGCAGTGATATGACATCATTCCTAAATTTCAGTTTTCATGTTTATATTATGTTTAGAATTTATTGATCAGATTGTTACTGCTCTCGGTGGATTTATTTGATTCTACTATTGATTTATTACCACTGTTTCAATGTTACTATATCACACACTCAGATGTTGAAATGCTGCGTGCAGATGTCATAATATGAGAAAAAAATCATCAATTATAATTAATGCTGTTGTTTTGGGGAAGTTTAGTATTTCACTTCTTAAGTGATTTTTTTGGCTGATACTACAGAAAACTCCTTTTCTTGTAATAATTTGCATTCTTATCCTTATGTTTTGCTGAAATATTACAAGAAGGTTCTTTCTCATTAACGATACTTATAATGTATTGTGCTGTAATAAAATGTGTCATGATCTACACATTGAAAAAGATTACATTTGTTTTCTGAGGGTAAGTTTAATATGCACTAGTAGGAAACTAGAATGCCGGCTTAGCCAGCTTACTTGGCATTTAAAGCATATGTTTCAAGTCACCTCTTTTTCCCCCTCGTTTATTTCCAAGATGACCTAAAAGTTGTAAATGGTGCCGGTCTATTTTGGCAGTTTAATTTAAAGCCACATTTGGCTTGTTTTGAAACAAACTATACACTTGCATTTACAAACACCGGCAGTAGTTTTAGCAAAATTAACATAAGGATATGCATGCAAATTGTCACAAGCCAAGGTGTTTGTCGTGATAAAAATGCATGGATTGATGTGCTAAAATCCATTGTTTTTGTTTTTGTTACATTTGATGACATTCGGTTAGCATCTTATCTAATGGAACCTATCTCATGCAGTTTCTCGAGGATTTCATCAATGGCGGCGATGTTGCATCCTTCTTGGATTGCATCCGGTTAACGGCCGGACCTTTACTTGCTCTTGCTGCTGCAATACCCCCAGCACGGATGTCTGGTCCTGTTTCTGCTGGTACTGCAAACATTCCTAAGCAGAGCAATTTCATCCCATCACATGGACTACTGCCCAATGGTTCGTCCTCAAATTCTATCCAGTCTGCATCTTCCATGTCCATGGGAAGTGCTGTTGCCCACTCAATTGGCACTCACAGTCTTCATAGTGCTGCAACTTTAACTGCTGCCATCAGAGGTGGTTCAGGAACAGTTCCTAGCTCATTATTACCTATTGATGTCTCTGTTGTTCTGCGAGGTCCATATTGGATTCGGATCATATACCGTAAGAAATTTTCTGTTGATATGCGATGCTTTGCTGGAGATCAGGTGTGGCTGCAGCCTGCAACACCTCCCAAGGGGGGGCCTGCAGCTGGTGGGTCGTTACCATGCCCTCAGTTTAGACCTTTCATCATGGAGCATGTGGCACAGGGTCTGAATGCTCTGGAACCCAATTTTCCTGGTGGATCACATGTGGGTGGGCATGTCAGCCAGGGTCCAGGAACTCAGCCTGTGGCAATGAATAGCAACCGCCCAAATGTTGCAAATGGAAGTGGAATGCAGAGGTCAAATTTGATGGCAGGAAGCCATGTAGCTGGTAACTTGAGCCGAATTGGGAATGCTATCTTGCCAACATCTGGTATGCATTCAGCAGCTGTCTCTGGAGTACCTGTACGTGTGACTCCAAGTACGGGTGTCCCAGTACATGTCAGAGGGGAACTGAACACGGCCTTCATTGGACTTGGAGATGATGGAGGATATGGAGGTGGATGGGTTCCCCTTGCGGCCCTTAAAAAAGTTTTACGGGGAATTCTTAAGTACCTTGGAGTGTTGTGGCTCTTTGCGGAGCTGCCTGACCTGTTAAAAGAGATACTGGGTTCAATATTGAAAGATAATGAAGGCGCACTTCTAAATTTGGACCAGGAGCAGCCAGCTTTGCGTTTCTTTGTGGGGTTAGTGATGGCTTTCCATTCTATGTTTTGATCCTTGCTAAGATCTTTTTGATTGCTGTTTGTTGCTATCTTTACTTTTATTTTGGGCTTAATACTGGTGTTTGGTCTTGATGGGTCTCTATATCTTAAGCTTGTATGGTTGCTGCTACTACCGAAACATATCCCACAACACTCCATTATGATATAAGATGGGGTGTCACCCCTCGCAGTTTTCATAATTCAGTATCTTGAACCTGCCACATCCAGAATCTGTAGTGGGATCTTAGTCAACTCTCCAGCCACCCTGTTTGCTAGACTTTTTGATGATGTAATATTATTCATGGTTGTATCTGAGTATCAATCAATCAATCAATCAATCAATTTTGCTTAGACAGCTGTCAACAGCACTACATCCTCTTAGACCATGGCATTTATCCTCCATGAATTATATAGAAAATAACTCCTGAAGGAAATCCTTAAATTTAATAGTTCATAGCCAAGAGAATGAGCTCTCTACCTAACAACTGACTAACCATCTGATCTGATCATGGGAGTCTTTGAATTCCTAAATTGAGGTTAAAAGAGCTTGATGTCCTCCATGACGGAGTCATATACCTAGTTGATGATATGTGATCTCCTTGCCCACTGCCGACTTATACTCACCCTCCACCCACACTGTCCTGTGGTTATACTTAACACTCTGCTTGAACATCCTTTCATATCATTTTTCTCTTGCGATCAAGTGCTAGCCTACTAGATGGATCTGTGGGTGGAATGAGAAAGAATTCTTTCTAATTCCTTTCATATGGAAAATCCCTTCTTAAGCAACTATTTTCTTCCCCTGTTATGTGGGAGAATCAACGGTCTGAACCTAAGCCTGAATCAATTTCCTCAATGAAATTGGAGATTGAAGTTGGGCCCCAAATTGGTGGATCGATTATATTTATATGGATGATAAAATATAATATAATTACCAAGGAATGAGATTTTGGTCGAAACCAGTTGGTTTGGTTTCGGTCATTTTGTTTTAATTTTAAAGGTGGCGAGACAAAATTGCAACGGCTTTGACTGGTTTTAGTTAGTTTCGGTTGAAATTGACCAAAACTGACAGAGACTGAGAGTTTGTGGTTTGGGATTTTGGAAAGAGAGGAGAAAGGGATATAATCTTGGGTTTGTTTAAATTAGATGGATTTTGGTTTAAATAGAATATGGGTTTGAGTATTTGAAAACCGAAACTTAAGTCCAGTAAAGTATGAGTTTGGATTTAAATACCTAAACCCATTTGAACCATTTCGTAGAAAATATTTATTAAATTTAAAAACGTTGAAAAAGTTTAAAATTTTAGTAAAATTCTGAAAATTTTACTATAAAAATTCATGAAATTCTTAAAATTATATTATAAATGCATTGTTATATAAATATAAATATATCTAAAACCGAAATTCAAAACGAAAACTACGAAACATGCAAAATATGATCTGAAACCTAGAATTTTTTTCAACAGCCGAAACCGGCAATGAAACCAAGATTTCGAACCTTGATAATTACAATTCTTATTCTATTTCTGAGTTCTATTCAAATTCTAATTTTTAATTATGTATGTCACTTTACACAAGAGTCAATACTTTTGTCTATTGCCTAACATAATGGATCTTCACCTATCCACCTGCAACAATGTTAATGTCCATTGGCTTAGTTGCATTTCTACATATGCTTTGTATGACATCTTCACTAGATTTATTAACCCAAGATTCGGTTGTCATTCTACATCATGAACCAGCGCATGACACTCCCACTTGATTTACTAACCAAGCTTGGACGGAGGTAATCCTTTTAGTCCTTTGGCTCACTCCCTTTTGGATGAGGGGTTGTATGTTGTATAACCCTGATCGCCTTTCTACTTGTACATGTAGAATCACGACCTCTTGAGCATTATTCGCCTCATTGGACAGAAATATGATCGTATTCTTGTGTCCTACAAATTTCTTCTGCCATTTCCTCTTTCTCTGCTCAATTCAGCCTTTCCCTTTTGCTTTGGATGACACCTTTTCAAAGAACTGGAATTCTTGTGTCCTACAAATTTCTTCTGCCATTTCCTCTTTCTCTGCTCAATTCAGCCTTTCCCTTTTGCTTTGGATGACACCTTTTCAAAGAACTGGAATTTCTTCATTATCGGTATCATATAAAGATTTATAGTGTCAGCATGTTATTATTGGCAATACCACAAACTTGTTTAAAATCTATTATACATTTGACAGCGATTTTTGAATCCTAGGGCTGACTAGGACAAGCTGACTAGGACAAAGGGGTTGATAGAAAGATGGTTAAGATTTAATCTTGAGAAACCAACAATTGAGATGAGAGTGTGTAAAATTTTGGAGGGAAAAACATTTTTAGGGAAAAGAAAGTTTCTAGGGAATGAAAGTTTCTGGGGAATGAAAGTTTTTGGGAAATAGCAGATTGTAATTAATGCATTTGAGGAAAAAAACTTTAATTTGCACTTAATGGAAAGTTTTGGAGGGAAAGACATTTCTTGGGAAATGAATGTTTTTTGGGAAATGAAAATTTTCGGGGAATGAAAGTTTCTAGGTAATAGCAGAGTGCACGCAATTAATGCATTTGGGAAAACAAAATTTAACTTGCACTTAATGCTGTAGATCGAATGATGATGCAGATTGACTGATCACTATCTCAACGCGGGGCCCACTGTCTCTTCGACCCATGTGGCAACAAGATGTGAATAATTTTCCGCGCCGAAGGCATCCGCTAAAATTTTTTACGCTAATTTGTTGTTCCGTGTCGAAGGCGCACGTGCCAAATTTGTTGTTCTATGCCGAATTGCGCCAAATTTGTTGTTCTGTGCCGAAGGCGCCCGCTAAATTTTTTACGCTAATTTGTTGTTTCGCGTCGAATGCGTCCGCGCCAAATTTGTTGTTCTACGCCGAATTTGTTGTTCCGCGCCCAAGTCGCCCGCTAAATTTTTTTACGCTAATTTGTTGTTTCGCGCCAAAGGCGCCAGCGTCAAATTTGTTGTTCTACGCCGAATTTGTTGTTCCGCGCCCAAGGCGTCCACTAAATTTTTTTACGCTAATTTGTTGTTCCGCGCCGAAGGCACTCGCACTGAATTTGTTGTTCCGCACCGAAGGGGCCCACGCCGAATTTGTTGTTCCGCGCCGATGAGGCCCGCGCCGAATTTGTTGTTCGGTGTCAAAGGTGCCCGCGCCGAATTTGTTGTTCCGCGCCGAATCCGTGTTGCTAAATATTTTTACGCTAATTTGTTCCGCACAATTTTGGCAGTGGAAATAATTTTTTTGAAATAAAGATTTCGCGGAGGAAAATCTTAATGAACCGTGCCCGCGGGCACGGGTTATGACTAATGGTAAGATAAATTAGCAAGGTTTTGAAACTTTTTTGGAATAATTGAAGGAATGTTTACATATTTGGTTGAAATATTGTATACCACAATCGATTCAATGGTAATCTATATGCAGATAGAGTACTTCAACTTTGAGGTTGATTTATAACTAAATGCTTACAGTTCTTCATAAGTTCACTTTAATTTCACGGTTTATAGAAGATGAAGATTGGTAAGTTAACTATTTAACGTGAAAATAATGATTTAATATTCGTGAGTTGTCAGGATTTGAGATAAAGACATTCAAATATTCAAATATCGGACGATTTTGGTACGTAATGGGAATATAATATTGCATCTCAAGTAACCCACAATTGTACCTACTAATATAACAATACGATGTGAATATTACTGATAATTTTCCTAGGATCATATGGTATCATTTTCATGTTGACCAATACCAATTAATATCTCTTTATGCAGGGTTCATGGTTTAAGGTTTCGCCCGATACCCTTCGATATCGGGCATTTCGTCTCGGTTTCGGTGCAGACCGAGATAAAACCGAGGGTTGTTTCTCGGTTTCAGCCGGAACGGTGCCGTCTTGGCCTGTTCCGGCTGGTTTCGGCTGGTTCCGTCTTGCCTGTTCCGGCTGGTTTCGGCCGAAACGAAAGGGAAAAAAGAGAAAAAATTGCAGACGAAATTTTTTTCGATGAAAACACATCAAAAACTAGAAAAAATGAAATGAAAAAAGAATAGAAAAATAAAACAAAATAGAAAAAGTGAAAAAAACTTGCCTTCTCCACCACGCCGCCGCCAGTACACTACTTGCAAACCCAACGGTGTTGATCTGCCGCCGACTGCAAAAGGGAAGAAGAGAAGAGAAGAGGGAAGAAGAGAAGAGGGAAAATGGAAAGTGATGCTACTCACATCATACATTTTGCCAAAAATATTTCATTTATTGAAATGTCAAACTTGTAAATAAATGAAGTATGTGTAGCAAAAAGGTCTTTTCGCATAGCAATGCCCTAAATATCTGAGGAAGCATATAATGCTGCTACTCACATCACACGTTTTGCTAAACATACTTCATTTACTTACAAGTTCGTCATTTCAATGGCGAACTTGTAAATAAATGAAGTTTTTAAAGCAAAATGTGTGATATGAGTAGTTGCACTAAGAGGGTTTTTTGAAATGGCGAACTTGTAAATAAATGAAGTTTTTTAAAGCAAAATGTGTGATGTGAGTAGTATCACTAAGAGGGTTTTGCGAACAGACCACTTCGCTCGGTTGAAGGGCCCAACTTATTCACAAGTTTGCCATAGTATTTGATAATTCTTATGGTATTTGATTGGTATTTAATTCTTATGGTATTTGATATGTATTTACAAGTTTGGCATGGTATTTAATTCTAATTATACTTGAATAAATCATAGTATTTGATATATATTTAAGTATTTGAAACTACCGATACGGACTAACTTACTTTCGAAACCACCGAAACAGAAGATAATGATAACAAAACCCAAATTCACGACCTAAAACCTTGGCAGAGTTAACTATCCAAATTTTGTTTTCATCTTAGCTATTCTTTCACAATTAAAAGGGACATTGACCTATAATGAATTCCCTTTCTTGTGCCACAAACCCATTAACGGGAAATGTCAAATGTTTTTTGTTACATAGTTAATATATTAAAATGTCATCAACCGTTAAATTATAGCAAATTTATACAAAAAATCCTAAGCTTTTAAGCTATAAATCCATCGAACTGATCTGTATGATTGCACCTACTACTGCGATATAGTTTGGATATATTTTTTTAAAATATAATAATTTTTAACTAATATGTTAAAAAAGAAATGTTTTTGCTATGGTACCAAGTCGTATCATATCAATTGATGTATTATTGATGTATTATTCATATGGTACTTCAGACCACCACCACCACCATCATCTGCGGCTCAGCCAAATGAACTAATCGAAACAAGAATCGCCGGCAACGGCCATCGAAATCGTCGAAAACGGCAGCTGGGCCGACGAGTCGCCACCGCTATAGTGGCGGCTCGATCCAGCCGAGTCGAGGGGAGGAGCCGGCTCAGTCGATGAAAAATGTGCCTTTTCATTTTTTTGCGTTTCTGGGCGAATTTCTTTTGATTTGCTGTGTTGCTTCCATATTTTTACGATTCTGGGCCTATTTGGAGTCCAATTTCATAACGTAAGAGCGGCTGACACTCTCCCACTTATGCTGTAACAGTTCGAGAAAGACGGAGCTCGTGGTGGCCTTTTGATCTAGGAGGGGACGAGAAAACATGCTCCAACACTCGGAAAAACGCCATCGTGGACTTCATGCACCACCTTGAGGACAAGGTGGTTTTTCAGGGGCGGAGTAGTGTTGGTGATTAGGGTTGTAGCCACACTTGTGGCAATTGGGTATTTTTGGGGCCTTGGGGGCAACTTTGTAACTTGGTGCCTAAGTGGCAATTTTGTAAAATATGAAAAGTTTGGCCATGTAAATATGGAGAATGGGCTAGTCTTAGGGTATGTAGAAAATGGAGAAGAAAATTAGAGTTTAGAGTTAGGAGTAGAAATTTAGTCTAGATTCTGGGAGAGTGGCCCTCTCGAATTGAGGTCCCTATCTTGAATTTCCCCGCTTATTAAATGAAATCCACTTTCCTAGTCCACCATCTTTCTCATCAAAGGCTTGCCCTTGTTTTGTTTTGGCCATGATGTTTAGTGTTCTAACAGACGATTTATACGGTCGCATATGCTTATGTGCCATTGGACCGCATATGAATTATGTTATACATGTGAAATTGCTGTCATTTGTATATTTGGTTGCCTAACCATTATGTGCCACAGATGCTTAAGTGGGCACAGAAGCAGACACATAATTGGATTACTATTAAAACATAAAAAGAAAATAAGACTAAGTTTTTTCTGTCCTTATTACTTGGTTATTTGTTCATATTGATTTGTGTTTATTTGTATGTTTGTTATTATTAATAACTTATTACATTAAGAATATATCGCTGTTTAAGACCTCTGCTTATTTTTCATGTCGTCAATGCGATTTGTTATATTGCTTTAATGTTTTATATTCGCATGATACAATTATTGATGCTTTATATGGTTTTTGTTATGAATTGGCCCATGTAAGGCCCATGTATCCACCATATTGTAACCCTAACTAACTATATATATATATATATATATATATATATATATATATATATATGAGGCTACAGATTGCCATAGCCACCACCTTCTATTACGTTATCAACACTTATTATTGGTGCTTTCTATTTCCTTTTCTGCATTGTAATTGCTTTTCTAGCATGTTTTTAGGACTCTTATGATTGAATAAAATTGATGTGCCTTGTGAAATTATATTCTTTCTTTTAGATGGATTGTAAATGTCTAGTGGACAGTACATCTACGCATATGATCCTTCGTGATAAAAGCTATTTTCATAGTATTAATAATTACGAATACGATGACCCTGTTAATACGATCTTGGACCATCGAATATAATAGAAGGATCTGGGAAAGCAAGCATATTACTCCCCAATAATACACATTTATAATAAAAGATGCCTTATTCTCTTCGGACTCGAATTGAAATTTATTAAGTTTCAAGGACATCTGCTTAAATGGATACCACCTAGAAACTGTCGACCTTAATAATAACGAATACTTGTATGCGACGACTCAAAAAGATGGTGTCAAAACCATCATTGAGCGCTTGAAGAGACTCCCGTCGGATCTCTATTATACAAAAATTCGAGTAAGAGAAGCTAATCTAACGGAGCACCTGAAGTGCGTGAAATCACCAGAGTTCCTACTATGACATAATCGAACTGGTCACCATGGATCGGCAATGATGCACCGCATCATATCCCAATCCCGTGAACAAAATTTGAAGAACCTGAAGATTCTTTAAAATGTTGAATTTCCTTTAAGGGAAAGCTAATCACGAGACCATCCCCACTAAAAGTGGACTTGGAGTCTCCTAGTTTTCTTGAGAGAATACATGGAGACATTTGTGAGCATATTCATCCCTCAAGTAGTCCATTTCGGTACTTTATGGTACTGATAGACGATTCTTCAAACTAGTCATTTGTGTGCATATTGTTCACCCGTAACACAGCTTTTCCAAAACTTCTGGCATAAATAATTAAGTTGCAGACACATTTTCAGACCATCAGATTAAGAAAATCCGTCTGGATAATGCTGGAGAATTCACATCACAAGTCTTTCAAGACTATTGCCAAGCAATTGTCATTGAAATTGAACATCATGTAGCTCATGTTCACACCCAAAACGGGTTGGCAGAGTCTCTTATAAAGAGACTCTAATGAATTGCTCGTCCATTATTAATGCAATCCCAGTTGCCTATGACTGCATTGGGACATGCCATTTTGCATGCTGCATCCTTAATAAGAATAAGACCATCTGACCATCTGGAGGTCAAATATATTCCCCAATGCAACTTGCATATGGAGCACTACCAAAATATCTCTCATTTGAGGGTATTTGGCTGCACAGTCTATATCCACATAGCATCACCACAGAGGACAAAAATGGGTCTTCAACGTTGTCTAGGTATTTATGTAGGGTTTGACTCACCCTTGATAATTAGATACGTAGAACCTCTAACGAGGGATGCTTTTAAGGCACGTCTTGAAAATTGTGTTTGACGAAAATAAATTTTTCAAACTAGGCTCAAACTCTACAAAGCCTGAAGCTTCAGAGACCATTCATGGGACACCAAGACTTTGTCCCACTTTGATATGCGTATTAATCAATGTTGTGAGATCATGAAGATCCTTCACATACAAAGCACAGTTCATCTATTACCGGACAAATTTACTGACAGCCAGAAGATTGTCAAATCACACGTCCTTGCTGCTAACACGTCAGCTAGGATTGGCATACCTAAAGATGGATGCAATCCACCACCAGCAGAAGTGGTTGTACCTCAATTAAAGAGAGGACGACCATCAGGCTCCAAGGATAAATTTCCTCGAAAGAAAAAAACTCCGGGAGAAAATACGACGATACCACCCCAATATACTAAGCTCAGCCCAACAACCTCTTTCCTCTTGCATTCCCCAGAAGAGGAAAATATAATAGAAATATCATTAAATTATGTACGTACTAGGGGGGTATTGGACAGAAAAAGCATTGTTGTCGACGACGAATTTGCGTTCGATATTGCTATTCATGTCGATGATATCGATTCACACTTTCTACCTGAATGTAAACGCAGAGATGATTGACCAAAATAGAACGATGCAATAGGAGTAGAGCTAGACTCACTCTTGAAACGCAAAGTATTTGGACCAGTAGTCCTAACACCAAAGGTGTAAAACCTGTGTGATACAAATGATATTCGTCAAAAAAAAAGAAATGAAAATAATCAGGTCGTACGCTACAAAGCATGTCTTGTAGCTCAGGGTTTTTTCCAACGACCGGTGATAGATTATGAAGAAACATTTCCCCGGTTATGCATGCGATCACTTTCCGATTTATCATAAGCTTAACAGTTAAGGAATGCCTAGATATGCAGCCCATGGACGTTGTGACTGCATATCTATACGGCAATATAGATAAAGATATCTATATGAAACTTCCTGATGGCTTTAAAATTTCAACAGAGATAAAAAATAGACATCGGGACGTCTACTCTGTTAAGCTACAAATATCATTATATGGTCTAAAACAATCGGAAAGAATGTGGTATAACCATCGGTAAATTCCTTGTACAACAAGGATTCACCAATAGCGAACTATGTCTTTGCATCTTCATAAGAGTAAAGTGAATATGATTTGTTATAATAGCCATCTACGTAGATTATCTAAATCTCATCGGATTTTCTGAAGAGATATCTGAAAGCCTAACACAGACTTTTGAAATGAAAGACCGTTGAAATGAAAGACTTAGGCAAAAATAAAGTACTGTTTTCGCTTACAGATAGAACACCTCAAGCGGTGGGATCCTGTTACATCAATCCACTTACACACGGAAATTGCTGAAAATTTCAATATGGATAAATGTCATCCGTTAAGTACACCAATGGTCATCAGATCTTTGGATGTGGCAAACTGCACACGTCCCGATATAGCGTTTGCAGTACACATACTAGCCAGATAAAGTGCAGCGCCTAAAAATCGCTAATGGACCCGAGTTAAACAGCTTCTGTGCTACCTCCAAGTGTCAATTGATCTGGGATTATATAACCAAAAAGGTGTATCCTTCACTTTAATTGGTTATGCAGTTGCAGCTTACAGATCTGATCCCTACACCGAAAAGTGACAGACTGTGTTTGTGGTCACTTACGGAGGGACGACCATCTCCTAGAAATCTGTGAAGCTGATTTCAACAACAACATCATCCAATCACTCTGAGCTTTGGACGATCCATGAAGCAAGCATAGAATATTTCTGGCTACATTCAGTTATACACCACATCCTAGTGACGACCGGCCTGAAGATTGGTGATCTAGAGCCAACCACTATGTTTGAAGACAATGCAGCATGCATAGCTCAACTACGAGTTGGTTACATCAAGGGTGACAGGACGAAGCACATCTTTCAAGTTCTTCTGGACGCATGAGCTATAAGAGAAGAAACATGTTGACATGCAGCAAATTCACTCATGTAACAACTCAGCCGACTTGTTTACTAAAGCACTATCTCGATGTACTTTTTAGAAAACTTGTAGATGGGATTGGGATGAGACGACTGAGAGATCTACAAGTTTGAAGCTTGTACACGACAGGAGGAGTTAAATGTAAAGTTGTACTCTTTTCCCTTAGCTATTGGTGTTTCCCACTGTGTTTTTCATAGCCAAATGTTTTAATAAGGTAACTTCATTAGCTCTGGATTCAGAAGTATCCACCACTAGTGATATTCACAGAACATGAGAAGTTAAAGAGACTTGTACTCTTTAACTCAGGATCCAGAAGTATCCACCCTTTGTGATACTCATAAACACTATGAATCCTGAAGTATTCATATGTCGAGTTTACAATGATGGATGGATAATGGGAAGTGTTATGAATAGGCCCATGTAAGGCACATGTATTCACCATATTGTAACTCTAACTCTATATATATATGAGGCTACATACTCCCGTAGCCACCACTTTCTAATAGTTTTTATAGGTTTATTTATTTCTTTCGTTTTTGAATTTTAATGTTTGATACTCACTTATACATTCTTCCATGCATACATAAACACATGTCTATTATGTATGTATGTATGTATATATATATATATAGAATAATGGGTATCATACGCCATATGAGAGGGTGTCTCATATGCCTTCTCACATAAAAGGGGCAAGTACAAGCCCATGTGGGCTTGTACTTATTGTACTTGACCCCCTTTATGTGAGAGGGCATATGAGACACGCTCTCATATGGCGTATGATGTCCATTAATCCCATATATATATATAGGTTGACTAAGATCCATTCGGATGGATCAAACATGCGGATCCATCCAAGTGGAATTTAAAGCTAGACAATGTAAATAGAAAATCCGACCGTTGGATGTCTTCTAACATATCTAAACTAGCTCCAAACAAAATTTCAACTAATTTGGACATATTTTGCCCATGCATCAAGTGGTTGCAAAATTAGCCGATTTTATAACTATTCAAAAACATCAATTTTGCAACCACTTGATGCATGGGCAAAACATGTCCAAATTAGTTGAAATTTTGTTTGGAGCTAGTTTAGACATGTTAGAAGACATCCAACGGTCGGATTTTCTATTTACATTGTCTAGCTTTAAATTCCACTTGGATGGATCCGCATGTTTGATCCATCCGAATGGATCCTAGTCAACCTCTATATATATATACTAGTCATAACCCGTGCCCGCGGGCACGGTTCATTTAAAATTTTCCCTTACAAAATCTTTGTTCCCCGAATTTTTTTTTTCAAAGCCAAAATTTAAAATAAAACAAATTAGCTTACGCAGGATCCTTCGGCACAGAACAACAAATTCAGCGCATGCGCTTTCGACACAGAACACCAAATTCGACATGGGTGCCTTCGACGCAGAACAACAAATTCGACGTAAAACAACAATTTCGGCGCGGGTGCCTTATGCGCGGAACAACAAATCAGCGTTAAAAAATCAGCGCGGGCGCCATATACATATAACCTGTGCCCGTGGGACAATGTTCATTAAAAAATTTTGGACCCACTAATTTTAAACAACATCAATAATTATTAGTTTCCCCTGAAACTTTACAGGGTTTTGCAATGCGGATCAATGAGTTGGCAGCATCTCCCGCGTTCATTCTCCCACAGCTCGCGTCTATTACCAAGATGAGATTGTGTGTGTGCACAGCATTTTTTTCATAACTAATATTAAAAGGCTATTCATAATTTTAATGTTTTTGTGTATTCCCAACAAATTTCTATTCAACCCAAACATTTCCCTCCAAAACTTGATGTGACATTGCCACATAGGACAAATTCAAAATCTGCCCTCAATTGTAATATAGATATAAAGATGTTTGTTTCTGCATATTTCTACATAATTCGCATAATCGACGCAAAAACTGCTTGTGTGTTGTGCTATTGGACCACATTCATAATAAAACATCTTTTAGAATAGTTTATGTTCATCATCACATCTAAAAATGAAGATGAAATTGGCCTCGATAATGGGTTCAATGTCTGCACAATCGACCCAACGCCATCAATGAATAGGATATATCTGCCTTCTTCCCCTGAAATTTCCAATCCACATATGTGAAACATTGTAGTGGCCTTCAGCTACTTCTTGTAGGAAAACATAGGTACATATTCTAATTCTGCAGTGTCCCATCTTTTTGTTTGTTATAACTTTTAATTTCACATATCTACATATATTTATTCGTGTGCCATAATTTGTATGCCCATGCATATGCTTACGATCGGCAAGTTTGCAGATAAAATTACCATCTTATAGGAAAACATTTTACCCATGATTTGAAGTCATGGCCATTACCAATACAAATCGCTCATATTGTATCAAACTCCACACATACTGATACGATACAAATCGCTCCGTAGGATTCCCCGGCTTCTTTCGGTTCCATGGGAACTCCGAAATTAAGCGTTCAGGGGCGAGAGTAGTGCCAGGATGGGTGACCTCCTGTGAAGTCCTCGTGTTTCCACAACACATGTGACATCCCTCCCTGTGTGAGGTCGAGGGTTCTTTACTGCTTTCCAGTGAATCAAAAAAGAATAAAAAAAACTGGTCAATGCCACTGATAATAACTAATGGTAACTAATATATGAGGAGATTCAAAAGGTGAAATAACAAAATCTTAAATACTGTTATATGCCATGTAATGGAAAAACAGATCTTATTTGATACTTGATAGCAAGGATGGAGTCACCTACTCGAAGCAGGGGTCACTATAGCTAGCACCTAATAAATAGAAATACATAAAATATCAAAAGTAAACACAATAATTTATGTTTCAACATATATATAGTATAGAAACAAAATGACTAACTAATGATTAAGTTTAAAAAGACGTTGAATTCCGAAAAATTAAAGCTGGCCTTTTTAATTACATTCATAATTTTCCTTTTTGGGGCTTCATCTTTTTAAGTCATTGGATAATTGCCTCATTTATCTTGTCAAAGATTTCCTTCTTAATATATGTAACTAAAATATATTCCTCCATTGATCTGCCATTTGATTTCGCAATTGATTCGTCACAGTTTTCATTGCTCTTTCCAGTGTCCTCTATAGATGTGGCAACTGGTAAAATTAATACCAACTTTATAAGCATGAATACCAAAGGATACACCATATTTTTTTCTTTGTGACTATCATTGTTGCAATGTCTCCAATTTCTTATAATACAGAAAACTTGATGTCCTAGCGCATATCAATTATATAAGTTTCAAGCATATTTTTAAGTTCCATAAGATCTGTTACTGAAAAATCCTTTGGATAAAACGCAGCAAAAGACACCAATTCTTCTTGGATGAAAGTAGAAATTACCCAGCTTGGATTCACGCATGACCCATAATTAAGTAATCCAGTATCTATTTCTGTAAAACGGTTATTTAGCTTCTGAAGTTAGTATTAAATAACTCGACACGATAGTGATGCAGATTCTTGGCCTTTTGAGCTCTTTGCCCTGATCACCCTCGAGCTATCCATTTATCATTCATATTTGGAACACTAATATTATGATATTACAAAAATGATGATACTTCAACATGAATCCCAACATTTGTCCCTCATCTCTTGCAATCGTTGCTAGGGTATTTTGACTAATTTTATGGCATTAACAATGTCATGCTCTTTTCACTGCAATGATTGAGATAGTTCATTAGTAATTCCAGGAATATCTTGCATTAGATGAAGGCTTAAAATAAAATCAATGAATGTAATAATTCCAATTAGTCCCATGCTTCAGCCTTCTGTTCTGAACTATTACCCTTTACCGTAGTAAGTCAAGTATCTCAATAACAGATGGAAATATAACAATCAAACTACTTAATGGATCATAATGTGATCCCCAACATGTATCGGACAGGCGGTTTAGGCAAGCTTCTTGGTTCAAACCTTGTCCTGTAGGCAAATCACTATTTTGAATCGATCAATAACTTTAGAATGATGTAGATCCCAAAGTAGATCCCGCCGTTTGCATCAAGATCCCACAATATTTAGTACATTATATATTATGCTAAATAGTAAAGCAATCTGAACATTGTTTTTTGTTACTGCAACCAATGCAAGTTGGAGTTGGTGAGCAAAGCAATGAACATGGTAAGCAGAACTATTTTCGTTCACAATTAGTATTTTAAGATCACCAAACTCATCTCTCATTTTGCTTACTCTAGCATAACCTTGACCATGGATTCTTGCTAAGCTTAATTCATATTTTGAAAAGAGATCTTCAATTGATGCTTTGAGGGATAAAAAGGTAGTATCTGATACATGATTGATGCCTTAAAATCGTTCAATAATACATCACTTTTTATTTACGAAGCATATAAAACAACAACCATTTGCTCTTTGGTCGATACATTACATGATCCATCAACCAAAGTGACAAATAATTATTCTCCCAACATCTGCATAATTGCATTCATTGCCTCTACAGCAGCAGTATTAACTATATCTTTTTGAATATTGGGAACATTGCCATGATGATTGTCTGGTGCATTTTGAAGTGAAATTTTATGAATTTGTGCATTATGATCAGAAAGAAACTTTTAAGAGTTTCAAAAAATATTCCTGATTCTTTGAAATTTTAGATTCTCATTCCCTTAGAAGCTAATCATTCTTTCAAAAGAAACCTTTTGCAATCAACTGCCACGGTAAATGAATCTGGTATCCATTGTGCCCGCAGACAGATTTTTCATATCACATAGTATGACAGTGCTGCCATTGCTTCATTAAATCCTCACAATTTCTTCGAGCTAGATTATGAGCACTGTTATGACCGCCAACATGAATATTTAATTTTGCATTATTTTTGTAATTCCTAAATCATTGGGTTACAAAGGTTTGACCATCAGAATGACCTTGAATATTTGGCTTGAATAAATGGCAATATAAGCAGTAAGCAACATCCTTTGATATACTATACACCAACCTAGAAGGATACTTGTCAAACCAGAATTATTCGATTTTCCTATACTTGTTTTGAATTAGGGTGTCCGGAAAGTCATGCGCGAGGTTGACAAGGGCCCTTTAGCAAATACGCTTTCTCACCTCATCGGTAATTGGAACATTGCTAGAAATTGAAGGTCTCAGTCCAGGATTAACTGGAAGATTTCTCAAATATACGTCTTCATGTTTCGCTTTATGATAAGCTCCTTAAAAGAAAATTTGGGTTTTGATGCGAGAGATGGTGATAATTCTGGATTTGTTAATTTTTTGAAGTATTTAGTCCATAGTTGATAAAAAGTAATCAAAAATCAAAAATTTATTATTAAAAAATATATTAAACAAAGTACTACTCCAATATGATTTGATATGAGTTAAAGAAACTAATATTTCTAATATTTTTTCGAAAATGTTCTCTTAAAGTGTCTTGTTAGAAATTAAAAAGCCTAAGTTGTCTATATGTAAATGCATAAAACTAGAAGGATGTGACATAGACTTAAATTTCTAGATTTCGATACCATGCTACTACACTTTTCATTTGTGAATTATAGAAAAATATTTGTAAATAACATCATGGATCTGATACGAAAAAGAAGGCAAAAACACGCAACTGATAGGATACTCTGTAAATATTGAATAAAATCTCCTTTATTTTGCACTGATGATTTTAGAACTACAATATCTGAACACTACTTAAAAGAGAGTTAGAACTACCGTTGTAGCCTTTATAGCCTTTTTAAACATAAAGCATTGAATTTATTCTGATTTGGCATAATTCTTGATTTTATTAGATTAATCAATTGTTATAAGAAAATCAACTAACAATTTTAGATTAGAAAATTATAATTGAGAAAATTTGTTTATTGTGTTTCGTAAGAAAAAAATTACTTGGCATTTCATCAAAATAAGCTAATTTAGAATAACAAATATCAATTAAAATAAAAAAGAAAGATAACTTCTTTTTCTTGGTAAATGATCAACCCTATGAGAAGGAATCAAACACTATTAAGTGCAAGAGATTATATCAAAGGTATATGTCATCCAGTGTCAAGATTGTCTCTTGGGCCCCCCCGGCGGGGGGGGGGGGGGGGGGGGGGGGGGGGGGGGGGGGGGGGGGGCGAAAAGAAGAGGTTAATATTCTAATTGCTAGTTGAAAAATTTATGTACTCGGTTTCGCAATCTCAATGAAATTGGATTGCTTAACAACTTGTAAGTGGGACCAATTAGATAACACAAATTACTAAGTTAATAAAAAGAGTTAGTTGGGATAAAAGATTTTTAAGATTCAGACGGACCCTATATCGTATTCTTTTAATTAATTGATTTCTAACACTAAAATTTACTGCATGTGGGCAAAACTAGGTTGTAACCACATGATTTGAGGAGGGGAAATTGAATGGCTGGTTTTTAAGAGGGGTCTAAAGTCTAAACATATATATCAATTTTTTTGGGGGGTGTGAAAATTTAGGATGTGCACCTTTGTAAACCTTGCATAAATATAAGGAAATTGTCGTAATGTCAGGGGGGTCTACTCCCACTTCCCCCAATCCCCAATCCCCCCCCCCCCCCAACACACACACACACACACACACACACACACACACACACACACACAAACCAAAAAAAATTCGCCCACTATCTTTCCTTTGTTTGGTAGTCAAAATCAAGGTTGTTAAAGGAATAGGGTAGAGAAAGTTCAGATATTATCCTCAGCAATAGATATAGAGATAGTAATAGAGATAGAGATGAACTATGGATAGATGAAGCACTTGGTTAAAGATAGAGATCTACATAGAACCAACAGCCTTGTTAAGCTAAAGTATCAAATACATAAAGTCTGATATATCCGATACATATCACCCGATACTTTCGAATAAGATGATACGGCTGGTATAAATTGTTCGCCGATATCGAGGCCAAAACCGAAATTTCGAGCCTTGGTTTTACCAGCACATAATAGTGGTTGCAACTGCTGGTTTATGGCATGTATTGTTACACAAACTTTGTAGGTTCCACAACATGCAACTTGGATCTTTTGATCATTCTTGGTAATTGAAAGCAGTCCTTTGACTCAAATAAAACTCTAGATAAAACCATGCATTCAAGCCAATTAGTTGTTTTGGCTATAAAGCTTAATTTAACTTTACAATTTGGCAGCTGTCTGTTCCACGTTCAGCAGAATGGGACCCTTACTCGACTAAAATGAAGTAACTAACATTGATTTGGCCTTATTGGTTGGATGGAAATTTGGATCTTATTTTACTTTTAGTGTTGTTGATGACCAAGCACCTGATTGATGTCTAAAGAGCTGTATCAGGCATCGGGGACGTAGCCCCTGCAAGTCTTATTTTAGTTTAATTCATAATAGTTAAAATGGCTTACTTGTCCAAGTCTGTTTCTTTGGTTGGTTGTAAAAAGTCAAAATGACTTAATAGTTGTGGATGGTGATTCTTGGCTTTTCTGCTGTTGCGTCCATTGATAAGATTATCCATTGTAACTGTATTTCCGTCCTTGTTCTTTCTGTGACTGAACCAAAACAAGCTATTAAACACTCTATTCTATACTTTCTTGTGTAGGAGCTATGTATTTGCTGTAAGCGTTCACAGGGTCCAACTCCTTTTGCAAGTCTTGAGTGTGAAGCGTTTCCATCCACAGCAGCAGCAGCAAGCCCAAGCCGGTGGCCAGGAAGAACTTACTTCTGCTGAGATTAATGAGATCTCTGACTACTTTAGCCGGCGAGTAGCTGCTGAGCCATATGATGCTTCTAGGGTTGCATCTTTCATCACCCTTCTCACACTACCCATCTCAATTCTCCGAGAATTTCTAAAGTTGATTGCTTGGAAGAAAACATTATCTCTGGCGCATGGTGGAGACATGACCTCTGCCCAGAGGGCGCGAATAGAGCTGTGCCTTGAAAATCATTCAGGAGCTATAACAGATGAACATTTGGGGGGCTCATCTGCAGCAAGGAGCAATATCCATCATGACCGGCTGCATAACTCGGTAGATTTTGCACTTACTTTTGTACTCGACCATGCTCACATACCTCACATTAATGCGGCTGGTGGAGCTGCATGGCTATCATATTGTGTCTCTGTGAGACTTAAATATTCATTTGGGGAGAATGCTCACAATATCTCATTTCTTGATATGAATGGAAGTCATGGAGGTAGAGCTTGCTGGTCACGGGTAGAGGATTGGGAGAAATGCAAACAAAGGTTGATCAGAACAGTCGAGTATGCGAATGGGAATTCTGGGGGTGATGTTAGTCAGGGCAGGTTGAAACTGGTTGCAGAGAACCTACAACGAAATTTGCAAGTGTCGCTGCAGCAGCTGAGAGACGGTTCACTATCTTCTGGCTCCACAGGAACATGACCGAAATTTTTGTTGTCGGGGCATGAAAGAAAAGATTAGCACTTGATGCATCAAGGCATGTGCAGTAAAAAATTGATCATGCATTGTTGTTTGACGCGGTTTTCTGCTGTGCCCATCCCACATGGTATTGAACTTGGGTTCATATCCTGCTCACTCATCCAAAGTACTACAAGATGAACGGGGATGGCTAGTTGCAGCATGTGCTGAGGCTGTTTATCTGGCCTGAGAATGGTGTGGATATAAAATATCGAGACAAACTATACCATTCTGCTTGCTCCGTAAATGGATGCCAAGGACATTGCATTGTTGGATTGTTCTTTTTGGTTTTGATGGCGTTGCTAGGGAAGCAAGTGTTATTTGATGTATAGAAATGGGGAGCTCAAGTTCATAATATCTACAGGATGTCGAGACCTCTTTGTACAGTTTTGTAACCTATAGGGGGATACTCTCAAGATCTTCTTCGCCACGTCATGATGATAATGAGGTATTTTTGTCGATAACTTGTTTGGAAATGGAATGAAAAGAGTGGGAAAGGTATCAACTGCCGAAGATAAATTGGGAATGAGAAATCTCCTTTACGGACGAAAGGTGCACCTCACAATTGGTTTGGAGGAATAATGGAAATCGCATACATGCTCTTGTTGATGCTGACGCCATCTGTATTTTATCCTTAGATTTTGTCACTTTTAGCTTTTCTTTGACTGGCAAGAGATGGAAATAATGATAAACTTAGAGGGTAGCAACCGTGGGAAATCTTTATGTAGTGTTGGGATAACATTTTGGCTTCAGCAATCCTTACATATTTCTCTCTGTTATCTTGTAAATGTGTTCACTGATAGAAATTCCTTAGATACGAGTTTACCCATTGGACTGGTGGTTTAGAATCTGGGTTCAAGGCTGCTGATTATTTGAATTTTTTTTATGGTATCTATGTATTTTACAGTTTGTTATTAAGGTCAGATGCAGGCACATATTATGTTACTGTAATGGCCCCATATTAGTCTCTGTCTATGCATTCGAAAATGGTGTAAAACTTTTTTCAAAACAACAGAATTCTATCGGAAAAATAGCGACATATTTAACTTGTGTGTGTTTTCCCTAATAAATATTTTGGTAATCACAGTCATCGCATGATTAACGGGGTGTTTCCTTGAGTAAGTTTTTTTAAAGGCATTTTACTCCCCCACTTGGTTTCTCTTCTTTTGACACCATCCATATCATCCTTCTGCTGTGTGGCGGTAGTCCAAAAGATCATCATAATCCGTCATTTTTTATTATCTAGGCTATTCATAGAATTGGTTTGTATGAATGTCTTCTTTTTGACAACAAGTTTAAATAATAATAAATAGCTTAATTTTTAGGATTAGAAAAGAGAGATCTTGACCTCTTTTTCTTGGTCCAAAGGATGTTATGAAGCTGCTTTTTGAGTCTTGACAAAAATTAATAGTATGTTATGAAAGTAATATTAGGCCCAAATAATTTTTTTGGATCTTTAATCCAAACAATTTTTGCTCTCTGGAACCTAAGTTTGTTCTAGTGGTTTCTTTTTCAAGACGAAATCTATTAGATTTCTATCCCAACAATCCAAATGGGTTTGATCCGTTGGAATGGAATAGAGCACATGCTACATCGTGTCTACATTTGAGAGATTGAAGTACAACAAACTATTAAAATGATGCACGTATTTATGGCTAAAAAGCTATAATTAATGCATGTTCACAATTATCCGTGTAATCTTATCGTGAATGGTGGTGATCATTATAAACTAATTAATTTAGTATAATTTCCAAAACTACCAATAAAGATACATAATTGTATATTTAATATGGCTCATACAAGACTAATCAATTTCGAGAACAATGAGTGGGAGAACAAGACACCATCAATCTATGATATCCTATGCACTCTGAGAAATCAAGAAGCATCTCACTTGTCAGCATAGATGTTCTACTGGCAAATTGCTGTTAGCATGGGAAGGGTTAAAGTGTTCTTTTTTATGAACCGGGCTCTCGAGCCATATTGCTTGAAGCTGATGCAATGGATGTGATCCATTAGATTACCAAATCAAAACTAGGGAGATCGGTGTGTTAGATCTCTCTTAGTAGTGATCATGAGTTGGTTAGTTGTATAAATTTGTCAGGCATAATAACTGAATTCCTTTGGTGAAAACCTTCACCCAAAATACAGGGAAAATTCATGTTAAACCAATGTGAATTTAGTGAAAAATATGCAAAAGCGTACATGAATCCATGATGACTAATATCTTAAGATCTGTGTGGTTGGTCTTCTAGATCAACGCAAAAAAAAAACAGCGAATCCATTTAGCTTTCTCCTCTCTCTATATCTGACGGTGGGATATCAATTGCATATTTTTATCTGGAATCTTAATGACTTTGCGTTGGTTACTTGTTCATGTAATCTAAGGAACATGACTATTATATATAGACAACAATCTTGTTATCATTCATATTACTATTTTATCACATCATAAAAATAGAAATTACACGTTAAGGCTCTACACATTAAAGGCTCGCATCCTATTAGATACATTAACGCCCAAAAACCTAAAACTTAGTAGATCACTTTTAATTGGGATTCACTTTATTTGACAATCTGCAATACATAAGTATTTTACATATAAGCTCAATGTTGAATTAATGATCCAACAATCTTCCAATTAGGCAATATGTGCAACCTTATAATTATGTTTTATAAAAATAATCGAATGAGCTCAACTTTGCTGTCATTACTGAAATATATCTATAAACCAATCTTGTTCATCAATCATACCAACATAGGATCAAAGTAGTCTATTGCATATATCGTAACTCAACTCATCAATGGTCATGTATAACGATACAATTGAATGACATGGACCATGATGTGGATGTGTACCATGAAAATTTTATACAATGTGAACTTAAAATGCATGTTTCTAACTGGTCCTCCCTTGAATCTTAGTGAGATCAAAATCAAACCAAAATCAGAGTGTAAATAAACCAAAACTTTATTTCTGTAAAAAAATAACCTTAAAATATCATTAAACTGAAATAACTAAAAGATGCATATATCATATGAACACCCATAAGAACAAACTCACAATACAACTGAATATCCTCAATCGATATGATACCCATACGAACAATGTGCTCATGAAACATTTTGGACGGTAATCACGTAGTAAGCATATATACAATCATGTAATTTGTTACAATGTGCTCTAGTACAACCCGCCTCCCAAGGGCCATTACGATTTACAAGATTTACAGGTCCTAGGTTAGCAGTGAAAACAATATAGCAAATAGTAGACATGTTATCAATTCTCATTCAAGTACAAATATGGATACAATGCGATGGAAAATACAATGTCTCGAGGTACAAGGTAAAATGCATAAAAGAATCCACTTCTGGCCTATTCCTCTGCTGCTCATGCCACGACAACTAACCTGGCATCCTTGCATGTTGGAGTCTCCTCATGTGTGGCACCTAGCGGTGCTATGATATGCAGAGCCGCTAGTAGTCAGAGATAAATTCACAATAATTCTAGAAATGAAATTTAGGCATGGCATGCAAAATAAAGCAGGAATATGTAATATGTGTTAGTAGGTATAGACATGCATAATAATATTAGCAAGAGTACGAGCCAAACGAGTACAAAACTAGAAGCAAGCATAGTAAGTAAACATGTACAGCAAATAAGCACGGAAAGACAAGCGCGCAAGAGTTTTCAATTAAGAGCAAAGCTATCATTCTATTAGTTATACCAATCATAGGTCATGAATCATATTGGAGAGTGCAATGAGTAACCAGGAGTCCACCTATCACGAGGTCGCTCACTCGGGCCAAGCCCAATAGTAACAATATGAAGTGGCTGACTCATTTGACCAATAAACATGAAGTGACTGACTCGTTTTTCCAAATATTATCAACACGAAAAGGGCAACATATACGAGAGCATGGCTCCAGTTGCTCCTGCACTCATTAATATGATTTACCCCAAACCCCATTGAGTCTAAAGTGACAAGCGCATGTCAAGGTGTATATCTCTCTGTCTCACAATGGTATAGTACGAGTGTTGTCCTAAGGTACAGTATTTGCTGGTTTAACCATGCACCAAGTAATAAGTCCAAATGTCACATTAAACTAGCTAACATGGTTGGTGTGCTATGTGATCGAATTCTAGTCATGTTTCATGATTGTAGCAATGTTCAAGTGTTATTATGCCAACATGCTCAGTATCAAGAATATGCCACTTGTAAGGTGACATAGCATGTCATATATAGACAATGATAATAGTGTGTTCAAGATCATGTTTCTCATCATAGCACATCTAGGTTTGATGTCAGGAAATTCTAGCATAATCAATAACATGCATCAAGTGGTATGACAGGATCAATAATATGCATTGAGTGTTGTGACAGTCTGGAACATGTATAGCATATGTGAGAAATATTGCATGCTGCTTCCTTAATAAAAATCAGACCCTCTAGAGGTCAGAGTTTTTCTGCGATGCAACTTGTATACGGAGTACCACAGAATATCTCTCATTTGAGAATTTTCGATTGTGCAATCTATATCCTCATTGCACCACCGCAGAAGACAAAAATGGGTCATCAACGTTGTCTATGGATCTATGTAGGGTTTGACTCACTCTCAATTATAAGATACCTAAAACCCCGAACGGGGGACGCTTTCAAGGCACATCTTGAAAACTGTGAATTTGATGAGACTACATTCCCCAAGTTAGACCCAGATTCTGCAAAATCTGGAGTTTCACAAATAATATCGTGTGATACAAAAACATTAACCCACTATTATCCGGGAACTAAGCAATGTGAAGATTAGATCCTGAAGATCTTCCACATTCAGAACACTTTTCATTAGTTACCAGATTCATTTACTGACAACCAGAAGATTGTCAAATCACACATCCCTGCTGCAAATAATCCAGCTAGGATTGACATCTCCGAAAATGGATGCAATCCACCAGCAGTAGAAGTGGCTGTTACTCAACTGAAAAGAGGTGGACCACTAGGCTCCAATTACAAAAATCCAAGAAACATAAAAACTCCTGGAGGCCTTGTAACAATACCACCACGGGAAAATGAGCTCATGTACATCCTCGCACCCCTCCTAGAATCACATGAAGAGAAAAAATTAGGAGAAACAGAAATATCATTAAACTATGTACGTACAGTGGTGGTGCTGGACAGAAAAGCACAATTGTCAACGGTGACTTCGCATTTCATATTGTCATTCACATTGATGAAAGCGACGATGATAATGATCCACTTTCCGTTGTTGAATGCAAAAATGATTGGCCAAAGTAAAATGAGGTAATAGAAGCAGAGCTGGACTAGCTTAAGAAACGCAGAGTCTTTGGACCCGTAGTCCAGACACCAAATGGTGTCAAACCTGTATGATATAAATGGCTATTTGTAACGGCATGTTTTCATTGAGACAAACTATTTACGTATTTGACCAATTTTTCAATTTTTAAAACTATTTTATAATGGTTTGTCAGGAGTTTTACTGATTTCAAAAATTTCTTATAAAAATATTTTGAAGTACCAGACTAGTTATGGAGTATTTTAGTAAGATCGGATTTCATCAAATACTCAAAATGTTTCTGATAAAAATCATTTTCAGTTATTACTGTTTTGACTTAATGAATTTATTTTCCATACAAACATCATTAAAACGATTTCAAACTTTTATAGTAACATTCAATAATCATTTAGAGCTTCCCATATTAATTTCGTAATTTTCTGAAGTCGAACTAATAGAGAACCCGCAAACCCGCTTTCTAAACGTTTTGGCTTAAAAATAGTATTTCCGTAACTCAAACCCTGTAACGGATCTCGCATTCATGATCCTCGTGACGATACGAACCCGTGGGTATGTTTTCGCAATTTTTCGGACACGTTTACTAGTAGGGGCAAAATCGTAATTTCGTACTTTTACTAATTATGTTTTAACATTTTATTTAACCCTAATCACCTTTACTAATTATTTTTACTACCCTAATTATTTTAACCTAAATGATTAACATGTTCCACGTTTTAAAACTTTTTCTAAGTTTAGTCAAAAGTATACCTATTTTCATTAATGACATACCTAATGTATTAAATACATTTGACTAATTAAACCTAACACCTAATTAAATACTAAATTTATTAACCTATAAATACCCCTAAGCCCCTAACCCAGTATCTAACTCGATCACTCTCCCTCACACTATTAATTCACGCAAAGGCCGTAACCCCCCATCTTCATCTCTTCAGCTAAGCCTCGAACCCACGCACACAGGCCATCAGCCCCAAGCCTCTTCATTTTCGAAACAAACCCATCCCTCTCGTACACACTCTCTCCCCCTCACTCTATCTATCTCTCTCTCACTCATTTTCTCCGACGAGAGGACCGCCGCAGCAGCAAGCAGCACCCTCGCCGTGCTTCCCTGCAACATTCACGACGCCGAGCTTCTCCGGTGTCTCCTCCCCATGACGAACTCACCGTAGCAGACCCCCGACTGCACCGCCCCGCTCCGACGTCTGCTCCGACGTACGCCGCATGACCCCCAACCGCCCCGCCTGAAGCCACACTCCGACGCTTCGACGTATCGCCGTCTGCTCCCGCCACCGTGAAGCTGCCCCGGAGCGCTGCCCGGCTCCTCGCCGCTACAGAGCACCCCACCGGAGCTCCGCCTCTCCCGCCGTGAGCTCCCGACGTCGCCTTCGCCTTTCGCCCTTGCTGCTCCGACGAAGCAGCAGCTGCAGCAGCGTCGCTCGCCGCTCCGACCTCACGGCGAACCCCCTCCGAGAGCACCCTGCCGTGAGCCCCTCCTACGGCAACAACCTCCGCCGAGTTCGCCTGCACATCCACCGGAGCTCCTCCGTGCTCCTTCGCCCAACGACAGCACCCAACACCACCGCTCCGACGAGGTACCCCCGCTGCCTTCGCTCCGCCATCACTGCCGAACAGCCCCGCTCCGCCGCCAACCACTCCCCGCCGTCGTATCCGACGAGGCCAACACCCCTAAACCCCTCCGACTTCCAGCTCTCGTCACCACCCCCGTCCAACACCGCTCTCGTCGACGAGGTGCCGCTGCTCCACCGCCTTCCCTCAGCTCCAGCGCCCCGTCGCCAGCGCTGCCGCCTGACGCCGTCACCCCGAGCGAACGCACCCCCCGCCATGCAACAGACGTAACGCGAGGGTGAGTTTTCGAACGTATACGTTAAATACGAATACGTATTTTTGTATAATACGTATTTTAAAAATTATTAAAAGGGTTTAATGGTTTTTAATTAATAATAAATAATATAGAGGCCAGAAAAATACATGGCTAGCTCCAGAAAATCAGAAATAACATTCTGGACCCAATGACACTAGTTTTGTCTCAATCGGACGCTTAGATTTTCCAGAATTAATTTTTAAGCCTAAAAGTTAAATAGGTTATTTTCATTCAAAAATCAGTAACTCGCTATTTTCACATAAACTAATATGCGATAAAAATATGTGTTAAAGTACCCTTCGAGACGGTCATTTTGACAGCTTAATTGCAGCTTTCTGATCCAGATTGCATCTAGGAGAAATTATTGAATAATTACGTACTTAAATAAAAATTAGTTTTTAAACCTATTTTGAACTTTTAAAAATTATAAAAATTACTACAAGCTTCCGATAAATATTTCCTCCTACTGTAAAATTATTTTCATCATATCTAGCCTATAGAAAAATTTAGAAACGTTTTCCAACACCGTTTCAACCCGTTTTAAAAATCAAAACGACCCATTTAATTAGATAGAAAATAGGGTAGCCTGTAACTAATGACTTCTTGTGTTTGCAGGTACCAATACTCGTGCACCAGCATCTTTATAAGCTCTAGCTCCAACCTCGTCTTACTACGATGATCTCAAAATAGGGTAAGTCACTCTAATTCTAGTTTTAGAAATTTAGATAGTGTACTCGTGTGAACTTAGGACCTCATATATATTCTCAGAACAGCTATTGACTTGAACCAATGATTAGAGACCTAATTAACTATAGGACTAATCAATAGTGGAATGACCAAAGGACTAAATTGAGATAACACACTTTTATGGAATTAAATATCATAGTTGTTGGACTTCAAAGCATTGCTCAGGACTGATATTCTCTGTTGAGGCTTCTGCCTTGGCTTTTCAGCAAGTAGCAATTTTATTGCACTGTACTCGCAAGTATCAATCACCCTCTACTGTGTTTTACTGTACGCAAGTACTCACACGTATTTGTGTTTATGGTTGTCACACACACTATTGGGCCCTCGGGCATTTACGGAGCACATTACTGCACACACTATTGGGCCCTCGGGCATTTACGGAGCACATTACTGCACGCGCTATTGGGCCCTCGGGCATTTACGGAGCACATTACGGAACACACTATTGGGCCCTCGGGCATTTATGGAGCACATTACAGAACACACTATTGGGCCCTCGGGCATTTACGGAGCACATTTACATTGAAAAGCACCCTAGAGGGGAGTGAATAGGGTGTGTGGCACAAATTTTTTAAAAACAATCACAATCACAGAGATAATCGGACACAGATATTTTTAACGGAGTGGCTCCCCGCCAAACTCCGACCCCAAGACCTATGAGGATTTCACTCAATAAACCTGATCACACTTACGGGTAGTGATCTCACCGTACAAATATAGTTCAAGAGTTAAAGCGCAGAGATAGCTTCAGAGTAAAGCTATTCACAATACAATCTCACAACTAAAACAGATTCAAATAGTTTTAATACTGCGGTAAAAAATCAGATAGATATCACCGTGATAAAGTTTGTGAGATCGTGGTCGCGTGGGCACAAACGGTTCGCTGATCCGATGTCTGGATTGGAAGATATGGTCTTCGGAAGATGACTACGCGAATCTGAATTCTGCAGTGGCTGATCTGCAGTAAAACGACCGAACAGTAGTGTATGATTCTGTAAACTGAGCAGATGAGACTATCACCGTTGTGAAGAGGATGAAGATGTGGTCGCGTGGCCGTAAATAGCTCGTCGATCCGACGTCTGGATCAGGAGATATGAGCGTACGAAGTCGAATGCATGAATCTGGAATCTGCAGTGACGAATCTGTAGAAAAATGCTTGAACGGTGTATAATCCTGAGGACTGAGCGAAGAAAACTATCACCGTTGCGAAAAGGATGAAGATGTGGTCACGTGGGCGCAAACGGCTCGTTGATTCGACGTCTGGATCAGGAGATATGAGCGTACGAAGTCGGATGCGCGAATCTGAAATCTGCACTTGGAATCTGCCCTTGCAAAATCCGGATCTTTGGAGAATGAAATCTGGAATTTTAAAAACTGTGGAACTCTTGCAGATTTGATTGGGAGAGAATAAATTTAATCTGATCTTAGAGTATCAGAATTAAATCGCAAACAAAACAACCAATTGCTGATGAAGAACCCTCATTCTACAAGAACATGCGGCAGTACCCCTTCTTCACAATTCGGCACAAGCTTTTGTTATAAAAAATGTGCTGCTAGTTTTCACGTTTTTATGGGAAAGATAATAATAAAAAAGATGGTAGGTCATTTTGTTTACCCATTTTCTTATTTAAATATTATTTGGCAGATGGTATGTTTGTTGAAAAAAAGATGCGGCTGCATGAGATATGTGATGTTTGAATATTTAACCACCGAATCTTTTTGCTTCTATCCCCTTGCGTGATAATGGGCTAGGGTCTTTTTGAGTGTTTTTGAATGAGATTGAATAGAAGATTGAATAGGAGACCAAGTGTGTTATGTTTTTGGATGAGAACATGGACTTTGAATTCAAGCAGAAAATCCCTTGAGTATCTAATCAAATCTTCTTCTTTGACCGATTCAAGTCTACATGTAGTAAAATTTTGAGTTTTCTTTTTGCACTAATATCCACGTACAATCACTCTCTTTTGCAAACAAGATTTATTTTGCACTTTCCCCCCTGAAATCACTTAATGAAAAGCGTTAGTCGCACGACTTGTTTGTCATCATCGAAATTAACTCGTATGACCTATTTAGTGAACTAAATAGGCCAACAATCTCCCCCTTTTTGATGATGGGAAACAAGCCTAGAAAAAATATTTAGGAACAATATTGAGGAGCAAGTTACATAGGCATAAGATAATAAGCATCATACAAAGCTCCCCCTATCGATATGCTCTCATGAAAAGTTGTGACAAGCTCCCCTTTAAAATGTGCATCTCTCCCCCATTATTTTTCTGCTATTTTTTCTTCCTTCTCCCCCTTTTGCCATTAATCGAAAAGATCACACAAATTGAAGAGGTTAAGAATGAGACATGAAACAAGTTTACAAATCGAAGAAACAAGAAATTGATGACGATGCTCATATTAATGCTTATTCCCCACGAACTTAAAGTATAACAAATATCATGAGCATTGAAAGCATACGATCGTTGTAAGAAATCAAACAAGAAGATGTTGTATTATGAAACACTTTGACAATATGAAGGGTGCTTAGAAACTTAAGAGATGAAAATATAAAATTATCTAATACATTTTGTGAGCCTTCGTTGCTATGGAATAATCAATAAGTAATGTGTAGGGAGACACCAATCAAGGGATACCATGGTGTTAAATTTCGGGTCCTTTGGAATTGAGTTGCGTTAAGTGGTTGCTTCATCTACCATATTTCATACGCATTGCTCAACAAACCCCCGAAATCCGGTTACTAGCCGCCGGTATCAACTGTAGTATATTTGAAGATGTATTGCTAATCCCTTTTTCTTTTTCTAATTTTTTTTTATAAATGCTCATAGCAATTATTATTATTATTATTACAATGTTGGTGTCTCAGAATAGTGACGCATGAAGGCATCACATAATCGACTCCTACTAAATAATTTTCCATAGAGATTTAAGCACACAAAATTGTAAAGATAAAATATAAATTCAGAAACTTTAGAATCTAAGCACATTCAATTGTCTCCATAGTTTATAAGACTCAATCAATCTATTTGATTCGTACAATTTGGCATGCTTACAAGTTTCATTTTTTTATTAATAGTTCAAGCATGGGGATTTTACAATAATATGGTGCGTCATCATCAAAAACATTTTAATGTTTCTAAGATGTCTAACAAGGTTCATATCAAATTCTCAACCAAAATCAATAATAGTGATGACGATCATGCATGCACACACCAAGAATGACCAAACCCACATTAAGATGAAATAGTGTGTGGCTTAGGTACAATAAGTAAGCATGTGTATGTGCATGGATATGCATGCTAATGCTCAATTAGTGACATAATCCCCAACTCCCTTCGAATGAAGCAAAATTGTTTTTGGTTTAAGGGTTTGGTGAAAATGTCCGCTAATTGTTTTTCTGTATCAATATATCCTAAAGAGATATCTTTCTTATCAACGTGATCTCTAAGGAAGTGGTGACGAATATCAATATGTTTTGTCCTAGAGTGTAGAATAGGATTTTTAGATAGATTTATAGCACTCTTGTTGTCACACCAAATGGTTGTAGGTTGGAAAGTAAGATCGTAGTCTCCGAGGGTTTGTCTCATCCATAGAATTTGAGCACAACAACAACCTGCTGAAACATATTCGGCTTCGGTTGTACTCAATGCTATGGAGTTTTGCTTCTTGGAGAACCATGAAACAAGAGACATACCTAGTAGTTGGCAAGTGCCCGTGGTACTCTTACGATCGGTCTTACTTCCCGCAAAATCCGCATCACAATATCCTACAAGCTCAAATGATGTGGAACAAGGATACCATAAACCAAAATCTAAGGTTCCTTTAACATATCGAATTATTCGTTTAACATAAGAAAGATGGGACTCTTTTGGACAAGATTGAAACCTTGCACATAAACATACACTGAACATTATATCAGGCCTACTAGCTGTCAAGTATAATAGGCTACCAATCATACCTCGGTACAAGCGTTCATCCACATTCTTTCCCTTTTCGTCTTTATCCATCGTTGTCTTCGTTGCCATGGGAGTAGAGCATTCCTTAGCATTTTCAAGTCCAAACTTCTTCACTAACTCCTTTGCATATTTTGCTTGATTGATGAAAATTCCGTCCTCACATTGTTATATTTGCAAACCAAGCATGAATGTAAGTTCACCCATCAGGCTCATCTCAAATTCCCTAGACATACATGAAGCAAATTCCTCACACAGTAGATTGTTAGTAGCACCAAAAACGATATCATCAACATATATTTGTACTACAAGTAGATCTTTATTTTGATGTTTAACAAATAGAGTTTTATCCGCCTTTCCCATGGAAAAATTATTTTCAAGCAAAAATTTACTAAGTCGCTCATACCAAGCTCTAGGAGCTTGTTTGAGCCCATATAAAGCACGTTTAAGTTTGAAAACATAGTCCGGGTGGATGGAGTCTTCAAACCCAGGAGGTTGTTTGACATAGACTTCCTCAGATAAAACTCCATTCAAAAAGGCACTCTTGACGTCCATTTGAAAGAGTTTGAATTTCATGAAACTAGCGAATGCTAAAAGCATCCTAATTGCTTCCAATCTTGCGACGGGAGCAAATGTTTCATCAAAATCAATCCCTTCCTCTTGGTTATAACCTTGTGCAACTAATCTTACTTTATTACGCACAACATGTCCCATTTCGTCAAGTTTGTTTCTAAATACCCATTTAGTGCCTATAATTGTTTGATTTTTTGGTTTAGGAACAAGTTCCCAAACTTGATTCCTATCAAATTGTGACAATTCCTCCTGCATTGCCATAATCCAATAGGAATCTTCTAAAGCACTATCAACATTTTTATGCTCCAAAATGGATATAAATGCAAAGTTAACCATCAAATTAAAGCTACTTCTAGTACGTATACCTTCTGTCGTGTCTCCAAGGATTTGATTCTTTGGATGATCCTTCTTAAAGCGCCAATCCTTAGGGAGATCTTGTGATGACGTAGTAGCTTCTGCTTCTTTTGGTACACCATCATTGTTATTCTCTTGATCATTGGAATTGCTAGTGTTTATCTCCAGTCCATCCAAACCACCTGTAATATCTGTAGATTCTGTAGCACTAGAAGACTCATTATAGCACTTTTCTCGTCAAATTTCACATGCACAGTTTCTTGAATAGTAAGAGTTCTTTTGTTAAATACTCGATAAGATTTGCTATGTGGTGAGTAGCCAACAAAAATACCCTCATCGGATTTAGCATCAAATTTATCCAGATTTTCGCCAACTTTCAGAATATAGCATTTGCATCCAAATGGTTTTAAATGTGATAAGTTGGGAGTCAACTCTCTATAAAGCTCATAAGGTGTTTTCTTCAAAATGGGTCTAATGGACACACGATTTAAAATATAGCAAGAAGTATGTATGGCTTCAGCCCAAAAATATAAAGGCAATTTGTAATCATGAATCATGGTCCTAGCCATTTCTTGCAAAGTACGGTTTTTCCTCTCAACCACCCCATTTTGTTGTGGTGTCCTCGGGGCGGAAAAATTATGTGAATAACCTTTTGAAATGCAAAAATCATCAAAGCTAGTATTAACAAATTCTCCTCCATGATCACTTCGAACTTTGACAATTGAAAAACCTTTTTCATTTTCAACCTTTTTACAAAACATTTTGAAAACATCAAAAGTTTCATTTTTGTGTGTCAAAAAATAAACCCAGGTGAAATGTGAAAAGTCATCGACAATAACAAAGCAATAATGCATACCACCTAAACTAGCAACCTTTGTGGGTCCAAATAAATCCAAATGTATCAGTTGCAATGGCTTAGAAGTAGTTACAACGTTTTTAGGATTGAAACTACTTTTATGTTGTTTACCTAGTTGACATGCATCACAAAGCTTATCCCGATCAAAGCTAATTTGAGGTAAACCTCTCACTAGTTTCTTTCGAGCAAGCTTTGAGATTAGGTCCATACCGGCATGGCCTAATCTTCGATGCCAAAGCCAACTAGTCTCATGTGATGCAACTAAACATTTTAGATTATTTGAATCACTAAGTTTGATAGTATAGATGTTATTATAAGATGTACCCTTGAACAGAATATCATCACCTTTTAAAATATATACTTTGTCATTTTCGAAATGAACCTTAAGGCCTATAGAGCATAGCTGACTCACACTTAACAAGTTATGTGCTAAACCATCAACAAGATTAACATTTTCAATGACCACAAGAGGATGCTTACCAATGTTACCTTTACCCAAGATTTTGCACTTCTTTCCATCTCCAAGAATAACCGTCCCTCCATCTTTCCTTGATAGCGTCGTGAAGAGGGATTCGTTGCACGTCATGTGATTCGAGCAACCGCTATCAAGGTACCAAATGCTGTCATTTTCCACTTGAAGATGCACCTACAAAAGAAGATGCACCCTTTGGTAACCAAATTTTGGATCCACAATTGTTAGTACGATGCTTTTGAACCCATATGAAATATGCAGGATAATATCTGGCCAAGCAATCATACATAACATGCCCATTTTTGTTGCAATAAAAACATGTAACATTGAAATGCTTATTAGTAGATGACATATGATTTTTGTGCATGCAATGTTCAAAGCTCATGTCTCTTGCAAAATTCTTTTCAATGATCTTCCTAGTTTTTTTCTTAGGTTGTTTTTTCTGAAAGCCAAGACCATGTTTACTAGATTGTTCATTAAGCCCATTTATCATCTTATTAAAGCTTTCTTGGCTATTTGTGAATTTCTTTAATGTCAAGCTAAGATTTTGATTTTCATTCTCAAGTTCACTAATCTTAGTCTCATATCTTTTTTTTCACTAGTTTCAGACTCGATGGCTATGTGTTTTCCTTTTATTAAATTAGATTTTTCTTTTTCAAGCTCTTCCAATTTTTCTTCATAGCTAGCCACTTTTAGGTTCAATAATTTTATTTCAGAATCTTTAGAACTAAGAATACTAATTTTCTCTTTTAATTCTTTAGCGAGATTAACATGGTCAAACTCTAACGTAGCCAATTTTTTATTAGTATTTTCTAGCTCTAAGGTTTTTGTTTCTAGTTGGGTTTCATCAAAATTATATATTATTTCCTTTTGTTCTTTCCACTTAACAAATAGCTCATCTCTCTCTCTTGTCATGCTCCCTAGTTCATCTTTTAATGAATCACGAACTTTTTTAGTTTAAGGAATTTAGGACCCATTTCTTGAAGGAGTTCTACAAGAAATTCATAAGCTTCCTCCATGCTAGAAAACATATCATCACTAATATTCATTTCATCATCAAAGCTTTGAACAAGAGAGCTAATTTTTACCTTTTCGTTTCCAGCCATAAAGCAAGTTCCAGTGTTGTCGTTCCAGTCATCATCTGAGGAGAGCTCTTCTGCGTCACTTTCTCCCCACGTAGCCACCATTCCTCGCTTTGATGTTCTCTTTTCTCCATCACCAGTCTTTTCCTTTCCTTTTCCTTTCAGAAGTGGACATTCTGCTTTCATGTGCCCTCTCTTGTTGCATCTGAAACACTGAGGTGCAGAACTTTCTCCATCATTTTCTTCATTTTTCTTGGTTCCCCAAATGCTTCTCGTCCTTCTTTTGTTGTTTTTCATGAATTTCACAAATTTCCTTGTAACAAGAGCCATGCTTTCATCATCTGATTCATTCATCTCCTCCTTGAGCATTTTGGAGATTTGAAAAGCCAAGTTCTTTTCCTTTGTTTCCTCCTTCTTAGGTTTCTCTTCCATCTTTGGTGTGCTGTCATTGGCCATCTTCAATTGAACCTCATAAGCCATTAATTTTCCCATTAACTTCTTGAAACGGATATCTGCCAAATTATGTGCTTCTTCGATCGCCGTCCTCTTTTGAATCCAATCGCCAGATAAGGAGTATAAAATCTTTCTGACCAGATCTTCCTCTGGGATGTCCTTCCCTAAGGATTTCAGTGGATTGACGATATCTGCAAAACGAGAAAACATAGCATCAATAGACTGATTAGGCATCATAGCAAAATTTTCATATTTCTGTAATAACATTCTAATACGAGTTTTCTTAACTTCACTAGTTCCCTCATGAGTAACTTCAAGTCTCGTCCAAATATCCTTAGCAGTAGAACAAGAACTAATGCGGTTAAATTCAGTTTTACTAAGACCACAATACAAGATGCTCATGGCCTTAAAATTTAGATTTTCTAATCGATCATTTTCTTTTTGCTGCTCAGGAGTGGGTTTATCAAACAGTGAAAATCCTTCACTGATTATTTTCCATAATGCCATATCGATACCTTTGATGTGTATGGACATACGCTGTTTCCAATAACTATAGTCAGTACCATCAAATAGAGGTGATCTAAGATACGACTGTCCTTCTCTTAGATTGTGCGTGTCATATGAGTATGTGTGCGGAATTTATGCCATAGGATTCGATCCACTAGACTTTGAGTCTAAAAGGAATCCTGCTCTGATACCAATTGAAAAACACCCTAGAGGGGGGTGAATAGGGTGTGTGGCACAAATTTAAAAACAATCACAATCACAGAGATAATCAGACACAGATATTTTTTTAACGGAGTGGCTCCCCGCCAAACTCCGACCCCAAGACCTATGAGGATTTCACTCAATAAACCTGATCACACTTACGGGTAGTGATCTCACCGTACAAATATAGTTCAAGAGTTAAAGCGCAGAGATAGCTTCAGAGTAAAGCTATTCACAATACAATCTCACAACTAAAACAGATTCAAATAGTTTAATACTGCGATGAAAAATCAGAGAGATATCACCGTGATAAATTTTGTGAGATCGTGATCGCGTGGGCGCAAACGGTTCGCTGATCCGATGTCTGGAATGGAAGATATGGTCTTCGGAAGATGACTGCGTGAATCTGAATTCTGCAGTGGCTGATCTGTAGTAAAACGCCCAAACAGTGTATGATTCTGTAAACTGAGCAGATAAGACTATCACCGTTGTGAAGAGGATGAAGATGTGGTCGCGTGGCCGCAAACAGCTCGTCGATCCGACGTCTGGATCAGGAGATATGAGCGTACGAAGTCGGATGCGCGAATCTGAAATCTGCAGTGATGAATCTGTAGAAAAACGCCCGAACGATGTAAGATCCTGAGAACTGAGCGAAGAAGACTATCACCGTTGCGAAAAGGATGAAGATGTGGTCGCGTGGGCGCAAACGGCTCGTCGATTCGACGTCTGGATCAGGAGATATGAGCGTACGAAGTCGGATGCGCGAATCTGAAATCTGCACTTGGAATCTGCCCTTGCAAAATCCGGATCTTTGGAGAATGAAATCTGGAATTTTAAAAACTGTGGAGCTCTTGCAGATTTGATTGGGAGAGAATAAATTTAATCTGATCTTAGAGTATCAGAATTAAATCACAAACAAAACAACCAATTGCTGATGAAGAACCCTCATTCTACAAGAACATGCGGCAGTACCCCTTCTTCACAATTAGGCACAAGCTTTTGTTATAAGGAATGTGCTGCTAGTTTTCACGTTTTTGTGGGAAAGATAATAATAAAAAAGATGGCAGGTCATTTTGTTTACCCATTTTCTTATTTAAATATTATTTGGCAGATGGTATGTTTGTTGAAAAAAAGATGCGGCTGCATGAGATATGTGATGCTTGAATATTTAACCACCAAATCTTTTTGCTTCTATCCCCTTGCGTGATAATGGGCTAGGTGTTGTAAACCATGGCAGCTACGGAACCCCGTAGCCCTGTATTTATAGTAATAGGGTTACATAATGGGTGGATACCCACTAACGGGTTGGGCCTCCAAAGCCCGTTTATAACACTTCCCCTTATCCATCCATTGTTGTAAGACGTGATGAACGCTTCAGGGTTCATAAAGCTTATCTGATCATGGGTCTATGGATACTTCTGGATCCTAAGTTAAAGAGTACTTGCCTCGTTAAAACCTTTGCCAAGGAAAACCCAGTGGGAAAAACCAATGGCTAGGGGAAAAGAGTACAAGTCTCTGTAACTTCCCCTGATCGATGGATATCACTAGAGGTGGATACTTCTGGATCCTAAGTTAGGGATAAATGCCTCGTTAAAACCTTTAGCTATGGAAAACCCAGTGGGAAAAACCAATAGCCAAGGAAAAAGAGTACAGTTTCCGTAACTTCCCCTGATTAGTGGAAGTATTTAGGGGGTGGATACTTCTGGATCCATAGTCAATGAGTTTGCCTCGTTAAAACATTTAGCTATGGAAAACCCAGTGGGAAAAACCAATAGCCAAGGGAAAAGAGTACAACACTACATTTGACTCCCCCTGATCTGTACAAGCTGCAGGCTTGCAGATCTCCTAGGCAACTATACATCAATCTCTTACAGTGTTCCGATACAAAGTACAAGGTATCGCTCACCTATACAAGACATCGCTCATCTATACAAGTATCGCTCATCTATGGCAGTTACTGAATCTGAGGGATCTCTTCTGAGGAGCAGTGGTCTGCAGACTCGGTAGGTAGCACCATGTCTCTGACCAGTCTTCACTGTGTCTGCGAGGTACTGCAGGACCTGGCTGTGCGTGCTTATGATTTGCTTCTTGGATTGATGAGCCTCTCGGGATGGTGGGGTTGATGTTGCCTTGGAAGTATGCTTTGCTGGTCTCCAGGAGTTGGTCGCTTCTTGGTTGCAGTCATCGCGATGATCTGTAACCTGTATCTGCAAATACATTTAACATGTTGTATGATCCTTGACCCTTGGAGGTAGCGCAGAAGATACATATCTCTGGTCCAGTGGTGCGCTGCAGGCGCTGCACTGTATCTGGTTAAAGTGTTTACTGCCAAATAAAGGAGTGTACAAAAGACATTTGAGTAAGGCACTTCAGGACCTAGGATATCCTTCCCCTCTTCCAGCGAATGGAAGGGGTCTTAATGTGCATCCATACAACCAGTAGGTGTATTGGTGGATTGCAATTTTCCATGTTTCTTCATCGACTGGATGATAATTTCGTCTTCTGGATGGTAATTCATCTGCTGGATGATTATTCATCTTCAGGATGATTATTCATCTTCGGAATGATGGTTTCATCTTCGGGATGATTATTCATCTTCGGGATGATGGTTTCATCTTCGGGATGATTATTCATCTTCGGGATGAAGCTTTCATCTTCAGGATGATAATTCATCTTCAGGATGATTATTCATCTTCAGGATGAAGGTTTCATCTTCAGGATGATGATTCATCTTCAGGATGATTATTTATAAGGGTATGTTGTCACATCATCCGTAGCAACATAGCCTAAAATTATCTTTGCTAATCGCATGGGTTTCGTAATCATGACCAGGGAGCCTGATGCATCAGTTTGATTAATTTTGTAAGTGAGTTAAACTCATCTTACATGGTTACTTCCTGGTTTCTGCGAAATAAACCTCTAAGGCTATAGCGTTTTGCTTATAGCATATGATTTGATTTATTTATACAATACTCGGTAGCCCACAGGTTTGATATCTTTTGATATCAGGACTTCAGGTCCAAACACTTCACATTTCATAAGTGAGTCCAGCTCAACTAATTATTGCCTCGTTCCATATAATTTGGCCAAATTTCTGCGTTTGTTTCAGGAAACGGAGATTGTGAACGATATCAATGGCAAAATGAAATGTGAGTAATTGTCGACAAGCGTGTTTTATCCAAATACCTCTCCGTGTACGTACATTATTCAATTTATTCCAGATTTATCTCTTCCGGAGGTTCTGGAAAGGGAGAGGATATGGAGATGAGCTCACTTTCCTGTGGTGGTATTGTTTTAGGATCTCGTGGTATGTCCTCTCATCCATTGAGGATATCCACTTCTGCTACTGGTAGATTGCATCCATTATAGTTGGTATGTCAATCCTAGCTGGATTTTTAGTAGTAGGGATGTGTGAATTTGACAATATTTATATTGTCAATAGCTATGTCTGATAATTGTTTAACAGTTTCATAAGTGTGGATCGTCAGGATCGCATCACTATTCATGATAATCAGATCATAGGTATTAATGTTTTAAATGGTCTATAGTGGTGATATGGGAATGTAAACTCATCATGACTCCATCGATAAGATGTGCACTAAACGCTTCCCCCGTTAGGGGTTCTCGGAAACTGTTTATATGAGGTGATCAGGCTCATATAAATAGTTTCTAAGGAGGCGTTCTGATGGTTTGCATGTCCCACATGGTCACCTACAACTGGATTTCTAGTGGATAAGTAATCCGTTTAAATCATTTTAATGATTTACATATAACCCATTTCTGGGTGTGAACACAAAGCTTCAGGGTGTTCAATTTTCTTCCAGTTGTTAAATTGATTTCCCAGTGTTATCCCAAAAATCCGCAATAAGCTCGACTTCAATGAAGTTGAGCATAGAACTAGGGATATGAACCCGTCAAGGCTCCATCTATAAGATGTGCTCTAATGCCTCCCCCGTTTGGGGATCTCGGAACATATTCATCTAGGAGGGTTAGTCCCGATGAATAAGTTCCACTGCGGCATTTTTGAGGGTGGTATGAGGGTAAGTAAAAGCCCAACCAATATCCTAGTAATGTAATATGTCCGTTGTGATTAATAATAATCTGGACTGCGGTTGGATAACAAGGTTTTGATTATGACCATTTTAAGAGGATATATAGATGAGTACTCTAAGGTACATCATCAGCCATATGTAGGGAGTGTGTGAGTCCACTTTTATCCCTCAAATACTCTCAAGAGGCCTAAAGGTCTCATTCTTTTAATGATAGTATATTATCTTAAATTCGTTTGAGGAAGTGAGGAGAGTCAATGTCCACGTGAATGGAGATGATCTCGTAATCATTTTTCCCTTTTGAATGGGATAATGAGAGTTTCACCCTTTTTTGAAGAATCTTCGGGTTCGTCTGGTTAATGATGTCTTGCATCATCAATCCAGGGTGACATCGATCCAAAGTTGGTCGATTCTGGACACTTCTGGTGTTCCAAATTAATTCCTCTGTTCGAATTTATGTGGGACTTTTGAACGTCCATTAAAATGCTCAAGTTAATTTTGTCCGGTAATAGGTGAACTCTGTTCAAACTGTGAAAGATTACATCTTCACAATGACTATTATGCGGATCATAGTTGGATAAAGCTTCAGGCTTTATTGGTTTCTTGAGTCATTAGGGATTTCATTTTGACGAATATCCTTTGAAACTTTATAAGTTTCAGAGAGTACATGGCATCCTCATTTTAGGAGTATTCAGGATGACAAATCATTTACAGTAAAATAAAATGCGTAAAAAGCACATATATACTGCAAGAGAATACTACTAATAATTATGTTAGAGCAACAAGTTTCATAGTATGATGTGGGTTCTATAAAATATAAGTCCACAATTGTGCTCATTTTAGACTCATATTATGACAACAGATCAAATTTATTTTCAAAATTTATTTGTCCTCGGGGAGTAGCGAAATATACATACAGTCAATTTGACTTTCGTCGTTTAGACTAGATATGTATATATTTTTATATGGCATAGGTTAATGCCCATTAATTTTGCAAAAAGCATTATGGGTCTTGTCAAAACTTCTGGTCTGATATTAGGTTGCCATTTCATACTCCATATCGAGGTACATCATATCTTCCCTTTCTCATTTTTATTCAAGACTTCCCCTGTTTTCAGTCGTCCTTATTGTCGTTTATAAGGAAGAATGTTTATTGGTCTTACAAAGTAGACTTATACAAGGGAAATGAGTTAGTTTCTATTTTTCCACTTTTCTAGTAAATGAGAGACTTTTAAAAGTCTATTTGAACACTCAAGTATGGTCTTCAGGCCATTTTTATTGAGTTATTCAAGTATTGTGTGGATATAGAATCATGCTCTAGGGGGGAACAATTACGTGGGTACGAATTTTATAATTTCTCACTTATCCATTAAGCCACGACTTCGGGCGTACGCTTAAAAAATAAGGTTAGATTCAAGAATCATACCTTGTAAGGTGAGATTACTCAAAAGAGTTTGGCGGTGTTATGACAACTGCTGGTGTCAATATTGGTTTATACAAACTGTAGATCTGAGAGATCTATTTACCGCGAAATGCGTATTTCTAAAAGAAAACGCATAAATGTTTTTCGTATAATCCCTCGTACTTGTTAAATTTTATTAGTGTGAAAGGGTGTTGACTTTTGATTTGATTTTGAACTTCAGGTTCGTTTTGGGTTTGAACTCCAGGTTCATTTTGTCAACTAGGATATGATGTTAAAATTTTTGAAATCATTATTGGTTTGTTGTCATAAAATATCGTTGTCATGAGCACATCAAACATATAATGTAAATCTAGTAAGCTAAAAAATTGTGCTCAATTAACCAAAATTGGAATAAGTATGATGTATACACATGCTATTTATATGCTGCATGCATTTTAAAAAAATCTCATCGCAGACATACAGTTTTGCTACAGGCATTAAACTATGTCATTAGTGATTTTAGCATTCTAAAAAAAATGTACATCACAGAATCATTAAATATGCGGCAGGCATATAAATTTCTACACATGCATTTAATCATCACATAAATTTTATAATGGAAATGAAAAATTTTTCGTTTAATAATTATTGGACCACTGGGCACCGTCATACACCATTAGGTTAGTTAACTAACGGCAGAGCGGTCGCAGGATCTTCCTAATTATTAAACGTGTAATAATCAACTAATCCAAGAAAAAATTGCGATGATTAAAAATCACATGTAATTTTGTCCAGATTATAACGAAAAGAAATCGCAATTAAATCTGAATTTTTTTTTTGAAAATTCGAAAAATTTTCTGGGTCAGAAACCCTAGTTAGGGTTTTGGGTCGCGCGGATTGCCGCTTCAGGCGGCTAGGGTTTCCGGGCATGAGCGCGCACCGGGGGGGGCCGATACGAGCGGCTGCCGGGGGGGTTGGGGCCCGCCGCTGCGGGCGGCGGGGCCCGCCACTGCGGGCGGCGGGGTTGGGGGCCGCGTTCGGATTGCTAGCGCCTAGCGCCCAGAGCATTAATCGGGGATTAATCGGGGATTAATCGGGGATTAATCGGCCTAGGCGGATTTGCATTTTTTTAATTATTTTATTTATTTTTATATAATATATTTATGTTTATATATATATATTATTTAAAATACATCAAATATTTAATACATACTAAATCAAATCCAGTTTACCTACTTTAGAGTATTTGTGTGCAACAAAATAAAATTTAAAAGATACTCTTATGCAATTAAGCCATTTACTAAAAACGCCCAGACACCGCCCACGAACCGCCTAGGAACCGCCCAGGAACCACCTAGGAACCGCCCAGGAACCGCCCAGAGCGCCCAGACACCGCCCAGAACGCTTAGGCGGCCGATTAATCCCAAAAACGCCCAGATTGACCGCCCAGGCCATAGTCGGAGCGTTTACTGGCCGCCTAGCGCCTAGGCGCCGCCTAGGCGGCCGCCCAGGCCGATTTTTAGAACACTGGCCGCTGCCGGCGGCGGGGGCCGCCCGCCGTCCAGCGGCGGGGGGTTTTGCCACCGCTTCGGGCGGCGGGCGAGGGTTTTGCTGCCGCTTCGGGCGGCGGGCGAGGGTTTTGGCGCGAGATCTAGGGGGGATTCGCGTTCCGGCGAGAAAATCCCCTAGGGTTTCATGGTTTTTGGGGATAAAAATCTAATTTTTAGTGGAAAAAATCTATTTTTAATCTCCAAAAAAAAACGTTTTTATTGTAAAAAGTTGATTTTTAATCAATAAAAACCTTGATTTTCATTAAACAATCGATCCAAGAATTTTGGATCTAGACATAAGCGCATATGAAATTTTAGATCTAGGGTTTCAGGATTACCTCTAGATCCTACCCGCCGGATCTAGCGACGTTCGGTGAAGGAAGCCCGTACGCGTCGCGTTCGTCCGTCGGCAGGGGTTCGGCTTAGCTTCGAGCGTGCTGATAACGTGTTGTAAACCATGGCGGCTACGGAACCCCGTAGCCCTGTATTTATAGTAATAGGGTTACATAATGGGTGGATACCCACTAACGGGTTGGGCCTCCAAAGCCCGTTTATAACACTAGGGTCTTTTTGAGTGTTTTTGAATGAGATTGAATAGAAGATTGAATAGGAGACCAAGTGTGTTATGTTTTTGGATGAGAACATGGACTTTGAATTCAAGCAGAAAATCCCTTGAGTATCTAATCAAATCTTCTTCTTTGACCGATTCAAGTCTACATGCAGTAAAATTTTGAGTTTTCTTTTTGCACTAATATCCACGTACAATCACTCTCTTTTGCAAACAAGATTTATTTTGCACTTTCCCCCCTGAAATCACTTAATGAAAAGCGTTAGTCGCACGACTTGTTTGTCATCATCGAAATTAACTCGTATGACCTATTTAGTGAACTAAATAGGCCAACAATTTACGGAACACACTATTGAGCCATTGCGGCATTTAAGGCTGATGCACTAGTTTGATTGATTTTGCACTAATTGATAATTCATCGATACCATTGCTTTTGTCACGACTACTCTATTGACTAAGTCAAGACTACTCGAACGTGATAGAACGGTTTAATAATGAGCGGTCTTAAATTACGACCGAATCAGTGTTTAGAAAGGCATGTGAAGGGGGTTGGTCAACCAAAGAACTTGTTCCTGCGGTCTTTGAAGTGACCTGTGCCTTCAAGCCTTGACTACCTGGCTGATTTGGAAGTTAAGTTAGACTTCTTATTATTAGGTCTGCCTACACTATTAGATAGCCAAATTACGCTCATCTTTTCTCAAGTGTTATTACACCCGCCTGGATGTCTAACTATCGTCATCACATTGTCTGTTGGCTAAAATATTGTTGCTACTATATGCCATGCCACAGTTATTGCTCTCACAGTCACCTTTACTTTATGCATTACATGCACCTTACTTACCACATCTGTACAGCCACACGTACTTTACTTTTGCTCGTATATACATGTCTGTTCTTACCCTACTTTTTGTACCAATAAAACTATCTTTTGATTACTATAATCTGTTCCATACTTTTGCACTCCTTTATTTCTATTGCTAGAATTGTTGTGACTTACCTACGGTTCCATCTCTGTGGCATCGCAGACGACGTACATATGGAGGCAGATGCTCTAGAGTTAATAGCGCCAGGATTTGACCATGAGTCCGCAGCTTTTAGAGTTGTTTTCAGTTTTCTTATCTTCATGTACGTCTGTTGAAACATTTCTGTACAGTATAGATGTAATAATTGGACACTATTTGGGTATTTTTGTACATCTCTGCATCGTGGCTATTTTGTTTTCACTGGTTAACTGCAGGACCTGCGCAAATATCAAAAAGTAACGGGCCCGGGAATCGGGTCGTTACAGCTTTGGTGGCCCACGCAGGTCCGCGCTACCTACCTCGTGAACAATATAGCAAGATCAGGGTGTACAATATAAAATACTCGAATAGAACTCTCGAGTACAAGATGTCTCGAGTGTTCACCTGTATTGGATATACGGGTGAAGCGTCCTTATTACCACCTTCATTAGGACTTCCTTGATTCTCATCACTTTCCTTGAACTCTTAACTCTTGTCTAAGAATTCGTATCCCATTCTTCGGATGTACCTTCCCTAGTAACCTCCTTTGCTAGTAGTCAGAGTGATTTTTATAGGTTGAACTATCTACCCACTTCATTCATCATCACCCATCCTTCAGTTGGTAATGACCACTCGATTGTCCTACTTAGTCTTGGAGTATTTGTAAGCATGCTTAGCTCACCCATACTCTAGCTACATTTATTTTAAGGAGGGTAGCGTTCTATGTCTTGACCATCCGATGTTTGAGTTCAACCGAAGCAGATCAGAAGGACCAGTGGAGACCAGGACAAATTTACATAGGCAATAACACCCTTAGCTCGACTCTATTAGTCACCATTAGCACGAGTAGAAGCCTTCAACTTTATGATCCTCCTAAATTTTATGTAGTTTAAATAGCTTGCTACTGGCTTATCACCTCAGGTTCCAAGTTCGAACAGATATTATCATAATAACCATCATTTCATTACTTGAAAAGTCGAGATAATTATTATGATACTAATCTCAGGACTAGTTACGGAAGCTATGGTGATGTCAATAGTATGTATTTATATATAACATCTCTTGTTTTCTTGATGCTGTGATATCACATTATATTTCATGTTATTTACAACCTGATTTACTAGATTACTATCTTTTCTATCATTTATTTGCTTGAGCTTCTTCATAACATCAATTATCTATTTCAAAAGGATTTTTAAATTCCGAGGACGGAATTATTTTAAGGAGGGTAGGATGTAACGGCCTGTTTTCATCGAGACAAACTATTTACGTATTTGACCAATTTTTCAATTTTTAAAACTATTTTATAATGGTTTGTCAGGAGTTTTACTGATTTCAAAAATTTCTTATAAAAATATTTTGAAGTACCAGACTAGTTATGGAGTATTTTAGTAAGATCGGATTTCATCAAATACTCCAAATGTTTCTGATAAAATTCATTTTCAGTTATTATCGTTTTGACATAATGAATTTATTTTCCATACAAACATCATCAAAACGATTTCAAACTTTTATAGTAACATTCAACGATCATTTAGAGCTTCCCACATTAATTTCGTAATTTTCTGAAGTCGAACCAATAGAGAACCCGCAAACCCGCTTTCTAAACGTTTTGGCGTAAAAATAGTATTTCCGCAAACCTGCTTCCCACATTTATTGCATTGACGCTCCTACCCTTGAGAGTGGAAGGTGTGCTCCTTGCGCGTCCTCTGGTTCAACCAATTGGCGTCGTTGCCGGGGACAACGGTTTCTACTATTTGTATTTTTTGATTTATTTTGAAATTTTTAGTGTGATACTTCTATCTCTTAGTGTTGTGTCTTTACATTTTACTTATTTTCCACCTATTGAGTCTTTTGGTTGTTTATTTTCATTTTCTTGGAAAAATTTTATAAACATGGCATCATCTTCAGATTTTTCCGACGTTGATTTGGAGGATATCCCACTTCCACCATACTTTCATGGCTCGAAGTGGGAAAACCATCATTTACATATAAAGAAATTTGAAGAATGGATGTCTTCATGTCTTTGTGGGAATACCTGTGATGATTGCATATACTTTAGATTTTTTCCCTCTTCTTTACAAGATGATGCTAGACTTTGGTTTGATTCATTGTCTCTCGACTCACATTTTACTTGATTGTCATTTCAGGCTGAATTTCTCCTCGTGTTTTTGCCTATTTTCTTGGAGCAGGTACAGGGGCGGCAGGCCATGGAGCAATACATAGCGAGCTTTACCCAAGATGATGGAGAGGCCTACCATCAGGCTTGGCAGAGGTTCAATGATTTGATGTTGGCGTGCCCGCACTATCGTTTCCACGAGGATCATCTCCTGCAGATATTTTATACTGGATTATCGCCATCAGGGCGAGATTTCGTGCAGATGAGTTGCGGTGGGGAATTCTTTGATTATTCGACCGAGGATTCATGGTGTTACCTAAGGGACCTTGCAGAGTATGAGGAGACAGTCCATCAGGTCCAGGACCAGCCTGAGGAGCCAGCTGAGGGCTCATTCCATTACGGCCCTACGGAGGAACAAGCAGAAAATGATGAGGGGCGCATTAGAGCCAAGTAGAGGAAGCTGAATGTCCATATTTTGAGGAGTCAGAGGAGATGTATGATGGAGTGCGTGTCGACCACGACAGTGACACGATGCATTTTCACTTTGAGGTTGATGATGAAGCGGATGTGCATGATGGCCAAGAGCAGATTGAGGACAACATGGAGCCTGAGCCACAATCCACTTCAGAGTTAGCTTCACAGGTTGAGGCGGTTGAGTACTTAGGGAGGACGACTGAGATGAACTATTTCTGGGATGACGAGGATGATGCGTGCTTGGATTTGCCCGAGACATGTCTACCTTCAGTCCTGTCACAGATGTCACTTCCCTCACCTCAGGATGCGCACTTGCCAGTCATCGAGGAGGTTTGTCAGGAGCATTTCTGGTTGTGGGGAGTGCCGCAGAGATTGTTGATCTTGATGTTGACGTCGGGGAAGAGGATAGTGACGGGGATTGCGACATGGTATATATTGAGCCCGAGCTCCCTCATACTCCAGTTTTCTCTCTGCAGCCACTTCCACCTCCTCCTGAGGCAGAGTGTCATGCCCCATCTAGTGCCATTATTCAGGAAAGTTTCCACCATATCATGTCTTGCATTTCTGAATCCCAATTTGCACTTCCGCATATTTTTGATTCAGATTGTCGTCGTTTACATTTAAATTCTTTTTCTGACGACCCATTTTGGAATGCTTTTATTGCAGGGCATGAGGACATGGCTTGGATTGATGCAGCTCATCTCCCACATGACACATATTATTTAAAGGGACGCTTAAAGTTGTATTGCTGGAATCCAAGGAGGCCGGTGGAGGCCTAGCTCTAAAGCAGCTGGCAGATGAGCAAAAGGATATGATCGAGCAGCTGCCATCACCGTTATACATTCGAGATCTGCCTTTTGCCACTGTGTGTTCTTTCCAATAGTGTAAATAAATAAATGTTTTTATTTTAGTGCTTTCGTCTGCTTTTCTTTTCTTTTTAGGATATTTTGCCGAGATCTAATACTCTCCCAACATTGAGGACAATGTTTACTTTAAGTTGGGGGGAGAGTGTTAGAATCTTTAGGATTGTTAGGATTTTGATGTAGCCTAAAAAAAAATTTAGATACCTCCATTTCGCCATCACCCCATTGCTCTTTATTGCATATCGTATTTGTCCTCCTTGTCCCTACGTCGTTAGCTTTATGCGTAGTCCCTACATGCTTAATGCCATGCAATTTTTTCGGATTATTATTTTGGTATCAACTTCTTCGATGTTTGAGTGGCACGTTTTCAATTCTTTTCCATTTTGGAGTCATATGTTAATATGTCATGTATAAAACCATTCTATACGTCATGATATCTCTTTGAAATAATTTGGGAATAGTTTGGTGTAAGTGATTGCATGATTTGGGATGAATGGCATAGTTTTTTTAATTGGATTGGGTGTGGCCATATGGTGCATGTTTTGTTTTCCTCTTAAGGAGTGGGTGGATGAGTTGATAATTCATGTTTGGAATGAGAAAGAGAGTTAATATAAGTAAATGTTTCTTTCTAATCAAATTGAGTAGTCGGTGCCCCACGAAACATTGGGGAGGAAGCCAAAGATGAGATTTAGGGGATCATTCCATCCCTTTGCCTATATAGCGTTATCGCGTGTATGCAAAAGGGGGCGGTGTTTGCATTTCATAGCGTTATCGTGTGAATGCAAAACAAAAACAAAAACATCCAAAAAAAAGAATACAAAAAAAAAGGAAAAAGAAAAGAAAAAGAAAAAATGAATGAATAAATGAAAGAATAAGCAACATGAGTGATGCAATCTCATCTCCCACAACTTAGAGGAATTTCTTTTGTTTTGGCCATTTCCATGAAAATTAGAAACTTTTTCATTTGGATATATCCCAAAGAATGCGATACGGTGCTTATTACTTCACTTTTCTTTGAATTGGATTGAGGAGAATGTCATTTGTTGTTTATTTTCATACATTGGGTATATTGGCTTTGAAATCATTTGGAAATATCATTTGTTGTGTGCCATGAAGATATTGTGAGTTTGGTGCATGTTTTTCACTTTAATCCGAATTTATCGCATATTTTACTAGGGACTAGTAAAAAGCTAGTTCAGGGTGTGATTCGGAGCGAAAAGTGTATATTTATACCCCCTAACTACCCCCATTTTGTGCTAAGAATTATACTTAATCTTGCTCTTTTGGGTATATTTTCACTTCATGTCATTTTTAGAGCTTATCAACATTCTTTGCACAAAATATAGATTTTATCGTCCTTATTGGCTTCCTGATATTTTTCATATGCTCCTGGTTTTATTGTGATCATATTGTCAACTGTTGGGAATTATTTGAGCATTGAAATATTTTATATGATTTATTGGAGGTCAATATTAATTTATAATAGTCATTATATTAATTTTCTCATCATATGGACTAATTTCTCCTTCTCCTATTTTTCAGGTACTCCTAGGAGTCTAGGGGATTTTCCAGAATTTTCTGGGATTTTTCTGGAATTTCTGGGTATTTTTGGAGAATTATTGAAGCAAAAGAGGCATTGAAGGCAATCCTGTATTTTATTAAAAAGAAAATCAAAAAATACTAAACAGGCCAAAGCCCGCGGCCCGCTCTTGGAGCGGGCCGCTGTATTTAAAAAAAACAACTAAAAATGAATAAAACAGTTTTTTCAGGCCGGCCTGCTCCGCTGTGCGTTGGTTTAACAAAAAAAAAAAAAAAGAAAACGCAAATCAGCAGCTGGGGCGGGCACGCGGCCCGCGCGTGCCCGTGCCCGCGGGTTGGGCGCACCAGCGCCCGACCCGCCCCGCTTTTTTTGAGCGCGCGCAGCTGAGGGCGCGGGTCGGGCGGCCAGCGCCCGACCCACAAGCCCGCATGCCCAAATCTTGGTTTATTTCTCCTGTAGCGATTTGGAGACTTCGGCAGTTCATTATTTTTGCTGTTTTTTTACCGATTTTAGGGGGTTTTGCCTTCTCCAAAGCTAGGGCTTGAGGATGGAGGCCATTGGAGGATGATGGAAGCTTGGTGGAGGTGCTCAAGAGAAAGAGAGGCTTAATCTTATAGAGATCTTGGGTGAAATCTCTCCTTTCCCTTGTGTATTTTGCATCTCTCTTTGTATTAAACTTGTGATGGATTTGTTATGAATCTCATTTTGTTTGGTATGATTGAGTAGTGTTGATTGGCTTGGGTTGTGATTCATCTAGTTTGGTTGTTAATTATAGTTCTAATTGCCTCTTGCTTACTTTATGCTAATGTTGGGTTATTATTAGGGCACAATTTAATTGGCTAAGACCCCAGTGTGCACTCTTTGAGAAGAGACCATGTTTAAATTTGATTAGTGCCATGATGACACATCCATCCCTATTGCTAATTGTGGTGTTCTTTAATGCTAAATTTTCCGATTGAGTGTCCTTAGCCGGATGATCAATTGAGTTATATGCGGTAATAAAAACTTGATTAACACCAATCTTAATGAACCCACAATCCATGCTCTCTTGCCTTGCTATGCTAAATCCTTATTTGGTTCTCTAACCCTACCCACTTAGGATAGGATTGTAGTTTCACCAAACATTTTTCCCATTTCCATTTCACGTTAGCGAGTTAGTTGTAACACGCTTTATCTTTCTTTATCGATCAATTTTGTGAGTGTAGAACGACTTGTCCCTGTGATCCGACCCGGTACTCACCGGTTATTTTTTATTGCATTGACGCTCCTACACTTGAGAGTGGAAGGCGTGCTCCTTGCGCGTCCTCTGGTTCAACCAACTACCGAATTGAAGACTGTTGATCTTGAGCCTACCACCATATTCGAAGACAATGCCCCATGTATTGCCCAACTACGAGGATGTTACATCAAAGCCGATAGAAAGAGCACATTTTTTCGACCTCTTTTGGACACACGACTTACAAAAGAAGGATGAGATCGACATCAAATAAGTACAATCTAGTGAAATCTGGTGAACATGTTCACTAGTCACTTTCTACAGCCACTTTTAGGAAGTTTGGACAAAAGATTGGTATGAGGCACCTAAGATATCTGAAAGCCTAAGGGTTTGTACAGATCAGGGGGATTTAAAGGAGTATTGTACTCTTTTTCCTTAGATATGGCTTTTTCCCACTGGGTTTTCCATAGCTAAAGGTTTTAACGAGGCAAATCTCATTAACTCATGATTCTGAAGTATCCACCCATTGTGATACTCAGATGATGCTCAAATTCCGAAGTATTCATGAGCAAAGTTCACACTTATGACAGAATAAAGGGGAGTGTTATGAATATATTATCTTGAGAGATAATGAGTTTGTATTCTATTCAAAGATTGTATCCTATTCATGTATGTACTATCCACATCATCTATAAATAAAGGTCTGGGGTCTCCCACTAAAACACATTCACAACATCATTTCATTTTTCTATTTTTTCTTTTTCTATTTCCCTTTCATTTCATTTTTATTTCTTTCATTTTCTCTAAATCCAAACACACCCTTAATTTTCTCTTTAAGTTGTTCTCCCAGCACAAAAAGATCCTAAACATCCACTTTTCTCTTATCTCTTTTTATTTCTTTGTAGATCAGGTGGGAATGAATTTGCAAATAAAATTTAGTGTATTCAAATCTTAATTTTTCTTTATCAGTTACATGAAAGGTGATTTTTTTAAAAAAGGAAAATCTTAATTTTTTTCATGCAACATTGTGATCCTTATTGAATTTTATTTTATTTTAGTCCCATTTTCATAGCAATGACATGGATTTAACAAAAAAAATGGAGAGTAATTTGCAAAAAAAATTCTTTTTAGGGATGTTACGATGATCAGATATGAAACCATATTTCTTATATGAAATTATTTGCCTTTCCTATAAACTTGTCCACATGAAACCGTTTACTTTTTATATGATATTGTCCACTTTTCATAATTTTGAAACCCATACCATGCTATTTTTCCATTCGATCTGAACCGTTTATTTTGATCTTCATGTTTTACAACTCAAATCGACCAATTTTTAATTCAATCCAACAAGTTTTGCTCGCTCATCCACCCGTTGCAAGTTCAACGGTGTTAGAACAACCGAAACTTTTTTGCAACGAGTGGATTGAGGGTCAAATAAAATTAGGGTTCACCCATATTTGGGGTTTTGGGATTTTAGAATGTATACAACAACTTAGAAAATAATTCAAAAAATGCCGTAAATAGGGTGGCTGTGAGCTAGCCATGGAGAAAATTTCCTCCCTGCCTAGCTGACGCCCATATTGCTCTAGTTTTTTAAAAACAATTTGATAAATAATAATATAAGTGCATATATTTTAGTGATTATACTGTGATTATTTTGTAATTATTGCACGTCCTTATTCAAATTGAGGGATGTTTTTGAATTTGCCCATGTGGCAATGTCACATCACCCCATATGACAACCTCCTTAAACCCAAAACCCAAAAAACTCAAAACCCCACCCAACCCCTCAAAACACATCCAAACCCAAAACACCCAAAGTCACACTATCCCCAATAAAAAAACCAAAAACTCCAATACAATACACACTCAAAACCCATTCTTCTCATTTTCACCAGTTTTTGCACTCATCAAAATATCCGTGTGGGTCGTGCATCCTGATTGTGTGGGTTGGTTTTTCGGGTGTCCGTTCACTTTGTGCACGGGATATTTCATGTAACGACCCGATTCCCGGGCCCGTTACTTTTTTGATATTTACGCAGGTCCTGCAGTTAACCAGTGAAAACAAAATAGCCACGGTGCAGAGATGTACAAAATACCCGAATAGTGTAGAATGAAACTAATGCCATTGGGTCCAGAATGTCATTTCTGATTTTCTGGAGCTAGTCTCACATTTTTCTGGGGCTTATATTTTAAGTTATGAATTTAAAACCATTAAACCCCATTTATTAATTATTATAAAACGAAAATATGAAATAAATTCGTATTTACAAGTTTGCCATCACGTTTTACCTCCGTTGCTCCTTCGATCATTCGACAGCAGCTGCGGGGGCAGGGGCTTCGTCGTCGGCGACTGTAACGACTGCTTTTCTTGTATCTGATTATAATATAATATAATATGTGTTTTGGTGGATTTTCTCCTCTTGTGTGGTTTTCGTCTCCGTAGATTTCATTTTCGATCGATTCGTCGTATTTTCTCGCTTCTTCCTTAGGATTGTCGATTTCGAAGTATGTCACTCGTGACGGACTTCATAACGGTCGTATCTAACTGTTAGATCAAGCCTAGGAGTCATAGGAATCGATCCCGGGGCCCCGCGCTCCGTATCGGTACTTTCTGTGCTCATTAGCCGGTGTAAGAAGGGCCACCGACCGACTAGATGACGATCCAGTCGGTCGGCAATCCTTCTTGGACCGACTAGTTAGCTTTCTAAATTTCTCAGGAGTTACTGTTTATCGTTAGTCGGTCTAAGAACGTTGGTTGACCGACTAGGTTGCAAACTAGTCGGTCAGCAATGCTTCTTGAACCGACTAACTCATCATCTTATTTTTGTATCAGTTACTGTTTACCCTTAGTCGGTCTAAGAACGTTCATCGACCGACTAGATGCCAAACTAGTCGGTCAGTACTTGTTCATGGACCGACTAACTCTAGAATCCTATTTTCGTTCAGGAGTTACTGTTTGCACTTAGTCGGTCAGCGTTGGTCGACCGACCGACTAGTTGCCAAACTAGTCGGTCAGTGGTTACTCTTTGACCGACTAACCAGTGTTAAAACCCTAATTTCTGGGCAGCCGCCAGCCTAGCCTATTTAAACCCAACCCATTCGACTTCTTCTTCTCCAACACGACCCAAAACCCTAAAAACTTCCCCCATCAGCCCCCCATCTTCCTCCAAGCTCCATTCCTTCATTCCAAGCCCTAAATCCATCATCCAATCCATCCATCTACTCTATCTACCTCTCATCTTCCCCAAATCTCCATCAAAACCCATCAAAATCCCCAAATCCCCCAAAACCCTAGTTTCCCCAAACTTCTCCAATCTTTTCCAGATCTGATCCTAGGGTTCCCCGGAGTGTTCCTTCCGTCTCCTATTGGTAAGAAATCGATTCCTCTATGTTTTCATAGTCTATTAGTATTTTTATGAAACCCTAATAAATTTCATGTTGTTTGATGGTTGTTCCCCCATAACAGTGATTTCCCCATAGATTGGCATCCATGTGACGGAGTAGTCGCCATCCCCGGTGCTAGGCAAGTGAAACTTGCATCTCTTGATTTAGGCCAAGTCTTAGGCCATTTACCTTGCTTTAGCGTAAAAGAGACTAGACGGTGAAAGGATAGCCGTCTAGACGCCATTGACCTAGCTTGACAACGAAGCTTGGTCCGTCACTTTCATCATGCTTGTATGTCACGTTTACTTTCCTTAACGGTACGCGAAAATAACTGTTCATGTCATCCATGCATCCTTAACTGCTATTGCATTTTAACTGCCATGTTTAATTTAATTAACGGTACGCAAATATGTTCATGTCATTGCATTTCGCCTGTCACGTTTAATTTAATTAACGGTATGCGAATTATCTGCTCATGTCATTGCATGCTTGAATACTCATCGTGATTGCGTAGCATCGCTACATACTAGTGTTACTCGTTCCGGCTAGGTGCACCCCTACGCCATACTTATCAAATACACTTTCTGGCTCGTGTTCCAGAAGACGAGCTCCTCACAGCCTGCGGGCAATAGGGCACTCGTTGAGTGACCCCTTGTACTTGATACTTGAACACAGCCTGCGGGCAATAGGGCACTCGTTGAGTGATCCCTTGTACTTGTACTTGTTACTTGACATTACATGTCACAACAACCCATTGCCGCTTGTACTACACTTTACTTTACTTGTTACTTGACATTACATGTCACCCCTACCACTTGATACTTGCCACTTGTACTCTCCTTTACCTTACTTGTTACCACCGTAATTTACTTGCCATGCACCATGTTTTAATTGCTAGGTTGCTAGTTTACCATTATTCCCGTTTCCTTGCACAAGTCGTTCGACTTGCTGACATGTGCCCCTTTTCTCTTTTGGGTGACACATGTTAGAGCCTGAGCCTGAGTTACTTGTTGAGGACGAGGTGTTTGCTGACGCCGAGCCCGTGCTTGTGTTTGACGGGGAGTACGTGGACACTGGGGACCAGTCCTAGTGTCTTCGTTGTGTTTTACTTTTATTAGACAGTTGTTTTGTTATCGGTGCGTAGCACCCATACTTGTTGTTGTTGCATCTTTTGTTGGCCTTGTTCTGGGCCTTTAGACTCTTTTCTTTTAGCCTGGTGGCTTTTCTGGATGTTGGACTTTTGTTGATGTTGGACAATTTGTGAGATGTGGAATTTTATTTTCAGTCTCGCCTTGTGTTATTATTGTTATTCTGTTGTGGTTACAGGGACCTGTTTATGTATTGTGGACGCTTATCGGGTTTGGGGCTTCACAGCTCCACTCTCGTGCGGACCTTTTCACGTCTCGCCTCCATTTTAGGGAAGCGGGTCGTGACAGGTTTTAGTGGTGGCCCATGCAGGTCCTTCTGTAACTGCGATTTTTGGAATAGCGATAATAATATTAGAATGTCCAATAAATTAAGTTCGACGTCCGAGTCATAAGCTATGAGTCTAATCTGATTCGTTTTCTGTGTCACTAGATGGCAGGAAGACGATTCACCCGTGGTGGTGGTAGTGGCGCGATCCCTCATGATGAGGAGCCTGAGCGGGAACCCACCAGCGGTGAGATGATGCGGATGATGCTCCAGATGATGCAAGTGCAGCAGGGCGTGCTTTTGCAAGTCCAGAATGCTCCACCTGCTCAAGCTGCCCGGGCTCTTCCGGATGCCCCTCGCTCTGAGCCAGGAGCGAAGCAATTTCGGGAGCTGGGTCCCGCATACTTTGATGGTTCTGAGGGTCCTCTGGCTACCGACGAATGGATAAGGAACATTGAGGATAACTTGGCAATGGCGAAGATTAACCCGGCTGGATGGGTTGATCTGGTTAAGAGGCAGCTGAAGGATAACGCCAGGAATTGGTGGGATGCTGAAGAGAAGATGCTGGTGGAGCCGATCGTCTGGGCTACCTTCAAGTCCAGATTTGATGGAGAATTCTTCCCGAAGGCTGCTAGACAGGTGATGCTGCAGCGCTTCATAGATCTGAAGCAGGGGAACTTGTCGGTGGATCAGTACCACCAGGAGTTCACGAGGCTCAGTCGGTTTGCACCTAAGATGGTGCAGGATGCCGATGAGAAAGCTCAGCGATTTCTCCAGGGACTTGCCTTGGAGCTTCAGAGCTTTGTGACCTCTTCTGACTTGGAGACATATCAGAAGGTTCTGATTGCTGCGAGGCGGCAAGAGTTAAATTTGAATCAGAGGAAGGGACATGTTTCTGGAGCTGGGAAGAGGCCTATGGAGCAGGCCAGGGCGGTGGTTAGGCCTGGTTTCAAGCCTAGTCATCCGGTGCAGTTCAAGAGGCCAGGAGGGCCTATCCTGAAGACTTGCCATTTCTGTGGCAAGACTGGACACCTCAGGGATCAGTGTAGGAGGTTTCTAGGACAGTGCATTGTCTGCGGAGATCCTGCCCACACCATCCGTGAGTGTCCGAAGTCGAGGCAGCCTTGGCGGGCTCCTATTGCAGCACAGCCGTTGCAGCAGCGAGCTCCTGTGCCCGTTGGACGTGGAGCGCCCCTTGTTCCATAGAGACAGGCCTTTCGGCAGGCTGTTCCGCCGAGAGGGCATGCCTTTCTGATGACTGAGGAGGAGAGCATGGCCGTGGATGAAGTTATTGCAGGTAACGCTCATTCTAGCTATTTATCTTCCTTAGTTAATTTGATTTTTGATTATATTGGTTGCTTGCTCATGATTGTTTGCTAGACTAGGATTTGATTGTTAATTGCTTGTTAGGTGTGGTTTTGGTTTGCACGTTCCCTGCACGAGTCCTCTTTGACTCTGGTGCATCGATGTGCATTTTGGCCCGGAGCTTCGTGGAGAAGCATTCCTTGTCGACGTCCTCTCTTCCTAAGAGTTGGAATATCGTCACAGGGAACGGTGTAGTCTCGGTGCATCGTGGGTGCAATTCTTGCCCGTTGGTGGTTTTTGGACGTGAGCTTTGTGCTGATTTCATTGTCCACGACATCATCAACTATGATGCAGTTCTTGGGATGGATTGGCTTGCGAGCTTCTATGCTACGATCGACTGCAGTAGGAAGAAGGTGGTGTTCGAGATTCCCGGACACCCAGTGTTTGAGTTCAGTCGTGGTAGCAGTTCGCTTGGTCCTGTCAGATTTCGGGCCAGGCCGGTGGAGGCTGTGGCTATGCAGATGGAGCTGGAGTGGCCAGCTGTGGTGCGAGATTTTGGCGACGTCTTCCCCGAGGAGATGTCTGGTTTGCCGCCTGATCGAGCTTTGGAATTTTCTATCGATCTTGTTCCAGGTGCGCAGCCGATTTCGAAGGCGCCGTATCGTATGGCACCTGCAGAGTTGGAAGAGTTGCGAAAGCAGTTGGATGAGCTTTTGCAGAAGGGTTATATTAATCCTAGCGTGTCTCCGTGGGGAGCACCGGTGTTGTTGGTTAAGAAGAAGGATGGTTCGCGTCGTATGTGCGTGGACTATCGGGAGTTGAATGCGGTGACCATTAAGAATAAATACACGTTGCCTCGCATCGATGATATTTTTGATCAGCTTGGAGGTTCGAGGGTGTTTTCTAAATTGGATTTGAGGAGTGGTTATCATCAGTTGAAGGTGAAGAAGGGAGATGTTCCGAAGACAGCGTTCAGGACGAAGTATGGACACTATGAGTTCGTGGTTATGCCTTTCGGCGTAACTAACGCGCCCGCAGTTTTCATGAATCTGATGAACCTGATTTTCTACGACTTTTTGGATAAGTTTGTCGTTATCTTTATTGACGACATTCTGATCTATTCGAAGTCGGAGGAAGAGCATGCATCGCACTTGAGGACGGTGTTGGAAATTTTGAGGAAGCATCGTTTGTATGCTAAGTTTTCGAAGTGCGAGTTTTGGTTGGATCGAGTTGCTTTTCTCGGGCATGTGGTGACTGGAGATGGTATTTCAGTGGATCCCGAGAAGATTAGGGCCATCAGGGAGTGGCCTGTTCCGTCGTCAGCATCTGAGATTCGGAGTTTTCTTGGACTTGCTGGTTATTATCGGCGATTCATTAAGGACTTTTCTCGTATTGCCGAGCCGATGACCAGGTTGACGCGGAAGGATGTTGCTTTTGTTTGGTCGGGTGATTGTGAGAGGGCTTTTGGTGTTCTGAAGGAGAGGTTGACGAGTGCCCCTATTCTTGTTGTGCCTGATCGCAGCGGTGGATTTGAGATCTTTTGCGATGCTTCTGGCAAGGGTCTCGGTTGTGTGTTGCATCAGCACGGGCATGTTGTGGCGTATGCGTCTCGTCAGCTTAAGGTTCATGAGAAGAATTATCCGACGCATGATTTGGAGTTGGCTGCCGTTGTGTTTGCTCTTAAGATTTGGAGGCACTTCTTGCTGAGTGAGAAAGTGAAGATTTTCACCGATCACAAAAGCTTGAAGTATATTTTCACTCAGAAGGAGCTCAACATGCGACAGCGTCGGTGGTTGGAGCTTATGGCGGATTACGAGATTGATTTGCAGTATCACCCTGGCAAGGTGAATGTGGTTCCGGATGCTTTGAGTAGGCTGCCAGCGGTGATGATTTTGACCTCGCAGTGGAGATTGCAGCAGGATTTTTGCGAGTCTGGTGTGGAGATTGTTCTTCCTGGGGAGGCTTCGTCGTTGATGTACATGCAGGTACAGTCGACGATCGTGGGTCGGATTAAGGCTGGCCAGGCCGGAGATCCGAAGTTGGTAAGGATTCGGGAGATGGTGGAAGCCGGTCTGCGGACTGACTTTTTGATTCATGAGGATGGCTCGATGAGGTTTGGAGCCAGGTTGTGTGTGCCAGCTGGGGATATCAGAGAGGAATTGATGGTGGAGGCACACAGTTCACCGTATTCTGTGCATCCTGGTGGCACCAAGATGTACCAGGATCTTCGTCTGAATTATTGGTGGCATGGTATGAAGAGGAGCGTGGCTCGGAGTGTAGCCAAGTGTTTGGTTTGCCAGCAAGTGAAGGTGGAGCATCAGCATTCGGCCGGGTTGCTACAACCGCTTCCGATTCCGGAGTGGAAGTGGCAACACATCACTATGGACTTCGTGACTGGACTACCTCGGAGTCCGAAGCAGAATGACGCGATTTGGGTGATCGTAGATCGATTGACCAAATCTGCGCACTTTATTCCGTTCCGAGTGGGGCAGTCCACTGAGGCGCTAGCGAGGAGATATATGGAGGTAAAATCCTGTTACTCTCCGTTCTATTTCCTTTTTCCTAGTTTGGATAGTGATGTAACATGAATCGTGCAGGAAGTTGTGCGACTTCATGGAGTCCCCGTGAGTATCGTGTCTGACAGAGACACGAGGTTCACATCTCAGTTCTGGCAGAGTTTGCAGAAGAGCTTGGGTACGCGTCTGAGTTTCAGCACGGCGTACCATCCGCAGACGGATGGCCAGTCTGAGAGGACGATTCAGATTTTGGAAGACATGCTGAGGGCGTGCATGTTGGACTTCAAGGGTTCGTGGGAGGACCATCTACATCTGGTGGAGTTCTCTTACAACAACAGCTTCCAGGCGAGTATTGGCATGGCGCCTTTCGCCGCTCTTTATGGGAGGAAATGTCGATCGCCATTGAGTTGGGATGACGTCGGTGATCGGGAGTTGTTGGGACCTGAGATGATCGTGGAGGCCGTGGAGATCGTCAAGAATATTCGGGAGAGGTTGAGAATTGCTCAGGACCGTTTTAAGCATTGGTCGGATGCTAAACGTCGTCCTTTGGAGTTTCAGCCGGGCGACCATGTGTTCTTGAAGATTTCCCCGAATCGTGGTGTGATTCGTTTCGGGAAGCGTGGAAAGTTGAGCCCGCGATACATTGGACCGTTTGACATTTTGGAGAGGGTTGGCGAGGTAGCTTATCGCTTGGCCTTGCCGCCATCTTTGGAAGGAGTTCACAATGTTTTCCATGTGTCGCAGCTTCGTCGATACATTAGCGATCCGTCTCATGCGGTGGATTTTTCGGAGATTACCGTTCGCCCAGATTTGACGTATGACCAGCATCCAGTGCAGATTCTGGACAGGCGTCAGAAATCGCTTCGGAACAAGGTTGTCAATCTTGTGAGGGTGATGTGGCGACACGGTTCACCTGGAGAATCTACTTGGGAGAATGAGGATGAGATGCGAGAGCGTTTCCCACTTTTGTTTCCGGACTCGTGAGTTTTTGGAAATTCCGAGGACGGAATTTTTCTTAAGTTGGGGAGGATGTAACGACTGCTTTTCTTGTATCTGATTATAATATAATATAATATGTGTTTTGGTGGATTTTCTCCTCTTGTGTGGTTTTCGTCTCCGTAGATTTCATTTTCGATCGATTCGTCGTATTTTCTCGCTTCTTCCTTAGGATTGTCGATTTCGAAGTATGTCACTCGTGACGGACTTCATAACGGTCGTATCTAACTGTTAGATCAAGCCTAGGAGTCATAGGAATCGATCCCGGGGCCCCGCGCTCCGTATCGGTACTTTCTGTGCTCATTAGCCGGTGTAAGAAGGGCCACCGACCGACTAGATGACGATCCAGTCGGTCGGCAATCCTTCTTGGACCGACTAGTTAGCTTTCTAAATTTCTCAGGAGTTACTGTTTATCGTTAGTCGGTCTAAGAACGTTGGTTGACCGACTAGGTTGCAAACTAGTCGGTCAGCAATGCTTCTTGAACCGACTAACTCATCATCTTATTTTTGTATCAGTTACTGTTTACCCTTAGTCGGTCTAAGAACGTTCATCGACCGACTAGATGCCAAACTAGTCGGTCAGTACTTGTTCATGGACCGACTAACTCTAGAATCCTATTTTCGTTCAGGAGTTACTGTTTGCACTTAGTCGGTCAGCGTTGGTCGACCGACCGACTAGTTGCCAAACTAGTCGGTCAGTGGTTGCTCTTTGACCGACTAACCAGTGTTAAAACCCTAATTTCTGGACAGCCGCCAGCCTAGCCTATTTAAACCCAACCCATTCGACTTCTTCTTCTCCAACACGACCCAAAACCCTAAAAACTTCCCCCATCAGCCCCCCATCTTCCTCCAAGCTCCATTCCTTCATTCCAAGCCCTAAATCCATCATCCAATCCATCCATCTACTCTATCTACCTCTCATCTTCCCCAAATCTCCATCAAAACCCATCAAAATCCCCAAATCCCCCAAAACCCTAGTTTCCCCAAACTTCTCCAATCTTTTCCAGATCTGATCCTAGGGTTCCCCGGAGTGTTCCTTCCGTCTCCTATTGGTAAGAAATCGATTCCTCTATGTTTTCATAGTCTATTAGTATTTTTATGAAACCCTAATAAATTTCATGTTGTTTGATGGTTGTTCCCCCATAACAGTGATTTCCCCATAGATTGGCATCCGTGTGACGGAGTAGTCGCCATCCCCGGTGCTAGGCAAGTGAAACTTGCATCTCTTGATTTAGGCCAAGTCTTAGGCCATTTACCTTGCTTTAGCGTAAAAGAGACTAGACGGTGAAAGGATAGCCGTCTAGACGCCATTGACCTAGCTTGACAACGAAGCTTGGTCCGTCACTTTCATCATGCTTGTATGTCACGTTTACTTTCCTTAACGGTACGCGAAAATAACTGTTCATGTCATCCATGCATCCTTAACTGCTATTGCATTTTAACTGCCATGTTTAATTTAATTAACGGTATGCGAATATGTTCATGTCATTGCATTTAGCCTGTCACGTTTAATTTAATTAACGGTATGCGAATTATCTGCTCATGTCATTGCATGCTTGAATACTCATCGTGATTGCGTAGCATCGCTACATACTAGTGTTACTCGTTCCGGCTAGGTGCACCCCTACGCCATACTTATCAAATACACTTTCTGGCTCGTGTTCCAGAAGACGAGCTCCTCACAGCCTGCGGGCAATAGGGCACTCGTTGAGTGACCCCTTGTACTTGATACTTGAACACAGCATGCGGGCAATAGGGCACTCGTTGAGTGATCCCTTGTACTTGTACTTGTTACTTGACATTACATGTCACAACAACCCATTGCCGCTTGTACTACACTTTACTTTACTTGTTACTTGACATTACATGTCACCCCTACCACTTGATACTTGCCACTTGTACTCTCCTTTACCTTACTTGTTACCACCGTACTTTACTTGCCATGCACCATGTTTTAATTGCTAGGTTGCTAGTTTACCATTATTCCCGTTTCCTTGCACAAGTCGTTTGACTTGCTGACATGTGCCCCTTTTCTCTTTTGGGTGACACATGTTAGAGCCTGAGCCTGAGTTACTTGTTGAGGACGAGGTGTTTGCTGACGCCGAGCCCGTGCTTGTGTTTGACGGGGAGTACGTGGACACTGGGGACCAGTCCTAGTGTCTTCGTTGTGTTTTACTTTTATTAGACAGTTGTTTTGTTATCGGTGCGTAGCACCCATACTTGTTGTTGTTGCATCTTTTGTTGGCCTTGTTCTGGGCCTTTAGACTCTTTTCTTTTAGCCTGGTGGCTTTTCTGGATGTTGGACTTTTGTTGATGTTGGACAATTTGTGAGATGTGGAATTTTATTTTCAGTCTCGCCTTGTGTTATTATTGTTATTCTGTTGTGGTTACAGGGACCTGTTTATGTATTGTGGACGCTTATCGGGTTTGGGGCTTCACAGCTCCACTCTCGTGCGGACCTTTTCACGTCTCGCCTCCATTTTAGGGAAGCGGGTCGTGACAGCGACGGGGGCAGGCAGACGGCGACGGGGTGTCGCAACAGCGGCCAGAGGTCTGCGGCGAAGCCACGGAGGCGGGCGGAGGCGGGAAGCACGGAGGAAGGTGCAGGAGAGCGAAGGCGGGCGAGGGTGCTCGGAGGCGCTCCGAAACGATTCGGAGCGACGGCGGGCTGTTGTAGCGAGCTCAGAGAGAGGAGCTCGAGGTCGAGCGGCGTATGGTGGTCTCGGGGCTTCGTCGGGGTCTCGGTGTGTCGATACGACGGCGGAGATGATCGGAACGGCGACGAGACGAGCGGATGCTGGCGATGCTGCTGCCACGTCGTCGGAGAGGCGCTGCAGCGGGGTGGCAAGCTTGGGTACAGCGGCATCGACAACGATCAACGGGGACGGAGGCGAGGCTGAACGGGGTGATGGCGAGAGCAGCTCGCTGGCGGTGGGTTCATGGGGTTCTTGCCGTAAACAAAGAGGGCGGGGGAGTGAGGGCTTGAGGCGGGGAGAAAAGCGTGGGTTGAGGCTGTGTGCGTACGTGGGTTGAGGGAGGGAATGAGAGAAAGAGAGAGGGAGACCCCGTGCGTGGGTTAGGGTTACGGGTGATATGCCAAACGGGGGAGAAGGATTAGAGGGGTTTATAGTAATTAAGAGTAGTAATTAGTTGGTATTTAGTCAAATATAATTAATGACATTAGGTGGGTAATAAATGAGATTAGGTTTACTTTAGACAAAGTGAAGAAAACTTTTAAACGTGTCCCCCCACGTTTAAATCCTGGTTTAGGGTTAAAAGTTGGTTAGGTTAATGTAATTAAGAGAGGTTAAAAAGTCATTAGTGAAAATTATTTTGTAACGAAATTACGATTTTGCCCCTTACTAGTAAACATGTCCAAAAATTACGAAAACATACCCACAGGATCGTATCGTCGCGAGGATCGCGAATACGAGATCCGTTTCAGGGTTTGAGCTACGAAAATATTAGTTTTTGACCAAAACGTTTAGAAAGCGGGTTTGTGGGTTCTCTATTGATTTGACTTCAGAAAATTACGAAATTAATGTGGGAAGCCATAAATGATCATAGAATGTTACTGTCAAAGTTTGAAATTGTTTTGATGATGTTTGTATAGAAAATAAATTCATTAAGTCAAAACGATAATAACTGAAAATGAATTTTATCAGAAATGTTTTGAGTATTTGTTGAAATCCGATCTTACTAAAATACTCCATAACTAGTCTGGTACTTCAAAATATTTTTATAAGAAATTTTTTGAAATCAGTAAAACTCCTGACAAACCATTATAAAATACTTTAAAAATTGAAAAATTGGTCAAATACGTAAATAGTTTGTCTTGATGAAAACAAGCCGTTACATCCTACCCTCCTTAAAATAATTCTGTCCTCGGAATTTAAAAATCTTTTTGAAATAGATAATTGATGTTATGAAGAAGCTCAAGCAAATAAATGATGGAAAAGATAGTAATCTAGTAAAATATGTTGTAAATAACATGAAATATAATGTGATATCATAGCATCAAGAAAACAAGCGATGTTACATAAACGTAGCTAGAGTTTGGGGTGAGCTGAGCCCAACTATAAATACTCCAAGAGTGGCCATCATCAACTGAAGAAAGGTGATGTTGATGAAGTGGGTAAATAGTTTAATCTATGAAAAATCACTCTAACTGCTAGCAAAGGAGATTACTAGAGAAGGTATATCCAAATAATGGAACACAAATTCCTAAGTAATGGTTAAGAGTTCAAAGAAGATGATGGGAATCAAGGAAGACCTAATGAAGATGGTAATAAGGATGTTTCACCCGAATATCCAATACAGGTGAACACTCGAGACATCCTGTACTCGAGAGTTCTATTTGAGTATTTTATACTGTACATCCGGATCTTGCTATATTGTTCACGAGGTAGGTAGCGCGGACCTGCGTGGGCCACCAAAGCTGTAACGACCCGATTCCCGGGCCCGTTATTTTTTTGATATTTGCGCAGGTCCTGCAGTTAACTAGTGAAAACAAAATAGCCACGACGCAGAGATGTACAAAATACCCAAATAGTGTCCAAATATTACATCCATATTGTACAAAAATGGTCCAACAATCGTATATGAAGGAAAGTAAATACAACTGGAAACAACTCTGAAAGCTGCAGACTCATGGTCAAATTCTGTCGCTATTAACTCTAGATCATCTGCCTCCATATGTACGTCGTCTGCGGTGCCACAGAGATGGAACCGTAGGTAAGTCACAACAATTCTAGCAATAGAAATAAAGGAGTGCAAAAGTATGGAACAGATTATAGTAATCAAAAGATAGTTATACTGGTACAAAAAGTAGGATAAGAACAGACATGTATATACGAGCAAAAGTAAAGTGCAGGTGGCTGTACAGATGTGGTAAGTAAGGTGCATGTAATGCATAAAGTAAAGGTAACTGTGAGAGCAATAACTGTGGCATGGCATATAGTAGCAACAATATTTTAGCCAACAGACAATGTGATGACGATAGTTAGACATACAGGTGGTTGTAATAACACTTGAGAAAAGATGAGCGTCATTTGGCTATCTAATAGTGTAGGCAGGCCTAATAATAAGAAGTCTAACTTAACTTCCAAATCAGCCAGGTAGTCAGGGCTTGAAGGCACATGTCACTTCAAAGACCGCAGGAACAAGTCCTTTGGTTGACCAACCCCCTTCCCATTCCTTTCTAGACACTGATTCGGTCGTAATTTAAGACCGCTCATTATTATACCGTTCTATCACGTTCGAGTAGTCTTTGACTTAGTTGGTAGTCGTAACAGAATAATGATGTCGGGTCAATAGTTGTGACAAACAATGGTATCAATCAATTAGTACAACATCAATCAAACTAGTGCATCAGCCTTGGCTCGAGTGTACGATATGCAACCAGAAGTGCACCCATCCCACGGAGCAACTCGTGGAATATCTACCTACCATTCCAGCAGGGTGATGGTACAGCTTAACTAATAAGGGTGGACCCGGTTACTCCCGCACACTTTGTAGCTCAAGACTACCCCATATCTCGTGTATTATCATAATCCAATGTTCATATCGGTGTTCGTATCAATATGGCCACATGGGCCCTGGTATCAATCACGCTAGTGCAACAGTCTTAGCTCGAGTGTACGATATGCAACCAGAAGTGCACCCATCCAACGGAGCAACTCGTGGAATATCGACCTACCATCCCCTTCAGGGTGATGATACAGCTTACAAAATAAGGGTGGACCCAGTCACTCCCGCACACTTCGTAGCTCAAGACTACCCCATATCCCGTGTTGTATCACATTACACATTTACAGCCGTATCCGTATCCATATCTGTATCCATATCTGTATCTGTATCCGTATGGCCTCATAGGCCCATCATTTCGTACATCCAACAATGTGTATACCAATACATCCATCAATGAGTACAACAAATACATATATATGTGGTATTTACTTGCTGAAAAGTCAAGGCAGAAGCCTCAACAGAGAATATCAGTCCTGAGCAATGCTTTGAAGTCCAACAACTATGATATCTAATTCCATAAAGGTGCATTATCTCAATTTAGTCCTGATCAATGATTTGAAGTCCAACAACTATGATATCAAATTTCATGAAAGTGTACTATCTCAATTTAATCCTTTGGTCATTCCACTATTGATTAGTTCGCTAGTTAATTAGGTCTCTAGTCATCTGTTCAGGTCAATAACTGTTCTGAGACTAGATGTCATGTCCTTAGTTCATACGAGTACACTGGCTAAATTTCTAAAGTTAGAATTAGAGTGACTTACCTTATTTGAGATCGTCGTGGTAAGACGAGGTTGGGGCTAGAGCTTATAAAGATGCTGGTGCACAAGATTTGGTACCTGCAAACACAAGAAAACATTAGTTACGGGTTACCCTATTTTCTACCTATTTAATCGGTCGTTTTGATTTTATAACTGAATGAAACGTCGTCAAAAAGTGTTCTAAATTTTTATATAAGCTAGATATGATGAAAATAATTTTACCGTAGGAGAAAATATTTTTCAGAAGCTTGTAGTAATTTTTATAATTTTTAAAATTTCAAAATGAAACTAATTTTTAATTAAGTACGTAATTATTCAATAATTTATTCTGGATGCAATCTGTATCGGAAAGTCGCAACTGAACTGTCAAAATGACCGTATTGAAGAGTACTATTACATATATTTTTCTCAAATATCATTTTACGTGAAAATAATAAGTCATGGATTTTTAAACGAAAATAGCCTATTTAAATTTTAGGCTTAAAAATTTATTCTGGAAAAAAACTAAGCATCAGATTGAGATGAAACTAGTGCCATTGGGTCCAGAATGTCATTTCTGATTTTCTGGAGCTAGTCTCACATTTTTCTGGGGCTTATATTTTAAGTTATGAATTAAAAACCATTAAACCGCACTTATTAATTATTATAAAACGAAAATACGAAATAAATTCGTATTTACAAGTTTGCCATCGCGTTTTACCTCCGCTGCTCCTTCGATCATTCGACAACAGCTACGGGGGTGGGGGCTTCGTCATCGGCGATGGGGGCAGGCAGACGGCGACGGGGCGTCGCAGCGGCGGCCGGAGGTCTGCGGCGAAGCCACTGAGGCGGGCGGAGGCGGGAAGCACGGAGGAAGGTGCTGGAGAGCGAAGGCGGGCGAGGGTGCTCGGAGGCGCTCCGGAAACGATTCGGAGCGACGGCGGGCTGCTGTAGCGAGCTCAGAGAGAGGAGCTCGAGGTCGAGCGGCGTACGGCGGTCTCGGGGCTTCGTCGGGGTCTCGGTGTGTCGATACGGCGGCGGAGATGATCGGAACGGCGGCGAGACGAGCGGATGCTGGCGATGCTGCTGCCACGGCGTCGGAGAGGCACTGCAGCGGGGGTGGCGAGCTTGGGTACAGCAGCATCGACAACGATCAACGGGGGCGGAGGCGAGGTTGAACGGGGTGATGGCGAGAGCAGCTCGCTGGCGGTGGGTTCATGAGGTTCTTGCCGTAAACGAAGAGGGCAGGGGAGTGAGGGCTTGAGGCGGGGAGAAAAGCGTGGGTTGAGGCTGTGTGCGTACGTGGGTTGAGGGAGGGAATGAGAGAAAGAGAGAGGGAGAACCCGTGCGTGGGTTAGGGTTACGGGTGATATGCCAAACGAGGGAGAAGGATTAGAGGGGTTTATAGTAATTAAGAGTAGTAATTAGTTGGTATTTAGTCAAATATAATTAATGACATTAGATGGGTAATAAATGAGATTAGGTTTACTTTAGACAAAGTGAAGAAAACTTTTAAACGTGTCCCCCCATGTTTAAATCCTGGTTTAGGGTTAAAAGTTGGTTAGGTTAATGTAATTAAGAGAGGTTAAAAAGTCATTAGTGAAAATTATTTTGTAACGAAATTACGATTTTGCCCCTTACTAGTAAACATGTCCAAAAATTACGAAAACATACCCACAGGATCGTATCGTCGCGAGGATCGCGAATACGAGATCCGTTTCAGGGTTTGAGCTACGAAAATATTAGTTTTTGACCAAAACGTTTAGAAAGCGGGTTTGTGGGTTCTCTATTGATTTGACTTCAGAAAATTACGAAATTAATGTGGGAAGCCATAAATGATCATAGAATGTTACTGTAAAAGTTTGAAATTGTTTTGATGATGTTTGTATAGAAAATAAATTCATTAAGTCAAAATGGTAATAACTGAAAATGAATTTTATCAGAAATGTTTTGAGTATTTGTTGAAATCCGATCTTACTAAAATACTCCATACCTAGTCTGGTACTTCAAAATATTTTTATAAGAATTTTTTTGAAATCAGTAAAACTCCTGACAAACCATTATAAAATACTTTAAAAATTGAAAAATTAGTCAAATACATAAATAGTTTGTCTTGATGAAAACAGGCCATTACACTTCCAGTATAAAAACTTACCATCACATGATCTTACGTAAAGATGCATATTTTTAAATCATCATGTTTTAAACCATAAACTCTCAATTTTCAAATGAACCCAAGAAGATTTGCTTCGCCGTCCACCCATCACAAGTTTAACAGTTTCACCGTAACAAAACTTTTTGTAAAGATTGGATGATCAATCAAACCCACTAGGTTTCACATGAAAATTAGTAGCTTAGGGGTTTAGAACATGAAAACAAACTGAACGGATCCGATCGTCAAACAGAGAGGAGAGGGATGTGTTGAGATAAGGTGGAAATTTCCTCCTTGATTAGCTAATCCTCATATTGCCCATTTTTAAATTAGGAAGGACATCTTTGATGTTGATGACGCTAATTCCTTCTCCTAATAACATACGCCAAAAAGGTAGACAGCTTCTTTTTAAAGTTGGGTAGAATCCGAAGCCAATAAGAAGAAGAAGAATTCCAATGCCCAATCGAATCTGAACCCGAATGCGAATTTCTTATCGGTGTCGGTTTTAGATCGTACATGGATCAATCCAAGACCAACCTGTTTAGCTTAATGCCACCGTATATTTTCGCATTTCGGGAATTGCTACGCACACCGGCCGTTTTACTCGCACGCAAAAGCACTATTTACAAGTTTGCCTTCAAATTTTATCCTCTTTTACCCTCGTCTTCCCCCACCCACTTGAAGGGTTTGGAATAGGCGGTGGGGAAGAGGGAGAGTGGGTAGGGGAGGGGGCGACAGGGGAGGTCGGAGGAGCGGGCGGCAGAGGGGGCGGGGTTGGGGAGTTTGGAGGAGGGAGGTCGGAGGGTTGGCGGAGGAGGGGACTGGGGCGACAGAGTGGCTGGGAAGGGAAGATGATGGGGCGGATGATGGGGCTGGTGAAGAGGAAGAGGGGGGTTAGGGAGGTCGGAAAAGGGCGCTGGGGAGGTCGGAGGATGGGGCACATGAAGGGGCTGGGGCGAATGAAGATGGGGTTGGGGATGTCCGAGAAGGGGCGGTAGAGTGGGCGTGGCTGGGAGGTCAGAAGAGGAGGGGGGTGGCGGATGCGTCGGCGAAGGAGGCGGTGAAAGAGGAAGAGAGGGCTGGGGAGATTGGAGGAGGGGACGGCGTCACTGTCACTGATGGTCGCATCTATATTATTCACCGCGCACAGCTCAGAGTAGTTTGGAATTTTTGAAGGGAGCTGCTATGTGCACATACCGAATTGCTCAGCGCACGACCAATTTTTGAAATGAATAGTAATGAAAACGACTTTTAAAACCCCCAGAAATACCACCGCCTTACTTTGAACAGTTGTGCTCGATGAGTAAAACCTGAAGCGAAGAATCAAAATTACTTACCATGCACAACATGGAAAAATTTTGCTTGCGCACAACATGCAAATATTTTATCTGTTGTGTGCGCTGAGTAATTTTTTCTCTCCACGTTGCTTTTTACTCATGACGCACAACTATTTTGATTGAATTGATGTAGATTGTTTGTTAACAATTTAACTAATGAACTAATTATCAATCGCGCAGTCACCGTGTGTGTAATTTTTTTCTATAAGTTGTTCCCCTATTTTGTTTTTGTTCATTTGTTAACGAAAAGTAACGAATGAACAACTATAATTTGTTGACGAACTCATTAAAATTTTAAGTGGTTGTGCGCCCGAGTAAAAATTCATTAGCAAACGGCCAATTACCAAGTATAATACAACAAATTTAATATGACAACAAATTTTATGTGTTGTTTTGCATTTTCACATAAACAAAATTGCTCATCGTGCAAACATGCAAAATTTTTGTCAGTTGTGCGCGGCGAGTAAAAAAAATTCTGTGAGCAAAGTTGCTCACCGTGTATAACATGCAAAATTTTGCTCTGTGGAGCAAAATTTCTTATCGCGCACAACTTGCAAAATTTTTATCTGTTGTGCGCGGAGAGGAAAAAATTCTGTGAGCAATTTTGCATGTTGTGCGAGGCGAGAAAAAAATATTCTGTGAGCAAAATTGTGCACAGCGCACAACGGGCAAAAATTTTCTCGGTTGTGCGCGATGAGCAATTTTGCGCTACATAGCCAAAATTTGCTCACCGCACACAACGGGCAAAAAATTTGCCAATTGTGCGCGGTGAGCAAATTAGGCTCTGTGTGGCAAAATTGCTCATCGCATAACATGCAAAATTTTTGCCTATTGTGCGCGGCGAGTAAAAAAATTCTGTGAGCAAAATTACTCATCGTGCACAACTGGCAAAAATTTTGCTGATTATGCCCGCCAAGTAAAAAAATCTTTGAGCAAAATTGCTCACCACGCACAACAAGCAAAACAAGTGTGACAGCCTGGAATCGTAAGTACCATTTTTAGAACGCTCCTGTCATTTTCGGTATTTTTTTCAGTTTATTTTCAGTCATCTTGAACCTGAAAACTATTTAGCCCCAAAATGGGCATTTCGACGTCCGAAAAATTTATCGGAACCCATTTTCATACTTGTCGCATCGTCCCGAACGTGTGGTAGTTTTTTTTTGGAATTTTTCGAAAGCATTCATGTGTGCTAAACCCATACCAGATCACATGTTTGAGCACAAAATTGTATATTAGTATAGACTATATCCTCTCAATCATCGGCATTTCCTCTAATATTAACAGTGAGATTACTAGTCTAATGTTAACAATTTAGCATAACTCAAACCCAGATGATACTAGAATTCATTATTTCTCTTTCTGGTGCCATTAATAGTGGAGTAACTAGTTTAACTCCCGAATGAATATGTTAGGTGACTTTGTCACAACATCGAAGGAAATGCAATTGTATGTTGCAATTTAAATCACTAGGCTTAACAAATGCAATTTGTATGTTGCAACCCAAATCATTAGGCTTATGTGAGATCTGCATGTATATTTGCAAGCACGTTTTCATGTGTAGCAAAAGCCATTATAGTAGCAAATAACGAATATATAACTTAAATGATCTAAACTATTGTGTGACTCATTTCCGAGGGCACACTTTCATTTCTTTTTGGCGTCATCCTTACCTCAGGGGCGCGCACCTGGGTAACCACAACCCCGCCTACACGTCTGAAGGCGGTGACACTAATCATTAACCCCACACTCCGGTATTTGGAAGGTGGTGACACTAAGCACGATGAGATGACCCAATTACTCTATTGCCCTCGAGACATCGAGTTACCCCACCCCAAGGTGTCATATGTGTCTCTATACTAGCAACAATTGAGAGCATATGTTACAAAAAAAATAACATGTTCCCGGTCACTATGGAACTCGCCTGCCCAATGCTTATAGCAGTAATTACTTTTCATATAACACTAGTGACATGTTTTGTTCAAAATAACAATACTGTCAACTTGCAGGCAAAGCCCATATGCAAACAAATTATTTTTATGTAAGCATCATCCCTATGTTTTGCAATGAAGTAAATAGTTAATTATATAATTAAGACATTGCAGTGGCCTTAGTATATTATCTGTGTTGTTATTTTGGAGAATCTGCATATTGTGTATTCCAGACGCTTATCGTAGCTGAATCAAGAGGGAACAAAAAAACTCGCCCTCTTTGACTTAGCTACGAGCGGGCTTGTCCCGTCTCGCTTCCTAGTATTTTGGGAAGCGGGGCGTGACAACAAGCAAAAATTTTGCTTGTTGTGTGTGATGAGCAATTTTGTTCTTGTGAAAATTGAATATGATCAGCAATTTTGTTCATGACTGTTTAATATGATTAAACTAACGCTAATATGATCAGCATATTCAAAAACATCCTTATTACAATTGAGGGATGTTTTTGAATTTGTTCTATGTGGCAAATGCCAAATGGGACAACCTCCTTAAACCCAAAACCCAAAAAACCCCAAACCCTACCCAACCCCCCAAAACACATCCAAACCCAAAACACCCGAAGTCACACCACCCCCAGTAAAAAAAACCAGAAACCCCAAGACAATACGCACACTCAAACCCACTCTTCTCATTTTCACCCGTTTTTGCACTCATCAAAATACTCGTGTGGATCCTGCGTCCTGATTGTGTGGGTTGGTTTTTGGAGTGTTCGTTCACTTTGTGCACGAGATATTTCTAGTACAACTATAAAAACTTACCATCACATGATCTTACGTAAAGATGCATATTTTTAAATCTTCATGTTTTAAAACCATAAACTCTAAATTTTCAAATGAATCCAAAGAGATTTGCTACGTCGTCCACCCATCACAAGTTTAACAGTTTCATCGTAACAAAACTTTTTGTAAATATTGGATGATCAATCAAAACCACTAGGTGTCACATGAAAATTAGTAGCATAGGGTTTTAGAACATGAAAATAAACTGAACGGATCCGATCATCAAACAGAGAGGAGACGGATGGGTTGCATGAGATACCAAGGTGGAAATTTCCTCCTTGATTAACTAATACTCATATTGCCCATTTTTAAATTATGAAGGCATCTTTTATGTTGATGACGATAATTCCTTCTCCTACTAACATACGCCAAAAAGGTAGACAGCTTCTTTTTAAAGTTGGGTAGAATCCGAAGCCAATAAGAAGAAGAATTCCAATGCCCAATCAAATCCGAACCCGAATGCGAATTTCTTATCGGTGTCGGTTTTAGATCGTACATGGATCAATCCAAGACCGACCCGTTTAGCTTAATGCCACCATATGCTTTCACATTTCGGGAATTGCTACGCACACCGACCGTTTTACTTGCATGCAAAAGCACTATTTACAAGTTTTTCATTCAAATTTTATCCTCTTCTACCCTCGTCTTCCCCCACCACTCGAAGGGTTTGGAATAGACGGCGGGGAAGAGGGAGAGTGGGTAGGGGAGGGGCGGTGGGGGAGGTCGGAGGAGGGGGCGGCGGAGGGGGCGGGGTTGGGGAGGTCGGAGGAGGGAGGTCGGAGGGTGGGGCGGAGGAGGGGCTGGGAAGGGCGGATGATGGGGCTGGTGAGGGGGCTGGTGAAGAGGAAGAGGGGGGTTAGGGAGGTCGGAGAAGGCTGCTAGGGAGGTCGGAGGATTGGGCGCATGAAGGGGCTGGGGCGGATGAAGAGGGGGTTGGGGATGTCGGAGGAGGGGCGGCAGAGGGGGCGTGGCTGGGAGGTCAGAAGAGGAGGGGGTAGCGGATGCGTCGGCGAAGGGGACTGTGAAAGATGAAGAGAGGGCTGTGGAGGTTGGAGAAGGGGCGGCGTCACCGTCACTGATGGTCGCGGTTGTTTAGTTCACCGCACACAGCTCGGAGCAGTTTTGGAATTTTTGAAGGGAGCTGCTATGTGCACATACCAAATTGCTCTGTGCACGACCACTTTTTGAAATGAACAGTAACGAAAATGACTTTTTGAAACCCCCAGAAATACCACCGCCTTACTTTGAACAGTTGTGCGCAGTGAGTAAAAACTGAAGCGGAGAATCAAAATTACTCACTGCGCATAACATGGAAAAAATCTACTTACGCACATGCAAATATTTTGCCTGTTGTACGCGCTGAGTAATTTTTTTCTACACGTCGCTTTTACTCACGGCGTACAACTGTTTGGATTGAATTGATGTAGATTGTTTGTTAACAATTTAAATAATGAACTAATTATCATTCACGCAATCAACGTGTTTGTGAAATTTTTTTCTATAAGTTGTTCACCTCTTTCGGTTTTGTCCATTTGTTAACGAACAGTAACGCGTGAACAACTATCATTTGTTGACGAACTCATTAAAATTTTCAGTGGTTGTGCGCATAAGTAAAAATTTTAGTGGTTGTGCGCCCGAATAAAAATTCATTAGCAAATGGCCAATTACCAAGTATAATGCAACAAATTTAATATGACAACAAATTTTATGTGTTGTTTTGCATTTTCACATAAACAAAATTGCTCATTGCGCAAACATGCAAAATTTTTTGCCAGTTGTGCGCGGCGAATAAAAAAATTCTACGCGTTGCTACCCGCGTACAACATGCAAAAGTTTGCTTTGTGGAGCAAAGTTTCTTATCGCGCACAACTTGCAAAATTTTTGCATGTTGTGCGCGGTGAGGATAAAAAATTCTGTGATCAATTTTGCCTGATGTGCGAGGCGAGAAAAAATATATCCAGTGAGCAAAATTGTGCACAGCGCACGACGGGTAAAAATTTTACTGGTTGTGCGCGATGATCAATTTTGCGCCACATAGCCAAAATTTGCTCACCGCGCACAACGGGCAAAAATTTTGCCAATTGTGCGTGGTGCGCAAATTTGGGTTTGTGTGGTAAAATTGATCATTGCGCATAACATGCAAAATTTGGCTATTGTGCGTGACGAGTAAAAAAATTCTGTGAGCAAAATTGCTCACAGTGCACAACGGGCAAAAATTTTGGTGATTGTGCACGCCGAGTAAAAATATTCTATGAGCAAAATTGCTCACTTGCTTGTTGTGCGCGATGAGTTTAATACGATTAAACTAACGCTGCTATGATCAACAGATTTTGTTGAATGACGGTTTCATATGATTAAACTAAACGATGATATTGTCAGCATATTCATCATTCAGAGATACTGAATAGAGTTTTGGACCGCCATGTTCGTTAGGCCTTATATATCGTGGAAGTTATTAAGCAGAAATTGGTACTAATGTTTTTACTTCATTGTATGTGGAGTTTATCAACCCAACAGAGAATTTTAGAAAAAATTTCTCGATTTTGATATTTCGGCTTTTTGTTCGATCTTCAACTTTCGTGTTATCACGATTTAAGGCATCCGTCATTCAATTCGTATATGTTATAAGTTTTTTTGGGATTTAATTTGATTTTTAATGATTTTATGATGTCTTGACATGAGAGTATTTTCGGTACTCTCAGTCGTGCGCGTAGCAGCTCACATTTTCGAATAATTGTGCATGGTGAGTAAATTTGAATGATAAACTTGTAAATAAGTGGTATCTGCGCAGGAGTAAATTACAAACTGGTAAATAAGTAGTTGTGCCCGCGAAAAAAAGCGCCGGCTCCCGAGTCCCAACTTCGCATATTTCATTGTTTTTAGGGTTACCTGGATCTCTACGGTTTATACTCTCTCTCCCTGATTTTTCGTCCTCAATATCTCTCTAATCATGATTCTTGATACCAGCGGCCTCGAATCGTTCGCCCCGCGTCCCGCCGGCTTCGACGATCTCAGCTCCGATCTATGGGCATCGCCGTCGTTCGATCTCCCGAACTGTGCCGTAAACCATGCCGATGTGAGCTTTCCTCATGTACAAATTTCTTCGATCAAATTTGTCAATTTATGTGTAAAAGCTTGATGATTTTGGTCAATTTTGGGTGTTTCAGTTTGATGGATTCCAGAAGGAGGCGATTCAGATGGTGAAGCCTGCGAAAGGGACGACGACGCTTGCTTTTATATTCAAAGAGGGCGTGATTGTCGCTGCTGATTCACGGGCTAGCATGGGAGGATACATCTGTAAGCATTGATTTCCCAATCATTTTATTTTTTTGTTTTTATTTTTTAGATTTGATTGGATGAATCCTAGATAATAGGGATATTAGGAATTTTTGGAATACGAAGGACGAGGGGAGGAAAAAAAATAAAAAAAGGACAACTTTTAGATGATGTTTAAACCAAAATTTCTAATATATGATATTTTCTCTTTGAATTGTTTGGAATTGTTGCTGCACATGACCGTGGTAATAAATGCTTCCATGATAATGTGAAGGTAACCGAACAAGTATGATTAAGCTTATTACATAGTAATTTGATAGGATTCGTAACATTGATATGATCATGTGAAGAAATATCCTCTAAGCAATACCCTGATGTTGACTACGATACTCAAGGAAAATGTTTTAAACGGCATTCATCTTGTGGTGGACGTTGGCCCTGAGTAGGCATGACTCTATAACCGACTATTATCTATTTCTGTCCATTCTTTTCTTACTGGGCACAGACTAGTTTTCTTTTGTGATTCAATCTGTATTGAAAATTATTGTATTATTTCATACTGAATTGGGTAGAAATGGAGTGGCAAATTGACTGAAAGGTTGTGATCCATCAAGTAACTGAGGACCCACCATGATCTAGGAAGCCAGAATGGATGGGTATAGATGAGGTTGTCAGCTGTTTTGAGAGTTATGTCTTGGATAGGGCGGTTGACGGATGAGCTTGGACGAGCTTGAACAGGGAGCTTGGTTTTGTTAATGAACAAAATCCATGTTCAAGCTCTGTTCGTTTACTAACCGAGCTTTAAAAACCTGTTTAAGCTTGTTCGTTTAGCTTATCGAACGAACGTAAACAAACATTTATTGAGCTTGTTCATGAGTAGTTAATTGAATGTTCTGTTCGTTAACAAGACTTATCGAGCTTGTTCGTGAACATGTTCAGGAACATGTTCGTGAACACACAATCAATCTTGTTCATGAACAGATTGTCAATCAAATAAACGAACGTCAATTTTTTAATTAGAAATCATAATATTTAAACATAATTGCCAATGAATAAATCAATTAAATAAAAGGATTAAATATTTGCAGGACAAAAACAAATAAATCCAGCATAATAGCTCTATAAATCCCATTACAAGCATCCATTCCAAGCATAGTAAAAAATATAGTATTTGTCTAAATTTACTATTTTCGGTACATGTTCGTTTACGAACACTTAACGAGCTTGTTCATGAACATCACTTAACGAGCTTGTTCACGAACACTTAACGAGCATGTTCATGAACATAAATGAACGAACACAGTTATGTTCAAGCTCTGTTAGTTTACTAACCGAGCTCTAAAAATTTGTTCAAGCTTGTTCATTAAGCATTAAGCTTCCTGAACGAACGTAAACGAATATGTACTGAGCTTGTTCACAAGTAGTTCGTCGAACGTTCTGTTCGTCAACCGCCATAATCTTGGATTAGGAACAGTAAGCTAGGTTGCAAATTTTGGTTATGAATTGGCCTTAGAAATTTGTGTGGGTGGGTGGAATGTATTTTTATGTTTGTACTTTTTGCTCGTATAAGGTGTGGGAAGTGTGTTTCATTTGAACTTTTGCTCTTTTAGGTTGGGATATTGAATGTCTGCTCGCTAGGTAAGATTTGGTGTAGATTGTGATTTTGTTACATTTGCTTTAGTAGATTAGAAGATTGATCGGTTTGGTTGTTAGGGATTATGACTAATTTTGATATTGACATGTTAGATAGAATATATGAAATTGTGTATTTTGCACATTTGAATTAGGTCCTCGTACTTTGGTTTGTGATTAGATTTATGCATATTATTCTATGGATGGAAGAGATTAAATTGTAGAATAAAGGTTGTGATTAGTTTGAGAAATGATATAGCATCTTGAATTCCCCAGAACCCTCATGTAAAAATAGGGAGTATAATTTGGAATGCATTGCAGGGCTAGGAGATCCAACATGGTGCATGCGAGGAACACATACCAGGCAATGACTAATTTAAGATTTGTGGTCAACTTTGTGGCTATTGTGAACCCATTATGTTTGCAGAGGGTGCTGGTTTTGTCAACTATTGTATCCAAACATGAAATATCGGGTGGGCTTTTCCTATTTGATCGCTTTAAATTCCATTTTTGAAATTGCGGTTGGATCTATTCATAAAAAGAACTAATTCGCTACGTTTCTTGTATACCCATATGTGCTATATTGGATATGAATTGGATTTTGGATTAATCTATATTGACTTGCTGCCTCTATTCCATGATGTTATTGCTAGCATAAGGAGACATCCACAATAATTAGTACTTGATCCATGTTATCTACATGATCATCTTTGTTGACATTTTACATTAAGATTACCCCATCAATGTATTTAATATCCAATCATTTACAAGGGTAAGCCTAAATATATGGATTTATGATCCACTGATATAATGGATGTCAGTGTTTTAGAAAGCGGGGGCTTTGTAGCTTACGTTTTAGCACTTTATAGTGAAGCTTAGAGCACTCCCAATGGAGGGCTGAACCATTAGAGCTGAATGTTGGTTGAATCTGTGCCACGTCAGATTCAACACTGTTCAGCCTCAATGGAGGGCTGACCGAGGACTGAATGCGGGGCGTAATGGCTGCCACAACAGCCTTCAATGGCTGGATTACCAGATGTCTGGTGTTACTACATCAGGCGTTGGTAATCTAGCTAATTTTTTTAAATTTGAAGTAGATCAGACATCTGGACGATACCCACCAGTCTTCTGATATACTATTGGTGAACCAGAGAAGTTTGTTTAATGTCTGATGTTTCAGCATCAGACGACTAGACGACTGGTTGATAAAGAATTTTCAACCCTCCATGAAAATAGTGTTAGTGGTTGTGCCCTAGGCCAAATATTTGGACCTTTATGTTATGTCATTTTCATTTATAAAATGTTTCTATTATTATTGTTATTATTATATTGCTTGCATGTTTCTTTATAATAATGTTTGAATAGTTGTTTATGCTATTTTAAGCATCCCTAGTCATTCATCAGTAATGGTTTAATGATGAATTAAGACTAGTATGAGTTTGATAGATAATTATGAGATAATTATATGTATGGTGATACAAATCAAACTTATAGGTACTTGTTGGAGAACATGTACTGGATAGACTCGCTATGAGATCATTACATGGATTAATGTCATAAATGATCTCATAATAGTTATGTCATTAAATCCTTCGACCTGAGCTCATCACAGTTTCCTACATAAGGAACATCATATTTTGACATAATCAAACGTTATCTTTAATCAGATAATCATAAAGGTTATGATCGAATATGATGTGAATTATGCAGAGGAAAGTGAATGAACAAGATGGAATTTGTCCCTCCCCTATGAGAGATATCTAATGGGCCCCTCGATAAGTAGGACTGAGAAATGCATGGCCATGCTCAAATGAATGTCATTTGATTTTATCAGTCTACTTAGAAAGCGAGAAATTAAATGTTTGAACTACATAAGTATGACATTGCCCATGACTTATGTTCAAATAAGATATCGTGTGACAAAAGGATAATGACATGTTCTATTGGTTAGGTTAATATCAGACTAACGATATTCATATTAATTGTGTAGTCAAAATGTCTTGCTAGAGACCAATTATGACTTGTGTGCTTCTAATGAGATTAGGCCCACTGTCAATTTAATATGAGCCTATTGGGTCGCACACAAAGAACGAATTGGATAGGATAGGGTTTAAACATGATTTCGAATATGATTTGAAATTCGTAATAAGGTGAAATATCTTAACCGTCAGATATCGTATCTCGTTAAGATATTATCCCTAAGATATCGTCGCTTAACTGAAATACGTTAATGTGTTAACGTGGGATTCTTATCCCTAAGATAGCGTCGCGTAACTGAATGTGGTTAAGGGGTTAACGTAGGATTCTATATAAGATATAGAATCACGATTTTCAGTTTTACGTTTTTTTCAATCTATCTCCTCCGTTTTTGAGAAAAACAAATAGCGAGAGAAACCCTAGTTGCGGAAAAGGAGCTAGCACCCTCGCAAGTCCTGTTCGTGACGTTCGCGTGTGGATACCGATTGAGGGTGGTCGTTCGTAGAACATCACCTATAGTCCAACAGATTCAGATCGTCGCAGCACCTACAGTCCGACAGATTCAGATCGTCAGAAAGGTTAGTAATCTATTCGAATTAATTAGAATCGCATGGATCTCTTGGTAGGTTTTTATTTTTCCGCTGCGTATAAGTTAGTTGTACTATTATAGAAACCCTAACAGTGGTATCAGAGCCAGGTTGCGAATTCAATTGATTTGAATAATGCCATGTTTATATGTATGAGATGTCTATATATTTGCTGGCATGATTTTAACCTGTATGTATGCTGATACATAAATACGATTACATGTTAATTGAAAACACAATCTGTTTAATCTGTCTGTATGAGATACAAATAATTGATGTTTAATAATATACATGACATATAGATGGCCACAAAATTAATCACTGTTAATATGATCAACATGCTTTATGATTACGCTGTTGTTAATATGATCAACGTGATTATTGTTAATATGATTAACATGTTAATTTATGATCATTGTTTAATATGATTAAACCTACGGTAATCACTGTTTAATATGATTAAACTCACGCAGATCATTATTTAATATGTTTAATGTGATTAAACTTACTGTAATCATTATTTAATATGATTAAATCTACGCAGATCATTGTTTAATATGAGTAATATGATCAACTAACGCTGATTAATGGGACTGTTTAATTTGATTAAAATAACACTGATGTGATCAGCAGAGTCTGAGCAATGACTGTTTAATACGATTAAATGATGCTGATATGATCAGCAGATTCATCACTCAGAAATTTAAATAAGGGGGTTTAAAGGCAGAAAATCATTAATGAGATTACTGATAATTCAAAACGCCGTGTTCGTTGTGCATTATATGTCGTGGAAGTTATTAAACAGAATTTATGACATATCATTTTGAATAAAAATTTGATGTCATGCTATGTGATAACATGATTTGTTTTGATGATGGTTTACATGCTATCACATGTTTCATATATGTTATGTTTATCAGTTTTGTATGTGATGCGATATATGATGATATATGTGTATGAGATGCCATGTATGGAATGATGCATAATATATTAATATAAATAGACATCATAACTTAATTGTTAAAATTTCCTCACCATAATTTTAAGTCGTATGCCACCCATGATTTGAATACCTGTCAAGACTATGATCACCAAAATGTGGGTTCTGCCAAAGCGAAGTGCATTGGGTTATCATAGTAAGACAGGATGGGTAATCGTGCTACCCATATATTTAAAAATGGTTAGACTTAATTAGGCTATCAAAATGGTTTTGGGCCTAAGGGCATTAGATGGGATTATAACATGCTGAGACATATGATGTCAAAAATCCCATAAAGAATCTAAGAATTATATGAGATATAATTGGTAAAGTGTTACCTACCTAAATAACTTGATTTTAAGTGTCATGCCAAAGCTGACTTAAAGTTGGGTGAAATATGGATCTTAGCCCACTAAAGTGTTGCAATTGTTGTGATTAATATTGAGGGTTATTATTTTTGTGGGAGCTTTATGAAACATTTTAAAATGAAATTGGTACTAATGTTTATTTTGCATATTTGTAGATCAATGGCATCTCATAACACTTCTGCACTGTCACTGCGATCTATCCTTGAGAAGGACAAGCTGAAAGAAAATGGCACCAACTTCCTTGACTGGTTCAGAAACATGAGAATTGTTCTCAAGCATGAAAGGAAGTTGTATGTCCTGGATGATCCTCTCCCTAAAGAACCACCTACTGATGCTTCAAAGGCTGTAAAGGATAAGTATAAGAAACATCTTGATGATTCTGTTGATGTTGGTTGTCTCATGTTAGCCACTATGTGCCCAGAACTTCAGAAGGATCTGGAACACATGGAGGCTTATGAGCTGAGTGTTCATCTCAAGGAGACTTTCCAACAACATGCAAGGCAGGAAAGGTATGAGACTACCAAAGCTTTGCATGCTTGCAAAATGGCTGAAGGTGCATCAGTTAGCGCTCATGTTTTGAAGATGAAAGGCTACATTGATCATCTTGAAAGGCTTGGATTTCCCCTCAGTTTAGAACTGGCTACGGATTTGATCCTTAATTCATTGACTGATGGTTTTGAATAGTTTGTCATGCAGTACAATATGAATGACATGGAGAAATCTCTTGCTGAGCTGCATTCGATGCTTAAAACTGCTGAGCTAAGTATAAAGAAAAAGCCTAGTCATGTACTTATGGTGAACAAAGGGAAAGGAATGAAACACAAGGGAAAGGCTAAAGCAAGAGTTGCTGGTAAGCCTAAAGGAATGGCTAAAGCAAAAGTTGCTGATAAGCCTGCAAAAGTTCCAAAGGAGGGAGTTTGTTTCCATTGCAATGAACCTGGTCATTGGAAGCGGAATTGCAAACTCTATTTGGAAGATCTGAAGAAGAAGAAGAGTAGTGAGACTACATCTTCAGGTATTTATGTTATTGAAATTAACTTATCTACTTCTACTTCCTGGGTATTAGATACTGGATGTGGATCTCACATTTGTACAAATGTGCAGGGGTTGAAAAGGAGTAGACAACTGAAAAGGGGCGAAGTGGACCTACGAGTTGGAAATGGAGCAAGAGTTGCTGCTTTAGCTGTAGGATCCTATGAATTGTCTTTGCCAAATGGGCTTTTATTAGTGTTGAATAATTGCTACTATGTTCCTACTTTGAGTAGGAATATTATTTCAGTTTCTTGTCTGGATGATGAACAATTTTATTTTCTTATTAAGAATAAGAGATGCTCCATTTATTATGATGATGTGCTTTATTGTATTGCTGATTCATATGATGACCTTTATGTCCTAAATCTAGACAACTCCAACAGTGGAGAAATTTATAACATAACTGCTAAGAAATCCAAACCCAATAATATGAATCCCACATATTTATGGCATTGTCGTCTTGGCCATATAAACGAGAAACGCATATCTAAGCTCCATCAAGATGGACTTTTAGAGTCATTTGATTTTGAATCATTTGAAAATTGCGAATATTGCTTATTAGGCAAAATGACAAAGAATCCTTTCACTGGACATAGTGAAAGGGCCAATGATTTATTGGACCTAATACATACAGATGTATGTGGTCCATTAAGCATCCATGCTAGGGGAGGATTTCAGTACTTCATTACATTCACTGATGATTTCAGTAGATATGGCTATATCTATTTAATGAAACATAAACATGAATCATTTGAAATGTTCAGAACTTTTCAAAATGAAGTACAAAATCAACTTGGCAAAACTATTAAGGCACTTCGATCTGATCGGGGTGGTGAATACTTGAGCCAAGAATTTGATGATCATCTCAAGGGTTGTGGAATTGTTTCACAATTAACTCCACCAGGAACACCACAGTGGAATGGTGTATCTGAAAGGAGAAATCGAACCTTATTAGATATGGTTCGATCCATGATGAGTCAAACAGATCTTCCATTATCCTTCTGGGGCCATGCCTTAGAAACAGCTGCGTTCACTTTGAATCGAGTTCCATCTAAAGCGGTTGAAAAGACACCATATGAGATATGGACTGGGAGAACACCTAGTTTGTCTTTTATAAAAATTTGGGGTTGTGAGGCTTATGTGAAAAGACAAGTTTCAGATAAGTTAGCCCCAAAATCTGATAAATGCCTTTTTGTGGGATATCCTAAAGAAACTAAAGGATATTACTTTTATAATCCCTCAGAGAACAAAGTGTTTGTTGCTCGAAATGATGTCTTTCTAGAAAAGGAATTTATTTCTAAAAGAACCAGTGGGAGCAAAGTACACCTCGAAGAGTTTCGAGAACCACAGGATGGTATAGAACCAACGATGGAAGTTCAACAAGTTCCACAAACAGTTGTAGAACATGTACGAGCTACACAAGCACCACGCAGATCTGATAGGCCACGACACAAGCCCGAGAAATATGGATTTCTCATAACGGACACTCGTGAAGTACTGCTCATAGATCAAGATGAGCCTACTACCTATCAAGAAGCTGTGTCAAGTCCAGAATTTGAGAAATGGCTAGGAGCCATGAAATCTGAAATGCAATCCATGTATGATAATCAAGTTTGGACCTTGATTGATCCACCTGAAGGAGTTAAAACCATTGGGTGCAAGTGGGGTTTTAAGAAGAAAACTGACATGGATGGCAAAGTGCATACCTTTAAAGCAAGACTTGTCGCAAAAGGTTTCAAACAAACTCATGGTATAGACTATGATGAAACCTTTTCGCCAGTTGCAATGCTTAAATCAATAAGAATTCTAATTGCCATTGCTGCGTACTATGATTACGAGATATGGCAAATGGATGTCAAAACAGAGTTTCTTAACGGAAACTTACTCGAGGATGTGTACATGACACAACCTGAGGGTTTTGTTCATTCAAAGAATTCTACAAAGGTTTGCAAGCTTCAAAGATCCATTTATGGATTAAAGCAAGCTTCTCGGAGCTGGAATCTTCGTTTTGATGAAACAGTCAAAGAGTTTGGATTCATACAAAATGAAGATGAACCTTGTGTATACAAGAAGGTTAGTGGGAGCGCAGTAGTATTTCTTGTGTTATATGTTGATGACATATTGCTCATTGGAAATGACATCCCTATGTTGCAAACAACCAAGACTTGGTTAGGGAGTTCTTTCTCAATGAAAGATTTAGGCGAGGCTGCTTATATCCTTGGCATTAAGATCTATAGGGATAGATCTAAAAGGATAATTGGTCTGAGTCAAAGTACATACATAGACAAAGTGTTGAATAGGTTCAGCATGCAAGAATCTAAAAGGGGATTCTTGCCAATGTCTCATGGCATTTCCCTTAGCAAGACTCAATGTCCTATGACATCTGATGAGCGAGATCGCATGAGTAAGATTCCTTATGCTTCGGCTATAGGATCTATCATGTATGCCATGATATGTACTCGACCAGACGTGTCGTATGCTTTGAGCATGACAAGCAGATACCAGTCAGACCCCGGTGAAAGTCACTGGACAGCAGTCAAGAATATCCTTAAGTACTTTAGAAGAACTAAGGATGCATTCGTGGTGTATGGAGGATTGGAAGATGAGCTAGTTGTAAATGGTTACACAGATGCAAGCTTCCAATCTGATAAAGATGACTTTAAATCGCAGTCTGGATATGTGTTTATGTTAAACGGAGGTGCTGTAAGTTGGAAAAGTTCCAAGCAAAGCACTATTGCAGATTCTACAACAGAAGCTGAGTATATTGCAGCATCAGATGCAGCTAAGGAAGCCGTATGGATAAGGAAGTTCGTTACTGAACTAGGAGTAGTTCCTAGTATCGCAAATCCAGTGGTTCTCTATTGTGACAACAATGGTGCTATTGCACAGGCAAAAGAACCCAGATCTCATCAGAGATCCAAACATATACTCAGGCGTTATCATCTCATTCGAGAAATTATTAAGAATAATGACGTCGAGATATGCAGAGTACCAACAGATGACAACATTGCTGATCCACTTACCAAAGCTCTCTCACAAGCCAAACATGATAAACATATGAGGTCTATGGGTATTAGATACTTGTATAATTAGGCCTAGTGCTAGTGGGAGATTGTTAGTGGTTGTGCCCTAGGCCAAATATTTGGACCTTTATGTTATGTCATTTTCATTTATAAAATGTTTCTATTATTATTGTTATTATTATATTGCTTGCATGTTTCTTTATAATAATGTTTGAATAGTTGTTTATGCTATTTTAAGCATCCCTAGTCATTCATCAGTAATGGTTTAATGATGAATTAAGACTAGTATGAGTTTGATAGATAATTATGAGATAATTATATGTATGGTGATACAAATCAAACTTATAGGTACTTGTTGGAGAACATGTACTGGATAGACTCGCTATGAGATCATTACATGGATTAATGTCATAAATGATCTCATAATAGTTATGTCATTAAATCCTTCGACCTGAGCTCATCACAGTTTCCTACATAAGGAACATCATATTTTGACATAATCAAATGTTATCTTTAATCAGATAATCATAAAGGTTATGATCGAATATGATGTGAATTATGCAGAGGAAAGTGAATGAACAAGATGGAATTTGTCCCTCCCCTATGAGAGATATCTAATGGGCCCCTCGATAAGTAGGACTGAGAAATGCATGACCATGCTCAAATGAATGTCATTTGATTTTATCAGTCTACTTAGAAAGCGAGAAATTAAATGTTTGAACTACATAAGTATGACATTGCCCATGACTTATGTTCAAATAAGATATCGTGTGACAAAAGGATAATGACATGTTCTATTGGTTAGGTTAATATCGGACTAACGATATTCATATTAATTGGGTAGTCAAAATGTCTTGCTAGAGACCAATTATGACTTGTGGGCTTCTAATGAGATTAGGCCCACTGCCAATTTAATATGAGCCTATTGGGTCGCACACAAAGAACGAATTGGATAGGATAGGGTTTAAACATGATTTCGAATATGATTTGAAATTCGTAATAAGGTGGAATATCTTAACCGTCAGATATCGTATCTCGTTAAGATATTATCCCTAAGATATCGTCGCTTAACTGAAATACGTTAATGTGTTAACGTGGGATTCTTATCCCTAAGATAGCGTCGCGTAACTGAATGTGGTTAATGGGTTAACGTAGGATTCTATATAAGATATAGAATCACGATTTTCAGTTTTACGTTTTTTTCAATCTATCTCCTCCGTTTTTGAGAAAAACAAATAGCGAGAGAAACCCTAGTTGCGGAAAAGGAGCTAGCACCCTCGCAAGTCCTGTTCGTGACGTTCGCGTGTGGATACCGATTGAGGGTGGTCGTTCGTAGAACAGCACCTATAGTCCGACAGATTCAGATCGTCGCAGCACATACAGTCCGACAGATTCAGATCGTCAGAAAGGTTAGTAATCTATTCGAATTAATTAGAATCGCATGGATCTCTTGGTAGGTTTCTCTTTTTCCGCTGCGTATAAGTTAGTTGTACTATTATAGAAACCCTAACAAATAGATGTCTGACGTTGATCAGTCTGATCATGTCATAAAATGTCGATTTAGATATTTTTAACATTGGAACTATATGACATAGATTGCAATAGCCATAAATAAGTGTTTCTTAACTTGAAATATGAAATGCATAAAAGTGAAACCATAGCTAAAAATTTTAAAAATAAAATTACATTGCCATGCATAGATAGAAATACAAATTAAATTACATCGCCTTCTAATGACCATCTATGCTTCATCAAGTCATTTTTAATTGGTAGTGTCGTTGCTTCTTACGAGTCCGACCTCTATTTTGAATATAGCTCACTAAGTCTGCAATTGTCCCGGAAGAATATTGCCAGTATCTAATGTCATTCCTAGGTTGATCGTATTGTGACAACTAATATTGTGTAGCGTACATATGTTTCATTCTCCACAACCATATTGTGCAAAATGCTACAAGCCTGCATTATTTTTTCAAGAAGGTTTACTTGGTACATTCAAGCTGGACCTTTAAAAATTGCGAATTCGAGCTGGACCTTTAAAAATTGCGAATTCAAGCTGGACCTTTAATAATTGCGAATCTTGATTGTAAAATGCCGAATGCACGCTCTACATTCTTTCTTGCATCCTCTTGTTTAGCGGGAAACAATTGAGCTTTTGCAGACTGCGGTAGACGAATACATTGGACAAATGTAGCATACTATGGATATATACCAGTGGTCAAGTAATATCCAAGGTTATATTGGTTACCGTTAACTGTAAATTGAACATAAGGAGCCCGATCTTCATAAACATCGTTAAATAATGGTGAACGGTCCAATACATTTATATCATTGCATGTATCTGAAACACCGAAAAACGCATACCATATCCATGTATCATATGATGCGACTGCTTCAAGTACGATTGTAGACGATCCATGATTTCCACGTGAGTATTGTCCTTTCCATGCCGATGGACAATTTTTTCGTTCCTAATGCATACAATCAATACTCAACAACATTTTTGGAAAGCCACACGCTTCTCCTACACTTTGAAGTCGGTGAGTATCGGTGGCATTTGGCGTTCTAATATATTCTTTTGTCAAAATCGAAACAACACAATTGACAAAATTATTAAGACATTCTTGAGTAGTGGTTATGCCTATGCGCATATAATCAATTGCATCAGCCGATACTTCATATGCCAACATCTGCACTGCATTTTTGCAATGGTGAAAGACTGATTCAACCCTAAGGATCAACACGTTGCTGGAAGTATGCGAATTGGCTAGTAAGGACATCTACTATGCGAAGACATACATGCATACTCACTCGAAATCTATCCCGAAATTGACGATCGTTGTAAATTGGTGGGTCGAAGAATTAGTCTTTGTAAAGACGATTATGATCTGTCACTCGACCTCTATCTATGGTTGCTCTACGACGTGGAGGCTCTTCCATGCTAGGAGGAATGCTTGAATTGCTTAGGAACTCATTGAGAATAACATTGCTCATGTCGGCTATTTTTGCAACATCAACTTTATTTAACTCGGTAGATGAAGAAGTATTTGAAGACATTGAAATATGATTCTCAAATTTTAGATTTGTATGTATTAAAGTGTTGTGTTGGAGTTTTTGTATATGACTCCATATGACAACAGCTAGTTTGCAACAACTATTTTTAAATCCACAATATCTATTATACAAATGATGCATTTTTCTTAGGTGGATGTGAGAAATATGACTGAGACAAATGTCCCATCACCCCCTCCACCTCATCCTCCACCTCACCCAAATCTCACCCCAACCCCACTTAATTACATGTTTGACATTTACCGCCAAAAAACCAAAACACCCCTTATTTACGTGTTTGCCACCAAACGGTTTTTTTGCGTTTAACCCCGGGATTTTGCACTTTTTGTCCTCCGACGATACCGGTATGCCCACCCACATTTCTCGCTCCTTTTCGGTTGTGCGCATGCACCGCATCTTCTTCGCGGGGAGTTTTCTGCTCCGTGCACTTTATGCACGGGTAATTTCTAGTATTCATTCAAATAAGATATACATACGTTAGGCAGAAACAATTGGAAAATAAAATATAACAACTAATTTTATAAATATGAAAACACTATTTTGGAAACAACTTCAGCCTACAATCGTTCTAAAAAATTTCTTCCCAATCTGATAGTTTTTCCTTTGCTAGTAGCTTCGAATACATTCCTAACTTCTTCGTATTGGCAATGTTATTCATTGCATTTGCCAGCCTGCTTTGTGTTTCGATGAATTCCTGCATCGGACCCCTCTTTTGGGCATCGACTTTCGTAATATTTGAGAATGTATCGGACATTCCTTCTGCCACCGTAGGCATTGCATTTACCTTCGACTTCGCTTTTCTTTTTGCGGCTTTCATCCCTATGGGACAGATTACAACATGCACAGCTTCAGTGTTATCATTAACAGAAGTATGTGTATTCAACTCGGTAGGTGTATTCGGCTCAGACAGTGTACCTGGCTCCAAAGACGATGAATAAATTCCTTGTTCATTTATTTTCATTCTTTTGGATCGGCTCTCTTGGCCTACCAACATCCACTTCGGATCATCCTTCAACATGTACCATACATGTTCTAAGTTGAACTTCTTCGTCGCGTCACTTCCATAAATTTTATGTGCAGTGAATAAGACATCATTTTCGGACTCACCACTTTTCTTTCGTGTCTTTGCTTGATTGTAGGCTTCTACAAACTTGGAAACATGCTCATTCAAATAGTGCCAACAATTTTTACAATACTTGTAATCTTGAATAGCTCCATCGGTTTGGAAATTAGCGATGTACTTTGTCACCTCGTTCCAGAATGTTGTGTCCGATTGATCAATATCAATAATGGGGTCTTTGCTGATATTTAGATAAGCAATAACCATGATCGTGTCTTCCTCGATTGTCCAGCTTGGATTTCTTTTGTTGGCCGCAACTACCGTAGGGGACAAATCCTTCTCTTTTTGGTTGGCGGCTTGTCTTGTGGTTGCAAATACTGTGAGTTATATTGAAAATGTGGATTGTATGGAAAATATGGATTGTATGAGAAATTTGGATTCAGATGAATAGATGAGTTATATTCTATATTGGTCTCAAGTGTTGAAATTTGTGAATTATTTGATTTACTAGATGAACTTGAAGAATTTAACAAATGTTGGAAGTAGTTGTGGTGATGTTGATCCATGGCTAATGAGAATTTAATAATAAATTAGATAAGGAAAAATAAGATTTGAGATGTGTGAAACAAATGCTGGGGAGTATCATTTATATAGAAGAAAAATGGCCAAAATACTGAACCAAAACATGCACAAATTCCAAGAAAAAAACCCAAAAATGCGAGTCTCAACGGCTCTTAACGGCTCTTAACAGCTAGTTTTTTCCCTGAATCTTTCCTGAATCTGACGTCTGAAGTTCACTTATCAGTCGTCTGAAGTTCACTTATCGGTCATCTGATCAATAAAGGCCAAAATACTGAACCAAAACATGTACAAATTCCAAGAAAAAAAACCCAAAACTGCTAGTCTCAACGGCTCTTAACGGCCAGTTTTTCCCCATGAATCAGACGTCTGAAGATCACTTATCAGACGTTTGATCAATGATCAAACGTTTGATAAGTGAACTTTATGCGTCTGGATTGATCAGACGTCTGAAAAGTAAACTTCAGGCGTCTGGTTCATGTGTCAACGACTCTTTAATGGCTAGTTTTTAACTGAATCAGACGTCTAAAGTTCAATAATCAGACATCTGATAATTTATTATTCGTCTGCAAAATGAACTTCAGGTGGCTAGTTCATGTGCAAAGAAATTTTTTTGTCTGTCCCATGATCAGGCGTCTGGTGCCTACTGGTGCCTACTGCCTACTACCCAGACGTATAGTCCTAACAGTATTTGAAAAAATTTATCTACCACCAGAATCAGGCGTCTGGTGTATAACAACCAGACGTCTTATCCTGAAATAATTGAAAAGAATATTACACCTGCTGGGTTAGGGGCTGAACATTTGCTTAATATATTCAGCCCCCGTTCAGCCCTCTCCACTTTTTTTTGCAGAAACCCCATCCACTCCCCCTCCACGTTGGATTACACTCATTCAGCCCCCGTTCAACCATCCATTGGTAGTGCTCTTAGGGGTTATATTTTGTTGCGCCTTCTTAAAGCTCAAGAATTCAAAATCATAGACTTTCATGCATGAAAAGTACGCTTCGTAATCAATATTTTACTGAAATTATTTTACTGAAATTGTATGACCGTAAACTAAAAATTGACCAAACGGGAAATGACTCATGTTGCACCATCATCCAATATGTGAAGCTAAAAACAAAAGCAGAAGGGAATGAGAAGTCGGTCAGGGAGGCTTCCAACTTATCTTTAGACAGTGATGAAGTCTTTCAACGGATCCACGAAACCAATCCAGACTTTTGACTGTTCTCGATCATGATCCAAACTTGACAACAAATATATCACTTGGCCTTATATCTTTTCTTCATTTCTCTCTTTCACTATTTTCGATATGAAGTTAAAGGTGATTGGGTGTTTTATTTGAATTTTTTGAAGTGGATCTTTCTTTGTTACAATAACATTGGGACTAATTTGTAGAAATGATTGTTTTGTTACAATTTAGGCTTACATTGAGTACTGCAATTTACCATTGCTGTTAATCTGCATATTACGGCCTTTTTCTTTCTATTTTTTGATCCGCAATTGATATCAATATGCTCGTTGATCTTTTTGTGACCTTCACTTATGAGTGCTTTATTTTTGTGGTTATGTGATGAGATCATAACGTATCAGAGGAGGTGGCACAGAGCGGATTATGGAGTGGCTAACTAGCCCATGTTTATTTTTGTGAAGTTTGGGGCTTTTTTTGAATTTTGGGGGTTCGGGGGTATTTTTGTAAATCTGGACAAATATGTTATCTATATATATTTGCGGGCTAGGGTTCATGTTCTTCATGTTGAAATTGAGAAAGAAAACCCTAGAAGTAGAGTAGAACCCTAGATAGAGAAGAGTTAAGGCTTGTATTTTGAATCAAAGAATTAGGAGAGCGATTTCCTCTCGAAAGAAATCAACTTACATATTGTATTCTTCCTTCATCTATTAAAATCAGAGTTTTATCTCTTGAAATCCTAGTTTTTCCTATCAAATTAGTATCGGAGCATATATCCTCATGGCTGGAGCAAGAAAGATCGAAGCTTTGGAGGAGAAACTTGATCTTGAGATCGAGGGCTCAAGAGATCGACAGAGGAGAGGTTTTCTTTGATGGATGAGAGAATGTTATTGATGGAGGAGTGAATCTCAAATCAAAAGAAGATGTTGATGGAGATCCTAATAAAAAATGGAAGATATGCATGGAAGCCCTAGATCAAGAGGAAGAGCTCATCAAATCTAGATCTTCAAATCCAGATCTGAGTGAAGATGAAGACCCTAACGAAGATCGGGAGAAAAATGATCAAGCTTTGGACAAAGGGAAAGGGAAAATTGTGATATTTGATGGAGATCTACTGGAGAAGGACGACAAATGGCGAGAATGGGAGCATAACCCCCCTCCACAGACCTGGGGAAGGGGTCTGGAGATGACAACAGATGGCCGTCGGCTCCCAAAACACTAACATGGGCATCTTCACCCCATATGGCTCGCGGGGCCTCGATGGCCCTGCTTGTACCTCACAAGAACTCGACGAACCACTGGGGGTCACTGGCCCCGGGCAAGCTCCTGAGGGGTCGCGGGCCCACGACGAGCTTCTGGGGGCCTCGCGAGCCCCCAACATAACCGCAGGGAGGTCGCTGGTCCCTTGCGCTGCTGCATGGGCCTCGCGGGCCCCTTGCACCATCGCAGGGCCCATGCGCTCGACCTAACCAGCGGCATGGTCACTGGCCCCTGGAGACTTCCCAATGGGCGACAGCCCCTTCCTCGGATCCCAGCATTTCCACGTCGTGTACGGGGGCTTTTGGAGTTCGATGCCAAGCAGGGGGAGTTAACGACCACTTCAGGGGTTACGGTGATCGTGATGGTGACCTTGGAGCCTGTTCAATCAATGAATGATTGCCAATCCAGATTGGGGTGACAGATGCTAGGGGAACAGTGGTGAGGCTGAAGGAGGCCCATTGGAAGATGGATGAGCTCTGCAGACTGCCTAATCAACAATTCCACCTTGGCCAGCTCAGGGGAAGAGTAGAACATGAGGTGTTTGGACCTGAGAGTAGGGTCCGAAAGCTAAAAAAGTCGATCTTCGAGGGGGATGATTCTTATGGTTGGATTTACCGCGTGGAGAGTATTTTGCGGTGAACCACCTGACGGAGTCGGAGAAGCTGCATGTTGCTGGAATTTACTTGGAAGGAAATGCTTTGTCCTGGTTTTAGTGGAGGAAATAGTGGCAACTTGTGAGGTTGTGGGAGGAGTTTAAAGGTTGCTTGTTAGGGCGAAAATTTACCCGAGCAGCTCCTTGCTCTTAGGCAGGATGACACGGCTAGAGACTACTGAGAGAGGTTCGAGGCACTCTCGTGCCGTGTGAGAGGGATACCGGAGACGACATTGATGTGGAGCTTCATGAAGGGGCTCAGGACAGACATCCGAGCTGAGTTCTGCCTATAAAGACGGAGGGGGCTGATGGACATGATGGAGCTAGCTCTGATGGTGGAGGAGACTCACATCACAATGGTGGTCCAAGGGAGCTTGGAGCGGCTCCACTTTCTGTAGCCGGGTACCTCCCCCCTTGCGGGGGAGACCAAACTGGGGGAGTTTAGTTTGATAAGGAGAGGAGCAGCGGTGCCTACCTGGGTGGGCAGTTTAGGTGCATGACATATGTGTGGCAATTCGGGCCGACCCATTCTCATTGGGCTGTGTCGGCCCTGACCGATTTTCTTAAAGGATCGGCCCGAGCACGACCCGATAAGAATTCGGGCCCATCGAGAAGTGGCCCGGGCACGACTTGATAAGAATTCGGGCCATCGAGAAGCGGCCCGGGCACGGCCCGATCCTTGAGCTTGAAAATGCATTTTTATTATTAACATAAATAAATCGAAAAGGTTTATACTCATTCGATTTGATTACATGTTTGACAATTGCTGCAATTCATGACTGAAACTCATGACCGAAACTACAGTGGCATCAATTCTTAGACGCGTAAACCCGAAAGATTCAACACACTACAAATCAAAGAAGCATAAATAAGATGCACGACCAAAACTTAAAGAGCATTAGACACAGTTATAAGCTCAAGCACCACACTATAAATCTTAAATTCCCATTCTGTGTATTGGCTTAAAAGGATCCTAACGATTCTAATGGCATCAATCAATTGAAACCAAGTAGGATCTCAATCAACATGATCGACTTACCCCAAACCATTTTGAACCATCTTTTTCTTAAACACTTGCCATAGAATTGCGATTTTAAAGTTATGCAACATGTACAATATAACACTCTCACAAGACATGGTTCCCAAAATATAGTGCACAGTATGGAATTGATAATCAGATCAAGATTTCTAAAATGCTTAAGATGCCAACTGCACAACCATCGATCATGTAGCTTCAAAGTTAGAGTGGCAAAGTAGTAAGAACATGATAAGTTCCATAATATTTCCAGAAAACTGAAGTGCAACTAATTCAATCAAAGGAGAATTTCGGGCCGGGCCGCCCAATGGGCTGGATAACTTGGCCCGGGCTCAGTACGATAAGGAACTGAACCGAGCCGGCATGGCCCGATAAAGATTCGGGCGAAAATCGGTGGCCCAGGCACGACCTTATCGTGACGGGCTATTGGACCGGGCCAAAAATTTCCACCCATAGCATGTTAACGACGGAGATGCAGAACAAGACGGTGAAGGGGTTGTGTTTTCGATATGACGAAAAGTTTACCCCTGGACATCACTGCCGAGATCGTACCATCCATGTGTTAACTAGTAGATGAGGAGGATCAGGTTGTGGAGGTGGAAGAAGAGGGAAAAGATGAGCAGGAGCACTCCTACTTGGACGTCGCAGAGGGCTTGCTTAACTCTGTGGTGGGTTCACTCCAAAATACACTATGAAGTTGATCGTGAGGATTTTAGGTCACGGTGTTGATTGATAGCGGGGCCACACATATTTCATATCCAATCAAGTGGTGGAGGAACAGAGATTGCAGCTGATAGACACCGAGGGGTTCACAGTGATGATGGGGATTGGGCAGGTGGAGCGCATCAGGGGTTTGCTGTGGCTTGATTGACTCTCCAGGGGATATGGATCGTGAAGGATTTTTTTGCCACTCGGCATGGGCAACACAGATGTTATTTTGGGTATGGGGTGGCTGCAATCCTTGGGGACATTAGTATCAACTGGAAGCTACTCAGGTTGGAGTTCCAGGAGGATGGAGAGTGGTGATGCTTCATGGAGATCCTCGCTTGTGCCGAACTATGGTTTTCTTGAAAAGAGATCCTCGCTTGTGCCGAACTAGGGTTTTCTTGAAAACCATGGCTAGGGCGATGCAGACCGAGTGCGGAGGACTCTTGGTGGAGTTACAGTGGATAGCAGAGGAGGATGTGGCGCAAAGGCATGACATTCCTCCAGAGTTGCAGTAGATCTTGGTTTGGTTCGAGGAGATGTTCCAGCACCTCGTGAGCTCACACCTCCCCGTGATCACGAGCATGCTATAGTCATGCTCGTGATCCTTAAGGTTTTACTGATCCATTCCCTGGAAGTAATACGAACGTCGCTGGTCGCCCTTAAGGATACAAGAGTATAGTATATTGTATCGCCCTTTATATATAAGTAACCCAAGCCAAGCAATATAGGTTAGGTTGACATGGTTTGCGGTAAAAGTTTGCTATAGTCATGGAGAGGGTGTCTCACCTATCAGCGTGAGGCCATACAGCTATCCCAGATACAGAATGGAGAGATCAAGAGGATTGTGACAGAGATGATCCATGCCGGAGTGATACAACCTAGTGTGAGCCCTTTCTCGAGCCTGGTCCTGCTAGTGAAGAAGGATGGAAAAAGGTTTTGCGTCGATTACAAGGTGTTGAATAAGAAGACTGTGTCAGACATTTAATGTCTATCCTTGTAATCGACGAGCTTCTAGATGAGCTTCATGGAGTAACAATCTTCTCTAAGATTGACTTGAAGTCATGGTATCGTCAGATCTAGATGAGAGACAAGGATGTGACCGATGCTGCTTTTATGACGCATGAGGGCCACTACGAGTTTCTGGTCATGCCATTTGACTTGACCAATGCACCTGTCACTTTTTAGGCCCTGATGGACACAATATTCCGTCCATATCTGAGGAGATTTGTGCTGGTTTTCTTCCATGACATTTTGGTATACAGTCGATCCATGGAGACACATGTGAAGCACTTAGCGATCGTGCTACATGAGCTGCAGAACCACCAGCTTTATGCCAATAAGAAGAAGTGCATCGTGGCTAGTTGAGGATGTGGTATCTGGGGCATGCCGTGTCGGCGGTGGATAGATCGAAGATTGCAGGTATGACCGACTGGCCCTACACTACCACTCTGCAAGGGTTGAGAGGTTTCTTGGGATTGCCGGGCTACTACATGAAGTTCGTCAAGGGATATATCGTCATCACCAGGCCACCGACGGAGAAGCTCAAGAAAGACAACTACCAGTGGGGCGAGGAGGCCACTCGAGCTTTTGTGGCCTTTAAGAGGACCTTGACGAGCGTATTGGTGTTTAGCATTTTCAGATTTTAGCCGGTCTTTTGTGGTGGAGATAGACGCTTCTGGTTAAGGGTTTGGTGCAACGTTGATGCAGGACCAGAAATTGGTGACTTACTTTAGCCAGGTGTTGAGAGCGAGAGCTCGGCTCAAGTTCGTCTATGAGCACAAGTTGATGGCTATTATGCTGGTGGTGCAGACATGGAGACCCTATTTGCTTGGCCATCGCTTCATAGTCCGTACAGATCAGAGAAGCTTTAAATACCCATTGGAGCAGCGAATGGTGACTGAGGAGCATCAGCGGGGTTGACCAAGCTATTGTGGTATGATTTTGAGATCTAATACATGCATGGGTTGAAGAATAAGGCATTAAATGCTTTATCACGACGAGGAGTAGATTCACAATTGGTCACCTTATCGGTACCAATGATTTTTGATTGGGAGCTCTTGATGCATTAGATTGAAGAGGATGAGGGCTTGGCAATGATTCGGTCTGTACTTCTACAGGGGTCGATGGAACATTTGGGGTATTCATTGGAGGGGCAACGTCTCCTGTAAAGGGGCGGTTGGTCTTACCGAGGATTTCTACACACATCCCAAGCATACTGTAGGAGTTTCATGGCGGTGCAGTTGGAGGCTACTCTGTGTCCTCAAAACCTACCAGGTGACGAGGAATGACGTCGTGGAGATGGTGGCGAAATGTGACGTCTGCCAACATCACAAATATATGACGACAGCTCTTGGGAGTTTGCTACTGCCCATATCATTAACAGATCTGTCTGGAAGCCTATATCATTAACAGATCTGGCTGGTAGGAGGTGACAACGGGTTTCATTGATGGACTGTCGAGATTTGATGGGTATTTAGTCATCCTTTGGTGGATCAATTCAGGAAGTAATACACACTTTGTGGCGCTCCGACATCCTTACACTACATGGACAGTGGTAGCGCCATTTATCAGGGAGGTGGTGATGTCGCATGGGGTCCCAAGTCCATCGTGTCTAATCGGGATATGGTTTTCCTTGGCTATTTTTGGAGGGAGTTATTCAAGGTGTAGGGGACACTGTTGAAGAGGAGCATCACTTATCATCCACAGACAGACGGCCAGACAGAGGTCGATGGCCAGACACAGGTCGTCAACAGAAACATCGAGACCTATTTGCGCTGCTTTGATTCAGAGACTCCGAAGGAGTGGGCGAAGTGGCTGACATGAGGGAGCATTGCTACATAACATCTTTTAACATTGCCGCTCAGAACACTCCTTTCCGAGTTCTGTATGGACGTGATTCTCCACATCTACTTCACTATGGCTACAGTTCTACACCAGTTTCTCAATTGATGCAATATTTGGATGAGAGGGATAGAATGCTGGAGGAGTTGAAGCGTCAGTTGATGATGGCCCAGCAGAGTATGATGACCTGATAGACATAGGCAGGAGGTACAATTCGCGGTGGGTGACAAGGTAAATTTGAAGCGGCGGCCCTAATTTTTAAAGAATTTTTGATACAATTTTATAAATTTATAAATTTTTAAGTACATTTATCATGTTTAAAGGTAAATCTTCATGTGAGAACATTTCACACGGTGCGAAAATGTTTTTATCTTTTTTTTGAATTTTTTTTTTCAAGAATTCTTTTTTCCACCCTCATTATATGTTGTTATACCCCTCTCAAAAAATAATGGTTGAGAAATAATGTCATTTGGCCTTCGATCTAGGCATTTCATCAAATTCGCACGTTTTGAGACCGTTAAATTTGTAACGGGTAGATGTGTGCTCTAATCCCCAACGGGTTCACCCATTATTTTCCCTGGGGTATATAATTGTATGGATTAAACATCAAAAAAAGAATTTTTGAAATTTTTTTTTCAAAAAATAAAAAAAAGTTTTCGCACGGCTTTCGCACGGGTTTTTTCGCACCCGAAGATTGCCCCATGTTTAAATTAGGCAATTATATAATTAAAAGTAGAAAAGCTTGCACTTTTGTTTTGAAGCTTTTGCTTCGCTATGCAAAGGGGTCAAGTGCTTCGCTAAGCGCTTTCACTTTTTAAAACACTGATGGATGTATTATTCTTGCATGCCTACCATAAAAAATATCAATTACCGAATATTACAATAATTATAAGTGGGATTCTATCTACTTGTTCAGACATAGGATAATAAGCTCATGGGCGTGGTCTTTTTCCTTCAAGAAATGCCTTCAAGGAATGAAAGAACTTGATATCCAAGTTTAGTTTAGGCGTAGCTCGCTTCTTTTTGGTATCAAGCCGTGTTAAACTAAAATACCCAACAAGAATAAGCATAATCTCTTCCCGAAAAAGGAGGTGATTTAACCGCACCTTCTAGTATGGCTACCTTGTTATGTTTCAATAGGGGATGTCATAATTATCAGGGTGGCAAAATGGCCCGGGGCCCGCCGGCCCGCCGGCCCGCCGGACCGGGCCCGGGCCCGGCCTTTTGTCAAAAAAAAAAAAGCCTCCAGGAGGCTTTAAAGGGGGGTAGGCAGCCGGGCCGGGCTGGGCCTGGATTCGCCCCGCTCGGGCCGGGCCGGCCCGGCCCGGATTTTGTTTGGGCCCGACCGGGCCCGGGCCTGACCGGCCCGGCCGGGCCGATTTCACACCCTGATAATTACTTCTAACAATGCATGGTGTGATCCTTTATTTAACCAATCCAATTTTTAAACTTTTTTAACTAAAGCAAAAACATAAAAATATACTATCAAGATATATAATATAGTGGATGACGGAAAAAGAAGGCTTTTTTGGAGAAGTTTTAAGTAGAAAGCAAGTGAAGAAACAATGAAGAAAACAACGAAAGAAAACGTTGGAGTTTTTCCTTCTATTGTGGAAAAAGAATAAAGTTTATAGAGAAGAACTGTTTCCTGTATCCTTTCGCACCTTTGATATTCTTTTTTTTTCTATGTGCACTTTCTTATTTGTCCATATAAATCATATCGAATAGTATGTTCTTGTATCTAAGCAATTCAGATCATCAAATGCAATTCGACTACATTAAATCTGTTTTCTTATACTGAATTGTTTCCTGTATGGTGGCTCCATGTCTGAACCTATTTTAATGGTGCCTTGCTTAAATCTAACAACACGCTGCACATAGACGTAACAAATTTTTGCATGTATGCAGCTGGCATTGACTTGAGCCTAATTATCTCTCCAAGATTAACACACGGATTAATGATGTTGTGGAATGCATCATTACTGTTGTTATGCATGAACAATTTGGATCATAATGTGCTTCATGAGGGAGAAGGCTGAAATGTGCACCCCAATTGCCTAGGCGCACAGTCATTACCCTCCCCCCAACCCCTAAATATTTTTTGTTTAAAACAGGATAGAAAAAGAAGAACAATGAAGATGAGAGAGGGTACAAGACAAGAGAAGAACCGGCAGCAGTAATAACAGCTAGCATTGACAGCATCAACTGTGCAACAACAGTGGAGTTTTAAAGGATGAAAAAAACTAAATTAGCATTTAACTAACAGTTTTGGAAAAAAAGTGAAGAAAATACGTGCAAGCTACTGATGTGGCGTCGTTGGTGTTGAGATGTTTGCCGTTGTAACAGATAGGTTGGGGAGATTCACAACGGCAGCTGATATGTACCGGTCTGGAGAGATTAAAGTGGTTCCAGTCTATTTATAAATAAATAAAAAATCCTCCCCTAAGCATTCCCAGAGCTATCAAGGTGTGCTTCTTACGGAAGCAAAGTTGCCTGGACCAAGGGGGTCACTTAAAATGATTTCCCAAACCTTGTCTATTGATCCGCCTACATATATATGTTGAATGCCAGCTTCCCTATTATTATTGAAAGAGTAGGTGTTCCCATTCTTCGTAAATAAAAAAAAAATCCTCCCCTAAGCATTCCCAGAGCTATCAAGGTGTGCTTCTTACGGAAGCAAAGTTGCCTGGACCAAGGGGGTCACTTAAAATGATTTCCCAAACCTTGTCTATTGATCCGCCTACATATATATGTTGAATGCCAGCTTCCCTATTATTATTGAAAGAGTAGGTGTTCCCATTCTTCGTACTGAATGTCACTAGATAATTGACTGTAGTGCAGCAACCATGGCATATCTTGATGCCTCAACCTTAACCGTGGAGATATATTAAAAAGCTTTGATATGAAATTGTCCTTACACTTATTTTTGTGTAATCCGGTATAGACATGTCTGTCACTAAAGGCTAAGCTCTAATGAACTTATTTGACAGTTAGAGTATGGTGTTTTCTTTACAGATTTTTTTGGCTTAACAGTGACCGTCTAGGCGTCACCAAGAGGTGACATATGAGTTGTTCCAATTGGCCTCAATTTTGTCTCAGTTTCCCAAAAGCTTTTTGCTGCTAGTATCCTTGTGCAAAATGAGCATGAGCATGACCATGCGTGGATGACAAGCAGACTTTGTATGCCCTTTATTATTCACTATGTTTCCACATAAGAGACTTGGACTATTGATGAATTTCATTCATCCACTTTTCAAACCCTTGGTATCATGTTCTAATTTTGTGCCGCAAGATGATGTTGGAGATGTCATTTGAGGCTCAAGGTTCTACTGTATGTAACTTTCATCTACTGCACAGATAACTTTCATCCTAACTAGACTCTTGCAAAGACACTTTTAAATCTAGCCTCGCATTCTCTCCAACAAATTCTTGATTTCTATCGGTATTAATGAGCACATATAGACATCCACTTTATCTTGGTTGGCTGGTCTTATTTTCAGCTATTATGGCTAAGGGTGTAATGTCGTACTTGAGAGTAAAACACAGTGGAAGTTGTGGACCACTTTTATCTCTCTGCTCATTTCACGATCTTGCTACACTTTAAGATCAGGAGCTGTCTTCCCAGTAGATGAAGTGTTGCATATGTCACTCCACTCGTTGCATTTGTTGAAATACTTGTGATGGTATATGGTCAAAATATTCTGCAGGTCTGTCATTTAGGACCATTGTGAAATGCATGCTACTTACACTTGCAAGTTCTGTTCTGATCAAAGTCCCGCAGCTGTAGAGTGGATTTGATGTTGTGAAGCAGAAGTGTCACATTGCAGTTCTTTTGGTTCACCACAAGTTTATTTCAGGAACCATACCAGCCAAGAGGATAGCTGGTTAGGATAAGTTGTGCCCTTCAACATTGAATTGCATTAGGAAACTTCTATTCCATTAATTCTTAGAATAGAAAATGCCTTGTAGTTTCTCGGCCAAAATCCTCAGCCCCAACCCTTAAAGTTCTGCCCATACATTTTTATATATATGCTTAGCTATCTGTTAGCATTGTCTATATGTCTTCCTCTTCCATTTGATAATAGATTGTCAATGCTAAGCCAGGCAGTACTTCTTTTTAATTTATGTTAATATGTTTTGTTATAATATTCATTCTTTCAGTTAGAGAAGAGTATTTGCGGATTATATATCTGCTGTGTCAATCATAATTATCATTTTTATTGTTTAGTTAGAGCTTAGTTAACTTGTGTTTGAAAGATACTCGGTGCTATAAGTAATGAAATTTAGTGGTTAGAACGTGGAAGAGAGACCGATGATAAAAGTATAACAAAATAACATGTGGGTTTCTCTTTCTTCCCCCTTTTAAATGTCATTACTTTACACTGAATAAATTCATGATATTTGCTTTTTGAATTGTTTTTGGAATTTGTGGCTTCACATAACCATAGCGATAAAGGCTCCCATGATGAAGGGTATCTCACTGAAAATATCCGATTAAGCTCATCACACAGTATTTTGATATGAGCCTATGTATTGCTGGGCAACATAGATGTGACGAATGATCCTCTAAGCAATTACATTGATTGTTGACTACAAGGAAAACCACTTATCCTACAATTATTCTTGTGGCATCTATTGACCTTGAGTAGGCATGGCTTTATAATCGATTCAATATCTAGTTTTGTCCATTCTTGCTGGTACACAATGATTTACTCTGTGTCTCAGTCTTTATTGCAATTATAAAGTGCAAATAGACTGCAAGGCCGTACCCCGTCAGGGGAGATAGGACCCACCATGAATTAGGTGTGCCAAATGAATGGGTATCGATGCTGTTGCCTGCTGGTTTGAGAGTTATGGTCTGGGATTAGGAACAACTTGTTAGTCCTGCTAGGTTGCAACTTTTTGGATATGAATTGGCCTTAGAAATTTGTGTGGTTGTATGGGATATGTTTTTACATTTGTTCTTTTGATTGTTTAGGGCATGGGAAGTGTGCTACATTTGTACTTCTGCTTTTTTAGCTCGGGACATTGAACATCTGCTCTCATCATGCAAGTAAATTGATTTAGATTGTGATTCTTTTTACTTTTGCTTTATTAGACTAGTCTTCTGGCATGTGGAAATGCACATGAACACAAAATGAAATTATATAAATTTAGTTGTTTTGGAGATGTGAAAGATTTAAAAAATAGAAATCAATCAACTCAAAACTTAATTCCAAGAAAATACATCATCTATTTCTGTATAAAAAACAAAAAGAAAAAGAAGAATTATTTGATAGTTCACCTTCAAACTAGTTGCAGCCATAGGTCTTTTAACATTGCATTTGGCCTCCATTCTCTAATATATGTCCAAAACCAAACCAAATGACAAAAAACCAGATTAAAAATTATCTCTAACGCCTCAAACTTAAGAAATAGAAGGCATGCAACTCAGTTATCCACATATTACATTTCTTCTATTATCAAACAAAATTTTAGAAGTTCCCAATCCCATTGGCAACTGGTAACATCAGAAACACTGATGACCTTGGTCTAGGGTTATTATGACAAAAAATAAATCTTGTTGGTAATTTAAACCACAATTGAATCAGTAGGAAATTTCAACTGACACAGCCTTCTGAATTCTTCTCCTTGATGACCACCAACTTCGTACCAGAATCTGGCTCTGCTGCCTGCTTTTTCTCTTTATCATTCTTCTCATACTTTTTCTCCTAGTTTACGGTCTTGCCCTTCTTAGCTCCTCATGCATAATCTAACTCCGTTTCTTGTTCTTTCCCTTATGATTCAGATGTCCATTTGTAGTTTTCCTCCCCCGATTGTTCCTTCATCACTTCCTTTGATTCCTCCAGAAAGAAAAAAGGGATTTATAGGAAAAGCAGGGGATTGGGGATTTGATACTCAACTAACCTTGATCCTTTGCTTGCAAAGCCTATGAGGATCAAGAGGATGTGATGTGTAGAAAGATGAAATTGGCCATTAGAAGTGGATTTTTGACCTAATATTTGTGGGGATTGAAGCTATGTTGGAATCAATTTTCCTAATTCATTAAGAGATTAGGAGACTGAACTGATGAATTCAAAGATCATCGTTTTGGATTTGTGATTTCATTGCTCAATTTTACAGAGAGAAGTTGAGAAATAGGGAGATGAAACCTCTGGAACTCTCTCGGTCTTTTTTATTATGTTTCTTTCCACCGTTGGCAATGTGGGTCCCGCGCTCTAATGGAGAATTAGCACATGAGTTCAGCTATATGTCACATGAGTCCAGTTACACTTTGAAGTTGGGCTACAAACCCTTCTCCAATTATAGTAGTAGAGCATTAGAGGTTAATCACTTATGTTGTTGGGATTAGTATTAGTTTTAATATCTACATATTAGAATACTAGTCATAACCCGTGCCCGCGGGCACGGTTCATTTAAGATTTTCCCTTGCGAAATCTTTGTTCTCCGAATTTTTTTTCAAAGCCAAAATTTAAAAGAAAAACAAATTAGCTTACAATATTTAGCGGCACAGGCGCATTCGGCGTGGGTGCCTTCGGTGCGGAACAACAAATTCAGCGCATGCGCCTTGGACACAGGACCCCAAATTCAACGTGGGTGCCTTCGACGCAGAACAACAAATTCGACGTAAAACAACAATTTCGACGCAGGTGCCTTAGGTGCAGAACAACAAATCAACGTTAAAAAATGGCGCGGGCTCCTTCGGCGCGGAATAACAAATTCAGCGCATGCGCCTTGGACACAGAATACCAAATTCGACGTGGGTGCCTTCGGCGTAGAACAACAAATTTGACGTAAAACAACAATTTCAGCGTGGGTGCCTTAGGCGCGGAACAACAAATTAGCGTTGAAAAATTTAGCGGGCGCCTTCGGCGCGGGCGCCTTCGGCGCGGGCGCCTTCGGCGGGGGCGCCTTCGGCGCGGGCGCCTTCGGCGCGGGCGCCTTCGGCTTCAAAGCTCCCCCTCACCTCTTGGATCAACGAGAAATTAAAACAAAAAACAAAAACAAATGCATAATGTGCAGCTAGCACGCAGAGAGGTGACCTCATCCCTGTAGGCCTCGACCCTGGGCTTGCCCAGATCCTCTCTCAAGACCTTCAAGATCTCCCCCTCGTTCTCTTGGACGAGCCTCAGGAGGCCCTGCAGCTGCGACCTCCTCCACGCCAAGCCCCTCGTCTTCCCGCTCTCAAAGCTCCCCCTCACCTCGCTCAGCACTCCTTCCAATTTTGCCACCTCCATCGGTTTCAGTTCAAGTTTCAGTTTCAGTTTCCCCTCACTCTCACTCTCACTCTGTTAAATATTCTACAATATTATCCCACATATATATTTAATGCTAGGGAGCAAGAGAATGAAGTTGGGGGGTTTTAATTGAGCCGTACATTATAGTTCCAACCCCCACCTCCCATCTCTGGCATCACATAACTCTCGTTTGGATGAATTACATTACTGTTCATCCCCAAAAATTAGCATACGATAGAAAAGAGATGAAATGACAGTGGTTTGGTCTTCAACTGCTTTTTTATGCAGTAAATGACGAATGGGCATGAATGCGACTGGCACGGGCCTCCTGAGCTGGGAGAAGATGATTGAAGCTCGTGCATCCATCATCCCTTCAACTGTTCGCTTGCTGGAAGAGAGGAGTGTCACCCTGGACAACACCATTGCATATATGTCACTTGGCAGTACATGGCCCCTCTGTGGCTGATGTGACCCTTCCCTTATCTCTCGACGTAAAACAACAATTTCGACGCAGGTGCCGTAGGTGCAGAACAACAAATCAACGTTAAAAAATGGCGCGGGCTCCTTCGGCGCGGAACAACAAATTCAGCGCATGCGCCTTGGACACAGAATACCAAATTCGACGTGGGTGCCTTCGGCGCAGAACAACAAATTTGACGTAAAACAACAATTTCAGCGCGGGTGCCTTAGGCGCAGAACAACAAATTAGCGTTGAAAAATTTAGCGGGCGCCTTCACTGTTCATTAAAAAATGTTGGACCCATTAATTTTAAACAAACATCAATAATTATTAGTTTCCCCTGAAATATCAGCAGATGAGATCGAAATTTTACAGGGTTTTGCAACGCGGATCAATGAGTTGGCAGCATCTTCCGCGTTCATTCTCCCACAGCTCACGTTCATTCCCAAGATGAGATTGTGTGTGTGCACAACATTTTTTTCATAACTAATATTAAAAGGCTATTCCTAATTTCAATGTTATTGTGTATTCCCAACAAATTTCTCTTCAACCCAAAAATTTCCCTCCAAAACTTGATGTGACATTGCCACATAGGACAAATTCAAAATCTGCCCTCAATTGTAATATAGATATGACATTGTGTATTTGCTCCTTTAAATAAGGACCCAATCTTTTGGCTTGTGATGATTAGATTTATGTATCTTATTCTATAAGGATGGCAGATGATATGGTGTATAATCAGGGATCATGATTAGTTGGAGAAATGACGTGGCATCTTGAATTTCTCATCTGGGAACCGTCATGGAAAAGTGGTGAGTATGATTTGGAATCGAATTGAAGTCTTGGAGATCCTCCATGGATGTTGGGGGAGGAACGCATATCAGGCTTTGACTAATCCTAGATTTTATGGTCAAATTTCGGGACTCACCTTTCTGGAGATGCTGAAGTCAGTATGTTGAGGAAGGGTGCCAGCTGGCAATGTTTAGTGGGGTTTTGTGAACTCGTGTATCCGAACATGAGGTATCTGCTGGGTTTGCATGCGAAAAAAATCCCGCTTGTTGCGTTTTGGCTTGATGGGGTTCGATACTTTAATATAGATGAAAAATTAAATAATTTTGTAAATATTTATGTAAATATTCATCAATTTGATAATTTCTCAAAACCAGGAAAAGATGAGATGCCGATTTATATGTAATTTTGAAGTCCAGTGCTGAAAAAAATGGTGCACAACAATTTTGAGTTGATGACATGGAGGATAGATGGAGAACATGAGGGAAGACAGAGTTGTATCTTTGCAACGTAGAATAGAAGTTTTTTTAAATTATTACTCATGAGTGCTGGATTCTGCTTCCGTAGGGAATATAATTTCCTCATTTCTTTGGTAACCACTTAACGAGTATGTGCTATATTTTATTAGCGGGCAACCATGAAACTAAAACTTGTTGTAACCAAGCGCTATAAATCAACTTGGTTGAATACAATCTTATACACTGGAATATACCTTCACAACAGTTCTTTCTTGTATTTATTTGAAACAATCTTGTTATTTGGCCTCATGGCTGTTGTGATATCTCTTGGCACGGCTCACTTCTAATTCAACACCGTTTTTTGCACAGCCTCTCAATCTGTGAAGAAAATTATTGAGATAAATCCATACATGATTGGCACGATGGCTGGAGGTGCTGCAGATTGCCAGTTCTGGCATAGAAATCTGGGAATCAAGGCAAAGTTCAACTTCGTGATGTGCTTCTACATAATTTGTGTTTTCTATTTAGATTATGATCAGAAAATATTAGATATAGAAACACTTTATTCTATTTATTTTTTAATCTTGACTGATGGGATATTCTTTTGTACAGTGTCGTCTTCACGAGTTGGCCAACAAGCGAAGGATTTCAGTTACGGGTGCCTCAAAGCTTTTGGCAAATATTCTTTACTCATACCGTGGAATGGGCCTTTCAGTCGGAACTATGATTGCTGGATGGGATGAGACGGTAATGCACATAGTTGTAAGATACTTTATGTTACACTTGGTTTTTTTCTCATACGAATATGATTTATGCCATCTTGCGGATTTCAGGGGCCTGGTTTATATTACGTTGACAGTGAAGGAGGAAGGCTGAAAGGGACGAGGTTTTCCGTAGGATCAGGGTCACCATATGCTTATGGTGTGCTGGATAAGGGGTAATTGTCAATTAATCTGTACTGTTGTAATTACAACGATTCAAAAGTTAGACATGGCTTTGTCATTTTATAAATGAAAATTACTCCACCAGGTACCGATATGACATGTCGATTGAGGAGGCTGCAGAGTTGGCTCGCAGATCTATTTATCATGCAACCTTTCGAGATGGAGCTAGTGGTGGAGTTGCCAGCGGTATGTTCACTCGTCCCAATCAAATGAGGTTATCAAACTATTCTGTTCGTTTGTTATAACACAAAATTCTGACATGATAAATTGCGAGGGATCAAAATCAATTGACATGGCTTGTGGTCTGTTTTAGTCCCCACTTCTCTTGTAACGTAATACCAATGCCAGTTATCAGTGCAACATTATAAGATTGTAATAATATGCACGGGCTCCTCGAGTGGCATTCCAGAGTCATTGCTCACAGTATATTCATGTAAATTTTGTGCCCCCATCCTTCACAAGAAACAAAACACTCCCCAGCCCACCAAAAAACAAGAAAAACGTATGCCTAACACACAGACTGTTTAATTGTATTGTACAGTTTACTGTGTTGGATCTGACGGTTGGAAAAAGCTTTCTGGGGACGACGTGGGTGAGCTGCACTACAAGTACTACCCTGTTGCCCCAACCCCCGTTGAGCATGAAATGGCTGATGCTCCGGCAGCTTGAAGCTCCTCGCCAGTTGATGTTTAAGAGATTTCGGCAAGTCACGAGAACATAGCTATCTTGTGTGTTTGAATTGTGTAGACAGTCTCCTCCCATGAGTTTAAAAACGGATCATTTTGAAGTCGAGATATGCGAGAAGGCAATTTAATGTTTTGAGTATCGGGGTAATTAAGCTTGCTTTTGGTGGATAATAATACGGTTGCGGTGCTGACAGTGGTCTTGCAATTCGTTCTGAAGTGATTTTTGAGCAGGGAAATTTGTGTAGTTTGAGCAGCTCTCTTCATATATACGCGCACACTTGAGCTGCTTGCTTTGTGTATTGCGACAGCATTAAGATGTAGTTAGCCATGCTAATTTGCCTAGAAGGTATAGAAATGAGCAAGCTCAAAATGCAGGCAACATTGCTCTGCTGCCTTTCGAAATGGTCCACGTCGGCGGGTGGAGGGCTATGAATCAGAGACTTGGGGAGGAATTGGAACTCGGAGATGTTGTGCAGTACCCATAGTACGTAGGAGATTTGAGTATGTTTAAATCCAAGGTGCATGCGTGCAGTGCATGGTGCTTTTGCTTTCTGTGTGTTTTGAACTAATTTGAGCTCAGCCATGCTTCACTTGGGTGACCCCCCGAGTTCATACGCTTAGTACTTGGCAGAATCATGTTTTTCTTCTTCTTTTTCGTTTTCGTTCTTGTTTTTTAAGAGTTCATATACAATTAATGATATCACTCTTCATTGTATATGATCAGACATAATTACCTGAGACGAGTTGGAATACAGGGCAACGTCGGATGCAAGCCCAGCATCGATGGCCTTTCCATTCACAACCTGTAAGCAGTGATTGGGCGCAAGCCAGAAACAAGTAGCTAGCGGATTCACTTCGCTGCTGGAAACTCGCATCTCACGATGCTACATTGGGCTCCATGCTGCCGCGTGTTATCTTTTGGCTGTCTGCATTTTTCCAGCCGTCAGAAACGACTTTGGTGTCCCATATGCGTGTCAATCCTGTGCTTAAACATCTTTCATGTTTTATATATTAATCCCAAGTACAGGAAGATCATTTACAAAATGTTTCGCGTTTTTGTATCAAGAGGACCCTAAAACTGGATGCATATGCAAGCACCGGCCAAAACTTGTTCGAGAGGCGGGGTCTCCAAATCTGAACCACTCTATAAATATCACCTCAATCCAATATTTGTGATATACATCAGGAAATTAAACCAGAGAGAGAGAGAGAGAGAGAGAGAGAGATTTAACGATGAGAACCAAATATTCATTTGTTAACCCTCTACTTGTGGTTGCTTCTCTTCTCATTCTCGCAGATCTCTCATCTGCAACCATCATTGGAGGATGGGAACAAACCAAGGTCTTGACTGATCCACGTGTGGTCAGGGCTGGGGAGTTTGCAGTCAATGCTTACAACACCAAAGCCAACTCTACGCTTAAGCTCTTCATGGTGCTCGGGGGTGAGCATCAACTTGTGGCTGGCCTGAACCGCAAGCTTGTTCTTCTGGCCACGGACACAGCTACTAACACCGCAAGGGTTTTTGCGACATTTGTGTTCGAGGGCCTTTCGCAGCAGAACTACACTTTGGTGTCCTTCGTGCCATTCAAGCTGTAATACGAGACTTGCATGCGGTGTACTGTTAAGTTGTAATGACGAGGCCGCATCCAAGGGCGGAGCCAGGAATTATTTCCACCCTGGGCTACCGACCAAATACAAAAGGAATGAGGATTAGGGTTGGGATAAGTGATTTTAACAATTTGTGGGTTATACTGCCTAATGGCAAGCGTTTTAGAGAGATTTTATGTCGCAAAAGGGGGTGATTTTTGTGGTGATAGGAATTTTGCCTTTTCTTTTCTTTTTGTTAATATGCTTCGGTTCTGTATCTATTTGACACAAGTTCTTTTTGGCATTTTAGTTATAGGTACGGTTGCAAATACAATTTTAATATTCGGTTATTTATAAATAGCGTTTTATTACGTGTTGAAGGAAACTAGAGCCTACATTATGTTTGATTGCGAGAAAATATGTTGAAAGTTTGAACTCAATTATATAAAAGTGACTTCTTTAAATCTCGGATCGGAATTATTTAATTTTATTCACTGTATCTGGTCATCCAAAAACAACATTGTTATTTGTTAGTGGTAAATATGTTAATATGTAATTTTGATATCAATTAGTTAGAAAAGATTGCACCTTGACAATTAATCTATATGAATTTAACAGTATATACACTAGTCAGGATTTAGAGTAAAAAGATTATATCTTGATCATCATTAATTATGAATTATATCAAAAAATTCAAACTTTTTCCAAAAAAATCCACACACATGAACATCTCTAATAATGGGCAAGCTTCCCCATCGAGAAATCGATCCATCGAAATCTAGAACATTCTCTAAAAATATATGTTCCCGACATTCCCCACCGCTAATCAAAATTCAATGGGTTTAGTTTTGAAAATTGAAGGAGTACAAGAGAGCCTAAAACAAATAAATAAAGGATGTTAATGGGAATTTTCGCTAATGGTATGGGTCAAAAGGAATTTTTTTCCCTAAATCTATAACATTCTATAATAATATGAGTTTATTTATGAAAATTGAAGGACTACAAGAAGGACAAAAACAAATAAATAAAGGATGTTAATAGAAATTTTGACAAAATTAAGGTATCAATATGAATTTTTAAAATAAATAGGAAAAACTGACTGTTTTTTCGCCTGGGGAGCTTCGATACCGTGACTTCATGCATTGGAATCAATAACCTCAACCAACCGGGCTAATTGCTGAAGATGTTATAGTGTTTATAGGAGGTCTTTTATAAAGTCACCCGGGCTATAGCCCACCTCGGCCCTAACATAGCTCCGCCCTTGGCCGCATCTGTGAATGCCTCTTGGTAATATTAATATCTCTAAATAAATAATGAAGGGGAAATTCGTCCTGTACGCTTCCCCGATGTGTGATCCTCTATGTCTTCTCTCCTCTTTTTCATCTTCACCCTCATTTTTTTGCTTAATTTCCTGTTTTAACGATGGCTCTTACTTTTACGTTAATTTTCAAAGTGCCCATTGCATAATCCACTTGGTCCCATTCCTTCCCTAACATCTCACGTGCCTTCCACTACCCCTAATTAGTTCTGTTTTGAATATATCCTATCTATACAACTCTTCCTGTATGGACCATATTGTATATATGTCTATTTTTGTTTTCTCCTCTTGTACACGAAACTTAAGTGTTTCGTCTTAGGATTCACTTCTTATTTTGGCTTGTTAAGTAATTGAACAATTGGCTAATCCCCCCTAAAGTAAGGGCCTGCCGGCCCTAAGGATGTTATCGAAGAATTGAATTGTGTGTTTATTTTTCCTAGATCTTACATGCATCTTACAATTTTTGAAACTACCGATACAGACGAACCGAAACCCACTTCCGAAACCGCCGAAACGGACGATACCGAAACCCACTTTCGAAACCGCCGAAATTGGATTGAGCGAATGGAACTTGGTGTGGTTGAAGAGATGACATAGGCCAATGAGGAGGAAGCCAATGCCAGGGGCTACGTGCCCTACTAGTGTGCCCATCTGCACGACTCGCTACTTGCTTTCTTAACCTGCCTTTGTTGTTGTTGTTGATGAGAGAGAGAGAGAGAGAAGTTTGTTTGGTGAGAGAGAGGGGTGATTGGGGGGAGAATTTAAAGGGAGGGCAGGGAGAGTATGGGACCTTGAAGTCTAAGTGGTCTGGAGAGTTCTTTGGATGGATGGGGTTAGACTTTTAGATTTGGTTCATGGCATTTGGGTTGACCCAAGGGGGAGGGTGTGTTTGGTCAGCTTTCTAGAGGGTTGGGTAGGGCATGAAGACTTGACCATCGTGGCGCCCTTCTGCATGTCAGGCGTTGCAATTAATATACATGTTTTTGATGTTTATCCACGTTATAATGGCATCTATGTTATGTGCTTTTGTAGGCCCATATAAGGTCTATGTAGGGCTAGGGTATCCACCCGATTGTAACCTTCTACTATAAACACAAAGCTACGGGTTAAGTAGCCGACATCCTTCCAACATGTTATCAGTATGCTCCGATCAAATAAGAGTTTTTGCGGCGATCTTTGACGGACGAAGAGCGATTCGTAAAATCTACCGTAGGCATCTCAACCGTCGCTAGATCAGGAGGACAGATCTAAAGGTAATAAATCAGAAACTTAGATCTAAACCTATTTTTCCTCAAGAATACATTCATAATTTTATGGATCAAAATCGATGTTTTTCCGATAAAAATCAAAATTTTATGATAAAAACATTGATTACAAAGATAAAAAATGGATTTTTTTAAATAAAAATTGGATTTTTATGATAAAGAGAGATATGTTATGATAAAGGGCTCCTCATGCTCGATGCCCTTCTTTTTTGCGGAGGGGGGATCTCGGCCCCGACGGCCAGGTCGACTCCGACATGAAAACCCATATAAGTAATTTATATTCCTTATACATGGCATCCCTTCTCTTTAAGTTATTTTTCTCCCAACATGAATACCCCTAAAGCAAAGTTATTATTTATATGGTTTTCTTAGGGATACAAGTAAAGTACAAATATACCCTTACTGAGACACATATTTACAACAAGGAATTTTTAGAGCCCACTCCAACATGACATACCTTATTTTAGTATTATACGTGGAAACAACATATCACATGTGTACATCTATGTTTCTTTTCAGAATCATGCAGTTGTATATGTGTTATTGTATTTTTGTGTTTCCTTTTGCAGCTTTCCTTGAATAATCTTTATCACAAATATAAATGTTGATATTATTATGCGTAGATAATGGGCCTGGAAATTAGCTTAGGAAAGTATCGGGGGATTTCAGTGCATGTTTCGTAAGCTTTGACCATAATAGGGGGATTTGGCCCACTGTGGAGAAGCATGGGCCTATGAAGGGGCTTCACCCACGATTAAAAAGGCTTCATCCTGTTAATATCGAAGTGGGCCTGCGGCCCAATAGAGATGGCACCGATATAAAAAGGGGTTCTACACGGAGAATGATTCATGAAGACGATTAAGGTTTGAACTTGTACAAGCGGCGAGGTTTACCTTATACAAACGCATATATTATACGTTATCGTGCACATAATTTTAAGTTTGTATATACAGATAATTTTATTTGATGGCTGCAAAGATGATGACTAGTTCTTATATGAGAATAAAAGGGCAACTACAAGCCCACATGAGCTTGTACTTGTTGTACTTGATCCTCTTTATGTGAGAGGAAATATGAGACACCCTTTCATATGGCGTATGATACCACATTGATCCCTTCTTATATTTGACATGCAGATTCGAGGAAAGGTGGTCATCGTCTTAAGAGGATCCAAGACTACCAAAGCAAAGGTAACTGTAGACCCCACTAGCTGATACAAATTCATTGCTTACAATACTAGTCATCTGATATTGTGTTGCAAAAGGTATTAACCGTTGTTGTGAAATCAATAAGCAAAGGTAACTCCATCATCCACATATTACCCCCCCAACCAACCACTGCCCTTCGTCCGGCCTTTATCGAAACCTGAAAAGTATGAGGTAGTTTTGTGATTATTTTCCGAAATTAAGCCGTTAAACATACATAGAAACACTTAATATCGTGAGAATTTCAATATAGTTGACCTCTCATGTACGTATCATATCTGGAAACGAAAACACTTCTTTTTTTAACAGCGATCAAATAAGCAAAAATTGTCTGATATGTTTGTAATAAATTGATGAAATGTTGGGTATGGCTGTAATGAATTAATGGTCATGGTTAGAAAATCAGCGTACAAACCACACCAGACCAAATTGTTCATGAGTTTCAAGAAGAAGAAGAAGAAGAAGAAGAAAAACAAAGAGCAAAGAAAATTAGTATTTATAAATAATAACTGTTGGAACTTATCCAACTAAGTTGGATCTTAATCCAACATTGGGCTAATATGCGGTGAATAATTATATAAGTGCTACGCTGTCGTATTAAGCCCAATGTATTAGTGATCTGGTTTTAATTAATTAAATGGGCTAAATGAGTTAAACAGGTTGTGGGGCCTTTATGTGTAGAGACTATTGGGCTTCAACTCGTTGATGGGCCGAGTTGGAAACCCTAGGGCTATGGAGGCTAGCCTATAAATATTAGCGGTCATGGTCCCCGGAATACACGAACAAATTTTGAGCCGTCTTTTCTACGTCCCGTCGCTAGGAGAGAAACCAGGAGAAAACTAAAGGGGTTCTCCAACGGTTGATTCGTGCTATTCTGGAAGATCGTCCGCTACGGTATCGTCAGGATCTTTCAGACTATTAGCGATGGATTCAGGTACGCTTCCGCTAAATCCGAGTAAGTCAATGATTTAAGATTCCGCATGTTATATACATCTAGATTATTATTTGCATGGTCTTGCTTAATGATTAATCTAGATCTTTAGTTTCTACATTAACAAGTTGGTACATGCAGGGAGAATCTCTACTGGTCACCGTGGAAATTGATAGACACATTTTTTTTTTTTTTGGATATTGGAATCCAAGAGAGTTTGCGCAACTAGTTGGCTGCTACCATCACTTCCTTTGGTGCGTGTATTAAAAGCATGCATGATATCTCCAAATAATGTTCCATCACTTCCTTTGATGCGTGTATTATTATTCTAAGTAGGATGGCAACATTTTATTTATGTGAAGTCTCGACGTTTGGAACATCAATTTAATATCAAGGATCGATGAAGAGGCCACCACTCCAGCCCTCGACATTTGTTAATGTTTCCTCCTCCTCTTTTTCAACCCAGCCAACAAATTAAATCGCCACTTCAGTTGTTCTCACCAGCCTCTATATTTATATTCAGTCTAATTTTGTATATGCTTTCACTTCTAAAGACATTTCCAGCTTTCAGTATATTTTCCCGGTGATTGAAAAAAATCAAGAAAATCTCATGTTATATGTTTGTAGCGAACAAACCTGTAAAAGAAATTGTGCTAGTGTACAACTGTGGTATTCTTTGTGACACGATCAACTCCAACTCAGCAGAGAGATAACTTGGCAAGCCTTTTAATTTGAGTTTCAACATGTACAAATCAATATAAAAAGGCTATAAATCATTAATATAAAATGTAAGATACGTATTTTTAAGCTGAAGAGACCCGCAAAATTTCTTTTTTTTTCAGGGGAAAAAAAGAAATATAAATCAAGATGTCTCGATTGCATTTTAAGAATAAAAAACCAAAGCAATGCTCGAAATTAACAAGTAAAAGGAGGTACACACATCAATAGCCACCGCATTTAGGCCCTTAATTCTTGTTTATTATGATGTCAATGCCGTGTTGCATGGTTTTATGAACATATTTATACCAAGATGTAATTAGGGGAGCTGCATTTGATATTAGCCAAGTTTTTAGCACGTTGCCAGCCTACTTAACGTGGAAGACACACGTATCAAGTATCTTCGAAGATGGAGCAGCTGCTAATACACACCATTTGGTCCACGTTCACGATGTTTAGAGAGATGCTAATTATATCATTGTTTTAACGACCAAACCAACACAAAATGGTGATTAGATATCGAATTTATTACTTGATAAATTACTGGGGTACTAACTAAGGGAAGGAAGTCGAGAAAGTACAACAAAACTGGAACAAAACAAGAGAAGCAATAGAATCTTAGCCAGCCAAAGCAGTTTGTTCCCATTATACATGAATACTGACTAATAATATAGGGAAGGAAATGACTCGGTCATGGCCGCAACCCATGTGACCAGTTGTCATAACATAAAGATCAAAGCCCCTCGTCATGTGGGCGAAAAGAAGAAGAAGAAAGGAATACAGGGAGGTGGAGAGAGATGAGAGCATAATCACATTGCAATGATCTCATTTACTTCTTCATTACAGTTGTATTCAAGCCAACCCTCCACTTATAAATACCCCCCCTTCCCTCTTCAAATGCCAAAGCAATCCTCCCTCTCTCCCACTCTCTCCCCTTCATTTCTCTCTTTCTGAATTTGGCCATCCATGCTTATACCCACCGGCGACCCCTCATGGGGTCGTCTTTGGCCAACCTTAGCTGCGGCCTTTGCCATTCTCTTCGCCTTCCACAATGTAGCCCTCGTCGCTGCTGATCCTCCCTACATCTACTCCTCGCCTCCTCCGCCTTACGTTTACAGCTCCCCTCCCCCGCCATCTCCCTCCCCTCCACCTCCCTACATCTACAAGTCCCCTCCTCCACCCGAGCCTTCTCCGCCACCGCCTTACGTGTACAAGTCTCCCCCTCCTCCCAAGGAACCTCCACCACCCCCTTACGTCTACAAGTCCCCACCCCCGCCTTCTCCTTCGCCTCCCCCACCATATGTTTACACGTCTCCGCCCCCTCCGTCACCTTCCCCGCCACCCCCTTACGAGTACAAGTCTCCACCACCTCCGAAGAAGTCTCCTCCACCGACATACAAATACAAGTCTCCTCCCCCACCCCCCATGTCGCCGCCGCCACCATATGAGTACAAGTCTCCACCGCCTCCGAAGAAGTCTCCGCCACCACCGTACCCCTACAACTCTCCTCCTCCTCCCTCACCTTCACCACCACCACCTTATGAGTACAAGTCTCCACCACCTCCCAAGAAGTCTCCGCCTCCACCGTACCACTACAACTCTCCTCCTCCACCTTCCCATTCACCACCTCCGCCTTATTACTACAAATCTCCGCCGCCACCGTCTCCTTCACCTCTGCCGCCATACTACTACAAGTCTCCTCCTCCGCCTTCACCATCGCCACCTCCACCATACTACTACAAGTCTCCTCCACCGCTGCCGCCGTCGCCGCCACCACCGTACTACTACAAGTCTCCTCCGCCTCCCAAGAAGTCTCCACCACCACCTTATTACTACCAATCACCTCCTCCACCATCACCCTCACCGCCGCCGCCGTACCACTACAAGTCTCCACCACCACCGGTAAAATCCCCACCACCACCTTATTATTACACGTCACCACCACCTCCAGTTAAATCTCCACCACCATCGTACCACTACACATCTCCACCTCCTCCGATAAAGTCTTCACCACCTCCGTACCACTACACGTCTCCGCCTCCTCCCGTGAAATCTCCTCCTCCACCGTACCACTACGAGTCACCACCGCCTCCGACGAAATCTCCACCACCACCATACCATTACACGTCTCCACCTCCTCCCGTAAAATCTCCTCCTCGCTACTACTACAAGTCACCACCGCCGCCGGTGAAATCTCCACCGCCACCTTACTACTACAAATCCCCGCCTCCGCCGGTGCATCACACGCCTGTGACTCCTTACCCTTACAAGTCTCCTCCGCCACTGGCACCGTACTACTACACATCACCGCCGCCACCGCACTACTATCCACCTACAGTGGTTGTGACAGGAAAAGTATACTGCTACAAGTGCTACAACTGGGAACATCCGGAAAAATCAAGTCACAAGAAACTCTTTAAAGGTATTTAGCCTCTTTACAAGTTTTTTTTGGAATTGATCAAATTACATTTATAAAACCAATTCGATTTTTTAAAGATCATGTTTTGAAGAACCATGCCCATTATTGGATGACAGCTCCAACATTTTTCTTCCTAAAAAAAGTCATTTGTTTCTCCTTATTCTCTAATTAAAGACTTAAATTAAATTGACATACTTTATTTCTACAACCTCAGTGTATCTCTTTTCGCTTTAAATTATTAATGAGTGAATTTTACAAAAGCAAACATGACATGGATGACTTTATTCGCTTGCTTCTGTACTAAAACTAGACATAAGTACACCAAACATAGATTAATTAGCACATATTATAATTATAACATTTTACAATATACAACGAGACTATTTGGCCTCATTCTTGTCACTAACCACAATCTTAACATACATCCTTGACAACAGCAGTGGTTGTGGCCACATGCCCAAGTCAAACTTTTGTTCGAATTATTCAATGAACATACCTTTTATAATTTAATTGCCACGATTCCTTGCCTAAAACATACTTAATTAAAGCAAACTGTACTTAATTAGTTTCATTACATTTGTTAACTAACAATCAGAGCACTTATTTCAACAGGAGCAATTGTGAAGGTGACATGCAAGGCCGACGACAAGTATGTTGGATTTGGTGAGACGAACATCCATGGAAAATACAGTGTCGAAATCAAGGGCTATCCTTACTTGAAGTACGGAGTAAAGGGATGCAGCGTTGAGCTCCATTCTGCTCCCAAGGGATCGATGTGCAATGTCAAGACCAAGCTCCACAATGGCTCTCCGCTAAAAGTTTACGAAACTTCGCACGAAGAGATTGTTCTCAAGTCCAAATCATTGGCCTTTGCCCCCAAGAAGCCATACATGGAGTGCCACAAGCATCACCAGTCTCCTCCTACTCCGCCCACTTACTATTACAAGTCCCCGCCGCCACCCACTTACTACTACAAGTCTCCCCCTCCGCAGTATTACTATAATTCTCCTCCACCCCCAGTAAAATCTCCGCCTCCTCCATATTATTACAAGTCTCCACCTCCACCGGTGAAATCACCTCCTTCGCCTTATTATTACAAGTCTCCACCTCCACCAGTGAAATCACCTCATCTGCCTTATTATTACAAGTCTCCACCTCCACCATCTCCGTCCCCTCCCCCTCCTTACTACTACAAATCACCACCACCTCCTCCTCCTTCTCCTCCGCCTCCTTACTACTACAAGTCTCCACCACCACCGGTGAAATCCCCTCCGCCACCGTATTACTACAAGTCACCGCCACCACCCTCTCCATCTACCCCTCCTCCATACTACTACAAGTCACCACCTCCTCCGGTGAAGTCGCCACCTCCTCCATACTACTACAAGTCTCCACCGCCTCCTTCACCATCACCTCCCCCACCATACTACTACAAGTCTTCACCTCCTCCGGTGAAGTCACTTCCTCCGCCATACTATTACAAATCGCCGCCGCCACCTTCGCCATCACCTCCCCCACCATACTACTACATGTCTCCACCTCCTCCCGTGAAATCACCTCCTCCTCCTTACTACTACAAATCACCACCACCACCATCTCCATCTCCTCCACCACCTTACTACTACAAGTCTCCGCCTCCTCCTTCACCATCACCTCCCCCACCATACTACTACAAATCACCACCTCCTCCAGTGAAGTCTCCACCTCCTCCATACTACTACAAGTCTCCTCCTCCTCCATCGCCATCTCCTCCACCCCCATATCACTACAGCTCTCCACCTCCACCAGTGAAGTATCCACCACCTCCTTACTACTACATGTCCCCACCACCTCCATCACCATCTCCTCCTCCACCATACCATTACAGCTCGCCACCTCCACTCGTGAACTCCCCACCTCCACCGTATTATTACAAGTTCACATCCCCTCCGTCACCATCACCTCCTCCTCCCTATATCTACAAGTCACCGCCTCCACCATCACCATCGCCTCCTCCATACCACTACAGTTCTCCACCCCCACCATCTCCTTCCCCTCCGCCTCCATACCACTACAAATCCCCTCCACCACCATCCCCGTCTCCACCTCCCCCTTACCACTACAAATCACCACCCCCACCGTCGCCATCCCATCCACCACCTTACTACTACAAATCCCCTCCTCATCCATCCACATCCCCGCCCCCGACCTATATTTACTCCTCCCCACCACCCCCTCTCCACTACTAAGCATAAATCCTTTATGGGTGGCTTCTCCTCCCCAATCAAGTAAGTCCAAATTTAACAACAATTTCTTCCGTTATTATTACAATCTAAATTTGAGAAACATTATTCTTATGCCATGAATAAATTTGGCTTGCAGTGTTTAGTGTTAGCAGAATAAAGGAGAGTGGGAGAAGTGGGCAGCTCTTGTGTCAAGCTTTTCATCTCAGCATGTTCAATTCTTGGAGTAATAATAATAATAATAAGCACTTGAAGAATGCATTAGAGAGCTCTACCACACTTGATGACATCATTCCAAGGGCCTTCACGGTGGCTGCATTAGTCTTGCCTTTCACGATTTTGATTAGTTCTAGAATGTGAGTAGAGGAGAGCTTGCGCATGGACCCCTTTGATTGGAAGAGTTCCCATGTGATGTGCGGCAAATTGTTTCCTTCTCTTTTCCTTTTGTTTTCCTTGTAATTTGTTTCATATCATTTCTTGTATTTGTTGTTTGTACCCCACATAAGTTTCAGTTTGTAATATATGTTGTTTTCCAGGGATTTGCAATTAATTAAGAGCTTTACTTGTTTCATATCAATCATTGGACCTTCACTATTTAGGAATAATTTCTTCGTACCTCTGATCGGCCAATTACAGGCCATGTCATGAGCCATGTCATGCAAGGTAAAGCCTTAAAGGTAGGCCCATGCCTAGCCTGAATTAATATGTCCCTTATTTTTTGTCACAGGCCTGGCCTATACAACCCAAAACAAAGTAACCATGGCCTTCTTATCCTTGACAGTGGAAAGGTCTCCTGTGAGACAGAACACCGATAATAGTTCGACCTTCTTGATATTTATGATAATGGTGGCTAGACCTAGGATTCAGTAATAGTCCCTAGGAGTTGGACTTTTCCAATTAAGCAAGTAATTCAACTCTATTGTTGGATTGGATTATGCGCCCATCATGATGCAGTAATTATACAGCCATATCCTAACGCTGGCTGATACAGGATTAGGGATGGCCGAGCTAGAGGTTAGATATATGCAGACCTTCTAAAACTCTAGTCCACTTGGGTTCAGATCATAGCCTGAATCGAGTCTGAAAAATACATAATTACACTCGATCAAGCGGGTGTTGGGGGATGTATGCCGTAGGTTCAATTGTATTTGATGCAAATAATTTTTTATTGTGGATGTGAGAATTTTGCATATGATGCAAGTGGAATTAAATGTGTTGTAAATTGTTTACGTGCATATTTAATATAATAAATTCGTAGAAAAGGTTATCTGGATGACGGGAACGTCCCGGTCTAAACTCAGGTTCGAACGGCGTCCAAAACGGACGCCAAATGCAGGATTTAGAGCAAAAATAGCCCAACGGCCCACCTAGCCTAGGGTTGCGGGCAGAATTGTGACGGCTGCAGTTTTTTGCGAAATCAATTTTTTGGCCGACTTTGAGACAACGTTTGAGGGGTCAAACGAAGTCGGAATTGAGTTTCGTTCGAACCTACGCGTTCACCGTTCAACCCTCTTCGATTTGATAGGTTGTATCACTTACGAAGCTCAATGATGAGGGAGGAAAAATTCGCTGAAGTTTGGCCTTTGTGAAAGGCAAACTTTAATTAATTTCTTCCTCCAAATTTAATAGTCCCACATTGGATATGGAGTAAAGGGGTGGGGTCAGCCGCCTATATAAATAAGGACCTACTCCCCTCCTTGAAACTCGTCCCATGCTCCAGATCTGAGTAGCTCCATTAAACGTGATTAAGCCCAGATCTGAGCTTAAATTAAATAGTCCCTTTCTCTCTAAATTTCTTCCTTGCTCCCAGGCTCTAGCAAAGCTACGAAGGAGCTCAGATCGGATCTGAAGTCTTGACGAGGATCCACTCATGGTGAAATTTTCTTCGGTGTGTGGTTGGCTCAGACGACAAGGGTGTTGATTGCCTCAAGAAACGGTTCGGCTCGGGACGAGATGCAGCTCCGGATGCGGTTCGGCTTGGAAGAAATAGCACGGTGCCAAAGAAATGTTGCTGAAAACGACGCTTCGTATTCTGCAGAAACGAAGTGAAAGGTATATAGTTTAAATTAAACATGCGTTTATAAATTGCAAATGTTAGATAGATCTATCCTTAAGAGTTGGTCGGACCCAACCCCGGGATACTAGAGATCTTGGCTAGCGTTTTTCCCCTTTAGGCATTGATTTAGAAATATTTTAAATTATTTTTTTCGTTGCTTATTCGATCTCGTCGTCCGTCCGCCATAGGGCGAGCATCGATTTTATTGCACTAAGGACCCAGAAAATCCTTCAGTGGTTTCGAAGCTATGGTCTACATGATCTATTTTTACAATTTATAAAAGGTATGCGATACAACATGTTCCTCCATAAGATGGATATTTTATTTAAACTTTAAAATGTCGTTTTAAAGCAACGGTTTTATTTTCAAAAAGTGTTTTTGAAAATTAGATTTAATTTTATTTAAAAATTTAAAATTTAAAATTATGTGATAATTTTTGAAATAACTTAAACTTATGCGATAAATTTTAGGTTGCATGTTTAGCTAGAAAATTTTATGAGATAAATTTTTATTGTTTTGTTAGTTTACTAAATTGTTTAGTTAATAATTTTTAATGGTTATATTAGTAATTTTGATTATGTAATAATTCGAGAAAAACTATTAGAATAGCCATTAAATCCTTTCAGAAAATTATGAGATAATTTTTGGACATGCTATGATTTAAAAAATTGTTACAATATATTAAATTTCTGTTTAGAGTAGACCTCTCCTAATTATTATTTTAATTGTTCTAATAATAATTTCGAACAAAATGCTAAGAAGTGTATTCCTTGGAAAAGCCCCCAAGCCTTTATTTATATTGGATGTGAGTCATACATGGATGAGATACAATATGTTAGGATTTATCCTTGATATTCATGTATGCGGTCTTGTCATATGTGGCACTCTGCTTATTGTCTCTAGTTCTTTACTTCCTGAAGTTTTTAGGCATGTTATCTAGGGAATGTAGGATAGTTTGTTATACGTTTTGTTGCATCTGAGCCACTGCCGTATGAAGAAGAGAATCGAATCAGTTAGGTTGTTGGATGAATTGTTGAACAGTTTGTTGTACCAGGATGTTCAACATGCTAAGTCTATTTGCATCGATTGACTGCCCAAAAGGATGTGCGACTGGCGTTCGCGTAATCTTTTATATCCTTATCTAACTGATCAGGTACTTATGGAGGTTATTAACTGTTATAGATTTGATCGGCTGTATATCTCTTGTTACCTTATTGCGAAACAGTTGGAGAGAGATTTTCGCCGATCAATATCCTAGCAACTTTCGCCTGCGGATCTTCCGGGATCTCCTTCTTGTTGGAGATGTTGCGGTTTTTGCTGTTGATGAACCGAATCAAGATCTGATTGCATGAGTGCGGATTGTATCGAAGATTGCGGTGTTTTCTGGCTTTTAGGGCTCGGAGCGTTTGGCGGCTAGGGTACGGACTTTTGCGTGAAAAAAGTTCTGTGAGATTACTCCGGGAGGGAGGCCGACGACTACGCACGTAGGATCAAGGGAGTTGATCTAGTCGGTGGTGCAAGGGGAGCTTGCAGGCAAGGGGAGCTTGCCAAGAATACTTCACTGGGTTGATTGCGATCACCCTCCATGGTTTGTATCAAGGGAGAGTGTGTTCTTCCCTATAGAAGCGTGGTTATTAGAGTTTGTATTCTCTGATTTTCATAGTGAAGTATGCTATTTTTCTGGGCGTGGCCCCGCAGATGTAGGTGTGCGCACCGAACTGCGTTACCAAGTCTTGTGTGTCACTATTTGCTGTGTGTTGCTGCGTTGATCTTTTGATTCATTATTGCGTACTGAATTTCATTTGGTATCAGAGCAGGTCACCCGTATTACTTTTTTCATTCAAAGTGGGTGTGATCTTGTGTGTCAGTACGCTCACCATGAATACCAAAGAAGGTGCTTCTGTTACTCGTCCTCCCTTGCTCACCGGATCTAATTACACTTATTGGAAGTCACGCATGAGAGCATTTATCAAGTCCCTAGATGAAAAGGCTTGGGTGGCTACGGTTGAAGGATGGAGTCCTCCGACTGAAGTTAACAAGGAAGGCAAGGAATGCATGAAACCCGTGAAAGATTGGAATCCGGAAGAGGAGCGCGCTGCCTTAGGAAACTCCAAAGCAGTTAACGACATCTTCACTGGTGTCGATGAAGAGTAGTTCAAGCTTATATCAACGTGTGAGCACGCAAAAGAAGCTTGGGACATTCTTCAAAATGTGCATGAAGGGACCATCACTGTTAAGGCATCCAAATTGCAAATGCTTGCCTCACAGTTTGAAAATCTGAGGATGAATGAAAATGAGACTGTTGCAGAGTTCAACGGAAGATTGAGGGATATAGCTAACCAGGCATTCCAACTGGGGAAGAAATATTCTCAAAAGAAGTTAGTTGAAAAGACTCTGAGATCCTTGCCAGAAAAATTTTCGGCTAAGATTGCTGCAATAGAGGAAGTAAGAGACACTTCCACCATGAGATTAGACGAACTCATGGGCTCTCTACAAACCTATGAGATGAATCTCAAGCAAAACAAAAAGGAGAAGGGAGTTGCTTTAAAGGTTGAAGCGAGTGAATCTTCAAAATCCGACAATGAGTCTGAACTCGAAGATGATATTGCGTTACTCACCAAAAATTTTAGTAGAATGATGAGGAAGATCAGTAACAGAGGTCAGAATTTCAAAGTTGCTAATAAGGTGGTGCGGTCAGGTCCACCTGCTGGTGAAAAGAATGCTAGCCGCCATAATCAAAGGTATGATTCCAAAAACAAGGGAAAGGGAATACAATGTAGAGAATGTGAAGGATTTGGCCACATACAGGCCGAATGTGCAAACACCCTTAAGAAGCAAAAAGGGAAATCCCTTGCAAGCACCTGGAGCGATGAAGACTTTGAAGGAAGTGCGGAAGATGAAGACATAACTAGCAACTATGTTGCATTCACAGCCACCATGAAAGACAAGTCTGAAGGTAAGTCTTCCAGTCATGTTGAACATAATGTTGTAACACGTGCTCCAACATCCAATCACAAGCAAGGAGATGTGATACATAATGTTGTGATAAATGATGCAACTTACAACAGTGAGGATAAATCAGATAACGAAAGTGAAGAAGATATTGGTGATGAGGATATCCGCACGGCTTATCAAATGATGTTCTACAAATGGTTGGAAATTTGTGCAGCCAACAAGAAGTTGAAAGCTGAATGCTCCAAGCTGAGAAATGAGAGGGACGTGACTCAAGCCAAGCTATTGAAGACTGAAACAAGCCTCCGGAATCTTGAGAGCAGCCTGAGGAGAGCACTGTTAAGAGCTGAGAAGGCAGAAAACACTCTCAACAGATGAAACTCAGGAAAATCTAAACTTGATGACATCCTCAACATGGGTAAGGTGGCTGGAGATCGAACAGGAGTTGGTTACCACAGAGGAAGTCATCTACATACTCCAAAGACTAGAAGTAGTCTCATCACAAAGGAGCAAGATAAACGGAGTAAACTGAATGAGAACAAGCCAAGAGAAAAGAAAGGAAAAGGTTCAACAAAAGGTTCAACATCCGGACAGCTAATATGTAAATACTGTAGACAAGTTGGGCACTATGACTGGAGTTGCTTTAGGCGCATGAAGCATTTGAATGAAGGAAGAGATGTTAACCACTCTCAACAGCGGACAAGTTTGAAATGGGTCAAGAAGTCTGAACTGGTAAACTTGGTTGCATACACGTCCTTAGTTACTTTTGCGGAAAATCAGTGGTATTTTGACAGCGGTTGCTCTCGGCACATGACAGGGAACAGAGGACTCCTATTTGAGTACACTGCTGGCAACAAAGGACATGTCACTTTTGGAGATGGTCAGAGAAGCAGTGTTGTTGGTAAAGGGAACTTGAATATGACAGGAACTCTAAAACTAAAGGATGTGATGCATGTTGAGAACTTGAAAGCTAATCTCATAAGTATCAGTCAGTTGTGTGGCGACGACGGGGGCGGACGAGGACGGAGGAGCTACGGCGGAGCGTCACCGGAGGCGGCGGCGGGGCTTGGGTGCTGGGCGGAGCGGTCGAACGGCCGTCGGGGGTGTCGGGGCGCTGTCTGCATGCGAAGGCGGGGGCGGCGATGCTGCAGCGGGCTTTGGGAGCGTATGGCGACGGAGGGGGCGGTGCTCGCGGCGGCCAGCGGCGGCGGGCGCTACTTCGGGCTGGGACTACGGCGGGTGAGGCGACGATTTGGTGCTTGGAGGCTGTCGTCGGAGGCGTTGCGTTGGAGGGCGTTGCCATGGTGCTCGCCGGCGGTAGGGGTGGACGAACGCGAGGGTGAGAGAGGGAGAGTGAGAAACAAAGAGAGATAGAGAGGGGAGCAGATCGGTGTGCCTGGGTTTGAAATAATAAGGGGAGAGAGGGAGATAGAGTACTGAGGGTTGGGTTTTGTGACGTGAATTGAGGGGGAAGGAGAGAGTAACATGTTGTGGGTAAATTAAATACAAAGGATGGGTGTTTATATAGGGTTAATTAGTGGCAAACTTGTGATAACTGGTAGACAAGAAAAATAATGGGATAGGTGAGTGTTGGATCTGAATGAATTCAGATCCAACCAACAAGTCGGTTGGGTTAAAAATTAATTAGGGGAGGTAAAGTAACTCAGTTAAAAAGTGATTTAGTAAAGGTGAATAGTCATTAAGGGATGTAATTAGTAAAACCGGACAAATACAGACCCATTTTCGCAAACAACTCCGAAAAATTACGAAAACATACCCACGGGATCGTATTGGCGCGAGGATCGCGAATACAAGATCTGTTCTGGGATTTGAGCTACGAAAATACAAGTTTTAAGCCAAATCGTTTAGAAAGCGGGTTTGCGGGTCTAGGCTGAAATGATATCAGAAAATTACGAAATTAATATAGGAAGCTCTAAATGATCATAGGAGGCTACTGGAGAAGTTTGAAAACATTTTGAATATGTTTGGCTAGAAAATAAATTCGTCGAATCAAAACGGTAATTTTGGGAGATGAATTTTAACAGAATCGTTTTGGGCATTTGAGGAAATCTGAAATTGCTGAAATACAATATGATAAGTCTAGTGCTCTAAAATATTTTTATAAGAATTTTTGAAATCAGTTTTGTTATAAAACTCTTCACGACCATTTATAAAGTAAAATTAATTTTTAACATACGTAAAAATAGGTAAATTGAAGTGATGAATTTTCAGGTCGTTACAGAGACACAAGGTATAGGACATGAGTTCTCGGCACCTAAGACTCCTCAGCAAAATGGAGTTGTTGAAAGGAAGAATCGAACACTTCAGGAAATGGCTCGAGTTATGTTGAATGCTCGGAAAGTTAATGTTAAGTGGTGGGCTGAAGCTGTTAATACCGCTTGCTACACCATCAACAGGGTATATCTTCGGCGAAGGACTGAGAAAACTCCATACGAAATCTGGAAAGGGAGGAAACCTGATGTCTACTACTTCTATATCTTTGGAAGCAAGTGCTACATCTTGCAAGATCATACACCAAGACGAAAGTTCGACGCCAAAAGTGACATAGGAATTTTCTTGGGGTATTCTACAAGGAGTCGTGCCTTCCGAGTGTTGAATGAACGCACAGACGTTATGATGGAATCTATTAATGTGGTGGTTGATGATTTTGATCAGGGAGAGTCTATACTGACGGGAGAAAAAGGGACTCAGGAAGACAGAAATGATGATGAGGTTCGTGTTGAAAATGATGTTGCAACAGTGAAGACTAATCTGACCAATGTTGAACAAAATGTTGCAACACAGGATACTACCGTCGCTGAGATGACTCAAGAAGAGGCTGAAAATGGTCAAGATGCTGAGGGGATCACAAAATTCATACGCGACCATCCACCGGAGCTTATCATTGGTGACGTGCACGACAGTCGTCGTACCAGAGGTGCGAGTCGGGTCAACTACAGAGATCTGGCTGGGTATGCATGTTTTCTCTCTACTATTGAACCCAAAAATGTGAAGAAAGCCATTGTTGATAATTTCTGGGTTTCGGATATGCAAGAGGAACTGAACCAATTCCAACGAAATGATGTCTGGAGTCTTGTGGAGAGACCCAAAGGAACCAATGTCATCGGAACAAAATGGATATTCAAGAATAAAACAGATGAGAAGGGAAATATTACTCGCAACAAAGCTCGTCTTGTAGCTCAAGGGTATACTTAAGTGGAAGGAATTGACTTTGATGAGACATTTGCTCCAGTGGCTCGATTGGAATCCATCAGACTACTTCTGGCCGTTGCTTGCAGTCTGAAGTTCAAACTACATCAAATGGATGTGAAGAGCGCCTTCTTGAATGGGCTTCTGAATGAAGAAGTGTATGTTGAACAACCCAAAGGCTTTGCAGATCCATTTCTACCAAACCACGTTTACAAGTTGAAGAAGGCTCTTTATGGGTTGAAACTGTTAGATGTATATACTCCTTTTGTATAGGGTCTTTTGTGCTTATTTACCATTCCATGTACTCTATATATATCGGGCTATTGCCCTTGGAATAATACAAGAGAGTTTATTCCTAACATGGTATCAGAGCTAGGTTTAACCTAAACCCTAGCCGTCTTTCTCTCTCCCCCGCCGCGTCTCCCACCCGCGCCGTCCGCCCGCGCCGACCCTGCGCCTGCGTCCGGCCAATCCGCTTGAGCCGCTGCCGATCCGATCCGCAGCCCCCTGCGCCCCTACGCCCACGCTCCCCGTCCGCCTACGCCACCTGCGCCTGCGCCTGCGCCTGCGCCTGCGCCGCGCCCCTTGCGCCTGCGCCTGCGCCCCCTGCGCCGCGCCGCCTGCGCCGTCCGCCTGTGCCGTCCGCATGTGCCGTCCGCCTGCGCCGTCCGCCTGCGCCTGCGCCGCCCGCCTGCGTCGCACCGACTACGCCGTGCCGATCCGATCCATCCGCCTGCACCGATCCTCGCCCCCTATCAGCAGAGCACTACCACCTGCGCTGCATCGATCCTCGCACCCTGCGCCGTGCAGATCCGATCTGCGCCGATCCGATCCGATCTGCTGTCGATCCGCGCCCCCCTGCGCCCGACCCGCGCCGCGCCTGATCCGCGCCTCGCCGCTGTCGGTGCCTCCCTTCATATGGCGTCTCCTACGGATCTACCACTTCATCATCATCATGTTGCTATCCCTCGGTGTTCGTTGATTTTTGATGGCCTTAATTATAAGGAGTGGATACCGCATATTCGTCTCCATATGTGCGGTCAGCGCCTTTGGGACCTTCTCACCGGCGATCATCCTTGCCCACCGCGACCGGTGCTTCCCAACGAGACACCACTCCCCCCCACTGCTGATGACACCGCCAAGAAGACGGCAACCGATGCGTATGCGACTGCTGTTGCTGCTTATTCCTCTCAGGATGTTCTCTATCGGCGGTGGTGTGATGACGATGCTCGTGCCACCAACATCCTCATCTCTAGCATTGATGTGTCCCTGACTGGCGACATTGTGAGTTTGGCGACGTCTCAGCTGATGTGGGATCATCTTCGCTCTCACTATGAGCCTACCGGTGACTCCCTCTACCTTGATGTCGTCCGACAGGAGCAGGCTCTTCAGCAGGGTGATGCCACAGTTGATGAGTTCTATGCACATATATCTGCTATCTGGCGTCAGCTCGACTCTTTGGGACCAGCGATCTGTCGTATCTGCCAGTGTTGTCAGCATCAGCACTCCCACCTGCAGCTTCGTCGGGTCTATGACTTTTTGACCCGACTTCGGCCTGAGTTCGAGCAGATACGTGCCCAGCTGCTTGCCCGTCACCCACGCGTGACGTTCTTGGAGGTTCTTGCTGCTATTCGTACTGAGGAGACTCGTCTTCGTACTGCTGGTCTTGTGGCACCTTCTGCTTATGTTTTGGCGACCCGTGCTCCTGCTTCTTCTGCTCCTATCACACCAGATCTGCCTTCTGCTACAGCACCTGTGCGAGGTGACACCAGACGCTGCATTTACTGCCACCGAGACAGACATGTGGAGGCGCAGTGTCACAAGAAGCGGAGGGATCAGGCTGCTGCCAAGAAGAAGAAGGAGACTGACACTGGGGGTTTCCCCTATCAGAGGAGCACTACCCCATCTGATACTGAGCAGGAGCTTCTCAAGTTATTTCGTCGGATGTCTGCTTCTGGGGCATCAGGCTCTGCTTCTTCTGCCAGTCAGCCTCCAGGTACTGCGACACCATCTTCCACCACCTCAGGTACCTCTCCTTGGATCATTGACTCTAGTGCTTCATTTCATATGACTCCTGACTCTACCACTTTACATTCCATTAGTACTCCCTCCAGCCCTGTCACAGTTCTCACTGCAGATGGCACCCCACTTTCAGTTACAGGGCTAGGCACACTTTCTAATCCCACTTTTCATGTCCCTGCTGTGTCCCTCGTTCCAAAACTCACCATGCAGCTTATGTCGGCAGGCCAACTTACTGATCATGGCTGTCGTGTTATTCTTGATTCTGACTCTTGTAATATCCAGGATCGTCGGATGGGCAGTCTAGTTGGTTCTGGCCCCCGCAGGCATGATTCTCCGCGTCTTTGGGAGCTTGACTGGCTTCATCTTCCTTCCACTGCCTCTGCCAGTCCTCACATCACCACTATTGCCTCCGCCTCTGCTGCATCCTCCACCGGTTCGTTTGCCCAGTGGCATCATCGCTTAGGACATCTCTGTGGTTCGCGTCTTTCTTCTTTGGTTCGTAGAGGTTTATTAGGGTCTGTCTCTGGTGATATGTCTTTAGACTGTATGGGCTGTAAACTTGGCAAACAGTTACAGCTACTTTATCCTACTAGTGAGTCTGTCTCTCAGAGTCCTTTTGATCTTGTTCACTCAGATGTATGGGGTCCGGCCCCCTTCATTTCGAAAGGGGGTCATCGCTACTATATTATATTTATAGATGATTTTTCTCGCTACACTTGGATATACTTTATGTCCTCTCGTACTGAGGTTTTGTCTATTTATAAATCTTTTGCTACCATGATCCGTACACAGTATAGCACTCCCATTCGGGTTCTTCGTGCTGACTCTGCTGGATAATACTTATCTCGGCACCTTCGTGCCTTTCTTGATGCCCAGGGCACTCTCTCACAGTTTTCCTGTCCTGGGGCTCATGCCCAGAATGGCGTTGCTGAGCGCAAGCATCGTCATTTACTTGAGACTGCTCGTGCCCTTATGATTGCTTCCTCTGTTCCCCCTCAGTTTTAGGCTGAGGCTGTATCTACTGCTACATATCTCAGCAACATGCATCCATCTTCCCCTCTTCAGGGTGCGATTCCACTTGAGCGCCTTCCTACACCACCTCCAAATCTACCGTCTTATCCTGAGCTTCGTCTTTTTGGTTCTGTCTGCTATGTCTTGTTGGCCCCTCGTGAGCGCACCAAGTTGACAGCCCAGTCTGCTGAGTGTGTCTTCCTTGGATATAGTGCTGTGCACAAGGGATATCGTGTTGAATATTGGACTCCCCGGATTTGGTTTTGATGATGAGCAAACATAAATAATCCATGAACTAACAATTTGTGAGCGCAGTATTGGAGATCGTCGCCAATTTCACGAGAATATTCAAAGCGACATCTCAACACTTCCAAAAGCTCGTATTCAAGCCTAAAGCTTCGTTGAAGCTCCTGCAGCGCTTTGGAAGTTATGAAGATTCAATCGAAGCTCTCAAAGACCGTTTATTAAGGTTTTATTTATAGTCTTTTAGTTTCGATTGATAGAATGTTAAGCCTTGAGTATATCTTACGTTTCTATCTTCATTACGCTCATTTCGTAGCTCTAGGATCCTTGCACAAGTTCATTCTAACTTCCTCGAAGCGTCGCGCTTCGATTCGGACTTTGTTGTGCATGTTAGTTGGTACAAGAACAAGTACTGACCGACTAGATGGTGATCTAGTCGGTCGGCAACTGTTCTTGGACCGACTAGTTTGATTCCTTAATTTCTTGGACTTTACTGTTTACAGTTAGTCGGTCTATGTTGACTCACCGACCGACTAGTTTGTGAACTAGTCGGTCAGTGATGCTTCTTTGACCGACTAGTTGAGACTTACTGTTCACTCCAAAATTCTCCTAAGCTACTGTTTACCGTTAGTCGGTCTAAGAACGTTTGGTGACCGACTAGTTGACAATTTAGTCGGTCAACTTTTGTTCTTGGACCGACTAAGTCACTTTGCTTCAGACTAAGTTATTTTGCCTCTTAGTCGGTCTACGTTCATTGGCTGACCGACTAGTTGTGAAACTAGTCGGTCAGACAGTGTTCTTGGACCGACTAGTTTTCTAGGTCTGAAATTCTATCTCTTCTCTGATCTGCTCTTAGTTGGTCCATGCTTTGTGACTGACCGACTAGTTGATGAACTAGTCGGTCAGTGAGTGTTCTTTGACCGACTAATACTCACAGATTTCTTTCCGTTGGAGATTGACCTAACTTGTTTTTATGGGACCCTATAAATACGAACCTAGGTCATTTCTATCTTCAATAGAGCTGCCATTAAGAGATTCATTGAGTTCTAAAGAGATAGCTATTCTCCCTCAAATCTAAAGCTCTCTTCCTCACAAGAAACCCATTCTCTCTCATTTCTAGATCTAGAGAGAAGCTTGTTCTTGGTGAGCTCTTCAAGCTATTGCTTGATCCAAGTCTCCAACTCTTCCCTAGGCACCCATTGCTGCTCATTTCCTTGGTGCTAGGGCTTGGTGACTTCATCTTCCTCAAATCCTTCATTCCACCTATTGGGTAAGAAAAACTCAAGGTATATGATTTTGTGGTAAGAGTATTTATTTCATATAAACTCTTTATATTGCTTATTGGCTCTCTCGGTTGTGAGAGAAGTTTGTGATCCCGGGTTGTGGGATTCACTTTACCATTGCATGTATGATTTGATCTTGTGAAGGTTTTTCACAAGATATTCATAGTGGAAATCTTGAGTTAGGGTTTCTAACTCAAGTATCCGGAAGGGATCCGGGTGGTTGGGACGTAGGATCACCGGGAACAAGTCGGGGAGACTTGGGTGGATCCGAACCCATTAACATCGTTTGTTTGCATTGTTAATTTCATTGTTGTCATTCAATTTAAGCTTCCGCAAATTGATTTGGTAGTTGTGTGCAATTTAATTTGGAATTATACGCCTTATTATTTTAAAGTACTATTCACCCCCCCTCTAGTACTTGTGCAGTAGCTGGTAGGGCATTACATTTGGTATCAAAGCCAGATACTCAGCTATGTCTGCCAACGACAACAAGACCGTGCCTCCACCTTCCAACTACGACACCTTCAGGAACCGTGAAGGAGCGTCATCGGTGATGGAAGGACATTCCTCTACAAGGCCTCCATTCTTCAACGGTACCAACTACGGGTACTGGAAATGTCGGATGGAAACCTTCCTCCGAAGTGCATCCTTATGGAGGACTACAATGAAGGAGTACAACGAGCCCGAAGAAGAAGATTTTGAGAAATGGACTACCGCGGAGGTCGCCGCGGAGGTAAGCAATGCCAAGGCAATGAACGCCTTGCAATACGCATTGGAGCCCGAGGATTTCAATAAGATATGCACATGTAAGAGTGCATATCAAATTTGGAACTCTCTCCTCATACTACATGAAGGGACGAGTCGGGTAAGAGACTCTAAACTCGTTGTCGTAACCAAAGATTACGAAATGTTTCACATGCAACAGGGCGAGAAGATGAAAGAATATTACGCTCGCTTCGTTGACATAATAAACGAGTTAGAGGCCCTCGGCAAGATCTACACTCAAAAGGAGAAGTGCTTAAAGCTTATTGAAGGACTTCCCTCTTCTTGGGAAAAACGTACCTTCGCCATTGAGGAAGGTAATGACATGAACAAATATACCGTAGTTCAACTAATGGGTATTTTGATGTCATACGAGGTACGCAAAGATAGCAAGGTGAAGCTACAAGAAAAGATGAAGTCATATTTGAACCTAGATGCGCCTAAGAAAAAGGCGATTGCATTCAAGGCGGCTTCATCCACATCTTCCGATGATGAAGACTCGGAAAACGAGTTGGACTGGAGTCCATGGCACTCATGGCCAAGAAGTTCAACCGTTCTTCCGGAAAGGTAACTTCAAGACCAAAGGTAAATTTGGTTCTTCTAACGCCTCTTCCTCTCCTTTGTGTTTCAAGTGCAATAAGCCAGGACACATGAAAGCGGAGTGTCCTCTCAACAAACAAAAGGAGAAGTGGAAGGCGCCAAAATTCGATAAGTCCAAGAAATACAAGAAGGGGTACAAGAAAGGACTTGTCGGAGCAACATTCACCGACTCCGAGGATTCCTCAAGCGGAGAGTCGGATGATGAGAAAGTGGAGCAAGCACATATGTGCTTCATGGCAAGAGAGGAGAACGATCAAGGATCCTCCTCTTCCGATGATAGTAATGACGAAAGCGATGAGGTAACGATGGATGATCTTAGAAATGCTAACTCTCAACTTTGGTCAAAATACACTAAGTTAGTAAATAGATATACTAAGGTAAAAGATGACCTAGCTAGCATTCAAACATCGCCTAAGAATATCATCACCAACAACGATACCGTTGTTGAAGAGTTAAGAAATGAGATTGTGAATCTCAAATCTAAACTTGAACATGTTAGCATTGAGGATGCGGAAGAACATGAGATAGCGGATTTAACTTCTCAAAACTCGACTTTGAGTATTGAGAACGAGAATCTTAAATCTCGTGTTTATGTGCTCACATCGCAAATATCCGCTTTGGATACTTCTTTGCGTTCTCTCAAAGAGAAATATGAGGACACATTGGGGCGAATCAACAAATTCAACAAGGGTAAGGGCCATTTGGATAATATCCTAAAAGATTTACTTCCGGCCAAACACCACATTGGCTTGGGGTATATGATGGGAAATTCTTCCAAGACGGTCACTACTTTTGTTAGGCCAACTTCCGAAGCCTCAACGAGTGGGAGCAAACACTCTATTGGTAGTTCATCTACCAATGGTGCTTCCACCTCGTCCACACCCTCTTTCGGAAAGAAACCCACTTTGGGTGGACCTCCAAAGAAGGGGCATGCTTATATGTACACCAATTCCATGCCACGTAGGAACACACGTCCTACTCCACCATCTCACACATATGATGATTTTTATGCAACACATTCCCGGGCACGTGCACACCAAGTGAGACACCCTCACGCACGTGTTTCCACACATGCATATGTACACCCACCTCATCATATGAATAATTCTTTTCGTGCACCATTCCATCATGTCCCGTATGCCTATCCACAACATGCATCACGTAGAAATCAACGTAGCATGCATGCACCCAATAGGATGATGGCTCCCAAAATTTTCACTATTTGGAGCCCAAAGGACACAAGCATGGACGAAAAACAAATGTACATGAATGCTTATTTTTCGGATGTTGTGCATAGTAAGAATTATGTGGGGAAGTCTAAGTCCACTTGGACTTGGCTTCCAAAGGTCTAATCCCTTGGACCCAATGACCTTGGGTACCATGATATGAAAGTGTCTATCTTTAGGTACTCAAGGAAAAGAAAAAGAAAAGGAGCATCAAATTTAAATTTAGCTCCAAAGGGAATTGGATACTCGATAGCGGGTGCTCCAAACACATGACGGGTGACGCTCGTTTGCTCTCCGGAGTGGTTCCCATTGCGAATGGAAACCGCGTCGTATTTGGAGGCAACGAGAGCAGAACCATCATAGGTGTTGGTAAAGTCGGTAACCCTTCTAAACCATTAATTAGTGACGTTTATCTTGTTAGTGGTTTAAATCATAATCTTATTTCAATAAGTCAACTTTGTGACAAAGGTTACAAAGTTAGCTTTGCGAAAGGATTGTGTCATATTTTAAGAAAGGATAATGAAAAATTATTATTTTCCGGAACTCGTCGTAAAGACATTTATATTTTGGATCTTCCTAAGTCATATGAACAATGTCTCGTTGCCAACACAAGTGAACAACACTTATGGCATCGACGCTTTGGACATGTGAACTTTGGAACGCTATATAAGCTTTCAAAATTGAATTCTATTAAAGGTTTTCCGAAGCTTGTTTTTGAAAAGAAAAGTTTTTGTGATTGTTGTCAACGCGGCAAGCTTCCTAAATCTTCATTTAAACCTAAGAAAAGCATCTCTACTAAACGGCCACTAGAGCTATTACATCTAGATTTATTTGGGCCAACTAGAGTAGCTTCCTTAGGAAATGCAAGGTACGGACTTGTCATCGTAGATGACTATTCAAGATTTACTTGGGTATTTTCATTGTGTAATAAAAATGAAGCTTTTGAAAACTTCACAATTTTTGTTAAGAAAGTACAAAATCTCTTAGGAACCACCATTGTCACTATTCGTAGTGATCATGGAGGTGAATTTGAGAATGAGTCTTTTGAGACATTTTGTGATGAAGTTGGTATTACTCACACCTTCTCTTTCCCTCGTGCACCTCCTCAAAATGGTGTAGTTGAGAGAAAGAATAGGACGCTAGTGGAGTGTGCTCGCACTATGCTTGATGATAGCCAACTTGGCCATCAATTTTGGGCGGAAGCGGTACACACCGCTTGCTATGTGTTTAATAGAATACTTTTGAGGCCCGGCACTAAACAAACTTGTTATGAATTGTTGTTTGGTAGGTTGCCTCAAGTTAAACATTTTCGTGTTTTTGGTTCGAAATGTTTTATTAAGAACACATATGGTAGTTTGGACAAATTCGATCCGAGATCCGATGAGGGGATTTTTGTTGGATATTCTACGCGTAGCAAAGCCTACCGGATATTCAACAAACGAACCTCAACGATCGAGGAATCGCTTCATGTCTCATTTAATGAAGGATTTGTTCCAACTAGAATTTCAAATGATAATGATTCTATGGATGTTTTATGTGATTCGTTTGAAAATTCTAAGTCTAATGATTCTATTGATTCTATTGAGACTAACCCAACTAATGAAGTTGTTGAGAATGTTCCAAGTGATCAAGGTATTCCCAAACGGCTTCATTCGGTTCGTGACCATCCCCATGAGCAAGTCATTGGCAATATCTATGATAGTGTCAAGACGAGATCCCAAGTTCACCGCTTCGCAAATTGTGCCTTTGCCTCATCGATAGAGCCAAAGAATATTAATGAAGCATGCGAAGATAGCGCTTGGATCTTAGCCATGGAGGAGGAGCTCATTCAATTCGAGAGGAATGAAGTTTGGGAGCTTGTTCCATTGCCATCGAAGAACCACACCGTCATAGGGACAAAGTGGATCTTCAAGAACAAAACCGACGAAAACCAAGTCGTCGTCCGGAACAAAGCTCAGTTAGTAGCTCAAGGCTATCGTCAAGAGGAAGGTATCGATTTCGAAGAATCTTTCGCTCCGGTAGCTAGATTAGAATCAATTAGATTACTTTTGTCTTTTGCATGCCATAAGAATTTTAAATTATTTCAAATGGATGTTAAAAGTGCATTTTTAAACGGAGATGTCGTTGAGGAAGTTTACGTTTCTCAACCTCCGGGCTTCGTAAATGAAAAATTTCCAAATCACGTTTTTAAACTAAAGAAAGCTCTTTATGGTTTGAGACAAGCTCCTCGAGCTTGGTATGATCGCCTAAAGAATTTTCTTTTGGATTTGAATTTTAAAATGGGCGAAGCCGATTCAACACTTTTTATTAAGCATGCGAATAATGATATTTTATTAGTTCAAATTTATGTTGATGATATCATTTTCGGTGCTACTAACTTCGCTCTTTGCGAAGAGTTTTCTAATGTGATGAAGGAACAATTTGAGATGAGCCACATGGGCGAACTCAAATATTTCTTAGGTCTCCAAATTCGCCAAATGAACGATGCAATCTTCATCCACCAAACGAAGTACACGGTGGAGTTGCTAAAGCGATTTGGAATGGAGAATGCCTCCGGGAAAAAGACTCCAATGAGCACGACTACGCATCTTGACAAGGATACGGGCGGTAAGGATGTAGACATTCGTCTATATCGAGGTATGATAGGTAGTTTGCTTTATCTTACCGCAAGTAGGCCCGATATTATGTTTGCCGTATGTATATGTGCTCGTTATCAGTCTCAACCTAAGGAGTCTCACTTAGTAGCGGTAAAGCGTATTTTTCGCTATCTAAGTTACACATTAGATTTTGGATTACTTTATCCGAGATCTAGCACATATGAGTTATTCTCATATAGTGACGCTGATTATGCGGGATGCAAATCCGACAGGAAAAGTACTAGTGGCACTTGCCATTTTCTAGGAAATTCTCTTGTCTCTTGGTTTTCCAAGAAGCAAAATTCGGTTTCACTTTCAACCACCGAGGCGGAATATATTGCCGCCGGTGTCGCGTGTGCTCAAGTTCTTTGGATGAGACACACACTTAAAGACTTTGGTATAAATTGTGATACTTGCCCTATCATGGTTGACAACCAAAGTGCAATATGTCTTTCCAAGAACCCGGTACATCATTCCCGTTCGAAACACATAGATGTCCGACACCACTTTTTAGATGATCATGTTGCTAAAAAGGACATCATTCTAGTGTACGTTGAAACCCAAAAGCAAATCGCCGATATTTTCACGAAACCCCTAAAGGAGGACTCCTTTGTGCGGTTGCGTCGAGAATTGGGGATTATGGGTGAATCCGAGATATAGGATTCATATTTAAAATTCAATCATCTTGCATGCTAATATATTTCGCGATACTTTATTCATGCTAGATTAATTGAATTTTTGGGAATTTTATGTGATTTATTTGAATTTATGATCGAATTCGTATTTCAATGTCGTATTTAAGATTTTGACGTTTTATGGGGTAATTTAGATGACTAATGAGTGAGTTAGGATGTATCATCCAAGTGGTTTGTGAAGAGAAATCAAATTTCTACTTTTGGACTCTTCTAGTCGGTTTCAGTTCACTTGTCAACCGACTAGATGCTCATCTAGTCGGTCAGCAAATGAACTCAGACCGACTAGATCAAGCAAATATCCATCTCCTATCATTTTCTTTCGTTAGTCGGTCTTAGTACACTTTCCGACCGACTAGATTGAAAACTAGTCGGTCAGTAAGTATACTGCGACCGACTAAATCTAGCCCTAAAAATCCATCTGTGCCTCTGTTTCGACTTAGTCGGTTCAAGCTCATTGACCGACCGACTAGATCGTAATCTAGTCGGTCAGTTCTTGAACTGTGACCGACTAAGTGGGTTAGGGCAAATGTGTCTTTTTGATTCCAGACCGACTTATACACACTTTCTATTCGACTAAAATCTTATTTAGTCGGTCTCCTCTCAGCTCAAGCCCGAAAACCCCAAATCCCCCTTCGAGCCCTTCGCATTCCGTCGTCTCCGGCCGTTTCTCCGGCCATCGCCGCCGTCCGCCGCCGTCGACTCCACCCCCCTAGGTATTTTCCTCCATCTCCTTGGTCGATTCCTACCCTAGGGTTTCCGATTCGTTTCTCTTAGGGTTTGTGCTCCTAGGGCATTACATTTGTGCTCCTAGGGCTTGTGCTTCGGTTTCTCACTTCTAGGGCTTGTGATCTCTAGGTTGTACTTGATCTTATTATCAGTTGCTTGTGCTCTTAGAACTATGGCTAAGACTCGCATTCCGATCGCCTCTTCCGGGGCCTCTCCTATGACCGTAGGGCCTTCCGACCCTAGGAATCCCCCGAAGCCTAAGCGTCATGCCAAGTCTACCCAAGCCTCTCCTTCGTCGCCTCCTCTTAAGAAGCCTAGGACTGCTTCCGTCAAGCCCCGCAAATCCAAGACCAAAAAGCCTATTCTTCATACTCCGGCTACTCCTCCCGATTCCGACTCTGAATTTATCCCTGAGGATGAGCCTACTAGGGAACCTACCCCACCTCCGAAGACCCGTAAGGCCAAGGGTAAAGCTCCTATGCCAGTTGGCGGTGTAGACATATCGTTGTGCCGCGATGACCCTCAGTGTCTCGCCGCGTACAACCGTATAGAGCACTGTCCACTGTTGTTAGAGCATTACGTTCAGTTCTCTGATTTCCTCGGCCTTGCTGATCTTCTGTCTTATAGTGGCCTTCTAGATTATCTCCGATACGACCCCAAGGCCAATCCCAAACCGTACCCTCGCCTCGTGAAATTGTTCTATGCCAACCGTATTCGAGGCCAGTACGACGCCAGCCACTCCATTGAGACGACTGTCTTGGGAACTCCTATAGTTCTCACGGCAGAAATCTTGGGGGAGATCCTTGGTTGTGCGTCGTGTGGTCTCCTCCCCTCGGACATTTCTGTAGACGACATTTTTTCCTTGGATCAGTCTATTCTTGCAGATATTTTCCAGGTTATCCCCTCCGCATTCATTGGTGTTCCTTCGAAATCCTTTAAGCCGAATGCGTGGGTTCTTAACCTGATTTTGAAATCATGTCTTCTTCCGAAATATGGATCCTCTTCACTCCCCTCTCAGCCGTTTTTGAAGCTCATATACGCTCTTTTCTTGGGGTGCGAGATAAATTGGGCTCGCGTGATACTCGATAAGATGGATTCTTTCGAGTGTATACGCAAGACCAATAAGTCTGCGCACATTCCATACCCCTGCTTGTTGACTCTCGTATTCCGTCATTTTCGAGTTCCTCTCCCACCTGACGATGAGCGTCCTTTGGGTACGCCTCTGAACGCGACGGCCGTGAAGAAATCTTTAGCGGCACTTCGTCACGTGCAGAGGTCTACCGCATCTGCTTCTCAGTCTACTCCGTCAGCCGCTGCAGCCTCCTCTTCCCCTGCTACTTTGGACGATGTCGTACGTCTACTTCGTCAGCACGACTCCCGTTTGGCTCGTACTGAGGAGGTCGTATGTCGTATGGCTCGTATGATGGGGATTGAGCTTCCTCCTTTGGTGTCTGAGGCCGAGGAGATGGACGATGAGGAGCTTGACGAGCTTGTCACTTCTTTTGCCCGTGGCGATGAGGCCACTGCTGCTACTGCTGCTGGTGTTTCCTCTTCTGCTCCTGGAGTTGGCACCACTTCCGGTGCTCCAGAGCCTTCTGCTTCAGCACTTCAGTCTTCAGAGCCTGCTGTTGACCCTGTTGCTGAGCCTGCTGATATTCCTGTTGACACTTCTGCTGTCGAGACCCTTGCTGCTGTAGAGCCTGTTCCTGAGATCTCGACTCCTGCCCCGACGATTCCATCTGTTGAGACGCCTCTACTCCCTGCAGATCCTGAGTCCACTCCGTCGACTGGACCCACGGACGCTGCAGATCCTGCCTCCTCCTCGTGATCGTTGTTCCGAGGACTCTCCATATACGCTTTGGATGATATATCTTAGCGAGAGTATTATGGGTTAGGATAGGGTATGAGGGTTATTATGTTTTGATGTATTTTGGATGTCGTCGCTGCTGCTGTATTTATTTTGATGAGAATGATGATGATGATGGTGTATTTCCTTTTGATGGGTATATTGTATCGATGATGTTGATGTATTTCTTTTTGATGATATGTAGCACTTGATATGATGTATCTCATATATTCGATGTGATATCTTTTTGGATATACTCATGTTGTCTCTGCATGTATATATGTTCATCGTCATTCACTTTGTCTTTTATTCATCGTGCAAATTTTAATATTCGTTGAATGTATTTGAAATGAGATTTCGTCGCTCGACGCATGAAAACTTGGTTAAATAGATTTAAATTCTATAATTGTATAGAATTGTTTTCCATGCACAAATTTAACCAAGAATATTGAATATTGAAGGGTATATTTCTTTATTCAAGAAATGAATAAACATTTGGTATTTTTGATGATTTTGATTATAGTTGATTTTTATTGATAATGGAAAATTTGACACACCTTGTTTTGATTTCCACATTTTTCCCTTGGTGTCAAGTTGGTCCATTGTCTTTGTCTACGACTCTCGATGTTGGATTTACATTTCCTAATTATTGTCGTTGTATGCCCCCCATTTTTGGGATAATGCCAAAGGGGGAGAGATAATGATAATAAATAGCGCAAATGAAAAATTTAACTCAATTTCGCAGAATCTAGTTTGATATGTTAGATTCAGGGGGAGTTAAGATACATATAAGGATTTTTCAAAATCCGATATTTCAAAAATCAATTCACTTTATTTATCTTACTCGTCTGCTTGATGCAATTCATTTATATTCATGTTGGAATTAACGTGTCATCAATGCAGGGGGAGTAAGTATTTTACATTTGAATTATTATCTTTGATTATTATTTATGTTGGTTTGTCATCACCAAAAAGGGGGAGAATGTTGAATATTGGACTCCCCGGATTTGGTTTTGATGATGAACAAACATAAATAATCCATGAACTAACAATTTGTGAGCGCAGTATTGGAGATCGTCGCCAATTTCACGAGAATATTCAAAGCGACATCTCAACACTTCCAAAAGCTCGTATTCAAGCCTAAAGCTTCGTTGAAGCTCCTGCAGCGATTTGGAAGTTATGAAGATTCAATCGAAGCTCTCAAAGACCGTTTATTAAGGTTTTATTTATAGTCTTTTAGTTTCGATTGATAGAATGTTAAGCCTTGAGTATATCTTACGTTTCTATCTTCATTACGCTCATTTCGTAGCTCTAGGATCCTTGCACAAGTTCATTCTAACTTCCTCGAAGCGTCGCGCTTCGATTCGGACTTTGTTGTGCATGTTAGTTGGTACAAGAACAAGTACTGACCGACTAGATGGTGATCTAGTCGGTCGGCAACTGTTCTTGGACCGACTAGTTTGATTCCTTAATTTCTTGGACTTTACTGTTTACAGTTAGTCGGTCTATGTTGACTCACCGACCGACTAGTTTGTGAACTAGTCGGTCAGTGATGCTTCTTTGACCGACTAGTTGAGACTTACTGTTCACTCCAAAATTCTCCTAAGCTACTGTTTACCGTTAGTCGGTCTAAGAACGTTTGGTGACCGACTAGTTGACAATTTAGTCGGTCAACTTTTGTTCTTGGACCGACTAAGTCACTTTGCTTCAGACTAAGTTATTTTGCCTCTTAGTCGGTCTACGTTCATTGGCTGACCGACTAGTTGTGAAACTAGTCGGTCAGACAGTGTTCTTGGACCGACTAGTTTTCTAGGTCTGAAATTCTATCTCTTCTCTGATCTGCTCTTAGTCGGTCCATGCTTTGTGACTGACCGACTAGTTGATGAACTAGTCGGTCAGTGAGTGTTCTTTGACCGACTAATACTCACAGATTTCTTTCCGTTGGAGATTGACCTAACTTGTTTTTATGGGACCCTATAAATACGAACCTAGGTCATTTCTATCTTCAATAGAGCTGTCATTAAGAGATTCATTGAGTTCTAAAGAGATAGCTATTCTCCCTCAAATCTAAAGCTCTCTTCCTCACAAGAAACCCATTCTCTCTCATTTCTAGATCTAGAGAGAAGCTTGTTCTTGGTGAGCTCTTCAAGCTATTGCTTGATCCAAGTCTCCAACTCTTCCCTAGGCACCCATTGCTGCTCATTTCCTTGGTGCTAGGGCTTGGTGACTTCATCTTCCTCAAATCCTTCATTCCACCTATTGGGTAAGAAAAACTCAAGGTATAGGATTTTGTGGTAAGAGTATTTATGTCATATAAACTCTTTATATTGCTTATTGGCTCTCTCGGTTGTGATAGAAGTTTGTGATCCCGGGTTGTGGGATTCACTTTACCATTGCATGTATGATTTGATCTTGTGAAGGTTTTTCACAAGATATTCATAGTGGAAATCTTGAGTTAGGGTTTCTAACTCAAGTATCCGGAAGGGATCCGGGTGGTTGGGACGTAGGATCACCGGGAACAAGTCGGGGAGACTTGGGTGGATCCGAACCCATTAACATCGTTTGTTTGCATTGTTAATTTCATTGTTGTCATTCAATTTAAGCTTCCGCAAATTGATTTGGTAGTTGTGTGCAATTTAATTTGGAATTATACGCCTTATTATTTTAAAGTACTATTCACCCCCCCCCTCTAGTACTTGTGCAGTAGCTGGTAGGGCATTACATATCGGTGTTGGGATCATGTAGCTCGACGGATGCGGATTTCTCGTGATGTGACTTTTGATGAGTCTCGTCCCTTCTTCCCTCGTCCTTCTTCATCTTCCAGTCCGGCTTCTATTGTTGAGCCTCTCTTGTTTCTCATTTTTCCTGATAATCAACTATCCACCATTCCACCACACATCCCTCCATCACCTGTGCCCTCAGCTCCACCACCAGTGCCCCCTGTGCCTCCGGTCACCTCTGCACCTACCCCAAGACATGTTTCTCCCTTTCCTCTTCACTACACTCGTCGTCAGCGAGTCGAGGATCCTCCTGCAGTTCCTTCTCCTGAGTTGCCCTCTTCCTACAGTGACCCTCCTCGTTACCACCTTCGTGATCGTGAGTCACCACGCCCTCCTGGTCGGTTTACTTCTCTGGGTGCTATTCTTGCCGAGCCGACCTCTTATCGGGATGCCGCTGCTCACCAGGAGTGGCAGCATGCTATGGCAGAGGAGATTGCTACGCTTGAGCGTACTGGTACGTGGGATCTTATACCCCTGCCTGCCCGTGTTCGTCCTATCACGTGCAAGTGGGTTTCCAAGGTCAAGACCAGATCTGATGATACTCTGGAGCGCTACAAGGCTCGTCTTGTAGCGCGCGGTTTTCAGCAGGAGCATGGGATAGATTTTGAGGAGACTTTTGCTCCTGTTGCTCATATGACTACTGTTCGCAGTCTTATTACTGTTGCTGCTGTTCGTTCATGGTCTATATCCCAGCTTGATGTCAAGAATGCTTTTCTCAATGGCGTTCTTGATGAGGAGGTTTATATGCGACTACCACCTGGTTATTCTGTCCCCGAGGGCATGGTTTGTCGCCTTCTTCGCTCTCTATATGGTCTTCGGCAGGCTCCACGTGCTTGGTTTCAGCGGTTCTCTTCTGTCGTCACTGCTGCTGGTTTTATTGCGAGTGATCATGATCCTGCTCTCTTTGTTCATACTTCATCTCGTGGTCGGACGCTTCTTCTTTTGTATGTGGATGATATGATTATCACTGGAGATGATCCCCAGTATATTGCTTTTGTGAAAGCACGGATGAGCGAGCAGTTTCTCATGACGAATCTTGGCCCTCTTCGTTACTTTCTGGGGATTGAGTTTTCCTCCACGCCTGATGGCTTCTATCTCTCTCAGGAGAAGTATATTCAGGATCTTCTTGATCGGGCTTCTCTTGTTGATCAGCGTATCTCTCTCAGGAGAGTTTATTCCTAACAGAAACAAGCGCCGAGGGCCGGGTATGAAAGATTAACTACATACCTACTCAAAAAGGGGTATGAACGAGGAGGAGCTGATAAAACCCTATTTGTTCAACGGACAAGATCAAGTGTCATGGTAGCTCAGATCTATGTAGATGATATTATCTTCGGTTCAACATCACAACAGCTGGTGCATGAGTTTATCACGCTCATGCAAAAAGAGTTTGAAATGAGTATGGTAGGTGAGTTAAATGTTTTTCTTAGGCTTCAAGTGAAACAATGTCCAGACGGTCTGTTCATATCACAAAGCAAGTATGCAAGGAATCTTGTCAAAAGATTTGGCTTGGAAAATGCGAGACATGTTCGGACTCCCATGAGTACTTCTGAAAAACTCTCCAAGGATGAAGGAGGAAGAGATGTGGAAGTTACCTTATATAGAAGCATGATAGGTAGTCTTCTGTACTTAACAGCTAGCAGGCCAGATATCAGCTTCAGTGTTGGAGTTTGTGCTCGTTACCAAGCATTCCCCAAGGAATCTCATATCACGGCCGTGAAGAGGATTATCAGGTATGTAAGTGGGACTGCAGACTATGGTATATGGTACACAAAGGACACCAACACACTAATCTCAGGATATAGTGATGCAGACTGGGCAGGGAATACTGATGCCAGGAAAAGCACTACCGGAGGATGTTTTTATGTAGGGAACAATCTGGTGTCATGGTACAGTAAAAACAGAACTCCATATCACTATCTACAGCAGAGGCTGAGTATATCGCAGCAGGAAGTTGTTGTACATAACTGTTATGGATGAAGCAAATGTTGACCGATTATGGACTGGAACAAGGGGTTCTAACCATTCTATGTGACAATCAGAGTGCTATAAACATCTCCAAGAACCCAGTTCACTATCTACAGCAGAGTGCTCGTTACCAAGCATTCCCCAAGGAATCTCATATCACGGCCGTACGTGAAGAGGATTATCAGGTATGTAAGTGGGACTGCAGACTATGGTATATGGTACACAAAGGACACGAACACACTAATCTCAGGATATAGTGATGCAGAATGGGCAGGGAATACTGATGACAGGAAAAGCACTACCGGAGGATGTTTTTATGTAGGGAACAATCTGGTGTCATGGTACAGTAAAAACAGAACTCCATATCACTATCTACAGCAGAGGCTGAGTATATCGCAGCAGGAAGTTGTTGTACACAACTGTTATGGATGAAGCAAATGTTGACCGATTATGGACTGGAACAAGGGGTTCTAACCATTCTATGTGACAATCAGAGTGCTATAAACATCTCCAAGAACCCAGTTCAGCACTCCAGAACTAAACATATCGACATCCGTCATCACTTCATTAGAGAGTTGGTGGAAAAGAAGTCTCTCGTCATGGAGTATGTTGCTACAGTTAATCAACTAGCAGATATCTTTACAAAGCCTCTTGATTCTGCCAGATTTAAGGAACTGCGGCAAGCCTTAGGGCTGTGTCGTATCTAATGTTGTTCTCTGTGTTGAGAATATTGTTGCAACATCAGATTGCAACATTATGAGGGTCGACCGATCTCTGTTGTCGGGTGTGTTTTTCTCTAATAACCTTACCCGATATTTATTACCCTCTGATTCCTTTTGTTCCCAAGGCGCATTTCTGTGTTCTCCCTCAACTCAAAATTCTCCAAGATTCTTCTAACCGTTCATCTAGGGTTCTTGAAATCTTCTTGTTCGAAGTTCCTCCCCACCAAATCAGCAATGGCAAGAGATCAGTCGGAAAAATCTTCGCAGCCACCTCGTCAGTTCCCTCGACGGACGGCCTCCGAACGGAAAAGTGCTCCGCCATCCTCGTCTTCGCCTATTAAACGAAAAGGAGTGTTTCCCCGTTCTTCGCGAGGATCCTCCAGTGGTAATCCCTCTCCATCACTCTCCTCTTCCCCTCTCGGTGACATGCATTCTTCTAGAGCCTCTAATTTGGAGTTGGTAAATTTTTCCCCAATTCTTGAAATTCCCCTCTTCCAAAAATCCGAGGAAGATGAAGTATATGATGATGATGAAGATTATCCTGCTCCCGTAACAATTCAAGACTGGTTTTGGTATTTGCGGAGAACGGGAAAGAAATTGGATCTCTCTTCGGTGGATGTCTCTCACATTCACTTTAAAGGTCTCATGCATAAGAAGATTAAGGGGAAGGTTATGAGTGTTGAAGTGCCTCGAGATAGAAAGGTTGTCATTCGAACCTGGAATCCCAAATCTTTTGTAAAAATTTCTGAAGCTGAAGTGATAGATATCTCTGATTCTGAAGACCCTCCTGTGTATGCTGAAATGCCTAGGACAAGGGGCACTGCTGGAACGTCTACGTCCAATCCTTCTTCTGAGAATACTATTGAGCAGGATGATGTGCAAGTAAACAAGGATGGTATTTCGGAAGGTGGTCTAAGTACTGAGAATACATCTGTTGTTCCATCTCATGAAGAGGTACCTATCTCTCCGTCGCCTGTGTGTGTGGATGAAGGTACTCAGAACATGTCCGATGATCACAATCGTGTTGTGGATGAGAGTACTCAGAATGTGCCTATTATCTCACCTCAAGATGTTTCTGAGCCTGGAAAAGAATCTGTGATAGGTGATCATGATCTTGTTGACTGTATTGAAGAGTCTTCTCTAAATGAGACTGTGGTAGAAGTGCCACTTGCTGATGATATTTCACGGAAGGTTCAGTCTCTAAATGATTCAGTAGAGCCTGCTCTCGATCCTATGGAATTAGAAACTACTGAAATCTTTCAGGATCCCCCACTCTTCCTCCTGAGTCTGGAGTTGGTGAGATGCAATATGATCATGATAAGGGTGTAGCTGATGTTGTGACTGGAAGTGGCTCAGCTGATATTGGGGTAAATGATGAAGTGAATGTTGATAAATGTACAATGGGTCAAGGTTCTTCAGCGGTTGGTGTTGATAATGTGGGGTTTGATGCTGAAGCTGATATCGAGCCTGACCCCTTCATGGAAGCTAGTGTTGAACATATTGCTGCACAAAATGTTGCAACACACCATGCAACAAGTGAGGCCTCTGGTCCAACTGAGCCTCCCTTGTCCTCCTTTATGCACAAGGCTCGATCTGGCTCTAAGAAGCGCTCTGCTCTCTCCAGTAATGCTGAGGGTTCTCCTTCCAAGAGGTCAAAAATCTCTGCTTCAGGTTCCTCTCGCTCTCCGTCATTTACTTCTTCTGATGCGTTTAGCAAAATTTTCTTCGACAAAGCTCGCAAGAACAGATGGGCGTCTTACTCGGAGAGATCCTTAATTCCTGAGAAGGTTCTGAACATGTCCTCCTTTGATAAGACTCAGATAGCTTCTATTTTGAAGGGTCTCAGATTGTATCATGCTGCCACCTGTTTCAGTACCTACTATCCTGTGTTAGTGAGGGAATTTTACTGTAACTTATCCAAATCTGCTGGAGATGGGTCTTCCCGTTGGAGTTTCAGAAATTATGTTCGAGGCAAGATTATTTCATTCTCTCCTTCCACCCTGAACACATTATTGGAATGGAAATGTCCTCAATCTGTTCCTGCTTTTGGAGAGTCAACTGGAGTGGAGATTGACAGACTGATTCATGTTGTGACTGCTGGGAAGCTCAAGTGTTGGCCTAAGAAATCATCTGTCTTTCCTTCATCTGTTCTTACAGCCAAGTATTTTATTCTCTACAGGATTGCCACGAGAAACTGGCTCCCTACTTCAAATGTTTCTGTGGTTACTCGGGACATGTGCAGGCTGTTGTTCTCTGCAGGAACTTCCCAGGCTTTCAATTTGGGCAGAATCATCTTTGATTCTATCTTATCTTTTGCAGAGTTATCCTCCTCCGGGACTTCCTTACCACATGGAGCTCTCATATCTATGATGCTCCTGGCCCAAAGGGTGCCCCTGTCCTCGTCTGACCTTCCTTCATCATGTGACAGTATTTCTTATACGGCAAAGTCTGTGGCTGGAAAAATTGATGATATCTCTGAAGTGATACCCTCTCTTCATGGTGTTCCTTCGACATCCTCCACGTCTCAAGATGCTGAACCTTCTTCCATAGTGCCTCATGAATCACAGACTCCTCCACTTAGTCATGCTGATGCTGCCACCTCTTCCTCAACAAGTGTGGTGGATATTCAGTTCCTCGAGAATGCTATTCAGAATATTGATGATCAACTTCTGTTTCTCGAAAGCCAGCGGGTTCTTTTAAATCGCCACAAGCTGTTGCTGCAGAGCAAGCTGTCCTCTCTGAGGAGTGGTCCTTCTGAGGATCACTGATATATTTTATATGTCCTTTGTGGCGCAAAAGGGGAGAAGGTATGATATTTTGGTCTTAGTTGTTAGTTTTGGGATGTTTGATGTTTTGCTGGATGTTTTGTTGAATGTCTGCTGCTGATACAATTTGTCTCAAAGAGTCATGGAAGTTTTACTGTGTATGGGATAGTCTGAAGGGCCCCTTATGAAGAGGAAGTATGCATCATTGGTGTCTCCGTTCCTGTTCCTGTTTTGGGGCATGGTTGGTGCAGTTCTTGTGGTTCAGTTTCCTTGTATTGGTCAGGACTCAGCAGTTTTCTTTGTTTGAACAAGTGCCTTCTTCGTCTCACTGGTCTAAGTTGAATATCATACCGTGTGTTGTGCCACCAAATGACAAAAGGGGAGATTGTTAGGATTTATCCTTGATATTCATGTATGCGGTCTTGTAATATGTGGCACTCTGCTTATTGTCTCTAGTTCTTTACTTCCTGAAGTTTTTAGGCATGTTATCTGGGGAATGTTGGATAGTTTGTTATACGTTTTGTTGCATCTGAGCCACTGCCGTATGAAGAAGAGAATCGAATCAGTTAGGTTGTTGGATGAATTGTTGAACAGTTTGTTGTACCAGGATGTTCAACATGCTAAGTCTATTTGCATCGATTAACTGCCCAAAAGGATGTGCGACTGGCGTTCGCGTAATCTTTTATATCCTTATCTAACTGATCAGGTACTTATGGAGGTTATTAACTGTTATAGATTTGATCGGCCGTATATCTCTTGTTACCTTATTGCGAAACAGTTGGAGAGAGATTTTCGCCGATCAATATCCTAGCAACTTTCGCCTGCGGATCTTCCGGGATCTCCTTCTTGTTGGAGATGTTGCGGGTTTTGCTGTTGATGAACCGAATCAAGATCTAATTGCATGAGTGCGGATTGTATCGAAGATTGCGGTGGTTTCTGGCTTTTAGGGCTCGGAGCGTTTGGCGGCTAGGGTACGGACTTTTGCGTGAAAAAAGTTCTGTGAGATTACTCCGGGAGGGAGGCCGACGACTACGCACGTAGGATCAAGGGAGTTTATCTAGTCGGTGGTGCAAGGGGAGCTTGCAGGCAAGGGGAGCTTGCCAAGAATACTTCACGGGGTTGATTGCGATCACCCTCCACGGTTTGTATCAAGGGAGAGTGTGTTCTTCCCTATAGAAGCGTGGTTATTAGAGTTTGTATTCTCTGATTTTCATAGTGAAGTATTCTATTTTTCTGGGCGTGGCCCCGCAGATGTAGGTGTGTGCACCGAACTGCGTTACCAAGTCTTGTGTGTCACTATTTGCTGTGTGTTGCTGCGTTGATCTTTTGATTCATTATTGCGTACTGAATTTCACAATAGATACAATTCCTTTTTTAACCGCGATCAAATAAGCAAAAATTGTGGGATATGCTTGCAATAAATCGATGAAACGTCGGCATGCTTGCAATAAATTAATGATTATAGTAAGAAAATCAGCATAAACCCCACGCCAGATCAAATTGTTCATGAGTCAAAAAAGTAGAAGCAGAAAAAAGAGAGAAGGAAATTGGGACTTACTACAAGTTGGTGTTGGCACATGCAGGGAGAATCTCTCCGGGGTCACGGTGGAAATTGGTAGACCAATTTTTTTGTGATATTGTAATCCAAGAGAGAGGTTGCGAGCCAGTTGGCTGCTAACGCACATCAACTTTCTTTGCAATTTTGCATGCTTCTCCTGCTTTTTTTTTTGCAATTTTTCTACAAGGACTAACCATCACTTTCTTTGCTGCTTGTAGTATTCTAAGTACGATGGTCCGATGGCAACATTTAATTATGCGAAGTCCCGACGTTGGAACGTCAATTCTATTTCTTAATTGTGTTGCCTTCTTTTTGTCAACGTCGCCAACAAATTGCCACCTCACAGTTCACATGACGAGGACCATGCATAAAAACTGCGCTTTGACCGAACTACCCCTGACCTAATGCAACCCACTTCAGCTAAATTAGCCAATGCCGTGTTGCATTGTTTCATGAACAAATTTAACTGGTTTTTTTCCTAACGGAGTAGTTGGGTCCAGCTGCTTGGCCTTTGTTTGTTCCCCTTTTCTTCATTTTGTTAAAAATAACTAAATTTCGTTTTCATGATATTTATATCAAGATGTATTTAGGGCAGCTGCATTTGATATTAGTCAAGTTCGTAGCATGAACGTGGAAGAAACAAGTATCAAGATTAACCGCATCTTACTTCTAAGATTTTTTGACCGACATGTTTATTTCACTGACAAGGCAGAGAAAAAAGTTGGTACATAGAAAAATTAATTTCCACTAGCTACAAAGTTTTGCCTCCGAGGCATTGAGTGATTTATTTGTCTCTCTGCGAAAATCCCTTCGCATGTTTAGAGAGATGCTAATTATATCATTTTAAAAAAAAACAAAACAAAATTGGGATGAGATATCTAATTTATTTGATAAATTATTTGGGTACTAAACAAACTGGAACAAAACAACAGCGACAATGGAATCTTAGCAAGCCCAGTGTATTGAGACTATTGAGACCAGTACTCATGCATGACACATGCTTTCAAAATAGTAATGATATAACAAGGTAATGACTCGGTCATGGCCTCAACCCATGTGACCAAGCCCCTCATCATGGGGGGCCAAAAAAGAAAGAAAGAAAGGAACATGTAGAGGGAATGAGAATGAGAGCCTAATCACATTGCAATGATCTCGGTTACTTCATCATGACAGCTGTATTCAAGCTGACTCTCCACTTATAAATAACCCCATGTCCCTCTTCAAAGGCCAAATCAATCCTCACCAACTCCCCTCTCTCTTCTCCGTTTCTCTCTTTCTGAATTTGGCCAGCAAACACCGGCCAACGATGCTTATACACACCGGCGACCCCTCATGGGGTCGTCTTTGGCCAACCTTAGCTGCGGCCTTCGCCATTCTCTTGGCCTTTCACAATGTAGCCGTCGTCGCTGCTGATCCTCCCTACATCTATTCCTCCCCTCCTCCACCATCTTCCTCTCCTCCGCATCCTTACATCTACAAGTCTCCGCCACCTCCTCCTAAGGAATCTCCACCATCCCCTTACGTTTACAAGTCTCCTCCACCGTCTTCTCCTTCGCCTCCCCCACCATACGTTTACAAGTCTCCGCCGCCTCCTTCACCTTCCCCGCCACCACCATATGAGTACAAGTCTCCTCCACCTCCGAAGAAGTCTCCGCCTCCACCGTACCACTACAACTCTCCTCCTCCTCACTCTCCTTCACCACCACCACCTTATGAATACAAGTCTCCCCCTCCTCCTAAGAAGTCTCCGCCTCCACCTTACCACTACAACTCTCCTCCTCCTCCTCCTCCTTCCCATTCGCCTCCTCCGCCTTACTACTACAAATCTCCTCCTCCTCCATCTCATTCACCTCCACCGCCATATTACTACAAGTCTCCTCCGCCGCCTTCCCCATCACCTCCACCACCATACTACTACAAATCACCTCCACCTCCGAAGAAATCACCTCCGCCACCTTATTACTACAAATCACCACCACCACCCTCACCCTCGCCGCCGCCACCATACCACTACAATTCTCCTCCACCACCGGCAAAATCTCCACCACCTCCTTATTACTACAAGTCTCCACCGCCTCCCGTTAAATCTCCTTCGCCACCGTACCACTACACATCTCCGCCTCCTCCCGTGAAATCTCCTCATCCACCGTACCACTACGAGTCACCACCGCCACCGAAGAAGTCTCCACCACCACCATACCATTACACGTCTCCGCCGCCTCCCGTAAAAACTCCTCCTCCACCATACCACTACAACTCACCGCCACCGCCGGTCAAGTCTCCACCACCACCATACCATTACACATCTCCGCCACCTCCCGTAAAATCCCATCCTCCTCCATACTACTACAAGTCACAACCGCCTCCAAAGAAGTCTCCGCCACCACCATACCATTACACGTCTCCGCCACCTCCAGTGAAATCTCCTCCACCACCATACCACTACGAGTCGCCGCCGCCGCCGGTCAAGTCTACACCACCACCATACCATTACACGTCTCCGCCACCTCCCGTAAAATCTCCTACTCCTCCATACTACTACAAGTCACCACCGCCTCCGAAGAAGTCTCCACCACCTCCATACTACTACAAGTCCCCGCCTCCCCCGCTGCATCACACGCCTATAACTCCTTACCCTTACAAGTCTCCTCCACCACCAGCACCATACTACTACACATCGCCGCCGCCGCCGCCGCACTACTATCCACCTACAGTGGTAGTGACAGGAGAAGTATACTGCTACAAGTGCTACAACTGGGAACATCCGGAAAAATCAAGTCACAAGAAACTCTTTAAAGGTATTTAGCCTCTTCACAAGTTTTGTAGGAATTGATCAGCTTACATTTCTATAACTAATTTGATACTTTAAAGATTATGTTTTGAAGAAACAAGCCCATTACAGGATGACAGCTCCAACTTTTTGCTTCCTCCAAAAAGTCATTTGTTTCCCATTATTCTCTAATGAAAGACTTGCGCATGATATGTCATCACACTTCAGCTCATTTTGACCATGCCATTTTTTATTAAGCTAATTTCTTTCTGTTATTCACCTAAGCTAATCTCTTTTAGCTTTAGATTATTAATAGTGAATTTTTAAAAAAGCAAACGGGACATGTATGCCTTTATTCGGATCTATAACTAAAAGTAGATATAATTACACCTAACATTAGTTAATTAATTAGCACATATTATAATTATAACTAGACTATTTGGCTATAAGTTAAGAGCATCTTGTCACTAACCACAATCTTAACAGACATCCTTGACAACATCAGTGGTTGTGGCCACATACCCAAGTAAAACTTTTGTTCGAATTATTCAATGAACATACCTTTTTTAATTTAATTATCTAAAACATACTCAATTAAAACTTTTGTTCGAATTATTCCATGAACATACCTTTTATAATTTAATTACCTAAAACATACTCAATTACTTAAGCAGACTGTACTTGATTAACTTCATTACATTTGTTATCTAACAACCAGAGCACTTGGACTATTTCAACAGGAGCAATTGTGAAGGTGACATGCAAGGCCGGCTACAAGTATGTTGGGTTTGGTGAGACGAACATCCATGGAAAATACAGTGTTGAAATTAAGGGCTATCCTTACTGGAAGTACGGAGCAAAGGGATGCAAGGTTGAGCTCCATTCTGCTCCCAAGGGATCAATGTGCAACATCAAGACCAACCTCCACAATGGATCTCCACTCAAAGTTTACGAACCTTCACACGAAGAGATTATTCTCAAGTCCAGATCATTGGCCTTTGCCCCCAAGAAGCCATACATGGAGTGCCACAAGCATCACCATCACAAGTCTCCTCCTCCCACTTACTACTACAAGTCTCCCCCTCCGCCGTATTACTATACATCTCCTCCACCGCCAGTAAAATCTACACCTCCTCCATATTATTACAAGTCTCCACCTCCACCGGTGAAATCACCTCCTCCGCCTTATTATTACAAGTCTCCACCTCCACTATCTCCGTCTCCTCCCCCTCCTTACTACTACAAATCACCACCTCCTCCTTCTCCTTCTCCTCCGCCTCCTTACTACTACAAGTCTCCACCACCTCCAATGAAGTCACCACCTACTCCATACTACTACAAGTCTCCTCCTCCTCCATCGCCATCTCCTCCACCCCCATATCACTACAACTCTCCACCTCCACCAATGAAGTATCCACCATCTCCTTACTACTACAAGTCTCCTCCTCCGCCTTCAGCGTCACCTCCCCCACCATACTATTACAAATCTCCACCCCCTCCAGTGAAGTCTCCACCTCCTCCTTACTACTACAAGTCACCACCACCGCCATCTTATTCTCCTCCCCCACCTTACTACTACAAGTCACCACCACCGCCATCTCCATCTCCTCCCCTACCTTATTACTACAAGTCTCCACCACCTCCATTCCCATCACCTCCCCCACCATACTATTACAAATCACCACCCCCTCCAGTGAAGTCTCCACCCCCTCCTTACTACTACAAGTCCCCGCCTCCTCCATCACCATCTCCTCCACCTCCATATCACTACAACTCTCCACCTCCACCGGTAAAGTATCCACCACCACCTTACTACTACAAGTCTCCTCCTCCACCTTCGTCGTCACCTCCCCCACCATACTATTACAAATCTCCACCCCCTCCTGTGAAGTCTCCACCACCACCTTACTACTACAAGTCCCCGCCTCCTCCATCACCATCTCCTCCACCGCCATATCACTACAACTCTCCACCTCCACCTGTGAAGTCCCCACCTCCTCCATACCACTACAAGTCCCCACCACCTCCATCACCATCTCCTCCTCCTCCATACCATTACAGCTCTCCACCTCCACCTGTGAAGTCCCCACCTCCACCGTATTATTACAAGTCCCCACCCCCTCCATCCCCATCACCTCCTCCTCCCTATGTCTACAAGTCACCTCCTCCACCATCTCCTTCCCCTCCGCCTCCGTACCACTACAGGTCTCCACCCCCGCCATCTCCTTCCCCTCCGCCTCCCTACCACTACAAATCCCCTCCCCCACCTTCCTCGTCTCCACCTCCCCCTTACCACTACAAATCCCCACCCCCACCGTCGCCATCCCCTCCACCGCCTTACTACTACAAATCCCCTCCTCCTCCCTCCCCGTCCCCACCCCCGACCTATATCTACTCCTCCCCACCACCCCCTCTCCACTACTAAGCGTAAATCCTTCGTGGGTGGCTTCTCCTCACCAATCAAGTAAGTCCAAATTTAACAGTAATTTTTTCTATTATTATTACAGTCTAAATTTGAGAAACATTATTCTTAAGACATGAGAAAATTTGGCATGCAGGGTTTAATTTTAGCAGAATAAAGGGGTGTTGGAGAAGTGGGCGGTTCGTGTGTCAAGCATTTCGTCTCAGCATGTTCAATTCTTGGAGTAATAATTATAATAAACACCCGAAGGATGCATTAGAGAGCTCTTCTTCACTTGATGACATCAGTCCAAGGGCCTTCACGATGGCTGCATTAACCTTGCATTTCATAATTATGTTTAGTTCTAGAATGAGTGGAGGTGAGCTTTGAAGAGTTCCCACGTGTTGGGTGGCATTTGTTTCCTCCTTTTTTTTCCTTTCGTTTTCCTTCTGTTTGTTTGGTATCAATTATTATATTTGTTGGTTTTACCCTGCGTAAGTTTTGGTCTGTAATATATATTGTTTTCAAGGGAATTTGGAATTAATTAAGAGCTTACTTTGTTTCTGTGGATATCTTCAGAAATCAAATTGGGTCAATAAGAGATAAGTTTTCCACGTGCATGCATGGTCCACTAATTGTGAGACCAAAGAAACTTTGAGTAACTTACCCAAATCTTTTGTGTGCTTGAATTGCAAAACTCATTTAGATTAGTACACGCATTTAATCACATTACATCTTGCATTATCATTTGAATTTGCATTCGGTCATTTTAAAATCAGCTTGGTTTATAATTAATATGCCGTGATCAATATCCATTTCACTTTAGGTTAAGTTTTCCTAGTATGTGAGTGGATGGTTACTTACATTGGCATTAAAAGCTCGGGCTCAGATCAACATATCGCCTTGGTAATTTATATAAGACAAAACAAGGCACCATCAGCTAGTCAAGTGGATAATTTTATCCCTGACTAGCATCAAACACATATGTCGTCCCCATTTTTTCCTCTGTTCGGAACTGTTAGGGTTGAATTTCTGCTGATATTTCTTGGCATTAGTGGCACTATATCTGGAGAGCTCAGTTTGTGGAATCTGTATTGTTTTTGAGCAATTTGAGCAAAATGTTGAACATTTTGTTGAACATTATGTTGAACACGGGATCTAGAATAATTGTTCGTATTCAGAAACGCTGGTTGGTATCTCAGATCTGATTTGTAGCCTAGAATATCGGAGGTTCCTGATTTGATTGATTCCAGATATTGGTGAGATTTTTATACTCATTCTTACCCGAATTCGTTCATTAATTAATGAAGGTTTGTTGAGAATATTTGGGAATCTGGGTAGTTCCTAAATTGATGGGAGAGAATATTTGTTGAGATTTTTTTGGTTCTATTTATCAGAAATAGATCCTTATTCTATGGGCAAAATATCCGCATGAGATTTGTTTTAATCTTTTTTACCCGAAATAGATTCGGTGGTTCCTTGAATATGGGATTCCTTACCCAAAGTGATCCCAGAAATATTGGTGGATATTTAGCATTAAAGAGGAAGTTATTTACGTGGATATAGTGGTTACAAAATCTGGTTGGTTTCATAACTGAATGACATGTGCGGTTGAATATATGTGCGGTTGAAGGTATTTTTATCTGAATGATTTCAGATCTTGCTGTATTGTTTAGATCTTCTCCAGATACTCTGTTGGATGCTGGTACGCATAAGATTTGCTGATGATGTGGTTGAAGGTATTAATCTGCAAATATGGTATGAGAGATCTTGTCTGGTGACAATGTTGGATGATATGTTGAACGTTATGTTACAACACAAAGTCCAACATGCTGTGTCAAAAGGCTGGAATCGAATGACGTCTTCAGCGGTTATTAAAGGTGGATTCCTCAGATCTCCCTTCAGATTCTTCTAAGATTTCTGGTATATGTAGCTGTGATTATGGGCGAGCTGAAGATATAGTTGGAAGCTTTTATTCTCTCGGAATTTGTTATAGAATCGGTTGGAGAGAATCTCGCCCACTTATTGTTGTTGCTATCTTTAGAAGATTTGGCGGAATTATTTCCTAGCTGGTTCGGTTATTGGTGGGTGCCTAATCTTCTCAGAGTTAATCGAGCAATCTTCCTTAACTACTCGACGATTGAGGGGGAGATGTGGTGTTAAGGTCGCAAAGATTGGCGGCTAGGGTGATGGCTTTTACGAAAGTTTTTTTAAAGAACTCCGGGAGGAGGCCGACGGCTACGCACATAGGATCAATGGAGTTGATCTAGTCGGTTGTGCAAGGGGAGATTGCCAAGAATACTTCACGGGGTTGATTGCGATCACCCCTCACGGTTTGTATTAAGGGGGAGGGTGTTCTTCCTTAGAGAAGCGTGATTATTAGAGTTTGTATTCTCTGATTATTATAGTGGAGTATTCTATTTTTCTGGGCGTGGCCCCGCAGATGTAGGTGTGCGCACCGAACTGCGAAACCAAGTCTCGTGTGTCGTTGCTTGATTCTTGTGTTTTCTCTTTGTGTTTATTTTGATTATTCCCACGTACTGAAAAAAACAATTGGTATCAGAGCAGGTCACCCGTGTTTCTTTGTTAACAAAGAAGGTGTGATCTTGGATTTCAGTACTTGAATCATGGCTACACGAGAAGGTGCCTCTGTTGTTCGTCCTCCACTCCTCACCGGTACAAACTACACTTACTGGAAGTCTCGAATGCGTGTATTCATCAAGTCCATTGATGAGAAGGCCTGGATCGCTATCGTTGAAGGATGGACACCGCCGATCGAAATTGACAAAGATGGCAAAGAACACCTCAAGCCGGCAAGAGACTGGAGTCGGATTGAAGAACATGCGGCCTTGTGCAATTCTAAAGCAACTAATGCTATTTTTTCGGCTGTAGATGAAGAACAGTTCAAGCTGATATCCACATGTGAGTATGCCAAAGAAGCATGGGATATTCTCCAGAATGTTCATGAAGGAACAAGTACCGTAAAAGCTTCCAAACTCCAGATGCTAGCTTCTCAGTTTGAAAATCTAAAGATGTATAACAACGAGACTGTTGCCGAATTCAATGGGAGGTTGAGAGATATAGCCAATCAGGCCTTCCAACTTGGGAAGAAATATTCACAAAAGAAGTTAGTTGAGAAAACCTTGAGATCTCTTCCAGACAAATTTTCGGCCAAAGTTGCAGCCATTGAGGAGGCCAGAAATACGTCCACCATGAGACTGGATGAACTCATGGGATCTCTTCAAACCTATGAGATGAACCTGAAGCAGAATCAGAGGGACAAATGGATTGAAAATGAGTCTGAGTTAGATGATGATGTTGCCTTGCTGACCAAGAATTTCAGTAGAATGATGAAAGAGATAAGCAACAAGGGTCAAAATTTCAGATCTGGTAACAATGCGGGACGTGCAAATCTTCCCTCTGCAGGCAAGAACAAAGGCAAAGGGATACAGTGCAGAGAATGTAAGGGTTTTGGTCACATACAAGCCGAATGTGCCAATACCCTCAAGAAGCAGAAAGAGAAATCTTTATCAAGTACCTGGAGTGAAGATGATTCTGATGGGAGTGTTAAAAATGAAGACATCATCAGTAATTACATTGCCCTCGCAGCCTCTCAGAAGAAAGGACTTGATTACAACAAACTAGCCAATGTCAGACAGAATGTTGCAACACTATGTTCAACATCATGTACAACATCTACAATCGAATCAGATTCTGAAGCTGATAGCGATGGGAAAGTTAGTGACGATGATATCCGTACAACATACCAGATGATGTTTGAGAAGTGGATGCAAATCTGCAATATCAACAAAGTCCTGAAGGAGGAGAATGAAAGACTGAAGAAAGAGAAGGAGGAGATCAAAATCGAATGTCTGAAAGCTGAGGAAAACTGTAGAGAATTGGAAAGCAACTTCAGAAATGTTCTTCTCAGGGCAGAAAAAGCTGAATGCATATTGGAGAAGTGGAATTCTGGAAAAACAAAGCTGGATGATATCTTGAATATGGGTAAGACTTCGGGAGATCGCACCGGAGTGGGATACAATAGAGGAGCTTTTGATGATGTGTCTGCTGAAAGAAGAAGTCAAGTTAGCAAAGAACTTGAAAGAATGGATCAGCACAAGGGCCATGATCAGAAGAAGAGGCAGATTAGAGGTATAAAAGGTGCTCGTTCTGTATGTAGTTACTGCAAGTTCATTGGCCATACTGAGAGAAACTGCTACAGTCGCATGCGACATTGGTCAGAAGGAAGAAATGTTAGACATCCTGATATGAAGATGAAGAAGCAATGGGTCAAGAAGTCTGAATTATACAGCAAGAACACTACAGCTTCAGAGAGAACACTTCATGTTGTGACTAATGTTGTAACATTAGATACAACACAGAACAATGTTGCTGCAGATGTTATGACACCAGACTCGATATCTCCCCTCGACAATCACGGTGAGCAACATGCGCCAAAGTCTCATGAATCTTCCTCCAGAATTATCAGAGTGCTATCTCGTCGCTTTGCTCACTGCCCTTCCTCCACCGGTGCCATTGAATCTTCGCCTGTACCCTCTCCTGCACAGCAATCCACCTCTGCTTCATCTTCTGGGGCCTCATCATCTAGACCGGTTGACTTCCCTAAAGTTTGTTCACTTCTTAGCCGGTTCCAACGCATCCACGTCTCCAAATTTTGACATACAGACCACCGAAGATCCTCTGTCAACACCGCCGATGTTTTAAATTCTCCAATTACTTTTCGGCCCCTCAGAACTCGACTTCTACCCTGGACATCATTTCATTCGTCACCCTCCTGTCAGATGTGAGGTATAGTGTTCTTTCTCTTATTCCGCTGTGCCTGAGCTTTTATTTGCTATTATGAGAGACAGATGAGCCTCTGGATGTGCCTCGGTTAAGTTTTTCTGAATCTTCTTTTGGAATTGTGAGGCTAGATGAAAGGGGGAGAATGTGGTGTCTTTTCTGAATAATTTGGTTGTATTTTTGAGGTGATCACTGCTCGGGTTGTTCTAGTAAGGGGGAGAATGTGTTTTGGATTATTGTGGCTCAAAGGGGGAGAATGTGTGCTTGGTTGGTGCCTGTATTGGGTTGTGCCACATAATGCCAAAGGGGGAGATTGTTAGGGTTGAATTTCTGCTAATATTTCTTGGCATTAGTGGCACTATATCTGGAGAGCTCAGTTTGTGGAATCTGTATTGTTTTTGAGCAATTTGAGCAAAATGTTGAACATTTTGTTGAACATTATGTTGAACACGGGATCTAGAATAATTGTTCGTATTCAGAAACGCTGGTTGGTATCTCAGATCTGATTTGTAGCCTAGAATATCGGAGGTTCCTGATTTGATTGATTCCAGATATTGGTGAGATTTTTATACTCATTCTTACCCGAATTCGTTCATTAATTAATGAAGGTTTGTTGAGAATATTTGGGAATCTGGGTAGTTCCTAAATTGATGGGAGAGAATATTTGTTGAGATTTTTTTGGTTCTATTTATCAGAAATAGATCCTTATTCTATGGGCAAAATATCCGCATGAGATTTGTTTTAATCTTTTTTACCCGAAATAGATTCGGTGGTTCCTTGAATATGGGATTCCTTACCCAAAGTGATCCCAGAAATATTGGTGGATATTTAGCATTAAAGAGGAAGTTATTTACGTGGATATAGTGGTTACAAAATCTGGTTGGTTTCATAACTGAATGACATGTGCGGTTGAATATATGTGCGGTTGAAGGTATTTTTATCTGAATGATTTCAGATCTTGCTGTATTGTTTAGATCTTCTCCAGATACTCTGTTGGATGCTGGTACGCATAAGATTTGCTGATGATGTGGTTGAAGGTATTAATCTGCAAATATGGTATGAGAGATCTTGTCTGGTGACAATGTTGGATGATATGTTGAACGTTATGTTACAACACAAAGTCCAACATGCTGTGTCAAAAGGCTGGAATCGAATGACGTCTTCAGCGGTTATTAAAGGTGGATTCCTCAGATCTCCCTTCAGATTCTTCTAAGATTTCTGGTATATGTAGCTGTGATTATGGGCGAGCTGAAGATATAGTTGGAAGCTTTTATTCTCTCGGAATTTGTTATAGAATCGGTTGGAGAGAATCTCGCCCACTTATTGTTGTTGCTATCTTTAGAAGATTTGGCGGAATTATTTCCTAGCTGGTTCGGTTATTGGTGGGTGCCTAATCTTCTCAGAGTTAATCGAGCAATCTTCCTTAACTACTCGACGATTGAGGGGGAGATGTGGTGTTAAGGTCGCAAAGATTGGCGGCTAGGGTGATGGCTTTTACGAAAGTTTTTTTAAAGAACTCCGGGAGGAGGCCGACGGCTACGCACATAGGATCAAGGGAGTTGATCTAGTCGGTTGTGCAAGGGGAGCTTGCTGGCAATGGGAGATTGCCAAGAATACTTCACGGGGTTGATTGCGATCACCCCTCACGGTTTGTATTAAGGGGGAGGGTGTTCTTCCTTAGAGAAGCGTGATTATTAGAGTTTGTATTCTCTGATTATTATAGTGGAGTGTTCTATTTTTCTGGGCGTGGCCCCGCAGATGTAGGTGTGCGCACCGAACTGCGAAACCAAGTCTCGTGTGTCGTTGCTTGATTCTTGTGTTTTCTCTTTGTGTTTATTTTGATTATTCCCACGTACTGAAAAAAACAGGAACTGTTCAATTTGGTGTTTAGTTTATGTTCTAAAAACTCAAACTTCCAATTTTCAAGCAAATCCAACGAATTTCGCTCGTTCATTCGCTCGTCACGAGTTTAGCTGTATGTCTTAGGTCGAGTGCTATTCATCGTGTCGATGGACTCTGGAGTTCATTAGGTCGGCTTTGCGTCCTAATTTTAAGCATGATGTATTTTTAAGGTGTAACAAGAATCTTTGTGACTAAGGTTCCATTTGGATATAAGCAATACCCATTTTTTTTGCTATCCTGTCTTATTCGCACTGTTCTTTTAACACCCAAGGTCCCAAAAGAACGTAATCAAATAATATTAAGCATAAAAGATAATAATGATATTTTACTGGCCTAATCTTATGCATCGGAGGCTCAAAATGTTGCATCTAAAAGGTATATTCTTGTCCAATATTCAAAACTTAGCATCAGGATTTATTACAGTGTGAGAACTAACAGTATGCTGTATGCGGTAAGAAATCTCATACTGCGACTCAACATCATCTAATTTAGTAGATAAAACATTATTATTATATCTTATAGTACTTTGGTTTGGTTATATTAATTACTTCCTGATACCTAGACGAGGGAATATATAAATAGAATATGAGGATCACAGGACACACGGGACTAAGCATCGTACACACATCCAAAATTTCACCTGCAGTTGTTTTTTCAGACGATTGGATCCGTGTATTTATTTTGATATACATGTTCTAAAGCTCCTAAATACCAAATATCGAGTGAAACTAAGAGGTTTTTCTCATTCAGTCACCTGTCGCAAACCTAATGATTTTGCATGAACAAGACTTTTAAGATGGACGGATGAAAGGACAAGTGCCCTTTGATTTCACCCGATATTCGCCGTTGTGTGTTTTAAAACATGAAATACAAAATAAACAAAATAAACGATTTCAAGCAACTGAAAAAATAGCGAAGAGAAGAATTTTTGAAGCCGCATATAAGGCTTACCATACCATTCAGTCGTTAGTGATGCAATCTGTTTTATTTGATGAACGGTGTATATTTCGTCCATTAAGAAATAAATTAAATTAAGGGTGTATTAGACAATAGAACGGTAGCTGAAGTTGAGATTCCCTATTCATTTAAACTTCGTCGCTAAAGCTACATGTTTTTAATTTCATGATCAGTAAGTACATAAACAATGGGATAATCATTTTAAATCATGCCAAACAGCTTAAACTCTTAATATATGCTACATTTTGCACCATTAATCAAATAATAAATTTTGGTCTACATAGGGTAAATCTTATTTTTAAAGGGCACGTCAACGTAGGGTCTACATATTTTGGTCTAAATTTCATCCCATTACTCATTTTTTTTGTCCTAGTCAGCAACACATTTAATAACATCTCTCACTTGTATAATAGGCTATATGACGTAACAAACGGATGTTACTGCATTTTGACTGGAAATCTTGTGTTTTTATATGTGATGAGCCTTCAAACATTGGCCTCTTCGGATTCATGTGATGATTTTTTGGTCACAGCGGAAAGTGGAGTATCAAACCACAAGGGTGCAAGTCACCGTCGCTCATTCAATGAACGGTCCACAAGCCTATTATTGTATCCCAAGTTTCCGCGCCCCTTGTCATCGGCAACTTGCAGGACCCCCTCCCCTCATCATTTTTGGGCATTGGGGGCCCACGGCCCAACCCACCGTTTCAGAACGGGAAGGGCCGGCAAGCCCCTTTGTGGAGAAGAGGGTCCCTTGTCTGTGGTTTCTTTGTGCGCACGTGGGCGTCTACAGTGAGTATCTAATCCAAATTCATTGAGACATGCATGCACGTGCTCTTTCAGCCTACGTCGCTTTCCTATGTGACATGGTCTTGCTCTCATCATCCAATAATGTGAACACGCATCATTTATTTAGATGTCTGTCATTCTACATTTACTGGGCATGTTCTTCACTGTAGTGGACATACACGCAGACCATATTGCTGAACGCGAGTCATTTATTTACATGTTTGTCCTTCAACATTTGCTGGCTTGTCATTGAAACCTTTCCTCTTTTACACTCCTCTTCCTCCTTCCTCCCATCCCCCTCGGCAGCCACAGTTTCTTTTACACTCCTCTTCCTGCTTCATCCCACCCCCCTCGGCAGCCACAGTCCCCTCGGTGACTGATTCGAGACGGCCCTCCGTGGCTCGATCTCGACAGTCCCGAGCCTTCACTTTAGTCCAATTCTAACTTAAGTATCGAAGCGGATCTGGGTCGAAACCCAGATCCGACCCCCTGACTTTCCTTTGTGGTGCAAGAGATCAAGGCTCGACCCAACAAAAGGGTCGAACGACAGCTCATGTCGACCGTTGTTCAAGGAGCGACCCAACTTGGAGCTCGAACGATCGTCGTATTTAGATACGGGGTCGAACGAGCTTCCACATCATATTAGCAACAACATAATATTGTAGTCATCATCAAAATAACATTGGTCTAGAACATCAATACCTAACAATCATTGCCACACAATGTAATCCAACAATAGTGTTGGAGTACTTGCTTAATAGGAAAATATGAATCTTGGGGCCTATAAATATCGCACTTGATTTTTTAATCTAGAGCCTTCAAGAAAGAGATTAGGTGTATCCCCTTAAGATCATCAATCTTGAGAGTGTTAGTACGGGGTGAACCAGTGGCTTGTGATCTGCATTATATGAGACCTTTCCATTGTTGGGTAGATATAATGACCTTGAATACTTTGTTTTGGTTAGTAGGCTGGGCCTGGAGTGAGAAAAATAAAGCCTATATTAAGTCGAGTCAGGCACGAGTCTACCCGTAGCTGGCACGACACGGCTTATGCCCATCACATATTCTGCCTAATTGGAGGGTATAAAAAATTATGCATAAACAACAGATGGACATAACTATGAGTAGTCTATTATTATGTTTCAAAATCTCAATCATGTCATACACCAATCTTATCTTGTTAATTTGCTCTTCGATATGCACATGGAAAAATGAGTTCTTGTTGATCACATTTGATTTTTGAGGATATGAACAGAGACAAATGAAGCTCTTTATTAATATCTATATTATAAAAGAGGGATGTTATCAAGAGAAATTGGATAAGAGATATTGGACAAGAGAAATTGGATAAGAGATATCTATATTATAAAAGAGGGATGTTATCAAGAGAAATTGGATAAGAGATATTGGACAAGAGAAATTCGATATGAGATATCTATATTATAAAAGAGGGATGTTATCAAGAGATATTGGAAAAGAGATATTGGACATGAGAAATTGCATAAGAGATATCTATATAATAAAAGAGGGATGTTATCAAGAGAAATTGGATAAGAGATATTGGAAAAGAGAAATTGGATAAGAGATATCTATATTATAAAAGATGGATGTTATCAAGAGAAATTGAATAAGAGAAATTGGATAAGAGAAATTGGATAAGAGATATCTATATTATAAAAGAGGGATGTTATCAAGAGAAATTGGATAAGAGATATTGGACAAGAGAAATTGGATAAGAGATATCTATATTATAAGAGAGGGATGTTATCAAGAGAAATTGGATAAGATATATCTATATTTTAAAAGAGGGGATGTTATCAAGAGAAATTGGATAAGAGAAATTGGACAAAAGAAATTGGATAAGAGATATCTATATTATAAAAGAGGGATGTTATCAAGAGAAATTGGATAAGAGATATTGGAAAAGAGAAATTGGATAAGAGATATCTATATTATAAAAGAGGGATGTTATCAAGAGAAATTGGATAAGAGATATTGTAAAAGAGAAATTGGATAAGAGATATCTATAATATAAAAGAGGGATGTTATCAAGAGCAATTGGATAAGAGATATTGGAAAAGAGAAATTGGATAAGCGATATCTATAATATAAAAGAGGGATGTTATCAAGAGAAATTGGATAAGAGATATTGGAAAAGAGAAATTGGATAAGAGATATCTATAATATAAAAGAGGGATGTTATCAAGAGAAATTGGATAAGAGATATTGGAAAAGAGAAATTGGATAAGAGATATCTATAATATAAAAGAGGGATGTTATCAAGAAAAATTGGATAAGATATATTGGAAAAGAGAAATTGGATAAGGGATATCTATATTATAAAAGAGGGATGTTATCAAGAGAAATTGGATAAGAGATATTGGAAAAGAGAAATTGGATAAGGGATATCTATATTATAAAAGAGGGATGTTATCAAGAGAAATTGGATAAGAGATATTGGACAATAGATATTGGATAAGAGATATCTATATTATAAAAGAGGGTGTTATCAAGAGAAATTGGATAAGAGATATTGGAAAAGAGAAATTGGATAAGGGATATCTATATTATAAAAGAGGGATGTTATCAAGAGAAATTGGATAAGAGATATTGGAAAAGAGAAATTGGATAAGGGATATCTATATTATGAAAGAGGGATGTTATCAAGAGAAATTGGATAAGAGATATTGGACAAGAGAAATTGGATAAGAGATATCTATATTATGAAAGAGGGATGTTATCAAGAGATATTGGATAAGAGATATTGGAAAAGAGAAATTGGATAAGAGATATCTATAATATAAAAGAGGGATGTTATCAAGAGAAATTGGATAAGAGATATTGGAAAAGAGAAATTGGATAAGAGATATCTATATTATAAAAGAGGGATGTTATCAAGAGAAATTGGATAAGAGATATTGGAAAAGAGAAATTGGATAAGAGATATCTATATTATAAAAGAGGGATGTTATCAAGAGAAATTGGATAAGAGATATTGGAAAAGAGAAATTGGATAAGAGATATCTATAATATAAAAGAGGGATGTTATCAAGAGAAATTGGATAAGAGATATTGGAAAAGAGAAATTGGATAAGAGATATCTATAATATAAAAGAGGGATGTTATCAAGAGAAATTGGATAAGAGATATTGGAAAAGAGAAATTGGATAAGAGATATCTATATTATAAAAGAGGGATGTTATCAAGAGAAATTGGATAAGAGATATTGGAAAGAGAAATTGGATAAGAGATAACTATATTATAAAAGAGGGATGTTATCAAGAGAAATTGGATAAGAGAAATTGGACAAAAGAAATTGGATAAGAGATATCTATATTATAAAATAGGGATGTTATCAAGAGAAATTGGATAAGAGATATTGGAAAAGAGAAATTGGATAAGAGATATCTATATTATAAAAGATGGATGTTATCAAGAGAAATTGGATAAGAGATATTGGAAAAGAGAAATTGGATAAGAGATATCTATATTATAAAAGAGGGATGTTATCCAGAGAAATTGGATAAGAGATATTGGACAAGAGATATTGGATAAGAGATATCGATATTATAAGAGAGGGATGTTATCAAGAGAAATTGGATAAGAGATATTGGAAAAGAGAAATTGGATAAGAGATATTTATATTATAAAAGAGGGATGTTATCAAGAGATATTGGATAAGAGATATTGTGCAAGAGAAATTGGATAAGAGATATTGGAAAAGAGAAATTGGATAAGAGATATCTATATTATAAAAGAGGGATGTTATCAAAAGAAATTGGATAAGGGATATTGGAAAAGAAAAATTGGATAAGAGATATCTATATTATAAAAGGTGGATGTTATCAAGAGAAATTGGATAAGCGATATTGGAAAAGAGAAATTGGATAAGAGATATCTATATTATAAAAGAGGGATGTTATCAAGAGAAATTGGATAAGAGATATTGGAAAAGAGAAATTGGATAAGAGATATCTATAATATAAAAGAGGGATGTTATCAAGAGAAATTGGATAAGAGATATTGGAAAAGAGAAATTGGATAAGAGATATCTATATTATAAAAGAGGGATGTTATCAAGAGAAATTGGATAAGAGATATTGGAAAAGAGAAATTGGATAAGAGATATCTATATTATAAAAGAGGGATGTTATCAAGAGAAATTGGATAAGAGATATTGGAAAGAGAAATTGGATAAGAGATATCTATATTATAAAAGAGGGATGTTATCAAGAGAAATTGGATAAGGGATATTGGAAAAGAGATATTGGATAAGAGATATCTATATTATAAAAGAGGGATGTTATCAAGAGAAATTGGATAAGAGATATTGGAAAAGAGATATTGGATAAGAGATATCTATATTATAAAAGAGGGATGTTATCAAGAGAAATTGGATAAGAGATATTGGAAAAGAGAAATTGGATAAGAGATATCTATATTATAAAAGAGGGATGTTATCAAGAGAAATTGGATAAGAGATATTGGACATGAGAAATTGGATAAGAGAAATCTATATTATAAAAGAGGGATGTTATCAAGAGAAATTGGATAAGAGATATCTATATTATAAAAGATGGATGTTATCAAGAGAAATTGTATAAGAGATATTGGAAAAGAGAAATTGGATAAGAGATATCTATATTATAAAAGAGGGATGTTATCAAGAGAAATTGGATAAGAGATATCTATATTATAAAAGAGGGATGTTATCAAGAGAAATTGGATAAGAGATATTGGAAAAGAGAAATTGGATAATAGATATCTATATTATAAAAGAGGGATGTTATCAAGAGAAATTGGATAAGAGATATTGGACAAGAGAAATTGGATAAGAGATATCTATATTATAAGAGAGGGATGTTATCAAGAGAAATTAGATAAATGATATTGGACAATAGAAATTGGATAAGAGTGATGTTATCAAGAGAAATTGGATAAGAGATATCTATATTACAAACGAGAGATGTTATCAAGAGAAATTGGATAAGAGATATTGGACAAGAGAAATTGGATAAGAGATATCTATTATATAAAAGACGGATGTTATCAAGAGAAATTGATAAGAGAATTTGGACATGAGAAATTGGATAAGAGAATTTGGATATCTATTATATAAAACAGGGAAATTGAATAAGAGAAAATTTCAGAGATGAGATTTTGAGGGATAAAAGAGGAGGTGGGGAATTTTGCACATACAACCCGGTTTTTGTATTTTTGCCTATGGACCCTCCCCACACACACACCCACACTTTTATTCTCACCCCTTCCGGCCAATTTATTTCCAGTTCTATGAAGATTTTGAATCTTATCCTACTAGGACAAATCATTGTCCTACGTGGCAAGTTTGTCCTAGGTGGTAATGCCAATTTTGGGGGGACTTAAATTTTGGGTGAAAACTTTAATTTGGGGGGAAACTTGAAATTTTGTGGGAAAACATGAAATTTGGGGGAACTTGAAATTTGTGGGGGAGAAAAACTCAGCCATTAAATAAACCGTGCCCTATGGGCACGGGTAATGACTAGTATATATATATTACACACTGGTACTTATGTAAGGTACAAACAACAAATACAAGAATTGATACCAAACAAATACAAGGAAAACAAAATGGAAAAAAGAAGGAGACAATTGACACCATCACGTGGGGAACTCTTCCAATCAAAGAGGTCCACGCGCAAGCTCTCCTCCACTCATTCTAGAACTAATCAAAATTATGGAATGTAAGATTAACGTAGCCACCGTGAAGGCCCTTGGACTGATGTCATCAAGTGTAGAAGAGCTCTCTAATGCATCCTTCAGGTGTTTATTATTATTATTATTATTATTACTCCAAGAATTAAACATGCTGAGATGAAACGCTTGACACAAGAACCGCCCACTTCTCCAACTCCACTTTATTCTGCTAACACTAAACCCTGCAAGCCAGAGTTATTAATTAGCATAAGAATATTGTTTCTCAAATTTAGATTGTAGTGATAATGGAAGAAATTAATGTTAAATCTGTGCTTACTTGATTGGTGATGAGGAGAAGCCACCCATGAAGGATTTATGCTTAGTAGTGGAGAGGGGGTGGTGGGGAGGAGTAAATGTAGGTCGGGGGTGGGGATGGGGATGGAGGAGGAGGGGATTTGTAGTAGTAAGGTGGTGGAGGGGATGGCGACGGTGGGGGTGGGGATTTGTAGTGGTAAGGGGGAGGTGGGGACGGGGAAGGTGGGGGAGGGGATTTGTAGTGGTATGGAGGCGGAGGGGAAGGAGATGGTGGGGGTGGAGAACTGTAGTGGTACGGAGGAGGAGGTGATGGTGATGGTGGAGGCGGTGACTTGTAGATATAGGGAGGAGGAGGTGATGGGGATGGAGGGGGTGGGGACTTGTAATAATACGGTGGAGGTGGGGACTTCACAGGTGGAGGTGGAGAGTTGTAGTGATATGGCGGTGGAGGAGATGGTGTTGGAGGAGGTGGGGACTTGTAGTAGTAAGGTGGAGGTGGAGACTTCACTGGAGGGGGTGGAGATTTGTAATAGTATGGTGGGGGAGGTGACGGTGAAGGTGGAGGAGGAGACTTGTAGTAGTAAGGAGGGGGTGGATACTTCACCGGTGGAGGTGGAGAGTTGTAGTGATATGGAGGTGGAGGAGACGGCGATGGAGGAGGCGGGGACTTGTAGTAGTAAGGAGGAGGTGGAGACTTCACTGGAGGGGGTGGTGATTTGTAATAGTATGGTGGGGGAGGTGATGGTGATGGAGGTGGTGGAGACTTGTAATAGTAAGGTGGGGGAGGAGAAGGAGATGGTGGTGGTGGAGACTTGTAATAGTAAGGCGGTGGAGGAGAAGGAGATGGTGGTGGTGGTGACTTGTAGTAGTAAGGTGGTGGTGGAGAAGGAGATGGTGGTGGTGGTGATTTGTAGTAGTATGGTGGGGGAGGTGATGGTGATGGAGGTGGTGGAGACTTGTAATAGTAAGGCGGGGGAGGAGAAGGAGATGGTGGTGGTGGTGACTTGTAGTAGTAAGGTGGGGGAGGAGAAGGAGATGGTGGTGGTGGTGATTTGTAGTAGTAAGGAGGAGGTGGAGACTTCACCGGAGGGGGTGGTGATTTGTAATAATATGGTGGGGGAGGTGATGGTGAAGGCGGAGGAGGAGACTTGTAGTAGTAAGGTGGTGGTGGATACTTCACTGGTGGAGGTGGAGAGCTGTAGTGATATGGGGGCGGAGGAGATGGTGATGGAGGAGGAGGAGACTTGTAGTAGTAAGGAGGTGGTGGAGACTTCACTGGAGGTGGTGGTGATTTGTAGTAGTATGGTGGGGGAGGTGATGGTGAAGGAGGGGGCGGAGACTTGTAGTAGTAAGGTGGTGGAGGAGATGGAGATGGTGGTGGTGGTGATTTGTAGTAGTAAGGAGGAGGCGGTGATTTCACGGGAGGAGGTGGAGACATGTAGTAGTATGGTGGGGGAGGTGATGGCGAAGGGGGCGGCGGCGATTTGTAATAGTATGGCGGAGGAGGTGACTTCACCGGAGGAGGTGGAGACTTGTAGTAGTATGGTGGGGTAGGTGATGGTGAAGGAGGCGGTGGAGACTTGTAGTAGTATGGAGGAGGTGGCGATTTCACAGGAGGTGGTGGTGACTTGTAGTAGTATGGAGGAGGGGGGGATGGAGAGGGTGGTGGCGGTGACTTGTAGTAATACGGTGGCGGAGGGGATTTCACCGGTGGTGGTGGAGACTTGTAGTAGTAAGGAGGCGGAGGAGAAGGAGAAGGAGGTGGTGGTGATTTGTAGTAGTAAGGAGGGGGAGGAGACGGAGATGGTGGAGGTGGAGACTTGTAATAATAAGGCGGAGGTGGTGATTTCACCGGTGGAGGTGGAGAGTTGTAATAATATGGAGGAGGCGGAGATTTTACTGGGGGTGGAGGAGAAGTATAGTAATACGGCGGAGGGGGAGACTTGTAGTAGTAAGTGGGTGGCGGCGGGGACTTGTAGTAGTAAGTGGGCGGAGTAGGAGGAGACTGGTGATGCTTGTGGCACTCCATGTATGGCTTCTTGGGGGCAAAGGCCAATGATTTGGACTTGAGAACAATCTCTTCGTGCGAAGTTTCGTAAACTTTTAGCGGAGAGCCATAGTGGAGCTTGGTCTTGACGTTGCACATCGATCCCTTGGGAGCAGAATGGAGCTCAACGCTGCATCCCTTTAATCCGTACTTCCAGTAAGGATAGCCCTTGATTTCGACACTGTATTTTCCATGGATGTTCGTCTCACCAAATCCAACATACTTGTCGCCTGCCTTGCATGTCACCTTCACAATTGCTCCTGTTGAAATAGCCCAAGTGCTCTGATTGTTAGATAACAAATGTAATGAAATTAACTAAGTACAGTTTGCTTAAGTAATTAAGTGTGTTTTAGGCAAGGAATCATGGGAATTAAATTATAAAAGGTATGTTCATTGAATAATTCAAACTAAAGTTTGACTTGGGCATGTGGCCACAACCACTGGTGTTGTCAAGGATGTCTGTTAGTGACAAGATGCTCTTAACAGTCTAGTTATAATTATAATGTCTGCTAATTAAATTATATAAGTTAGGTGTAATTAAATCTACTTTTAGTTAAAGATCCGAATAAAGTCATACATGTCCCGTTAGCTTTTATAAAAATTTACCATTAGTAATTTTCAATGTTGACTGTCAATGCAGTTTTTCACTATTTTTCCGTTTCTACCAACAAATCTAGACATGTACTAGATCAATTTAGCACCAATTACGGCGTCTTTTATTATTCTTTATTTATTTGAAACGGTGGGAAGCAGCAGCACTGCGTTTGATTAAGAAAAGTTAACAGAAAATGTATCTATAAAATTGATGAAAACAAACAATCTTGTGAGTAGTTAAAAGCATAACAAAACACTAAACCCCTCAACACCACAGCCTGAAGAATGAACCGAGCATCCATCCGAGAGTTGAGATACCATATAAATAGGCTAAATTTCCAGAACCCCTCTTGAACTTGGCTTTGTTTTATTTAAAGCCTCTCATTTTTTGTTCAACAAATCTCACTGAACTTTAAAATCATAACTGTGTTTGGAGTTTTTAAAAAAAATCTAAATATAATTAAAATTAAGTCTAGCTATTAAACAATTTATAAAAAATATATAATTTCTAAAAAATTGTTCGGCATTAGAAGGAATAAGTTAATTATTTAGTGAAAATTTTGGAGCTGTCATCCAATAAAGGGCATGGTTCTTCAAAACATAATCTTTAAAATATCAAATTAGTTTTATAAATGTAATTTGATTAATTCCTGCAAAACTTTGTAAAGAGGCTAAATACCTTTAAAGAGCTTCTTGTGGCTTGATTCTTCCGGATGTTCCCAGTTGTAGCACTTGTAGCAGTATACTTTCCCTGTCACTACCACTGTTGGTGGATAGTAGTGCGGCGGCGGCGGAGATGTGTAGTAGTACGGTGCCGGTGGCGGAGGAGACTTGTAAGGGTAAGGAGTCACAGGCGTGTGATGCACCGGCGGCGGCGGCGACTTGTAGTAGTAGGGTGGAGGTGGTGATTTTACAGGAGGAGGCGGAGATATGTAATGGTATGGTGGTGGTGGAGATTTCACCGGAGGCGGTGGTGACTCGTAGTGATACGGTGGTGGTGGAGATTTCACGGGAGGCGGTGGAGACGTGTAGTGGTATGGAGGTGGAGGAGATTTAATTGGAGGTGGTGGTGACTTGTAATAATAAGGAGGTGGTGGAGATTTTACCGGTGGTGGTGGAGACTTGTAGTAGTACGGGGGCGGCGGCGAGGGTGAGGGTGGAGGAGGCGATTTGTAGTAATAAGGTGGTGGCGGTGATTTCTCCGGAGGTGGTGGTGAAATGTAGTGGTACGGCGGCGGCGGCGAGGGTGATGGTGGTGGAGGTGATTGGTAGTAATAAGGTGGTGGTGGAGACTTCTTGGGAGGCGGAGGAGACTTGTAGTAGTACGGTGGCGGCGGCGACGGTGAAGACGGCGGAGGAGACTTGTAGTAGTATGGTGGTGGTGGTGATGGTGAAGGCGGAGGAGGAGACTTGTAGTAGTATGGTGGCGGAGGTGAAGGAGACGGTGGCGGCGGAGATTTGTAGTAGTAAGGCGGAGGTGGCGAAGGGGAAGGTGGAGGTGGAGAGTTGTAGTGGTACGGTGGAGGCGGAGACTTCTTGGGAGGTGGTGGAGACTTGTACTCATAAGGTGGTGGTGGTGAAGGTGAGGGAGGGGGAGGAGAGTTGTAGTGGTACGGTGGAGGCGGAGACTTCTTCGGAGGTGGCGGAGACTTGTACTCATATGGTGGCGGCGGCGATGGAGAAGGTGGGGGAGGAGACTTGTATTCGTATGGCGGTGGTGGAGACTTGTACTCATAAGGAGGTGGCGGGGAAGGTGACGGAGGGGGCGGAGACTTGTACTCATAAGGAGGTGGCGGGGAAGGTGACGGAGGGGGCGGAGACTTGTACTCATAAGGTGGGGGTGGGGAAGGAGAAGGCGGGGGTGGAGACTTGTAGACGTAAGGGGGTGGTGGAGATTCCTTCGGAGGAGGGGGAGACTTGTACGCGTAAGGCGGTGGCGGGGAAGGCTCGGGCGGAGGAGGGGACTTGTAGATGTAAGGAGGTGGAGGGGAGGGAGATGGCGGCGGAGGCGAGCTGTAAACATAGGGCGGAGGAGGGGAGGAATAGATGTAGGGAGGATCAGCAGCGACGACGGCTACATTGTGGAAAGCAAAGAGAATGGCGAAGGCCGCAGCTAAGGTAGGCCAAAGACGACCCCTTGAGGGGTCGCCGGTGTGTATAAGCATGGGTGGCCAAACTCAGAAAGAGAGAAATGGAGAAGCGAGAGAGAGAGGGTGGATTGGTTTGGCCTTTGAAGAGGGATATGGGGTTATTTATAAGTGGGGGGGTTAGAGTGAACACAGCTGTCATGACATGATGAAGTAAATGAGATCAGTTGCAATGTGATTATCCCCTCATTTCTCTCCCCCTTCCCTGTATTCCTCTCTTTTTTTTATCTTTATGTTATGCCAACTGGTCACATGACTCACATGGGTTGGGGTTGGGCCCATGACTGAGACATTACCTTCTTTTATCATTATTTTTTTTGAAAGCATATGTCATGCATGAGTACTGGTCTCAATAGTCTTTTATTCCACCGCTCGTCTTTAGTTGCTAAATTTGAAGTTAAACTGCTATTTGTATGATGTGAACAAATTAACTGCTCTGGGGGCTTTCTAAGATTCGATCGCCTCTATTTTGTTCTGTTCCAGTCTGTTGTAGTTTAGTACGGCAGTAATTTATCAAATAATTAATTAGATATCTAATCGCCATTTTGTTTTGGTTTATAGTTATGGTATAATTAGCATCTCTCTAAACATCGTGAATGTGGACCAAATGGTGTGTATTAGCATCTGCTCTATCTTCGAAGATACTTGATACTTCTGTCTTCCACGTTCATTAGGCTGGCAACGTGCTACAAACTTGACTAATATCAAATGCAGCTGCCCTAATTACATCTTGGTATAAATGTCTTGAAAACGAATTTAGTTATTTTTTATTTTTAAAAAATGAAATAAAGGGAACAAACAAGGCCAAGCAGCTGGACCCAACAACTCCTTTAGGAAAAACCAATTAAATTTGTTCGTGAAACAATGCAACACGGCATTGACCCTCACGGCTTCAAGCCGCCCCAACTTCAATTATTTGATGGACCGTTTCTTCTTCTTCTTTTTACTTTCATCCCTTACTTTAACCTCAGATAGAATGAGACTTGCTACAAGAGAGATTTCTATTTGATAATATATTTTTTCACCCTCTTTCCTTTTGTTCTTTCTTTTTCCCCCTTTTGTTTTTTAAAGATTAAATTGATTCCTTTTCTTTTTAATTTCGAAATAAAACGGTTGGATGTCCTGCAATGTCTGCAGAAGATTTAAGGGCCTAGATGCGGTGGCCCGACAAGATCCGCTAGAGATATCGAGAGTTGCTACGCGCACAGAACTCGTTTTTGAATAGTGAGTTCATTTATTTACTAGTTTACCATTCCAAATTTACAAGATTGCCATTGAGACCTTATCCTCTCTTACCCACCAAGTATCTTTATCCCTCGTACTCATCCTACTCTTCTCCGCCGCCCCCGCCGCACCCCCTCACGAGAGTCACCACACCCTCTTGTGAGTCTTCTCCTGCACACCGCCAACATCTCCCCTGCCTTACCCTCTCCCATCTCCATCCTCTTCCTCCTCCCCACTCTTTATTACACCTCCCCTCCGCTCTTCCGCCGCCAGCGCTGGCGAATGATGCAGCAGATCCTGCCGGAAATGTGTGAGAAGAATGTAGTATAGATGGGAAATGTGAGAATATGATATAGTGTGTAAAGTAGGAAACGATTTTTAAATTTTTTTGGGACGTGTGTTAAGTGGTCCGTGTGCACGGCAATTAGGTCCGTGCGCTTAGCAACTCCTATTGATTTTCCGACCAAAGGTATCTTAATTAACATTTTACCTACCTTCCTTATTTTGGTAACAAGAATCCGAGTTAAATTTTTACTATTAGTTAAGATAGTTAAGATGATTATAAATTACGAGAGTTACTTCGCAAACATACCATGTTGCTTAATACACATACCGCTTAATTTTTTCTTAGTGCACATCTCATACTGCTTTGAAAAATCCAGTTTCTGCTCAATACACGTATCGAGATTAATCAAACACGCCCCACAATTTTGCTGTGCATCGCATCCCTCATTTCACATACCACTTAATTTTTGCTCATTGTGCCTTCCCGGCATTGCTCAGTACATGTATCGAGCACTTTTTTTGTGACTGGATATGCACATTAATTAATTTGGTTTGAGTAATTTTTACAGCATCATTTCAGAGTTTTTGAAAATTACACGCTGATTTTCAAAAAACTTAAGCAGTGTGTACGGAGCAAAATAGTACACGTTCACAAAGTAACTCCCATAAATTATTTATTTGGAAAAAAAATTCGAGGATGGAGGAGCGCCGGGAAGGCACCGTGGCCTCGTAGGACGTGCCGAGGATAGGCCACGTGCGGGCCCCGGTTGGTGCACGTGCTTCGTGCCGGCTGTCCGGCGCCCGAAATTGACCAGTCACTGCCCGTGTTTACCGGCGAGCCGAGGGCTGGTAGCCGCCTCTTTGAAACTATTTTTTGGTAGGACCATATTGCCCCCGTGCCTCCCCGTCACGATGAAAGGCTGCCGTCTAAATAGTAGGCTTTTTAAATTTTCAAACGTCTCTCCAAAGTTTTTACTGCTCACAAATTATTCGATAGTCAGTTGCCTGCCCTCGTTTAAATCGACAGAAGGGTTTAATGATTGGAGAACAGGGCGACAGGGTCAGGTCCACCTCCTACACAAGCATTCTGGGTGACAGTGCACGAAAGCTACTTCCCACCGCACATCGCCATGGACTTTTCAACTATAACGTATGTATACTTGCGTCATCCGAAGTGGGTTGCATTAGGTCAGGGGTAGTTCGGGCAATGCACGATTTGTACCCATGGTCCAGATGATGTGAATTGTGAGGTGGCAATTTGTTGGCTGTTTTTACGAAGGAAACATTGACATGGGACGAGGGCCGGTGCCCTCTTCATTCTTGATATTAAAAATTGATGGTCCAACGTCGGGACTCCACATAAAATAAATATCGCCATCCTGCTCTGAATAATACAAGCACCAAAGTAAGTGATGGGTTAGTCCTTTTATTAAAAAATTGCACAAAAAAAATTCAGGAGGATCATGGAATATTATTTGGAGATACCCCAAAGGCTTTTGGATAACAATATCCAAAATATTTTTGTCCGCCAATTTCCACACTGACCCCGGACAGATTCTCTTTACAAATAACCCGGTGGAAATTGACTTTTCCGAGTAAATTGACGTCATTCAAAAAAAACTATCAGACGTAAGATTTTTTTTAGCAGACGATGAATAGGATTCCAATGTTCGTTACTTGGGTTATGTGTATAACGACTTAGCCTACTAATCGCATAGGCTATATCATGTCGAGTCCAGTTCACGAGGAACATCACACTTCCGATGATTTTAGCATATTCAGATTGGAAAACACTCTCGTCCAAATTCTTTTTCAAATGTACGCTAGGATCATAGGAAGTCCTAGCATGCACAACATCAAAACAGTTGAATTTTTTCAGCACCTTTTCTACGTAATGATATTGACACAAGGAGATGCCACTAGAGTTTCTAATAACTCTAACTCCTAAAATAACATTAGCTTCTCCTAGGTCATTCATAACAAATTTGGATGACAAGAAATTCTTGGTATCTTTCACAACGTCCAGATTGTTCCCAAAAATTAACATGTCATCTACATATATGCATATAATTACACAATCCGATCCTATTAGTTTAGAATAAACACAGGAGTCAGAGGTATTCACAATACAGCCATTCCTCACTAAAGTGCTGTTAAACTTCTCATACCATTGCTTAGGTGCTTGCTTTAGACCATATAGAGATTTTCTAAGCTTGCATATATTATTCTATTGACTAACAATCACAAACCCCTTGGGTTGGGACATGTAGATTTCTTCAACTAGGTCACCATTTAAAAAATCCATCTTGACATCTATATGGTGTACAACTAACTCATAAATTGCAGGTAAGGCAATTAGAGTCCTTATCGTGGCGATCTTGGTCACTGGAGAATAAATATCAAAATAGTCTAAGCCTTTCTTTTGGGTAAAACCCCTAATCACAAGCCTAGCTTTGAACTTTTCTATTGAACCATCAGGTCTCATCTTTTTCTTGAAGATCCATTTACTACTAATGGGTCTACTACCTTTAGGTAACTCAGACAATTCCCAAGTTTGGTTAGAGACAATAGAATCAAGCTCGCTTTTAATAACCACTTTCCAAAAACTAGCATCAATCGATCTCATTGCCCCATCATAAGTTGTTGGGTCTTCTTCTAGCATGAAGGGGCTCTCGCTAGTTGAAGCGTTGTATGTAGTGCGGTAAGACCAAAGGATGTCGGGTAGCTTGTCAGGCGAAGATCCAGGGGCGTTGCCAGCCTTCTTCTTTAAGGGTCCAATGATGCATTTGTTCGCTGCCGCGGGCATGCCATTGCACTGCGCGTGCACCACAGAGGCGCAGTGAAGGTTGTCGCCCCAAACTGAGCAGAATTCTCTGAAGTTCGCGGAGTCGAACTATGTCCCGTTGTCCGTCACAATGGAGCAGGGTAGCCCGAAGCGGCATATGATAAACTTCTAGACGAAGGTCTTCATGTCCTTTGACGTAATGCGCGCTAGGGGCTCCGCTTCAATTCACTTGGTGAAGTAGTTGATGACGACAACTAGGAACTTCCTTCCTCCGGTTGCTATTGGAAACGGTCCAAGGATGTCGAGGCCCCACTTGGCAAATGGGATCGGGCTGAGAATTGGAATCAGGCCTGCGGGAGGAGCCTTTGTATGCTTGAAGAATTTCTGGCATTCCTCGCACCGCTTGACAAGTCGATTGCGTCCTTCAGCATGGTCGGCCAATAGTAGCCATATCGGACTGCCTTATTTGCCAGGGTGCGGCCACCATGATAATTTCCACAGAATCCTTCATGCATTTAGCGGATGACTTCCTTAGCTCTTCTCGGACCAAGACACTTTAAGTAGGGCAACACATCGTTCATCGCGCGAAGCTTTTGGTAGAGTATGTCGTCGAAGATCACAAATGACAAAGCCCATCTATCGGTCGTCCGCGCCTCCAGCCTATCTTCTGGTAGGGCTCCGGTCATCAGGTAGGCGATGATTGGGCTCATCCATGATCGCTCCCGGTCGATGCACTTTAGTTCGCCATCCTCAATGCTGGGTGTCAGTAAGTTCTCAACGTAGATGGCTTTTCCAACCTCTAACGGAGAAGACGAAACCAGCTTTGAGAGGGCGTCGATGCAGAGGTTGTTCGACCTTGGTAAATGTTGGACCGTCGGTTTCCTGAATTTGAGGAGTTCGGCCCGGGCGCACTTCAGGTACCCCTTGCCTCGAAGCTTCCTTCCATTTGCTGAACGACCAGCCTTGAATCGCTGATCAATAGCACGTTCGTCGCTCCAAGCACCGGGCAGAGCTTTAGGCTGTTGAGGGTGGCCTCGTACTCTGACACATTGTTGGTTGTCGAGAAGTTAAAACGGAGGGCGTATTCCAATAGGCTCCCCTCCGAAGTCTCTATTAAAATGTCGGCTCCGCTCCCTGAAGCTGGGGTCGATCCATCGACATGGACGACCCATAGCTCACCGTCAGACTAGGTTGATGTAGATGGAGGACTTTTGATGGCGAGCTACCGTGGTTCCGCATCCAGGTGACCGTTGGGCAAAGCTTCGCCATTCTCTTCTATAGTGCACTCCGCCGCGAAGTCCGCTAGTGCTTGCCCCTTGATCCATGCCCTTAGTTTGTAGACGATGTCGACCTCGCTGAGCTCGACACTCCATTTCAGCATTCAGCTCGATCTTTCCAGCCTCCTCAAGTTCTTTTCAAGTGGCGAGTTGGTGTAGACAATGGTGTGCGCCTGAAAGTAGAGTCGGAGCTTCCTTGTTGTCTGTTTAGTCATTAGGCCGGCACTTGAGGAAAATCATCAACAAATGGCCAAGGCCCACCAGGCCTATCAAAGAAACTCGATGTCGACTTAGTCAAAGCCCAAATGGCCAGACGATCGTTAGGTCTGCTTCGCACGAATGTGGGATTAAAGGCAGGCTTGGCAATCTCGGGGACGTGGGTAACGTTTACTCTCATTCATGGTGGAAGATCGTGGCCCCATTATGGGTGGCCATTATCTCCCCAACGCCTCTAAGAGGACCCCGAACCTCTATAAATAGGGAGCGGGTCCCATCTTTAAGATACGAGGTCTAATACATAGAACTCTATCTTCTCACTTTACCATTCTATATTCGAGCTTATATCGTTAGTCTAGAGATGAACCTTCGTGTGTCGATCTCAGCTACACCAAGCTCTCTCTCTTCCTTAAGTTCCCTACTAACTTAAGCTTCGAATGGGATTTGGGTAAAAAAAACAAGATCCAACACCTCTAACGACTCCCTGTTGTGCAGATCGGTGATCTTTATCTAGCATCGAAGGTAGACATTTAACTCTTCGACCTCGAACGATCGACGCAACGGTCGTTCGTGGGTCGATCGAAGGTTGTATCACCCTCAACCACCATCATCCGACCCTGGTTCCTCTAACCAAGGGTCCCACTCTAGATGCTAATAAGGCTCCAGCTCAGCGCTTCAAGTCTCCGTCAGCCTGACAACGGTCCTGGTCAATTTGGGCCTTAACAGTTTGGCGTCGTCTGTGGGAATCTAGTTAACCAGCATGACATCCCGAAGCAATCCAAAAGCTATGTCAACTGGACCCAGCAACGCCAGACCGATCGAAGGTTCGAAGGAGAAGCCAAGAGCAAACATCGTCGTGTTGGAGGACGTCGCGGACTCCACAACACCTCCGTCTCGACCAACGGAGGAGGCAAATGAGCTCGGGTAACTCGAAGAGAATTCAACCAATTCACTGTGCAGGGAAATGAATCATCAATGAAAAATGATTACCATGAGACACTACAACACTAACGAAAATACAACACACACACACACACACACACACACTTTTACTGTATTACTTTTTCACGTTATTTTTCATGCACGTTTTACCTCAAATCAAAAATCCAACCAAATATTCACCTTCAAAGGGTGGTTCATACTTCACTAAATTATTTCCAAATAAATTTCGGATTGTAAAATTTGTAGAATAGTTTGTCCCTGAGGAATACGACCCTGGACTCAATAGGTTTACTACTTGGCCGACTTCCGATACTTGGGAATATAACTGCAACATTTTGGTTTAGTCACTACCCTTCTTCGCATCGCCACTGCGCCAGCGCCTGCCACCATGACCTCCCGTGCATAAATCTTTATTTGCGACGCAGAGGTTTCGCCCGATGCCGGCCCATCGCATATCATATCTATGCGCATGATCGGATCGCTGATAGGATGGGCGGCTTTTTTGGTGTTCTGGGCCTGGGTCGGGCAGAGAGGTTTCGCAGGAGTTCGCCCTTCTCGCCTTTGGCCTCCTTGATCGACAAACATCTGAAGATTGCCGTCCAAGATTATCCTTCTTCAGAACTCGTCGGTGTCGTGGCCGTGGTCGCGGTGGTACCGACAGAACTTATGTGCATTGCGCACGTTCAGCTTTGTCCTCGTCTCCGGGGGCGGATCTCTGAGAAGCCCACCCGTCTTGGCCGATTCCATCACTTCGGCTAGGGGGCATAGAGCCTTGTATAATGCATCGCCTCCAGTGCTCTTTCAGATCCGTTCCGTGGAGCGGGGTCCCTTGGAGCGAGGAACCCCCTCAGAGGTCCGGGATGATCTTGCCCTCGGGGGCCTTCCTGGTCGCGCCCTCGGGGGAGATCTTGATCTCGTCCTCGGGAGCAGTCATCCTGCCTCGGCCTAGTTAGAGGCCGGGGGTTCAGCTCTAGAATGCTCGGCTGGGGTGACTACCTTCTTCGCCTCCAATGACTCCTCATTGAGCATGAACTTGTCCGCTTTGGAGAAGAGAGCGTCGAGGTCCATCGGCGGGTCGTGGAGCGAGGATTTGTGTAGATCGCGATTAGTGAGCCCCTTCTTGAAAGCTTCTATGACGAGCTCATCTCTGTAGCTCGTCACGCTAAGACGCTCTTCATTGAAGCGCCGCTGGAACCTCCAGAGGGTCTCCCCTTCCTCCTGGACCACCGTGAACAAATAGTCAGGGGCATTCTTCCTTCTTCACCCATCTCGAAATTGTAGACGAAACTTGTGAGACAGATCGCCAAAGGAGTCAATCGACCTGTCGGACAAGTCGTTGTACCATTACACGGCGAACTTCTTCAGAGTCGTCTGGAAGGCTCGACAGAGGAGCTCATCGTCTGCTCCTTGGATCTCCATCATCCCCTGTAGCGTTGCACGTGTTCGAGTGGATCTCCAGAACCGTCGTACAATTCAAGCTGAGGTTGCTTGAACCTATGCGGTATCGGGGTTGAGGTCACCCTCCGGGTCAGCGGGTTGGCTTCTTTGGGATGTTGGGGAGGTGCTGGCGACTTTTGTGCGGCGTCCAAACTGCCCTGGAACTCTTGCCTGTAGTTTGAACCCCCGGATGAGCCACCTCGGTGCTCAGGAGAGTCCCTTCTATGTGCCCTGGGGATCGAGCTTCGCTCACGACTCTGCCTCTGTAACAACCTGTATTTTTCAACACTTCAATTTACGTGCTTAACGTATTTTTAACATTTTAAAATCTCTTTATAAATGTAGTCAAGAGTTTTATAACAAAAGTGATTTCAAAAATTTCTTATAAAAATATTTTAAAGTACCAGACTAGTTAAGAAGTATTTTAGTAAGATCGGATTTCCTCAAATACCTCTAAAAGATCTGATAAAAAATTCATTTTCAGTTATTACCGTTTTGACTTAATGAATTTATTTTCTATTCAAACATCTTTAAAACATTTTCAAACTTCTACAGTAACATCCTATGATCATTTAGGGCTCTCCACATTAATTTTGTAATTTTCTGATATCGTTTAGACCTAGAACCCGCATACCCGCTTTCTAAACGTTTTGGCCAAAAAACTAGTATCCCCGTAGCTCAAACCCAGAAACGGTCTTCGTATTCGCGATCCTTGCGACGATACGATCCCGTGGGTATGTTTTCGTAATTTTTCGGACACGTTTACTAGTAGGGGCATTTTCGTAATTTCGTTTTTTCTAATTGCCTAATTAACCCTAATTACCTTTTACCTACCCTACTTAATCACATTACCCCACCTAATCTAACTCGTAACTACCCCCACCCATTTCTCACAGCTAACCCTGAATCCCATCTACCCTCTCAACCCTATATATTAACTATCTAACCCATACACACACAAACACACAGTCTCTTTAACTCTCTCTCTCTCTCTTTTGTTTTCAAAGCAACCCGTAACACACACGGGACCTCTCCTTCTCTTTCGTTTATTTCCCCCTCAACCCACACCACGCAGCGCTGCTGCATTCCGACGCCAAGCGCCCAGCTCCACTCCAAGGCGCCGCTCGGCCTGCTCCTCCACCGCAACGAGCCCGTACACCGCCCAAACGTCTCAGCCTCCCCCACCTCGCCGTTGCTTCGCCCTTCGGAGGACCCAACGAGCCCACAGCCCGAAGCTCCGCCCTCCGCGCTGTCGGAGCTCCACCCACGACGACGCCAGAGCACACGACGCCGACGAGCTCCTCGCAGCTCCGCCCCCAGCGATCGCTGAGCCTCCCCCGAGCTCCGCTGCATCCACCGCCATCCTAGAGCTCCGAACCCTCTCTCCTCCCGCCGGTGACACCAACGGCCGCTACACCGCCGTGTTCCACCACGAAGCTCCGTCGACTCCCTGTCGCCGCCTCAGCCGTTGTGTCCGCCGCTCCGACGCCAATCGCCACTGTCGTAAGATCCTTGTAACGACTGGTTTTTCTATATTAGTGTTATCGATATAATGTATATGTCTTGGTGGATTTTCTCCTTGCGTGTGATTTTCGTCTCCGTAGGTTTCGCTTTCGTTCGTTTCGTTGTGATTTATTAGCTTCTTCCTTAGATCGTTGAGCTTGGAGTAAGTCACTCATGACGAGCCTCATATCACTCATATCTTAGAGTTAGTTTGAGCTTAGGAGCAATAGGAATCCTTCCCGAAGCTTCACGCTTCGAATCGACTCTTTTCGTGTACGTTAGTTGGTTCAAGAAGGAGAACCAACCGACAAGATTCCAATCTAGTCGGTCAGAAATTCTTCTCAAACCGACTAGTTCATTGAGTCAATTATTCAGGAGTTACTGTTTACTCTTAGTCGGTCTAAGAACAATCACCGACCGACTAGATGTGAAACTAGTCGGTCAGAACTTGCTCTCAGACTGACTAGTTCCTTTGATTGATTTTACCTAAGTTACTGTTTATCGTTAGTCGGTCCATGAACACTCACCGACCGACTAGATCTCAAACTAGTCGGTCGACGGGCCTTCACAGACCGACTAATTCACTTCCCAGATTTCTTCCTTCTTTCGCTGTTTGGTTTTAGTCGGTCACAATTGAACGACCGACCGACTAGTTCCCAAACTAGTCGGTCAGCCATCCTTCATTGACCGACTAAATCACCCAGAAACCCTAATTTTTGGGCGGCCGCCGGTTCATTCCTATAAATACGCCCGATCGTTTTCTTTTCTTTCTTTCATTTCTCCTGGCCATTTCCCTTCCCCTAGACCTCTGATCTTCCCCAACCTTCCTCTAGCCCTTCCTCCTTCCTCAAGAGCCCCTCTCACCCTCCATTTGGGCCGGCCTTCATGCTTTAGGCCGCCTCCAACCCCCAAAATCCCATTTCTCCAGATTTTCCCCTATTTCCAGATCTGAGCCATAGTTCTCCGGATCGTTCTTCCGTCGCCGTGCTTGCTCGTCATCCATCTTCTACTTCTATACGGTAGTGTTCGATCCTTTAATATTCTCATAACCCTCTTTGTGATTTTATTGAAACCCTAATAGAAACTAGGTTGGATGTTGTTCTAATGTTGTTTTGCCATGGCATCGATTCCATTCCCGTAGATTAGCTTTTTATGCGACGTGCCTCGTTGATCGTCATCATCGGTGCTAGGCAAGTGAAACTTGCCAACTCTTGCTTAGGGCCATGTTTTTAGGCCACTTCCTTGTTTTTAGCATAAAATAGACTAGACAGTGAAATGATAGCTGCCTAGACGCCTATTTGATCTAGTTTGACAACGAAACTAGATCCGTCACCTCAATTGATCTAGCTTGACAACGAAGCTAGATCCAACCCCTTTAACTTGTTGTTCATGCATACTAAACTGTCATGTTTAAATTCCTTACTTGTATGCCTTGCATCTTGTCTGCCATGTTTGAATTCAATTAACGGTACGCGAATTAATTGTCATGCCATTGCATACATTGATTGTTCATCGTGATTGCGTAGCACACGCTACTTTAAAATGTAAGTTGCGGCGAGTAGGATTTCGACTCCTACACAGTGATCAAGGCTAGGTGCACCCCTATGCCAAATACACTTCCTGGCTCGTGATCCAGAAGCGAGCACAGTGTGTTGCTAATCCCAACGCTCGATACACGTGGAGGGGTATGGTTAAACGGTCGCTTGAGCTTAGGAGTTGGCCCGATCAGCCACTCTAGCCAAAAGACGGAAACTCTGAGCACAAAGTGATTCGTGATAAGTGATTCGTGATAAGTGAAAATCGTGAATTAGTGACTTGGTAGCTTTTGCTACATCGTGCGTGCTTGTCTCTTCCTTTAAACTGTTGCATCATACTTAACTGCAATGTCATTGCATTTTACTATAATTGCTAGGTTGTTAGTTTAATTTCCTTTCAGTTCCTTGCCCAAGTCTCTTGTAGACTTGCTGACATGTGCCCCTTTACTCTTTTGGGTGACACATGTTAGATCCTGAGCTAGAGGCCGTTGCAGAGGACGTAGTGTTTGCTGGCGCTGAGCCAATGGTTGCCGAGGAGGAGTTTGTGGTCATTGGTGACCAGTCTTAGAGGCCTCTTGTGTTCTCTTCCTTGTTTAGATTTGTTGTTAGTTGTTGGTGCGTGGCACCCTTGCTTGTATGTTGTACTTGGTTGGCCACGTTTTGGGCCTTAGATTTTCCTTTTGCGACTGGTGGGTTTTCTGTGATATTGTAATTTATTTTATGGATATTCTGAGATTTAATAAATTTCTTATTGTCTCACTTCATTATTATTATCGTTGTTTCGTATTGCGTTGCAAGGACCTGCCAATTTATTGTTGATTGACGCTTATCGGGCTTGGAGCTTTGCAGCTTCAAGTCTGAGCGGCCCTTCTCACGTCTCGCCTCCCTATTTTTGGGAAGCGGAGCGTGACAGGTTTTGTTGGTGGCCCATGCAGGTCCATTTGCAAATGCGAACTATCGGAAGAACGATAATAATTATAGAATGTCCATTAAATAAATTAGAGCATCCAAATTATAAGCCCGGAGTCTAGGTTTTAGCGTTCCTATGTCTTAGGTGGCTTGTAGGCGTGTTAGAGCACATGTCCCAGCTTGGTAGAAAATCCATTAGGTCAGGACTATAGTAAGACTTAGTTAGACTTTTGTGCTGGCTAGTTAGGGATCCCTGATAGTTTGTTAGACTCCATGCTAGTGGTTGACATGATAGTCTTAAGAGTTACCTTAGTGGTTCCTGTCTAGCTCTGACCATGATAGACACCTAGGATTTCTTTAGCCGTTCGCTTGGGTTCATCGATTTCGGGCCCAACAGGACATAATCTCGATTCTCTTAGAACCTTCCCTGAGGCCTCTAATATACTCTAGCCATTAGGAAGCCTTAGTGTTAAATTTCCATTGACCTTTAGTCAACCGATGATTAGGACCCTCTGATTCAATCTTTTCCTGGTCACTACACTTCGGTGTTGCTGACCGTAGGTTTTCATCGTAGTTTTCTTGAATCGTAATTTAGGTGCATTCATCACGCAAACCACATTCATTGCCCTCGATTCACATGACCCCCTCCTTACTATTTTCGTTGACCTTTCAAATCTTTTCCGTTGCAAATCTTGATTCTTCCAAAGTCATTTTCAAATTTTTCATTATTAAAAGTTTCCACTCGATTTGAATTTTGTTTTAAACCTTCCTTTAGTATATTTCCATTACTTCCGTTTGAGCTAAAAGTCATTCTTAGATTTTGAAGACTATTTGGTCGTAATTTTACATTACTATCTCGAAACTATTTTTCTAACATATATCGTCCGCATTTGATTTTAAACTTTGGTACTATTTTGATAATTCGATACACCACCATTTCTAAATTGCGAAATTCATTTTAGCTATTTACCATATGTGCTTTAAAATACTTCTTTCAAGATAAATAGAACTCCAATTAATTTATGAATATATACTAATTATAAGTTTGTCGTACCCGTACTTCAAAGTCTTTATACCAACCCGTTCTTGTGGCAAATCCTTGTTTCCCCTAAAAGTATTTTCGATGTTCCTCTTTCGCTAAGTTTAAATTTGTTCGAAAACTTCTAATATATATTAGATTTCATACTCTTTCGTCGACTTAAATTTATTTGTTCTTCCTAAATATTGAAACTTTTGTCGAGATTTTTAATTATTAGTTTATAATATTTTCCAGCCTATACTTTCGTGTCGATATAAATGTCTTGTCCCTTTTCATATACCAATTTTATCCTGAACCGTACTTCTGTTTTTCCTAACCCGAATTATAATTTTCTTTCCTTACTTATGCCATTAAAACTTATTCGAATACCCCTTCGTGCTTACTTCTTATATACCTTTCAAGTCACATGGGACTTCAGCTTTCAACAAGTCGATTTTATGCTCAACGTTTTTCCTAGTTCAGATTTCCGTAAAAATTACTTTTCGAAACCATTTCCTGATTTAGACCTCCATAATTCGGTTTTAAAAGCTTTATTACCAATTTAATAATTCTATATATATATCCTCCCACTTACTTCCATACTACTAAGATGTTATTATCTTTCCATTCGCCATACATATTTCTAAAAATGATTTCTAGAATAGAACTTCAATTATTTTTATATATCAGTACTATGTTCGTTGTGCTCGTGCGATAAGACCCTTGTATAAATCAGTTTCTGCTGGCGAATCCGGATTCTCTAAAAGTACTTTCAATACGGTTTATTTGGAATTTCTCTTCAGTTTTAAAACTTGGAAAAATATTTGGCATGAGCATAAACCCTCTACACTATATTTGATCTGATTTTATTTCTTGAATCTCGAAATTTTTCCAAAATTTTTAAACTACTGCCGCATAATATTTTTCTAACCTATGTCCTTAATGTTCGTGTAAATGATTTACTTTTACTTGTGATAGCTTTATATAAGCTAGATAAACCATTTCCTCTTATTATGTATATACAACTCAAACTTATTTTGAACGACTCATTTTATCGACCAGTTTCGTACTCTTCGTTTAACTTATATCTTTTACACACTATTTTCCATGTATCCTAATGGAGCATCATTACATCACTACACGACCGTTCTCATGCTTTTCGATCCTTCTATTCGTTACGCTTTTGATTTCAGTTGCTTTCCTTTTGTCTAGCCAATAGAGCTTGTCGTCACCCGTGTCAACCTTAATATAGTTTGGTGGGCCCCATTAGTGTAGTTTGATGTGTCGTCGCAGTGTATTAAATTTCATGGTGCATATGAAGTTGTATGTGTGTTGGTATTGGTATATTGTGTGTAGGTAGTTCTATATTAGCTGCATGAGTATATGTGTGATATACATATGATAGTAGGATTTTAATTGTTTGATTGGTATTACTTGTTTTATGAGATGTCGTATGCGTGTATACCATGAGGTATACCCGACTACTGCATATCTTAACTAATGGATGAAGTAAGTGTATTGATGTGCCAATTATAGATGGATGGATATGGTATGAATATATGATACATGGGTGTGACTATAGATAAATACTTTTGTTAGGGAGAGTATTGTAATTATAAGTGTGCTGATGTTTGTAATATTATTATGGTATATAAAGTGATTGAAATATGTGATATTACCTGATTAGATATTAAGGGTGTTTGACATTATGATATGCATATGGTTATGTTGGTAGATGTGTATGCACTAGAATAGTATTGGTATATGTATGGATGATGTGTTATGTATATGGAATATTCTGCTATGATTTTGAGTCTCACTCAAGCTTGAGTGGGTATACTCTATGTACATTGGTGTATTTGTATGTGGTTGGTGTATAGTGGTGGATGATGTATGTGTAATGTTTGGATTGTTTGTGTCCGGTTGGGTTACGCACATGATTGTGGGTCACTAAACCAGTATATAGTTATAGGTGTGGGTCTTGTGGTATAGTTATTTATTAGGGGGCTTGCCTGCGTGAATATATGTGCTAGCTAAAACTAAGTGTATCGACGTACTGAGTTTGTGATTGTATGATTGGTAAATATGAATGAAATGTTAGCGTGCATGGGTGTGCACCAAGCACGGATAAGTATGTGCCTAGTTATAAGTTTTGGGTGACTATGATATGTATGGCGTGTCGTGGGTATAATTATAGGGCCGTATGTGATGTGAAGATATGGTGAAATATATACATGCATTTTGAATGACTATGTATTGTGAAATTATGGTAGTGGTGAATGTATATTGGAGATAGTAAGACTTGTTTGAATAATGGTGTGGTGTGATTACATGTGTTGACGTGTTTGGTATTGGATGTATACTAGGAGATATAGGGAGTAGTGTATTCTTATTGCCTTGTTCATAGGTAGCTACCTAACGTAGAGTATTACGATGGTATTTACTGGTGTGAACTATTTAATTGGTTGTGAGTATCTGGACTATTGTTTCGTGCTAGGAAGTAATAGCTATATAAGGGATGTGTATATATAAATGATGAGAATACGTGTATGCATCTGACTGACTATGATAGGAATAAGTGTACGATGTGCGTGAATACACACACACACACACACACACACACACACACACACACACATATCAGTAGTGTTAATGTTTGACTACCTAGTGCATATATAAGCACTTGTAATGAATATATCGAGTTGAAATGTTAATGTGATATTGATTGAGGGTAGTTACCAGAGCGACTAGATATGTTAGAAAGTCCGAGGACGGACTTTATTCTAAGATGGGTAGTATGTAACGACTGGTTTTTCTATATTAGTGTTATCGATATAATGTATATGTCTTGGTGGATTTTCTCCTTGCGTGTGATTTCCGTCTCCGTAGCTTTCGCTTTCGTTCGTTTCGTTGTGATTTCCTAGCTTCTTTCTTAGATCGTTGAGCTTGGAGTAAGTCACTCATGACGAGCCTCATATCGCTCATATCTTAGAGTTAGTTTGAGCTTAGGAGCCATAGGAATCCTTCCCAAAGCTTCGCGCTTCGAATCGACTCTTTTCGTGTACGTTAGTTGGTTCGAGAAGGAGAACCAACCGACTAGATTCCAATCTAGTCGGTCAGGAACTCTTCTCAAACCGACTAGTTCATTGAATCAATTATTCAGGAGTTACTGTTTACTCTTAGTCGGTCTAAGAACAATCACCGACCGACTAGATGTGAAACTAGTCGGTCAGAACTTGCTCTCAGACCGACTAGTTCCTTTGATTGATTTTACCTAAGTTACTGTTTATCGTTAGTCGGTCCATGAACACTCACCGACCGACTAGATCTCAAACTAGTCGGTCGACGGGCCTTCACAGACCGACTAATTCACTTCCCAGATTTCTTCCTTCTTTCGCTGTTTGGTTTTAGTCGGTCACAGTTGAACGACCGACCGACTAGTTCCCAAACTAGTCGGTCAGCCACCCTTCATTGACCGACTAAATCACCCAGAAACCCTAATTTTTGGGCGGCCGCCGATTCATTCCTATAAATACGCCCGATCATTTTCTTTTCTTTCTTTCATTTCTCCTGGCCATTTACCTTCCCCTAGACCTCTGATCTTCCCCAACCTTCCTCTAGCCCTTCCTCCTTCCTCAAGAGCCCCTCTCACCCTCCATTTGGGCCGGCCTTCATGCTTTAGGCCGCCTCCAACCCCCAAAATCACATTTCTCCATATTTTCCCCTATTTCCAGATCTGAGCCATAGTTCTCCGGATCGTTCTTCCGTCGCGGTGCTTGCTCGGCATCCATCTTCTACTTCTATACGGTAGTGTTCGATCCTTTAATATTCTCATAACCCTCTTTGTGATTTTATTGAAACCCTAATAGAAACTAGGTTGGATGTTGTTCTAATGTTGTTTTGCCATGGCATCGATTCCATTCCCGTAGATTAGCTTTTTATGCGACGTGCCTCGTTGATCGTCATCCTCGGTGCTAGGCAAGTGAAACTTGCCAACTCTTGCTTAGGGCCATGTTTTTAGGCCACTTCCTTGTTTTTAGCATAAAATAGACTAGACAGTGAAATGATAGCTGCCTAGACGCCTATTTGATCTAGTTTGACAACGAAACTAGATCCGTCACCTCAATTGATCTAGCTTGACAACGAATCTAGATCCAACCCCTTTAACTTGTTGTTCATGCATACTAAACTGTCATGTTTAAATTCCTTACTTGTATGCCTTGCATCTTGTCTGCCATGTTTGAATTCAATTAACGGTACGCGAATTAATTGTCATGCCATTGCATACATTGATTGTTCATCGTGATTGCGTAGCACACGCTACTTTAAAATGTAAGCTGCGGCGAGTAGGATTTCGACTCCTACACAGGGATCAAGGCTAGGTGCACCCCTATGCCAAATACACTTCCTGGCTCGTGATCCAGAAGCGAGCACAGTGTGTTGCTAATCCCAACGCTCGATACACGTGGAGGGGTATGGTTAAACGGTCGCTTGAGCTTAGGAGTTGGCCCGATCAGCCACTCTAGCCAAAAGACGGAAACTCTGAGCACAAAGTGATTCGTGATAAGTGATTCGTGATAAGTGATTCGTGATAAGTGAAAATCGTGAATTAGTGACTTGGTAGCTTTTGCTACATCGTACGTGCTTGTCTCTGACTTTAAACTGTTGCATCATTCTTAACTGCCATGTCATTGCATTTTACTATAACTGCTAGGTTGTTAGTTTAATTTCCTTTCAGTTCCTTGTCCAAGTCTCTTGTAGACTTGCTGACATGTGCCCCTTTACTCTTTTGGGTGACACATGTTAGATCCTGAGCTAGAGGCCGTTGCAGAGGACGTAATGTTTGCTGGCGCTGAGCCAATGGTTGCCGAGGAGGAGTTTGTCGTCATTGGTGACCAGTCTTAGAGGCCGCTTGTGTTCTCTTCCTTGTTTAGGTTTGCTGTTAGTTGTTGGTGCGTGGCACCCTTGCTTGTATGTTGTACTTGGTTGGCCATGTTTTGGGCGTTAGATTTTCCTTTTGCGCCTGGTGGCTTTTCTGTGATATTGTAATTTATTTTATGGATATTCTGAGATTTAATAAATTGCCTATTGTCACACTTCATTATTATTATCGTTGTTTCGTATTGCGTTGCAAGGACCTGCCAATTTATTGTTGATTGACGCTTATCGGGCTTGGAGCTTTGCAGCTTCAAGTCTGAGCGGCCCTTCTCACGTCTCGCCTCCCTATTTTTGGGAAGCGGAGCGTGACAGGTTTTGTTGGTGGCCCATGCAGGTCCATTTGCAAATGCGAACTATCGGAACAACGATAATAATTATAGAATGTCCATTAAATAAATTAGAGCATCCAAATTATAAGCCCGGAGTCTAGGTTTTAGCGTTCCTATGTCTTAGGTGGCTTGTAGGCGTGTTAGAGCACATGTCCCAGCTTGGTAGAAAATCCATTAGGTCAGGACTATAGTAAGACTTAGTTAGACTTTTGTGCTGGCTAGTTAGGGATCCCTGATAGTTTGTTAGACTCCATGCTAGTGGTTGACATGATAGTCTTAAGAGTTACCTTAGTGGTTCCTGTCTAGCTCTGACCATGATAGACACCTAGGATTTCTTTAGCCGTTCGCTTGGGTTCATCGATTTCGGGCCCAACAGGACATAATCTCGATTCTCTTAGAACCTTCCCTGAGGCCTCTAATATACTCTAGCCATTAGGAAGCCTTAGTGTTAAATTTCCATTGACCTTTAGTCAACCGATGATTAGGACCCTCTGATTCAATCTTTTCCTGGTCACTACACTTCGGTGTTGCTGACCGTAGGTTTTCATCGTAGTTTTCTTGAATCGTAATTTAGGTGCATTCATCACGCAAACCACATTCATTGCCCTCGATTCACATGACCCCCTCCTTACTATTTTCGTTGACCTTTCAAATCTTTTCCGTTGCAAATCTTGATTCTTCCAAAGTCATTTTCAAATTTTTCATTATTAAAAGTTTCCACTCGATTTGAATTTTGTTTTAAACCTTCCTTTAGTATATTTCCATTACTTCCGTTTGAGCTAAAAGTCATTCTTAGATTTTGAAGACTATTTGGTCGTAATTTTACATTACTATCTCGAAACTATTTTTCTAACATATATCGTCCGCATTTGATTTTAAACTTTGGTACTATTTCGATAATTCGATACACCACCATTTCTAAATTGCGAAATTCATTTTAGCTATTTACCATATGTGCTTTAAAATACTTCTTTCAAGATAAATAGAACTCCAATTAATTTATGAATATATACTAATTATAAGTTTGTCGTACCCGTACTTCAAAGTCTTTATACCAACCCGTTCTTGTGGCAAATCCTTGTTTCCCCTAAAAGTATTTTCGATGTTCCTCTTTCGCTAAGTTTAAATTTGTTCGAAAACTTCTAATATATATTAGATTTCATACTCTTTCGTCGACTTAAATTTATTTGTTCTTCCTAAATATTGAAACTTTTGTCGAGATTTTTAATTATTAGTTTATAATATTTTCCAGCCTATACTTTCGTGTCGATATAAATGTCTTGTCCCTTTTCATATACCAATTTTATCCTGAACCGTACTTCTGTTTTTCCTAACCCGAATTATAATTTTCTTTCCTTACTTATGCCATTAAAACTTATTCGAATACCCCTTCGTGCTTACTTCTTATATACCTTTCAAGTCACATGGGACTTCAGCTTTCAGCAAGTCGATTTTATGCTCAACGTTTTTCCTAGTTCAGATTTCCGTAAAAATTACTTTTCGAAACCATTTCCTGATTTAGACCTCCATAATTCGGTTTTAAAAGCTTTATTACCAATTTAATAATTCTATATATATATCCTCCCACTTACTTCCATACTACTAAGATGTTATTATCTTTCCATTCGCCATACATATTTCTAAAAATGATTTCTAGAATAGAACTTCAATTATTTTTATATATCAGTACTATGTTCGTTGTGCTCGTGCGATAAGACCCTTGTATAAATCAGTTTCTGCTGGCGAATCCGGATTCTCTAAAAGTACTTTCAATACGGTTTATTTGGAATTTCTCTTCAGTTTTAAAACTTGGAAAAATATTTGGCATGAGCATAAACCCTCTACACTATATTTGATCTGATTTTATTTCTTGAATCTCGAAATTTTTCCAAAATTTTTAAACTACTGCCGCATAATATTTTTCTAACCTATGTCCTTAATGTTCGTGTAAATGATTTACTTTTACTTGTGATAGCTTTATATAAGCTAAATAAACCATTTCCTCTTATTATGTATATACAACTCAAACTTATTTTGAACGAATCATTTTATCGACCAGTTTCGTACTCTTCGTTTAACTTATATCTTTTACACACTATTTTCCATGTATCCTAATGGAGCATCATTACATCACTACACGACCGTTCTCATGCTTTTCGATCCTTCTATTCGTTACGCTTTTGATTTCAGTTGCTTTCCTTTTGTCTAGCCAATAGAGCTTGTCGTCACCCGTGTCAACCTTAATATAGTTTGGTGGGCCCCATTAGTGTAGTTTGATGTGTCGTCGCAGTGTATTAAATTTCATGGTGCATATGAAGTTGTATGTGTGTTGGTATTGGTATATTGTGTGTAGGTAGTTCTATATTAGCTGCATGAGTATATGTGTGATATACATATGATAGTAGGATTTTAATTGTTTGATTGGTATTACTTGTTTTATGAGATGTCGTATGCGTGTATACCATGAGGTATACCCGACTACTGCATATCTTAACTAATGGATGAAGTAAGTGTATTGATGTGCCAATTATAGATGGATGGATATGGTATGAATATATGATACATGGGCGTGACTATAGATAAATACTTTTGTTAGGGAGAGTATTGTAATTATAAGTGTGCTGATGTTTGTAATATTATTATGGTATATAAAGTGATTGAAATATGTGATATTACCTGATTAGATATTAAGGGTGTTTGACATTATGATATGCATATGGTTATGTTGGTAGATGTGTATGCACTAGAATAGTATTGGTATATGTATGGATGATGTGTTATGTATATGGAATATTCTGCTATGATTTTGAGTCTCACTCAAGCTTGAGTGGGTATACTCTATGTACATTGGTGTATTTGTATGTGGTTGGTGTATAGTGGTGGATGATGTATGTGTAATGTTTGGATTGTTTGTGTCCGGTTGGGTTACGCACATGATTGTGGGTCACTAAACCAGTATATAGTTATAGGTGTGGGTCTTGTGGTATAGTTATTTATTAGGGGGCTTGCCTGCGTGAATATATATATGTGCTAGCTAAAACTAAGTGTATCGACGTACTGAGTTTGTGATTGTATGATTGGTAAATATGAATGAAATGTTAGCGTGCATGGGTGTGCACCAAGCACGGATAAGTATGTGCCTAGTTATAAGTTTTGGGTGACTATGATATGTATGGCGTGTCGTGGGTATAATTATAGGGCCGTATGTGATGTGAAGATATGGTGAAATATATACATGCATTTTGAATGACTATGTATTGTGAAATTATGGTAGTGGTGAATGTATATTGGAGATAGTAAGACTTGTTTGAATAATGGTGTGGTGTGATTACATGTGTTGACGTGTTTGGTATTGGATGTATACTAGGAGATATAGGGAGTAGTGTATTCTTATTGCCTTGTTCATAGGTAGCTACCTAACGTAGAGTATTACGATGGTATTTACTGGTGTGAACTATTTAATTGGTTGTGAGTATCTGGACTATTGTTTCGTGCTAGGAAGTAATAGCTATATAAGGGATGTGTATATATAAATGATGAGAATACGTGTATGCATCTGACTGACTATGATAGGAATAAGTGTACGATGTGCGTGAATATACACACACACACACACACACACACACACATATCAGTAGTGTTAATGTTTGACTACCTAGTGCATATATAAGCACTTGTAATGAATATATCGAGTTGAAATGTTAATGTGATATTGATTGAGGGTAGTTACCAGAGCGACTAGATATGTTAGAAAGTCCGAGGACGGACTTTATTCTAAGATGGGTAGTATGTAACGACTGGTTTTTCTATATTAGTGTTATCGATATAATGTATATGTCTTGGTGGATTTTCTCCTTGCGTGTGATTTCCGTCTCCGTAGCTTTCGCTTTCGTTCGTTTCGTTGTGATTTCCTAGCTTCTTTCTTAGATCGTTGAGCTTGGAGTAAGTCACTCATGACGAGCCTCATATCGCTCATATCTTAGAGTTAGTTTGAGCTTAGGAGCCATAGGAATCCTTCCCGAAGCTTCGCGCTTCGAATCGACTCTTTTCGTGTACGTTAGTTGGTTCGAGAAGGAGAACCAACCGACTAGATTCCAATCTAGTCGGTCAGGAACTCTTCTCAAACCGACTAGTTCATTGAATCAATTATTCAGGAGTTACTGTTTACTCTTAGTCGGTCTAAGAACAATCACCGACCGACTAGATGTGAAACTAGTCGGTCAGAACTTGCTCTCAGACCGACTAGTTCCTTTGATTGATTTTACCTAAGTTACTGTTTATCGTTAGTCGGTCCATGAACACTCACCGACCGACTAGATCTCAAACTAGTCGGTCGACGGGCCTTCACAGACCGACTAATTCACTTCCCAGATTTCTTCCTTCTTTCGCTGTTTGGTTTTAGTCGGTCACAGTTGAACGACCGACCGACTAGTTCCCAAACTAGTCGGTCAGCCACCCTTCATTGACCGACTAAATCACCCAGAAACCCTAATTTTTAGGCGGCCGCCGATTCATTCCTATAAATACGCCCGATCATTTTCTTTTCTTTCTTTCATTTCTCCTGGCCATTTACCTTCCCCTAGACCTCTGATCTTCCCCAACCTTCCTCTAGCCCTTCCTCCTTCCTCAAGAGCCCCTCTCACCCTCCATTTGGGCCGGCCTTCATGCTTTAGGCCGCCTCCAACCCCCAAAATCACATTTCTCCAGATTTTCCCCTATTTCCAGATCTGAGCCATAGTTCTCCGGATCGTTCTTCCGTCGCCGTGCTTGCTCGGCATCCATCTTCTACTTCTATACGGTAGTGTTCGATCCTTTAATATTCTCATAACCCTCTTTGTGATTTTATTGAAACCCTAATAGAAACTAGGTTGGATGTTGTTCTAATGTTGTTTTGCCATGGCATCGATTCCATTCCCGTAGATTAGCTTTTTATGCGACGTGCCTCGTTGATCGTCATCCTCGGTGCTAGGCAAGTGAAACTTGCCAACTCTTGCTTAGGGCCATGTTTTTAGGCCACTTCCTTGTTTTTAGCATAAAATAGACTAGACAGTGAAATGATAGCTGCCTAGACGCCTATTTTATCTAGTTTGACAACGAAACTAGATCCGTCACCTCAATTGATCTAGCTTGACAACGAAGCTAGATCCAACCCCTTTAACTTGTTGTTCATGCATACTAAACTGTCATGTTTAAATTCCTTACTTGTATGCCTTGCATCTTGTCTGCCATGTTTGAATTCAATTAACGGTACGCGAATTAATTGTCATGCCATTGCATACATTGATTGTTCATCGTGATTGCGTAGCACACGCTACTTTAAAATGTAAGCTGCGGCGAGTAGGATTTCGACTTCTACACAGTGATCAAGGCTAGGTGCACCCTTATGCCAAATACACTTCCTGGCTCGTGATCCAGAAGCGAGCACAGTGTGTTGCTAATCCCAACGCTCGATACACGTGGAGGGGTAGGGTTAAACGGTCGCTTGAGCTTAGGAGTTGGCCCGATCAGCCACTCTAGCCAAAAGACGGAAACTCTGAGCACAAAGTGATTCGTGATAAGTGATTCGTGATAAGTGAAAATCGTGAATTAGTGACTTGGTAGCTTTTGCTACATCGTGCGTGCTTGTCTCTTCCTTTAAACTGTTGCATCATACTTAACTGCAATGTCATTGCATTTTACTATAACTGCTAGGTTGTTAGTTTAATTTCCTTTCAGTTCCTTGCCCAAGTCTCTTGTAGACTTGCTGACATGTGCCCCTTTACTCTTTTGGGTGACACATGTTAGATCCTGAGCTAGAGGCCGTTGCAGAGGACGTAGTGTTTGCTGGCACTGAGCCAATGGTTGCCGAGGAGGAGTTTGTGGTCATTGGTGACCAGTCTTAGAGGCCGCTTGTGTTCTCTTCCTTGTTTAGATTTGTTGTTAGTTGTTGGTGCGTGGCACCCTTGCTTGTATGTTGTACTTGGTTGGCCATGTTTTGGGCCTTAGATTTTCCTTTTGCGCCTGGTGGTTTTTCTGTGATATTGTAATTTATTTTATGGATATTCTGAGATTTAATAAATTGCTTATTGTCTCACTTCATTATTATTATCGGTGTTTCGTATTGCGTTGCAAGGACCTGCCAATTTATTGTTGATTGACGCTTATCGGCCTTGGAGCTTTGCAGCTTCAAGTCTGAGCGGACCTTCTCAAGTCTCGCCTCCCCATTTTTGGGAAGCGGGGCGTGACAATCCTCCACCCTCGAGTTCCCGCTCCTGCCACCGCTCGTCAGTGCTGTCGCCTCGCCGCACGTTCGCTGCCGGTCGACACGCCGTCGCCGCCTTCCTCCGCCACTATCCCCGACGAGCCCCGCCGCCGGCCAAGCGAAGAGCCCCGCCGTTCGACGTTGGACTAAGAACGAAGGTAATATATGATGGCACAATCGTAAATATGGGAACTAATTCATATTTTCAGTATATTATTAATTAATAAATGTGTTTTATGGTTTTAAATCCATAACTAATTATATAAGGCCCAGAAAAATGTGAGACTAGCTCCAAAAAATCAGAAATAATATTCTGGACCCAATGGCGCTAGTTTTATCTCAATCGGACGCTTACTTTTTCCAGAATTAATTTTTAAGACTAAATTTTAAATATGTTACTTTCTTTTAAAAATACATAACTTGTTATTTTCACGTACACTAATAAGTGAGAAAAATATACGTTAAAGTACTCTTCGAGACGGTCGTTTTGACACCTCACTTGCAACTTTCTGATGTAGATTGCATCCAGAATAAATGTTTGAATAAATACGTTACTAATTGAAAAATAGTTTTTAAACTGTTTTTGAGCTTTTAAAAATTCTAAAAATTACTATAAGTTTTAGAAAAATATTTCCTCCTGCAGTAAAACTATTTTTATCATATATAGACTATATAAAAATTTAGAACGCTTTTCATCACCGTTTTAATCGGTTATAAAATCAAAACGATCAGGTTAAATAGGTAGAAAATAATGTGCTCTTTAACCGGCTGTTTCTTGTGTTTGCAGGTACCAATTCTCGTACACCGGCTTCCTCGAAAGCTCTAGCTCTAACCTCGTCTTATTACGACGAGCTCGATGGTAAGTCACTCTAATTCTAGTCTTAGGAGTTAAGCAAGTGTACATGCATGAACTTATGGTTTTACAAATGGTCTCAAAACAACTAATGATCGAACGAACGACTAAACACTTAAAACAACAATTTTTGTAGTCCATGTTTGTTGGACATGTTTTTATCCTCAAATTATTTAGCATCCGCTTTGCTTTACTTTCTAGTTTTCAATAAATAAGCTGCTTTAACCTTTCAACGCATATAAACTCATAACCACTCTTGTCCACACTGGTCCAGCTTGTTCTAACACTTCTCATTTGAAAATGGTTCATGGATCTCGTATACACTTGTTGCACGATTGCTCATAAACACGTCACCTGCTGCATGCCATTTACTACTCAGTAAATGCTAACGAAGTATCGTATGAAATGTCATGTGTGGAACATCTTGTGGAATATCTTGTGGAAATCTTGTGGAACATCTCGTGGAACATCATGAAAGGAACACGTACTAGATTCACATGACACAGGTCCTCGCTAACTACCTCGTGAACAATATAGCAAGATCATGATGTACAATATAAAATACTCAAATTGAACTTTCGAGTACTAGTTGTCTCGAGTATTCATCTGTATTGGATATACGGGTGAAGCATCCTTATTACCATCTTCATTGGGTTTTTCCTTGATCCTCATCACTTCCTTTGAACTCTTAACCCTTGCTTAGAAACTCTGTTCCATTCTTGGTTATACCCTCCCTAGTAACCTCTTTTGCTAGCAATTATAGTGATTTTTCATAGTTTGATCCATCTACCCACTTCATCACCTTTCCTTCAGTTGATGATGTCACGCATATAAATGATAAGCATCATTCAATGAACCATGATCCGGTCAATGTGATTGGCTAAGTTTGTTAGATCACCCTAGCTAGACTGGGGGTAAGTGATCATAGCTTAGTCACTTCCCTGGCCGTGTCCGCTGGATCGCAAGGACGTGAATCATGATTATGTAACGCCATCGATCTTCATCACTAGCACCCCTTTCTTTAGCTAATGATGGCCTTCTGATCATTCTACTATTCTTTCTAATCGCTTTTAGTTCTCCTGAACTCTAGCTACGTTTATTTTAAGGATGGTAGCATTCGATTTTCGATCATCAGAAGTCCGAGTTCGACAACAGAAGCGAATCAAAGGACGCTCAGAAGTATTGGAGGATGGCGCTGAAGAATTTGAGACGAGCCAAACCTGACGTGCAAGTGTAGGCTGTTTGCGTCTTTTTGAGCCCGTGTTTCTTTTCTAGCCCATACTTTCATCTTGTGCCTGATTCTCCATGAGTTAAACCTCCTTTCCACCTACCACCCCCTCTTTATTTCCTTTGTCCGCTGCCTCGCCTCGAGCCCCGGTCCCGTCGAACCGACGACTTTCAGTGCCCCTCTCCCCCCATTTTTATAAAACCCCCTCTCCTTCATCCCCAAGCCACCCCGTGGCTTCCCCCTTCGCCCCGGCGACACCCTCTCCTCCTCCCGGCCTCTCCCCCAAGCGAGCTCGACCCATCCCGCCTCAAGCTCCGCCGGCTCACCCAAAGATCTGCTAGCTTCCGCTCCACCCCATCCCAGAGGCCCCCGCCATGGATCAAAAACCAGTCGCAGCCCTCGCCGCCACGGATCGACAGCCGCCAATGGCCCACCGACGACCCTGGGGTTTGTTGGGCTTGGCAGCAATCCTCGTCGCCACCCTCGCTTTTGCCGCATGGTTGGGATCTTGGGAAGTCACCATTCTTGGCGTTCTTTCAAGCTTTTTGTCCTGGGTCTTACCCCTTGAGATGTCCCGCGTCGTTTCCTTTTTGGGACCACTCCTTTATGTTTGTTGGATCGTGAGCTTTTGGTCGTTGAGTTGTTTAGGGTTGATGGTGATAACCGTAGACGTCGACCAATGGTATTGGCAAGCAGTAACATTGGGGATGAGTATTGGCGTGCTTTGGGGCTTAGGTGTTGAAGTTGGATGTCAGTCGTGTGCGCGGATTTGGGAGACGGCTAGGATGTTGACTTCTTGTTGGATGTTATGGAGATTGCTGGAAGAAGTGGTAGCGATGGTCCTGGCCCTTGAGAATTGGCCGTATATTTGCCTATTAGTGTTGATATGGATATTGGCTAGTAATTTGGTAGCGTGGCAGATGAAGTCCTTTGTGTTCGGCTGGTTAAGTTTTAACAGCATGGATGCACTAGGTTTAGCCCTTACGTTTATGTATGCTATGGCGATGATTTACATGATTAAGATCCAGACCCAGTAGTCATCATTAACATGAGTTGAAAATTTTAGACGTTATGTTCTTCTTTTTGGTGTGGTTTAAATAGCTTGCAACTGACTTATCACTTCAGGTTTCCAAGTTCGAACAGATGTCATCATCATCATAACCATCCTTTTCATGTAGTGCCATTATCTTATATTTGTTGGATCCTGTGGATGGCAAACAACACTAGAAGTGGGTTGAATAGTGTTGTTCAAATAATAAAACTTTTTCGATCGTTAATTAAAACCCTTCTAATGTTGCCTAAGAAACCAAGTAGAGTGATCTACGCTTGGTTCTTAATCAACAAGTTAATCTTATAAAAATATAAAAGATAAACAATTATGATTACAATCAGATAAGAGATCTTTACACACAGATAGATCTTTACACAGCGGAATTAAATGTACAATCTTTGTAATATGCAAATGAACAAATAATTACAAAGATATAATAATAACAAAGTAAATAAGAATTGCTTGCAGAGATAAATAATCAAACACAGAAAATGCAAACGCGAAGACAAGGATTTTTATCCTGGTTCCCCACAACCCTGGGTACGTCCAGTCCCCGACCAATCCGGTACGAGATTTCCACTATTGCCTTAGCAATACAAATACCTAGCCTCAACCAGGATTTCCGACCACCTAGACTTGTCTAGGGTTTTACCCTTGCCTCACAACCCGAGGACTTTACCTTGCCTCACAATCCGAGGACTTTTCACAAACACCTTGCCTACAACAAGGATTTACAACTACCCTTATCACCAAGGGACTACAAGTAAAATCAAATCCAATACACCACAATGAATTAGTGGAGATTGGTTTCTACACCCAATAATTCTATAGCCAAGATTAAATTTGCAATTGTGCTTAACGTGGCTAAAAGAATTTAACTCGTTCGTAGATCACACAAAGAATATGAGTTTATTCAATGTGATCTAGAATCTAGATGTGTTCTTAGATCACAAAAAGAATATGAAATTATTCAATGTGATCTAGAATCTAGATGTTTCAAAAATCCTTTGAGAATATAAAAAATCAAAGAGAAGGATTTTGAAAACCAATTTGCAATAGCCAAAAAATAATAATGATCTTAGAACGAATTATAAAAGAATAAAGCAATAAGATCAGAAATTGAAAAACCGATTTGGCTATGAAGAACTTTGAGAGCGATGAGAACGATGAGATCTTTTGAGAGAATAAGAATTTTGCTCAAGAGTAAATTGGTGAGGAAAAATGTTCTCATAGGGTCTCTATTTATAGAGCCAAAGGAGAATTCAAAATAATTCAAATCAAGTTTGACTTCAGCCCAAAAATCAAGCAATGAATAAATGAGAGAGTGAATCAAGGAATTCTGGTCGCACAGCAGGTAGTCGACTCCCTAACTGTGGTAGTCGACTCCCAGAGTGTCTCAGAGAAAATCTGCTACAACTGGTAGTCGACTCCCTAACTTAGGTAGCCGACTACCAGACTATCTTTTCTGGTAGAAGACAAAAATCAGTGTAGTAAACTACTGGGTGTTTGTAGTTGACTACGAATTGAAACTTAGCTTCTATGAAAAGAATGCTCTCAAATAAGTTTAAAATGAGTTTTAAAAACATTTTAGAAAATCATTTTGTGTGTGTGCAAATTCTTCTTGGCTTTGACATAATCCTAAGAAAATGAAAAACAACTCACACACTAGACTCTATGAAGAACTTGAAGCCATGAATGAGCTTGAGCTAGTTGCATATGCTTCGCTTGAATTTGAGCTCCTCTTTAGCTTTAGCTTGAGCACATCCTTTGAGCTTCATCTTTGAACTCTTCTTGTGCTTGAGCTTTGAAGTTGCGAGCTAAATTCATCTTCATCTTCTATGTGTGTGGTTGAAGTTCTTCTTCTCGGAGTATGTTTCGAGCTTCAATTAGCTTATTGCACAACCTACACACTTAAGTAGTATGATTAGTAATTTAACAACATTTGGTGTGATCATCATCAAAACAAACCACTTGGGTTGGGACTAGATTCCCATCAATATTTTGGCTACTTGATAAATCGGAAGTTACTATGGTAATTAATGATACTAGGTTTCGAAACTAGTTACGGAAGATATATTGATGTCGATAGTATGTGTTCATAAACCACCTCTCTTACTTTCTAAATACCGTAATATCACATTTCTATCATTTATTTGCTTGAGCTTCTTCATAACATCAATTATTTGTTTCAAAAGATCTTTAAATTCCGAGGATGGAATTATTTTTAAGGAGGGTAGGATGTAACGACCTGTATTTTTCAACACTTCAATTTACGTGCTTAACGTATTTTTAACATTTTAAAATCTCTTTATAAATGTAGTAGAGAGTTTTATAACAAAACTGATTTCAAAAATTTCTTATAAAAATATTTTGAAGTACCAGACTAGTTAAGAAGTATTTTAGTAAGATCGGATTTCATCAAATACCTCTAAAAGATCCGATAAAAAATTCATTTTCAGTTATTACCGTTTTGACTTAATGAATTTATTTTCTATTCAAACATCTTCAAAACATTTTCAAACTTCTACAGTAGCATCCTATGATCATTTAGGGCTCCCCACATTAATTTTGTAATTTTCTGATATCGTTTCGACCTAGAACCCGCATACCCGCTTTCTAAATGTTTTGTCCAAAAACTAGTATACCCGTAGCTCAACCCCGGAAAGGGTCTTCGTATTCACGATCCTTGCGACGATACGATCTCGTGTGTATGTTTTCATAATTTTTCGGACATGTTTACTAGTAGGGGCATTTTCGTAATTTCGTTTTTTCTAATTGCCTAATTAACCCTAATTACCTTTTTCCTACCCTACTTAATCACATTACCCCACCTAATCTAACTCGTAACTACCCCCACCCATTTCTCACAGCTAACCCTGAATCTCATCAACCCTATTTTCTCAACCCTATATATTAACTATCTAACCCATACACACACAAACACACAGTCTCTTTAACTCTCTCTCTCTTTTGTTTTCAATGCAACCCGTAACACACACGGGGCCTCTCCTTCTCTTTCGTTCATTTTCCCCTCAACCCACACCACGCAGCGCCGCTGCATTCCGACGCCAAGCGCCCAGCTCCACTCCAAGGCACCGCTCGGCCTGCTCCTCCACCGCAACGAGCCCGTACACCGCCCAAACGTCTCAGCCTCCCCCACCTCGCCGTTGCTTCGCCCTTCGGAGGACCCAACGAGCCCACAGCCCGAAGCTCCGCCCTCCGAGCTGTCGGAGCTCCGCCCACGACGACACCGGAGCACACGACGCCGACGGGCCGTTCGACGTTCGACGAAGAACGAATGTAATATACGATGGCACAATCGTAAATATGGGAACTAATTCAGATTTTCAGTATATCATTAATTAGTAAATGTGTTTTATGGTTTTAAATCCATAACTAATTATATAAGACCCAGAAAAATGTGAGACTAGCTCCAGAAAATCAGAAATAATATTCTGGACCCAATGGCGCTAGTTTTATCGCAATCGGACGCTTACTTTTTCCAGAATTAATTTTAAGCCTAAATTTTAAATACGTTACTTTTTAAACAAATACATAACTTGTTATTTTCACGTACACTAATAAGTGAGAAAAATATATGTTAAAGTACTCTTCGAGACGGTCGTTTTGACACATCACTTGCAACTTTCTGATGTAGATTGCATCCAGAATAAATGTTTGAATAAATACGTTACTAATTGAAAAATAGTTTTTAAATTGTTTTTGAGTTTCTAAAAATTCTAAAAATTACTATAAGCTTTAGAAAAATATTTTCTCCTGCAGTAAAACTATTTTTATCATATATAGCCTATATAAAAATTTAGAACGCTTTTCATCACCGTTTTAATCGGTTATAAAATCAAAACGATCAGGTTAAATAGGTAGAAAATAATGTGCTCTTTAACCGGCTGTTTCTTGTGTTTGCAGGTACCAATTCTCGTACACCGGCTTCCTCGGAAGCTATAGCTCTAACCTCGTCTTATTACGACGAGCTCGATGGTAAGTCACTCTAATTCTAGTCTTAGGAGTTAAGCAAGTGTACATGCATGAACTTATGGTTTTACAAATGGTCTCAAAACAACTAATAATCGAACGAACGACTAAACATTTAAAACAACAATTTTTGTAATCCATGTTTGTTGGACTTGTTTTTATCCTCAAATTTTTTAGCATCCGCTTTGCTTTACTTTCTAGTTTTCAATAAATAAGATGCTTTAACCTTTCAACGCATATAAACTCATAACCACTCTTGTCCACACTGGTCCAGTTTGTTCTAACACTTCTCATTTGAAAATGTTGCATGGATCTCGTATACACTTGTTGCACGATTGCTCATAAACACGTCACCTGCTGCATGCCATTTACTACTCAGTAAATGCTAACGAATTATCGTATGAAATGTCATGTGTGGAACATCTTGTGAAACATCTTGTGGAATATCTTGTGGGAATCTTGTGGAACATCTCGTGGAATATCATGAAAGGAACATGTACTAGATTCACATGACACATCACTGGGGTTTGGGGTAACTCACAGTTTGAGAAAGTGCGGGAGTGACTGGAGTTCAATCTACATGTCTAGCTTCTAGGGTTTCGGCATCCTGTCTACCTGCCTGTGTTTCGGCAAACATATATGCTGCTCGCCAGCATCCTGTCTAGCTGCCTGGGTTTTCGGCATTCGTCTGGGTCGCGTCCAGGTAAGAGATGAACTCATTGGTCACATATTGTACTCTCCTACTTGAGTCACGTAGTTCTAGTGTAGCTTGCACGATCACCTCTATACGACACATGCACCTTACTTTCTACACTTGTACAGACACCGTACTTTACTTTCACTTTGGTCTGCTTCTACGTGTAGCCACCAGTGCTTTACTTCACCTGCTTAACCTGCTTTACTACCTTGCTGCATGTTTTACTCCATATGCCTGTTTACTTTACTATTGTTGTTACTTTACCTGATTTAATACCATGTCATATATGCCATGTCATCGTTGCTGCTCTCATACTTTATTTATTGCACTTGCATATATGACTGATGTTCCTTTACTTTTCGAACGTAGTTAAGTTCCATAGTCTGTTCATTCCCATGCTTGTACACATCTTTTACTACTATTGCTAGAATTGTTGTGACTTACATACGGTTCCATTTCCATGGCACCGCAGACGACGTACATATGGAGGCAGATACTCTTGAGTTGATAGCGCCAGTGTTTGACCCTAAGACTGCATCTTCCAGAGCTATTTTCAGTTGTGTACTTTTCTTCTTTCATGTATCTCTGTTGGGACATTTGTACACTATGGATGTAATAATTGGACACCATTTGGTTATTTTTGTACATCTCTGCATCGTGGCTATTTTGGTTTCACTGGTTAACTGCAGGACCTGCGCAAATATCAAATAAGTAACGAGCCCCCGATAGCGGGTCGTTACAGCCTCCGTCGGTCATTGCACCTAGGAGAGAGGCGCTCAGCCCGAGGGGGGCTTCTGCCTAAATGGGGACGTCCTTCGTGACTAGGGATTGACGGTCTCATGCGATAGTGGCTATCCACAGCTTGATCTCATGGGATGCTCTCCCGCACTTTCTCAATCGATGCATAGGAGAATCCTAGGCTCCAATGATGTATCCTCTCCCTTGCGACGGCGATGTAACGTCACTGTTGGGCAGCTGCTTCTTCGTCGAGCCGTCTTTGTATTGCGGCCTGCTCCTTATCGAACCGTCTCTGCCAAGCGACCGCCTCGTCATCATCGAGACGCCTCTGCAGAGCGGCTAACTCCTCTTCATTGAAGCGCCTCCTTCGAGCGGTCGCTTCTTCATCGAATTCGGGGAGGAGGTTCTGCTTCACATTGAGGCGTCTGGTGGGGTCTGGTGTTGGAGGCCGTCTCGCAAATTTTGTCGCAGCCAAGTTCTTCATTACTTTATCGAAGTTTTCAAAGCTTTGGTAGCCGCCTCTGGCTGCGGCCTCAATGGTAGCGTCTGGCCCCTCAAGGAGCGCATCTCTCTGGGGGACCTCCTAGGAGAGGAGGTCTCCTCGAGCATTGGCTGTTTATCGCTACGATGACTGTGGTGACTTTGTGTGGGGTCTGCCATGGATGTAACCCTTCTGGCCACAGACGACGCCAAATATTGCGGGGTAAAATCCGCCAACAGTGAATTTGTATTAAAATAGGAATCACGGTTACAATGATTACAAGTGTTTTGGGTATAACGAGGCTAATCACGCATTTGAGAGCACTTTGAGGAGGAAGACCTCAAGATCGCCCTTCGTTTGGTGAAGGTCCTACGTCTATAGGTGAAGGTCGCCGTGGGTCGCTTCGACCGTTGGTAGCTGAGGCGAGCTTCCTGTAAGAAGAACAACTCGCCACAAAGGCTCGGTTGGCTGTCAACCGAGAGCCTCTCTGATGCTTAAGTCAGTTGATGACTATTTGGAGAATGTCGGACACGCTGGGCGATCTCAATGGTAGATCAGCCCTTGCATGGCAGACTAGTGTGGAAGGCGCGAATATATATATGGGAGATATCCGACCTTGAATATAGATAGCAGTAATTTAATCACAACTTACCAACCCTTTCTCTGATGGTGGAAGGGTGATATTTATAGGATGTTGGGGTTGGTTGCTTTAGCTGAGCTGGTGGTGTCAGGGTGTCATAAGTTCAGGCCGACAATGTCAGAGCCGAAACTGTCAGAACCGAAACTGTCAGGCGTGAATATGTCGGGCGCGTAGTTGTCAGGCATGAAACTGTCAGGCGGCGAAACTATCAGTGATATTTATGGTAGGTAGCCTCCCTCATAGGCCGAGCTCGTCGCCCGAGCCCGACGTCCCATGCTCTTCCTTGGGTGGAGGGTTAGGCGAGCTACCCTCGGAACGAGCTGGCATAGATCGTGTGCTATCAGCCGGAGGGCTCCTCTCTTTGGTTCGGTTGACAAGTTTGACGCCCTGTAGGCGCGGGTTTCTTCGAGCCTCGGCGAGCTTCTCTAAGTCTCGGCGAGCTAGTTCTCATTAAGGAGATTCGACGGGCTATTTACTTGGGATTTGATCATACGGGCCTTGATCGACTGGACCGATCTTAAGGTCGTAACAGACCTAAAGCACGGGAAAGCCATGCAAAAACGCCGACATGCATGCGGAACTCTTGTTTTGAAATGAGGTTGATGAGTTTTGTTACAACATGCGAGAGAAAAAATGCGTTTAGTTAATGGCAAACTAGTGAATACAAATGGACTCATAAGATTTGTGCAATTAACCGCAATCATGTGGTCCGTGTTCTGCGGAATCAGCCACAAAATTTGATTGTGGAATTAATAGTTGGGCTTAGCCTCGTAGGACGTGCCGAGAGATGGCCACGTGCGGGCACCGGTTGGTGCACGTGCTTAATTCCGGTTGTTTTGATGCCTGGAATTGACCAGTCTCTGTTCGCGTTTACCGGTAGCTGCAGGTAGCCGCCTCTCAGAAGCTTTTTTTTGGTAGGACCATATTGCCCCTCAGTCATCCACTTGCTTATTTCTCTCTGCTACTTGATCGTGTCACAAAGAATACCACAGTTCTAGAATACCACACTTTCTTTTATAGGTTTGTTCGCTACAAACATACAACATGAGATTTTCTGGATTTTTTGGTGTGTTAAAATTTTAGCATGTATAGATCAATATAAAAAGCTTCAATCATCAGGAAAAATTACTAAAAACTGGAAAAGTCGTTCGAAGTGAAAGCACATACAAAATTAAACTGACAGTAAATATATAGGCCGGTGAGAACAACTGAATACGTCATGAACATCATCTTCATCCCAAAAACTCTCTCGGTTCTATGTTCTTCTACAATCTCTCTCCATATGAGAAGGAAGCCTAGTGGCTGCTCGTTGCAGCCTTGTATTGCGAGTGAATGCTTCTGGTGGTCGTCGTTTCCCAGAGAGTAGTCCGTCAGTCTTTATCCTTACGGACTGTCTCGACAGATAAGTATCTTGTTGTTGAGTTAAACTGTGGCTTCATCCTATTTATTGTTCATTTTATATAGCAATACGTCAACAACGACTATGCATGAACTTTTAGTTTTTTTTAATATAAACGATTTTTCAAAGTTAAACCGAACAACTAATGATGATGATGACTCTTAAGGAAAAAACGACAACCCGCTTCGTTTAAGCATCACTCTCTAAGCAGTCAACTTCGGAACGAACCGTTTCACTGTTCAAGATATATAAAAGGGAGTCTTCAAAATAGTGAACTTTATATTTATCTGCGAACGTGGACGTATTCAGAGGAAGGTTCAGAGAACATAGGTGCCACTTTTGAAATTTCAAACGTCCCTCTAACGTTTTTACTGTTTGTGATATTTTGAAAGGGCTATCTGAACTTTATTCAACACACAGTAGGAGCCTGCCTTTGTAAACAAACTATACACGCAGATTAAAGAAGCTAATTTGGCTAATAATAAAAGTTGTGATGAATCAGGGGAAATGTTTAACGGATCGGATTGGCTCCTACGCGCATTGGACCATTTGATCGTCCAACGCGATGTAGACCGTTCGATCAACACTATTTGTGGGCCATACCACCTACCTTTTTGTTATTTCTTTGTTCCTTTTTTTTTCTTTAGAGACTTTTTGTGGGTGGTGGGGCCCACAAAAAGTGTTGATCGAACCGTATACGTCGCGTTGGACGATCAAATGGTCCAACGCGAGTAGGAGCCAACCCAATCCCAATGTCTAATGAAGGAAAGAAAAGTGTGACAGGGTCAGGCCCACGTCTCACACAGGCAGAGTCTGAGCGACAGCGGTGCATGAAAGCTACTGCCCACCGAACATGCAATGCATATGACGCCATGGGCTTTTCAAGCAACTTGTTTATATTGCGTCACCCGGAGTGGGTTGCATTGGATCAGGGGTAGTTTGGGCAAAGCACATTTTTTATGCCCTAAACTCCTCCTCATGTGAACCGTCAGAGTGTGAGGCGGCGATTTGTTGGCAAAAGAAGGAAACATTAACGAATGACGAGGGCAGGTGGCCTCTTCATTCTTGATATTAATTAAATTGATGTTCCAAACGTCGAGACTTCACATAAATAAAATGTTGCCCTCCTACTTAGAATAATAATACACGCATCAAAGGAACATTATTTGGAGATATCATGCATGCTTTTAATTAAGATGTGCGGTAGCCAACCTCTCTCTTGGATTACAATATCCAAAATATTTTTGTCTGCCAATTTCCACGGTTACCCGGTGGAAATTGACTTTGCTAAGGACACCGGCTTTATTGTTGCTAAATATCCTTTTTCTTCCGAATATTCCAATTGTTATGAATAGGACCCATTGAGCCTATTGAGTATCCACCCACATGAGTACCCATTATGAATACTATATAAAGGAGGCTAGGGGTTTCCTAGCCTCAACCCTTCTCCAAATCTGTTTCTCGTTCATAACACGTTATCAGCACGATCACGCTCGTTGGAAGAGACGGCGACTCGCGGGGAAGGAGATCCATCAATCGCTCAGATTCAAGAAGATCGTAAACGGGGGGCGAAAAGGGCATCTTTCACCAACCGTCGCCTAGATTCCTCGTCGAATCTAGAGGTAAAAATCAAAACTTTTTAGATCTAAACTTGCTTTTCTCATTAGATCTGCATGTTTTAGGATCAAAAGGTTTATAAACACGGTAAAATTCAATTTTTTATTAGATCTGCATGCCTAAAAACAATAAAAATCTGTTTTTTAGCGATCTAAATAGTTGAAAAATCCGTTTTTCCCCCGCCTTTGATCCAAAAATCCGCACGCCCGTAGGGCGGAACGGCGGCGCGTCTCTAGCGCCGCCGGCGGAAATCGCACGCCGCGGCCTGAAGCCGCGGCACTGCGCCGCGGCCCCAGGTCGCGGCCAGTTGCCGCAGCCTGCAGGCCGCGGCCCTGCGCCGCGGCCTGAGGCCGCGGCCCGCCGCTGCGGCGGCCGCGGCCCGCAGCCACGGCCCGTCGCTGCCACGGCGACCGCGTCCTACGCGGCCAGCCGTCGCGGCGACCCGCCGCGGGCCCCCCCAGGGTTTCCTGAAACCCTAACCCTATCGGGTCATTTTTCGGGGGAGGCCCAATATTAACCCTAATGGGTTGTTTTCATGGCCCAAAAGGCCAGAAAATTAGCCCATTCACATAAATTATTTTTCTTTTATTTATTTTTGGCCCTAAAAAGCCCAAAATAATTAAAAGAAATTTTAAAAGGGTTTTATAGCGGTAAAATAAAACATTAAAATATGGATCAAAAGGTAAAAGTTTTTCAAAATAAATTTTTGCACGTCACAATTTAGATTATTTAAATTAATCTTTACATGCATGTGATTGATTATCTGCGTGGTTGTATGTTTCCAATATATTATCTGCGTGGATGTGCAAATTAGGCTATGTTTTTAGGGATCAGCCAGTTTTCCGACACCTTTTAATTTCCTGCAATTTTTCTTTTTTTTGAGAGAAATTTGTAAGTGAGGATATAAATGTAAAAAGAAGACCGAAGGACACCAAAAAGGAGCTGAAGGCGTACGCACAATGAAGATAGGGGCTTCTCTCTAAAGTTCCCGAGTTGTATTTTATTCTTTCATGCTATTTTTGATGTAACTTCGGACTGTACTTCTTTTTATTTCGGTGTCGGCTGACTGATCCCCATAGTCCTAAGTCATTTTCGTTTTCATTGCTTATGCATTAATTGCGTGGATGTTAATTATTTTAATACCATGTTAATGTTACAATGAAACTGTTAAATAGCATGCTAAAATCATTTTAATATAGCTCAACGCCTATTGCTAGACTATATACCTGCGATAAGATTTTTTTTAAAATGCCTGCAGCATATAAATAGCATGTGTACATCATACTTGTTTCAATTCAATTGAACATAATCTTTAGTTTAAAAAGCTTTACATTATATGTATGATGGGCTCATGATATGACGATATTTATGACAATAAGACAATAATGATTTCAAAAAGTTTAATATCATATCCACTTTGACAAAATGAACCTGAAGTTCAAAATCAAACCAAAAGTCAACTCTCTCTCTCCCTAATAAAATAAACACGATGGTTTATGCGAAAATTATAATTGCTTTCTTTATAAAAGATGCACACTTTGCGGTAAACAGATATATAAGATCTATAATCTATATAATCCAATATGGACACCAGAAGTTTTCCATAATACCGCTAAACTCTTTAAAAGAGTACTCTCCTTTATTCTTACAAGGAAAGATTTTTTCTAGCCTTGAATATAAGCATACGCCTGAAGTCGTGGTTTAATGAATAAGTGAGAAATATATTACGCACCCACGTATTTGTTCCCCTCTGAGCATGGTAAACTATCCACATAAAATTTGAACGACTCAAGTAAAAGGCCTGAAGCTATACTCGAGCATTCAAATAGACTTTTTAAAAGTCCCTTATTAATTAGAAAAGTGGAAGTATAAATAATTTGCTCAAACCCCTGCTTATGTCTCCTTAGCAAGACTAATTTTCATTGTCCTTTATAAATAAGGAATATTGAAATCAGGGGAAGTTCAGGATCAAACATGACCTGAAATAAAAATAAGGAAAACTCAAAACATGGGAAGTCTTGGATTAAATAGGAGAGGGAAGATACGATATACCTCGACATGGAGTAAGCAATGGCAAGCCAAAATCAGACCAGAAGTTCTGATAAGAGCCATAATGTTTTTGCAAACATGAATGTGCATTAACTTATGCCATATAAAAATACATACATATCTAGTCAAAACGACGAAAGTCTAATTGACCTTATGTATATTTAGCTACTCCCCGAGGACAAATAAACTTTGAAATCAAAAATAATCTGTTGTCATAACATAAGTCTTAATGAGCATAATTATTGCTGTATGTTTTCAAGAGCACACATCACACTATGTCACTTGTTGACTTATCATCAGTATTATTCTCTTGTAGTTTTAATACATTTTATTTTACTGCGTATGTTTTGCTATCTTGAATACCCCTAAAAATAAAATGAGGATGCCATATACTCTCTGAAACTTATACAGTTTCAAAAAGGATATTCGTCAAAACGAAATCGCTAATGACTCAAGAAATAAATGAAGCTTGAAGCTTTGTCCCAAAATGATCCGCACGATAGTCAATGTGAAGATGTAATCCTTCACAGTTTGAACACAGTTCAACTATTAGCGGACAAAATTAACTTGAGCATTTTAATGGACTTTTCAAAAGTGCCACATAAATTCAAAAGAGGAATTATTTTGGAACACCAGAAGTGTCCAGAATCGACCAAATTTTGGATCGATATCACCCTGGAGTGATGATGCAAGACATCATCAACCAGACGAACCCGAAGATTCTTCAAAAAGGGTGAAGCTTTCATTGTCCTATTCAAAGGGAAAAATGATAATGAGATCATCTCCATTCACATGGACATTGACTCTCCCCACTTCCTCAAATGAATTTAAGATGATATACCATCATCATTAAATGTAATGAAGACCTTTAGGTCTCTTGAGAGTATTTAAGGGATATAAATAGGCTTCGTCCACTCCCTTAACCGGACTGATGATGTACCCTTGGTGTACTCATCAATATATCCTCTAAATAAATGGTCATTATCCAACCACATTCTTTTATAAAATGGTGGTAACTTTGGATAACACTGGGAAATTTAAATGTTTTACAACTGGAAAAATAACGAACACCCTGAAGCTTGTGTTCACACCCAAATATGGGTAAGATAAATCATTAAAATGATTTAAATGGATTTCTTATCCATTAAAAATCCAGTTGTAGGTGACCACATGGGAACAAGCAATTACATTGCAAACCATCAAAACGCATCCTTAGAACCTATTTATATGAGTCTGATCACCTCATATAAACAGTTTCCGAAAACCCCTGACGGGGAAGCGTTTAGAGCACATCTTATAGATTGTGCCATGATGAGTAGACACCCCCATATCACTACTATAGACCATCAAAATGCAGAACTATTTATCGGAAGTAAATATCCCAAATAAATAGAGTCTGAGCACTCTGAACAGGGGAAGCATTTAAATTCACTTCTCCTAAGACGTGCATCGATGATCCTATTTTAAAGATTTGATGAGATCCTAAAGATCCCTCACAACTTTAATGTCCCAGAATCAGGTTCAACAGAAATACTACAATCATCCATGAGCCTGAAGCTCAAATGACCATTTAAAACATTAATACCTATGATCTGATTATCATGAATTGTGATGAGATCCTGAAGATCCACACTTATGAAACTGTTAAAACAGTTATCAGACATAGTTACTGACAATATAGATATTGTCAAAACTTTCACATCCTTGCTACTAAAAATCCAGCTATGATTGACATACCAAATATATTGGATGCAATCCACCAGTAGCAGAAGTGGATATCCTCAATGGATGAGAGGACATACCACTAGGCTCCAAAAAGAGAGATCTACTCCTGGAGACCGAAAAAACAATACCACCACAGGAAAGTGAGCTCAAATCCAGAACCTTATTGCAACTTGGTTGCTAAGGACCAATTCTGGATCTGTCCATATTCTTTACCCGTCCCAGAACCTTCACTTCTTTAACGCGTCGTGAAGGAGACACCTCTGGGAGAAATCAAATGATTATAGTACGTATGGGGTGAGTTTTGGACAAGAAAGAACACCTTTTGTCGACAAATTCTCTCATATTTCATTTTGCCAGTTAAATATAAAATATCGTTCCCACAACTCTGCTTTGCCTGAAGCAAAGATAGAGATTTGGCCAAATTATAATAGTGTGGAATGAGGCAATAATAAGGTGAGCTGGACTCACTTATGAAATATGAGGTGTTGGACCTGAAGTCCTGGTATCAAAAATGATATCAAATCCTGTGGGATAACTGAGTATTGAAGGAGAATTAAAATAAAATCGTTAGCTATAAGCATTTTAATTTGCTATAGTTTTTAGAGGTATAAATCGCTCAAACCAGGAAGTAATCAAGTAAGATGAGCTGAACTCACTTGCAAGATGAATCTGATGCATCGACTGGTTTATGTCAAGGCATAACCCAACGAATAGAAAAAAGAGGGAATTTTTGGTTGATGTTGCTATTGGATGTGACAACATCACCGATATAAAATTTCTTCAAGTGCATGTACAAATTTTTTTCTTTACTTTCCTTTCTTTTTGGGACACATATTAATAATATGATTAAAGGAAAGACAACCTAGACAAAGATCCTTAAAGGACTCATACTAAAAGGTTGTTGTTTGCACATCTTAAAAACAGTATTGTTCTTAAGAGAGCAAATTAAAAGAATTGAGATTATTTTAATAACTCAAAATATTATCGGATCTCCTGAAGAGAAATTACCGAAATATCTGTTAAAGCATATCTATCAGATATGATATGATATGAAAGCCCTAGCTAGGCATAAATTCTAGGCTTACAGAACATTAATCAGATATGATATGATATGAAAGCCCTAGCTAGGCATAAATTCTAGGCTTACAGAACATTAATCATCCTGAAGATGAACAATCATCCCGAAGATGAACTATTATCCTGGAAATGAACTATCATCCTGAAGATGACGTTAATTAATCATCCCGAAGATGTAAACTTCATACAATGATGATTGATGAAGAAACATTAATTTCATTCTCCACCAAATACACCTATTTGGTTGTATGGATATACATTAAAAGACCCCTTTCCGTTAGCTGGAAGAGGGGGAAGAATCTATATGGTCCAGAAGTACCTTAAGTGTCTTTGAAACACTCTTCTACCTGGACAACTGCATGCGTCTCTTTTGAGCGTTAGCAGTATAGCTATTAGCCAGGTACAGTGCAGTGCCCCCAGCGCGCCACTGGACCAGAGATATGTAGCTTTTGCGCTATCTCCAAGGGTCGAGGAAAAATCCTCTACGTTAAATGTATTTGCATATGCAGGTTACAGATCATCGCGATGAATGGCATAAAAGGGACGTCCACCTCCTGAAGATCTACAGAGAATCCTTCCAAGTCTACATCCTTCCACCATCCCGAGAAGCTCATCACCCAAGGAGCAGTTCAAGAACATACAATGCCAGGTCCTGAAGTACCTCGCAGACAATGACGATTGAGACGTGGAGCTGTCTACCAAGTTTGCTAGCGCTCCTTTAGTTTCAGCTAATGCCTTATATGAGTGAAACTTGTATAGATGAGTGATGCTTGTACTTTACTTTTGCTTTCGGAATGTTGCAGATGAGATGGATGTATAGACACATACGAGATAAATGTATAGATATATAGGAGATCTGCAAGCCTGAAGCTTGATCAGATTACGGGGAGTCAACTGTAAAGTTGTACTCTTTTTCCTTGGCTAGTGGTTTTTCCCACAGGTTTTTCCATAGTCAAGGTTTTAATGAGGCAACCACATTGACTCTGGATCCAGAAGTATCCACCCCTCGACACATCCCCTAATCAGGGGAAGTTATGGAGTGATGTACTCTTTTCCCTTCGCTATCGGTTTTTCCCACAGGGTTTTCCATAGCTAAGGGTTTTTAACGAGGCAGTTACCCTTAACTTGGATCCAGAAGTATCCACCCTTTAAGATACTCAGTAGTACTAATGAATCATTCAGTATTCATAAAGTCGAGTATACCACGTTGGTTGGATAAGGGGAAGTGTTATGAATAGGACCCATTGGGCCTATTGGGTATCCACCCACATGAGTACCCATTATGAATACTATATAAAGGAGGCTACGGGTTTCCTAGCCTCAACCCTTCTCCAAATCTGTTTCTCGTTCATAACACCTACGAATATTTTTTTAAAAAATATTGAAGTGTTATGAACGAGAAACAGATTTGGAGAAGGGTGTAACGACCCGCTTTCGGGGGCCCGTTACTTATTTGATAATTGCGCAGGTTCTGCAGTTAACCAGTGAAGTCAAAATAGCCACGATGCAGAGATGTACAAAGATACCCAAATAGTGTCCAATTATTACAATCCAACCGTACAAATATTCCACGGATACCTGAAAGAAAGAAAATACAGTACACAACCGAAAATAGCTCTGGAAGCTGCGGTCTCAAGGTCGAAGTCTGGCGCTATTAGCTCAAGAGCATCTGCCTCCATATGTACATCGTCTGCGGTGCCACGGAGATGGAACCATAGGTAAGTCACAACAATTCTAAATAAAGAAAGAGAGGTACTGTACAAGTATGACAAAGCAGACCAAAGTGAAAGTAAAGTACGGTGCAATGTCTGTACAAGTGTAGAAAGTAAAAGTACGGCAAGTAAAGTGCGGTGACTGTACTGGCAAGGAAAGTAAAGTGCATGTACTGTAAAGAAAGTAACTGTAATGCGTAAAGTAAAGGTGACTGTGCAAAAGTAACTACGTGACTCAAGTCGGAGAGTACAATATGTGACCGTTCAGTTCATCTCTTGCCTGGGTGCTACCCAGACGAATGCCGGTACCCAGGCAGCAGGATGGTTTGCCGAAACTCAGGCAGCTAGACAGGAGGCCGAAACTCAGGCAGCTTGACATGTAGATCGAACTCTAGTCACTCCCGTACTCTCGCAAACTATGAGTTACCCCAATACCCTAGTGACGTGTCAATTACAAGTTCTAGACAGGATTGTTCCACAGGATGTTCCACACATGATATTCCACACGATGTTCCGCATGTTAGTCACACCAGGTTAACTGGTTGACTTCCTCATTGAAAACCAGCAAGTAGGATAAAAACAAGTCCAACACCAAAAGCTGTTACTTCCGTGCTTTGAGCACGTGGTAGTGTGGCTTAGCACACAATTTACCCAAGTTGGTAGTCGTGTGCTACAACCACCAAGTTGAAAGTTGGCAAAGTAATCTTTAGTCGATTAGTTTCATTTAGTTCTCTAGTTTGGTTCAAGTCAAATAGCCGTTCGAGGCTATAAGTGAAGTGTCACAAGTTCACGCAAGCACAGTAGACTAGTTTTCTAAACTTAGAATATGTCGTGACTTACTATATTCGAGCTCGTCGTGGCAAAACGAGGTTGGAGCTAGAAGAGCTGGTGCACGAGGATTGGTACCTGCAATCACAAGAAACAATTGGTTAAAGCGCACCCTATTTTCTATTCAAATAATCTGATCGTTTTGATTTTTATAACTGACTGAAACGGTGTCGAAAATGGTTCTAAAATTTTATATAGACTATATATGGTGAAAATAATTTTACTGCAGGAGGAAATATTTTTCTGAAGCTTATAGTAATTTTTAGGATTTTTAAAAGCTCAAAAACAATTTAAAAACTATTTTCCAATTAGTGACGTATTTATTCCACAATTTATTCCGGATGCAATCTACATCGGAATATTGCAAATGAGGTGTCAAAATGACCGTCTCAAAGAGTATAATAACATATATTTTTCTCATATTTTATTTTACGTAAAAATAAGAAGATACAGATTTTAGAATGAAAATCACGTATTTATCTTTTAGGCTTAAAAATTTATTCTGGAAAAACTAAGCGTCGGATTGAGATGAAACTAGCGCCATTGGGTCCAGAACGTCATTTCTGATTTTCTGGAGCTAGTCTCACATTTTTCTGCGTCCTATATATTTACTTATCAATTTAAAACCAATAAACCCTATTTAAAAATAATTAAAAAACGAAATACGAAATAATTCATATTTACAAGTTTGCCATTTCGAATTTTTACCGTTGCTTTTCGTTCGTTTCAGCTGCATGGGGGCACGAGGCGGCAGCGGAGGGGCGTCACGTCGGCGACGAGGGCGGCGAGGTCGGGGCGACCTCGGCGGAGGGCTGAGCGGCTAAGGCGGATGATCGTCGGAGGGCGGCGCAGCTTGGTGTGATGGCGAGAGAACGGCGACGGGGGAGTTAGCTCGAAGCTTTCGTCGGCGGTGTGGCTTCGAGCTGGAGCAGCGGCGGCGGCGAAGTCGGGGATGGGCGAAGCAGCTCGTGGCGGTGGTCGAGGCGAAGGTAGCTGCGGTCGGCGGCATCATCGACAGCGGCGTGGGTAGAGCTCGGAGAGAGCTGCAGGCATTCGGGGCGATGGCGGGTGAGCTCGGAGGAGGAGGATGGAGCGGGGGTGGCGGCCACGGAGTCGTGCAGCGTCGGGCTCGTCGGAGGGAGGCGGCGAGCGCATCGGAGATCGGAGGGGGGGGAAGCTGCTGCAGGCGGCGGCTTCGACCCTCGGAGGCTCGGTGCTGCTCATGGCGACGAGGCTACTGTGGCGGAAGCGATGCGACGTTTGGGCAGTCGGAGACGTCGTCGGAGCTCGAGGTAGCTCGGGGTGAGTTCGTCGGTGCTCGGAAGTCGAGCGGGCTTTGCCTGGGCATGGGTTCGACGTAAGGGAAGAGAGAGAGGAGGAGAGTCTTAGGGGGGGGAGAGAGGTAGGGGAGAGAGCTTGGGGTGGGTTGTCTGGGTTTGAACGTGAAATAGAGAGGGAGAGAGAACGGGTCTGTGTGTTTGCATTTGGAAGAGAGAGGGGGGAGATTATATAGGGTTTTAGAAATAGGGTAGTTGGGGATGCGGGGGTTAGCTAACAAAGTGGGTGGGGGTAGATACGGGTTAGGTAATTAAATATGTTAAAAGTTAATTAGGGTAATTAGAAAATCATTAGTGAAGTAATTAGTAAAATACACATGCGAAATTACGATAATGCCCCTACTAGTAAACGTGTCCGAAAAATTACGAAAACATACCCACGGGATCGTATCGTCACGAGGATCGTGAATACGAAGACCGTTCCAGGGTTTGAGCTACGGAAATACCAGTTTTTGGCCAAAACGTTTAGAAAGCGGGTTTGCGGGTTCTCTATTGAAATGATATCAGAAAATTACGAAATTAATGTGGGAAGCCCCAAATGATCATAGGATGCTACTGCAGAAGTTTGAAAACGTTTTGAAGACGTTTGAATAGAAAATAAATTCATTGACCCAAAACTGCAATATCAGAAAACAAATTTTTATCAGATCTTTTAGAGGTATTTGACGAAATCCGATTTTACCAAAATACTCCATAACTAGTCTGATACTTCAAAATATGTTTATAAGAATTTTTTTGAAATCTTCTTCACTCAGCTAACAAACCATTATAAAATAGCTTTACGTTAAATACGGTATCGTAAAAATACAGGCCGTTACAAAGGGTTGAGGCTAGGAAACCCCTAGCCTCCTTTATATAGTATTCATAATGGGTACTCATGTGGGTGGATACCCAATAGGCCCAATGGGTCCTATTCATAACACTTCCCCTTATCCAACCAACGTGGTATACTCGACTTTCTGAATACTGAATGATTCATTAGTACTACTGAGTATCTTAAGGGGTGGATACTTCTGGATCCAAGTTAAGGGTAACTGCCTCGTTAAAAACCCTTAGCTATGGAAAACCCTGTGGGAAAAACCAATAGCGAAGGGAAAAGAGTACAGCACTCCATAACTTCCCCTAATTTGGGGATGTGTCGAGGGGTGGATACTTCTGGATCCAGAGTCAATGTGGTTGCCTCATTAAAAACTTGACTATGGAAAACCCTGTGGGAAAAACCACTAGCCAAGGAAAAAGAGTACAACTCTACAGTTGACTCCCCCTAATCTGATCAAGCTTCAGGCTTGCAGATCTCCTATATATCTATACATTTATCTCCTATGTGTCTATACATCCATCTCATCTGCAACATTCCGAAAGCAAAAGTAAAGTACAAGTATCACTCATCTATACAAGTTTCACTCATATAAGGCATTAGCTGAAACTAAAGGAGCGCTAGCAAACTTGGTAGACTGCTCCACGTCTCAATCGTCATTGTCTGCGATACTTCAGGACCTGGCATTGAATGTTCTTGAACTGCTCCTTGGGTGATGGGCTTCTCGGAATGGTGGAAGGATGTAGACTTGGAAGGATTCTGTGTAAATATTCAGGAGGTGGACGTCCCTTTTATGCCATTCATCGCGATGATCTGTAACCTGCGTATGCAAATACATTTAACATAGAGGATTTTTCCTCGACCATTGGAGATAGCGCAGAAGCTACATATCTCTGGTCCAGTGGTGCGCTGCAGGCGCTGCACTGTACCTGGCTAATAGCTATACTGCTAACGTTCAAAAGAGACGCATGCAGTTGACCAGGTAAAAGAGTGTTCCAAAGACACTTAAGGTACTTCTGGACCATATCTATTCTTCCCCTCTTCCAGCTAACGGAAAGGGGTCTTTTAATACAACCAAATAGGTGTATTTGTTGGAGAATGAAATTAATGTTTCTTCATCAATCATCGTTGTATGAAGTTTACATCTTCGGGATGATTAATTAACGTCATCTTCAGGATGATAGTTCATTTCCAGGATAATAGTTCATCTTCGGGATGATTGTTCATCTTCAGGATGATTAATGTTCTGTAAGCCTAGAGTTTATGCCTAGCTAGGGCTTTCATATCATATCATATCTGATAGATAGGCTTTAACAGATATTTCGGTAATTTTCTCTTCAGGAGATCCGATAATATTTTGAGTTATTAAAATAATCTCAATTCTGTTAATTTGCTCTCTTAAGAACAATACTATTTTTAAGAGGTGCAAACAATAACCTTTTAGTATGAGTCCTTTAAGGATCTTTGTCTAGGTTGTCTTTCCTTTAATCATATTATTAATATGTGTCCCAAAAAGAAAGGAAAGTAAAGAAAACAAAATTTGTACATGCAGTTGAAGAAATTTTATATCGGTGATGTTGTCACATCCAATAGCAACATCAACCAAAAATTCCCTCTTTTTGCAATTCGTTGGGTTACGCCTTGACATAAACCAGTCGATGCATCAGATTCATCTTGTAAGTGAGTTCAGCTCATCTTACTTGATTACTTCCTGGTTTGAGCGATTTATACCTCTAAGAACTATAGCAAATTAAAATGCTTATAGCTAACGATTTTATTTTAATTCTACTTCAATACTCAGTTATCCCACAGGATTTGATATCATTTTTGATACCAGGACTTCAGGTCCAACACCTCATATTTCATAAGTGAGTCCAGCTCACCTTATTATTGCCTCATTCCACACTATTATAATTTGGCCAAATCTCTATCTTTGCTTCAGGCAAAGCAGAGTTGTGGGAACGATATTTTATATTTAATTGGCAAAATGAAATATGAGAGAATTTGTCGACAAAAGGTGTTCTTTCTTGTCCAAAACTCACCCCATACGTACTATAATCATTTGATTTCTCCCAGAGGTGTCTCCTTCACGACGCGTTAAAGAAGTGAAGGTTCTGGGACGGGTAAAGAATATGGACAGATCCAGAATTGGTCCTTAGCAACCAAGTTGCAATAAGGTTCTGGATTTGAGCTCACTTTCCTGTGGTGGTATTGTTTTTTCGGCCTCCAGGAGTAGATCTCTCTTTTTGGAGCCTAGTGGTATGTCCTCTCATCCATTGAGGATATCCACTTCTGCTACTGGTGGATTGCATCCAATATATTTGGTATGTCAATCCTAGCTGGATTTTTAGTAGCAGGGATGTGAAAGTTTTGACAATATTTATATTGTCAGTAACTATGTCTGATAACTGTTTTAACAGTTTCATAAGTGTGGATCTTCAGGATCTCATCACAATTCATAATAACCAGATCATAGGTATTAATGATTTAAATGGTCATTTGAGCTTCAGGCTCATGGATGATTGTAGTATTTCTGTTGAAACTGATTCTGGGACATTAAAGTTGTGATGGATCTTCAAGATCTCATCAAATCTTTAAAATAGGATCATCAATGCACGTCTTAGGAGAAGTGAATTTAAATGCTTCCCCTGTTCAGAGTGCTCAGACTCTATTTATCTGGGATATTTACTTCCGATAAATAGTTCTGCATTTTGATGGTCTATAGTGGTGATATGGGGGTGTCTACCCATCATGGCACAATCTATAAGATGTGCTCTAAAACGCTTCCCCCGTCAGGGGTTTTCGGAAACTGTTTATATGAGGTGATCAGACTCATATAAATAGGTTCTAAGTATGCGTTTTGATGGTTTGCATGTTCACATGTGGTCACCTACAACTGGATTTTCAATGGATAAGAAATCCATTTAAAACATTTTAATGATTTATCTCACCCATATTTGGGTGTGAACACAAGCTTCAGGGTGTTCGTTATTTTTCCAGTTGTAAAACATTTAAATTTCCCAGTGTTATCCAAAGTTACCACCTTTTTCTAAAAGAAAGTGGTTGGATAATGACCATTTATTTAGAGGATATATTGATGAGTACACCAAGGGTACATCATCAGTCCGGTTAATCAATCACAGGCATGTAAAGATTAATTTAAATAATCTAAATTGTGACGTGCAAAAATTTATTTTGAAAAACTTTTACCTTTGATCCATATTTTAATGTTTTGTTTACCGCTTTAAAACCCTTTAAATTTTCTTTTAATTATTTTGGGCTTTTTAGGGCCAAAAATAAAAGAAGAAAAATTATTTATGTAAATGGGCTAATTTTCTGGCCTTTTGGGCCATGAAAACAACCCATTAGGGTTAATTTGGGCCTCCCCCGAAAAATTGGCCAGTTTAGGGTTAGGGTTTCGGAAACCCTAGGGGGGGCCCGCGGCGTGTCGCCGCGACGGCTAGCCGGGCCTGCAGGCCGCGGCACGGGGGCCGCGGCTTCGGGCCGCTGCCGCTGCGGCCTGAGGCCGCGGCACAGGGCCGCGGCCTGCAGGCCGCGGCAACTGGCCGCGGCTTCAGGCCGCGGCACAGGGCCGCGGCCTGAGGCCGCGGCGGCAGTCCGCGGCCTGAGGCCGCGGCGGCAGTCCGCGGCCTGAGGCCGCGGCGGCAGTCCGCGGCTTCAGGCCGCGGCGTGAAAATCGCGCCGACGGCGCTTGTAAAGCGCCGCCGTTTCGCCCTATGGGCGTGCGGATTTTTGGATCAAAGGTTGGGGGTAAAAAAACGGATTTTTCAACTATTTAGATCGCTAAAAAACAGATTTTTATTGTTTTTAGGCATGCGGATCTAAAAAAAATTGATTTTTACCGTGTTTATAAACTTTTTGATCCTAAAACATGCAGATCTAATGAGAAAAGCAAGTTTAGATCTAAAAAGTTTTGATTTTTACCTCTAGATTCGACGAGGAATCTAGGCGACGGTTGGTGAAGGATGCCCTTTTCGCTCCCCGTTGAGAAGATTACGATCTTCTTGAATCTGAGCGATTGATGGATCTCCTTCCCCGCGAGCCGCCGTCTCCTCCAACGAGCGTGATCGTGCTGATAACGTGTTATGAACGAGAAACAGATTTGGAGAAGGGTTGAGGCTAGGAAACCCCTAGCCTCCTTTATATAGTATTCATAATGGGTACTCATGTGGGTGGATACCCAATAGGCCCAATGGGTCCTATTCATAACCTGAAGTACGTTTTTTCGGAACTGTCGTTCAAAAAAAAAGCTTGTTATAAGTATCAATGATAGGACAAACTCCTCTTAACTAAAGATGAGGGCTATCTGCACCTCAAAAATGAGGTGCAGTTAAGGATACGTTTCTAATAATGAAAAAAAAAAGTTTGAGAGAGGTTATGAAGTGGCAATGTATAGTGTTTTTTTGTCTTATTTATGGGTGCAATCATTATCTGCAGATAGTCCTCATCTAACTAAAAAGGAGATGACTATCTGCACCTCATTTGATGTGCGTGGATGGGACTAACGGCCAAGAATGGAAGAGAATTCAAAGAAAGAGGAAAGAGATGGGACTTGCAAATGATTTTTCATGCTTTTTGTGTGTGAGTAAAATGTCACATACACTGCAGATAGTCCTCATCTAACTAAAAAGGAGATGACTATCTGCACCTCATTTGATGTGCGTGGATGGGACTAACGGCCAAGAATGGAAGAGAATTCAAAGAAAGAGGAAAGAGATGGGACTTGCAAATGATTTTTCATGCTTTTTGTGTGTGAGTAAAATGTCACATACACTGCAGATAGTCCTCATCTATCTAAAAAGGAGATGACTATCTGCACCTCATTTGATGTGCGTGGATGGGACTAACGGCCAAGAATGGAAGAGAATTCAAAGAAAGAGGAAAGAGATGGGACTTGCAAATGATTTTTCATGCTTTTTGTGTGTGAGTAAAATGTCACATACACTGCAGATAGTCCTCATCTATCTAAAAAGGAGATGACTATCTGCACCTCATTTGATGTGCGTGGATGGGACTAACGGCCAAGAATGGAAGAGAATTCAAAGAAAGAGGAAAGAGATGGGACTTGCAAATGATTTTTCATGCTTTTTGTGTGTGAGTAAAATGTCACATACACTGCAGATAGTCCTCATCTATCTAAAAAGGAGATGACTATCTGCACCTCATTTGATGTGCGTGGATGGGACTAACGGCCAAGAATGGAAGAGAATTCAAAGAAAGAGGAAAGAGATGGGACTTGCAAATGATTTTTCATGCTTTTTGTGTGTGAGTAAAATGTCACATACACTGCAGATAGTCCTCATCTATCTAAAAAGGAGATGACTATCTGCACCTCATTTGATGTGCGTGGATGGGACTAACGGCCAAGAATGGAAGAGAATTCAAAGAAAGAGGAAAGAGATGGGACTTGCAAATGATTTTTCATGCTTTTGTTGTGTGAGTAAAATGTCGCATATATGCACCTCAACTGAGGTGCATATAGTCCATCTCAACTAAAAATTCAAGTTTTAGGATGATACCATCCATGAATGATAGGACAAACTCGTATGAATGAATGGGTAAATCACAATTCCATGCATACCCTTTTGCCCGCTGACATCAATTCAACCCTTGAACTATACATCTAAATTAGACGTACGTAGTAGTTAGCTTTGTGAGCTATTCTTTCCGTATGATTTACCCTTTATTATACTTTAATCTATATACAAATAAAAGGAAACAATGGGAATAACGAGGAAAAAGTTAAAGATAAAAAAGGAGGCCGAAGGGGACAGTAGACAATAATTGTGAATGGCCGAGGTTCCAAGCTTATAAAATATGTAATCTTTGTCCAATTAAATTGCATGCGTATCATTTTGGGTATGTGTTCATTCATGGCAGCCTTTTGGCATTGGGCCTACTATAAGATGGAATTTTAGGAGCCTCTAGCTAAAGCCGAGGTATCTCTCACGACGATTAAAGCATGGGATGAATGAACAATATGATCATTTGCAAATCTCTCTTAAAAGTAGAGAAAGGCCAGGGAAAAGGAGATGCTGGCAACAATATCATCATTCAATGGCTAAGGGGAGAAAGGAGGAAAGCATCTTAACCTTTAACTTTACCATATGCGAGAGTGAGTTACCCCAATGCATCCTACCATTAGAGAGGGGACATTAAAATTAGCTTGGCATGCATGCTTTCTTAGGGTTCGGGCTTTTTTGGACCACATGCACATGCACAACGTTCTTAACAAGTTATTAGCCAGACTTGTATCTAAAATTTTCAAATAGTTTTATGTTTAATTTTACAATTCTAGTGTAATGCTAATAATTGTATTGATTAGGTTTCTGATACAGTACCGGGCTGGCCCAATGAGCGCTCGGTTATTCATTTGAGTGACAAGCCCAGTGAGGCCGACAGTTTTGGTCCAACAACCCGGAGGCAGGCCGTCCATCTCCTCATTTAAAACGACTGCTCGATTGACCATTGTGCTCTCCATTTAAAGCGTCGGCTCAGAATGAAGGCATTCAATGATTGACCGTTAATTAGCTCGTCATCAATGCTGACAGCTCAGACCAAAAGCAACAAAGCACTATAAAAGCTCGGATGTTACCATCAAACGTCTCCCAAAAGCCATCACATATAAGTAGTTTCTCGAACAATGAGAGAGTGGAAAACTCTAGATATTCTCCCAGACATTCTCCGACAACATGGTATTCTTACACCGGTATCTGCTCCACTTAAACGGCGATACTTTTCCTCCATAGCTCAGAGCGATAACTATGGGATGGTCTCCCTAACAGATCGGCCATTAGTTACCATGAGCCACATTAAGTCAATGTCTGACCTAAGCATCGAAGATTTGGTCGGACCCAAGATCCGACCATTCCTAATGGGCTTTTTGTGCTGCATGAAACTGGAGATAGCCTTGACATATCGCAAACCTGGCCGATATAACTCGGACTTGGCTCCAACAGCTCGGATTAAGATCTATTTAGCCCGAGGTCATTTCGCACGGTGTCCAATCAGCTACAAATGTCATCCGGCCTAGGTCAGCTTATGCAATTCCAACACCATCAAGAATCATTCAACATCATCAATGGTGAGAAAACACCCGTAAGCAGTTTCAACTTGGGTATCTCTGGCGTTGGTTTTTTTTTTTCCTTTCAATGTTCTGTTCCTTTGTATGTCTTTTTAGAAAGTGAAGAAGTTAAATCGTATATACGGATGGAGTAATACTAGAAACACTGAAACACGTGCATGAAGAATACATGAACACGGATGGTCTATTGGTTATGGACTCATGAGAGTTGATGGATGAAGGGTGAAATTAATTGCTTGCACACCAGTATGAGAACTGTGCTAAAACTTTTCCAGTCGAATGGGAATAATGTGTACAATAACATAAAATAAAAACATTAATGAAAAAAATGGACATGTTGCATTAGGGCCTGTTCTTTTGCAAGAAAGTATAAATGAGAAAGTTGAGAAGTTAGGAATCTGACGAGAAAGAGATTGGTGTGTAGTGTGTTCTTTTGTTGGAAAATGGGGTTGGATTGTGGAGTTGGAAAGTTGAGGTGGGCCCCACTCCGTGTAGTGCGTTTTCTTGGTTGAAGAAAGTTGGAGTTGGAAATTAGTGTGGGGTCCACCAGAATTTAATATGCGGTACTAATTTAATTTGCAAAAAAATAAAAATAAAAAAAGAAAGAAAAATTCTGATTGGAGGGAGAAGAGAGGCGGGGCCCGGGTGTGTTGGGATTCCGTGAGGCCGTGATTCCTTCTGCCGCTCGCCACATGGGATTGGATTCCAGAATAAACCGTACACCAAAAGAACAGGACGCAAGAACATGGATGAGGATTTGCATGAACAGAGACAATCATAGGATTCTTGGGCAACTTTGTTGCAAAAGAACAGACCCTTATACCATTAATGTATCTGTCTTGCATTGGAAATAATGTGCATCATATAACATACGTGAGCTCCCCCTCTCATATAGGCCGACGTGACACATTCTCACTCATTCAGTTTTAGTGATCACACATGATATTTCGTTCGCCCCAATGCTACCTGTATATGAGATTTTCCCGCGTTATCGTATGTGAAAAAATGATCGGTTAAATTTCTAGATTTTGCATGGCCCACGGAATCCAAAGGCAGCTCATGGCCACGAGAAACAAGTTGGCCAGCTTTTAATGGGTCAAAATAACGATTATGGTACTAAACACCAAAAGGGGCAAGTGCATTATATGAGCCAATTAGTCCAAATTAACCCCACTCTATCTCGGGCATTTAATCCCATTAATGAGGCTTCGACGATGTTCAGGACATGGCCCAGTGTTTTTAGACCGTTTGAAATTAATTTAGGTTGAGAATAATTTGAAACTCGCATCAATTAGGTGGGTTCGAATTTCTAGCTTGAAAACAAATATTCTACGAACCCCCAGTCGCTGTATTTTATTGAGTGCCGTTTGCACACGGTGTTAGGTTGATTTTTTTACTAAGTTTAGGGGGTTTTCGAAGCTTCATTGTTTAAGGGGACCTTTCCGAGATGATGCAAAGTTCGAGGGGGTTTTTTAAAATTTACCCTAACATAAAATAAAAAAGCATCAATGGATTAATAAACTAAATGCGATTTGTTCAATCCTAATCATTTTTCTTTGGATTTAAGTTGTTAGCATGATGTTGATGGCAAAGAGTCGTTAGATCGATGACATCAAGAAGGGAAACAAAAACTCTCCCATGTATTTCACTGTCATTAGGCCCAGGACAACTTGTTTAACTGTTAACTAAATAAACAAAGTCATAGCCCTCAAATAAGAAGGCAAAGCAAATGGATTGTTGACCTCATTGGGATTTGGTTGTTGATGGATTGATACAATTAAGCTAACCTTAGTTCGGGATTAGTTAAGTTTGATTCAAAATATATTCTGGAGTCGTTAGAAGCTCCTCAACGCCACGCAAAACCCTAATTAATTCTAGCTACCGTTGGAAGCTGCTAGCCTTATCTTCGTTCATCTGCCCCACAAAAAAATTTGAAAAAAATAGCAAATTGTGTACATTTATGATTCTAGGAGAAAGATTAGGTGCACCTAAAGCTTTGTCCTCATCTTGCATGTCTTATAGTGATTGTTTTTCTTTCTTTTTTGGGAGGATGCCGTGTCCAAACACATGATTCCTTTTAATGTCCTTCTCGTCCTCACTGTCTACATCTTGCACCTTATTGCTCTCCCTACTCCCTCCCTCTATTTCTCTCTCTCTCTTGACTTATATGCATGTATTCAGGGATCTTTCTTGTTGATTGCTAACTTTTAAAAAAGAGAAACTTAGGGCCCTATGTATCTAATTAAATATAAACAAAGGACCCCATCTAATTTATTTTCCCCACTTTTTTTGGCAGAATTTGCTCTTCCCATTCATTGAAGTTAAAATGAAACAATGATAATGTTATCTCTGTGGAGGTAGGTGTCATGGCATGTTGCCTGCAGGGAATGGGTAGCATAGGAAAGATATGCTCGAATGTCTCTGCAAATCATTCGCCCCTTAGTAATTACAATGATAATTTAGTTCATGAGAAATGGGTCTTCACGCAACAGTGAGTCCGGAGCAGGTCGGTTTCGTCGCGCCGATGATATGCTCCTTGGCCGCGTGCCTGTAACAGAGAGAGAACACGTCAGATGAAACGGAGAGGACGGCCCTTCGATTCGACTCTGATGCTTAAGTCAGTATCAAGCGTATGAAGGAGGGAGCGTGGCTGTGTGAAGCCGCGGCTAGGGTTTGAGAGTTTGAGAGATAGAGATTATGAGACATCCCAAGCTTTGGATATGTTTCCTCGAAGATACCTCATGAAGGAGACGTCGGTTGGATTTTATAGGATTGGGGGGTCGTCTTGCCACGTCGAATAGCCCCCAATTTTCCTCTGCCACCAACATGTCAACTGTCAACGGAATGTAGAGGTCTTGACCGACTGCCATAAATGCACGGCTCTGACAAGCCATCAACTCGGTGTGACTGTCGTCAGCACACCTGCCGATAGGACTGTTTGTCTGGCATGCATCGAGTGGGCATTGAATGCTAGCAAGGGCCGGGAGAGGATGTGGTCCATCAGCCTAGATCATGCCGCTGCTGACGTGTGGGTTGTCCTGGCCACGTGGTTGAGGGAGCCGACCTCTTAGAGGTCATCCATGTAGAGTTGCGCTACTGAAGGAGCCGTCCTCGAGGATTGTGGTCGTCCTCGAAGAGCTGAGAGAGTCGACCCCGAGGAGATCTTCCCTGTTGAACCATGCTGAGGTCAGGTCAGACGGGCCTCCCAATGTACACAACGGCATCCACAATGACAAATGAACAATACAATTGTAAGAGTCCCAACTCAAATTTGAACAATATATAAGGGCGGTACGGTAAATGAACTATAGTTGTTAACGACCATGATGTAGAATATTGAAACAAATACCGGAACGCAACTTGTAAGAAAAAAAAGGTACAACGCGTTAATTTGAAAATAATGGATCTCTACACACGAGAAGGGATGAAATTGGGCTTGGGCAAGATATGACCGATGTTAGCGTCAGCCTTGGACCAAACAATATTTTAGGCTGGCTAGATTCATAGGCCTTAAATACAACAGCCCAAACACAATCCTAGGGTGTTTGGGGCTCGGCCTTTTTAGTTTGAATTGGGCTTTAAAAACAACTGGCAAAGAAATTTATAAAAATAGCAGTTTGAAAGGAGATTGTGATTTCTTGTTTGAATTGGGCCTTTTCCGTTTCTTTTGAATCAGCTCCAACACATCAAGAAGAGATCGCTCAAATATCTCATCTTATCATGCAATACATTTTAATAATCTGTCCGTCAGCCGTCTTTGTCTTGGCGAGCGCTGTTTCTGAAGTAAAAATAGGGGTTTGAAAGGTTAAAAACAATCTAAATTTAATTGGTAAAAAAGAGAGAACCAAAGATATTTGGTCACGTTCGAGTTCGAGAGGTGAACAGTGTTGTATAAACTCGCAGATTAAATAGGATGATGCTATAAAATTCAGAGGAAGAAGGGACTTATCGGTTTGCCGAGGCGTGCTAGGCACTGTCCTTAAGAGTAGATTTCCGCCCCTCAGAGTATGAACTCGGTGCAAGGCAGGTCAATCGGCTACCCTCCAGGATTCAACGGCAACGGCCTTGTAAGTGTGCACTCACAATACAAGGCTCCAGCGAGCAGCAACTGTACTTCGATCTCGAACGAAGAGGAGGAAGAGCAAGGGGGACGCAGCAGGCTGCAGCAACAAGGAACTGCTGAAGGAGAAGATCTGCTCGGGTCTGTGGAGGCCGAGACGAACAGAACAAAGCAGCATCGACTTTTGTTGAGGAAGAATGATGTGAGATTTGAGTTTTCGCAATACCCAAAAACCCTTGCCAGAATTGAGTTTATATAGGGCAAAATAAAAAAGCTGTTGGAATTCTGTAATTTAAGAAAAGGTTTTAATTCTGCCATTAAATGAAATAATAGCGGTTGCAAAATTAAATGAGAAAATAGCTGTTGGGCCATTAAACAGCGAAATAAAAAGAAATATGGCTGTTGGGGAAAATTAAAACCGTAATGGGCCTTTCAAATTCTGCCAATCAAGCGGGCCAAAAATTTAACGCAAAACTCGGGCACTCCGCGCGCGCACCCGTGAACCCCCCCCCCCCCTGCGCTGGCGTCGCGCGCAGGCGCGACGCCAGCGCACACACGCTAAGGTTTTCCGGATCCGACGCCCATATTTTCCATTCAGCTCAACCCGATTTGGGCTCGGTTCCGGTGTGGGCTCATGCGCCCGCGAGATACCCCCAAGTCCTAGCCCATTAACAAGTCCAATAGCCCATTAGGAGGAAGTCTATAATATACCCAATGAAGATTTATATCCCATCCAATGTGGGACTATATTTTTCCTTTTGAAATTGCAAGAAATATCCAACAATCCCCCACTATTTCAAAATTTCAAGAGGTAAGGGAAAAAGAATCCAAGATGAGGAAAAGGAAAGATTTCGAGATGGAATACGACAATTCAATACATTGGCAATGGTGACTTTCGATCTATGAACCATTACTTAGGGAATGGAAGTGTGTTATACAAGAAGTTGGTGAAACATATAGTTTCTATGAACCAATCTCCTTTATTGTAAAACATTGACTCACAACCCATATTGAATCATCAATGAATAGTTGCTTGCTCTTTCGGGTTGGCACGTTTCGGCCATGCGCCATACCTGGATTTTCATGAGTGCTCTAGCGAATGTACCCAAATTTGCATAGGAAGCGGCCCCACTTCCACACCCATATAGGTGGACCCATCAAGTGTGCTCGACGATAATGCACACCACCCAACAAGGGCTATGGTTTCCATTAAGAGTCATATGCTCACCCTCTCTCATCGTCGATAGCACTATCTACACCATAGGAAGGGACATGAACATAATGATAGTGCTCCCCACGATCAACAAGTGACTTGTTGTTACCCATATGAACCTACTTCATGAGATCATCAATCACATAGGTTGGGTTACCATCACTCTTGACCTATGTTTTAGGTATAAGTCTCATTCCCCTCGATGTACTTTCCACTAACTTCCTATTTAGTGGTTTTGTCAGAGGATCTGCCAAATTCATCTCTGACCACACATAATCAAGGGATACTATCCCATGATCTAGCAGCTGCCTCACAATAGAGTGCCTTAGGCGTATATGCCTACTCTTCCCATTAAAAACTTTATTTTTTTGGCTTTTGCAATTGCAGCTTGACTATCTCACTGGATAGATACAGACGGTACCCGGTTTTTCACAAATGGGAAGATCACCAAGAAGGTTCTTAAGCCATTCGGCTTCACTACATGCCTTCTCCAAGGCAATAAACTCGGACTCCCTAGTAGACCGAGCAATACATGTTTGCTTGGATGATTTCCAAGACACCACACCTCCACCAAGTGTAAAAACATAACCACTTGTGGATTTAAGCTCATCTGAATCAGAGATCCAGTTTGCATCAGTGAACCTTCTAAAACTGATGGAACACAATTAGTCTCCTTCCTAATTCTTTTCTTAGGTTCTGGTAAAAGAACTTTAGCTAGGCACCCCCACACATTAAGGTAAACAAGGTTTTTTATTTATTTATAAAACAAGCTCAAACTCTTGTTTTGACACAATGTTTACGAATGGTCAAGACACCTGACAAGTTTAGCAACAATTTGTTCATGCAAATCAGATGATCCATATGCAAGAGTGGGTATACTGTCCTGCCAACTAAATATTTAAAAAACATCATAAAACAGAAGTTTCAAAATACCACACAACTAATGGAGCACATATATTTTGCAGTGACAGTAATCAACTTGAAGCAGTCAGAGATCGTTTGACCATAATTAATGTACATAAAAAGGGATGCAAAAGGAGGATATGACATCATTTCCTGTAACATTATCCTAACCAAAATAAACATTTCAACTTTGAAGCAAATGGCTGAATTTGCAACATGCACTTAAAAATTTTCAGAAGTTCAACATATATCTCAACATATATCTGAGACTGTCAGATACAAGAAATGATAAGATTGTTGGAGAAAAGTATATCTGTGTGCAAAGAATTAAGTTCAGAACAACAAGCAAGGAGCAGCCATCCCTTTCATTTCTAAGAAATCATTTTACCTTGGACAATGCTAAATGCACCGCAGGGAGTGCAGTGCATGGTCCTTTAACTATAGCAGATCGTTTCCCAATTTTGCAAATGAATTTCTATGTACTTCAAGTACCTCATGGTAATAAGCAGTTTTAGTTAACATGCATCCATATCACTCCATTCTAAACAATTAGACAACCCATCCAAAAAATAGCCATTAAACATTGACTGTTTTGTGGAAACGCCAAAAATACATTGTACGAAGAAAATGGCAAAAGACCTACAACTTTCAAATCACAATCCTCACTTACAAATAACAAAACAAAAATCATTTCAAAACTTGCCTCATTTCTATTTTCACATCCGAGAATATGCAAATACTAGGCATGAAATTTTTTTTTGGTAACATAAACGAAAGTGAGGTTCTGTTTTGGATTACACCCCATGCAACCACCCAATGACAAAATGCAAGAGACGCAGAAATCCACAAAAAATATTTTCCAGTTGGTGGTTATATATATATTAAATTCAAATACAACTATTAGCAAAGGAACATATAAACAACTTGCAAATGAAATCAAAAGCTCATCTTTTGACACAAAAAGATTTATTTAAAAAATAATTAGATATGTATTCCATACTAGAATACTTAATAAGGAGTGATTGCATCTAATGGATAAAGCCCACAAAAGAGTTCATGAAACGAAGAATGCCGTCTCAGATTTCAGTCTTCGAATGCATCAATCAAATGAAAATTTACACATCCTTTTAAACTAAATCCAAGCAGAAAAATATTCACACGAATCATCCACAAATGGGTAAATACCTTTTTTTTTCATTTTATGATAGCTTAATATATATGTTGACAGCACATTATATGAGATCATTACTCCTCTGTATATTTAGAGTACAACTCTATATGAAAATTTAGACATCATCTAAAAGTACTCATTGCTAACCAACAACAAATTCTTGGCTGAGTTGACTCAAGGAGCATGTGAAGAGACAAGCTTCAAAAATATGATAATCACCAAATATCAATAATGTCAACATTTTTCATGTTTACGCTCATGCAATCCAAGAAACAAGTCTCAAAATTTTGAATGGATGTCCAGAAAATGGAACTACCAATAAATCCAAATCACGATGAATTGAAGCATATCTATAGCAAGATATATGCAAATAGATCACTTTCGACAAGAATTGTGCTGTCAAATGTGTTCAACATTAATATGCGAAATTACTTTATAAGAGAGAACTTACTGTGATGGAACATGTAGGGTATATACAATACCCGGTTCTACTATTTGTCCAAGGACCAATATACCTCCACCATTGTCTGGCCCTTTCAAGCAACGAGGAAACACTATTGGAGCAACCCCTGCAGAGGAGAGCTGTGAAACGACAGACAAGTCATTGAGTCCAAACCCAAAGATCACATCGACTGCCCTATCGGATTTGGTCAGATCTCCAGATTGTGAGTTACTACATTTATTTCACGGACAGCCCAGAACAAATGAATAAATCCACACAAATTTCAAGTTATACATTTAGCTATAAAGTAGGCTCTATAACAAAAAGAAATATCAAAAAGGAGAAAATAAATAAGTGTTCTCAGATCTACATGCAACCATACATGCAGCCAGAATTGCTGCAACACAATACGAAAATCACATTAATAAAATTCAATTCGCATTCTTTCAACTAGATAAACATTGGCAATTTTTAACAGTGTAACTCTCGTTGAAGCCATTATAATCACCAGCCAACATAGAATCAGTAGACATAAAATCAGAAGGTGGCTTCAAACTAATACTTTTACCAAACTATGCAGAATTATGTTTCTACATTATAATGTACTTATCTGTATGAATACATCAGGCTACCTCCCGATAGTTAATCTTCAATAAAAACATTTTCAATTAAATACAAATTGAGCCAACGATGTGAATTCAGTATATTAAGTAAACCGAAAGAATGTTAGTTAGAATGTAGCACATAACATACGATACAAGCGAAGGTCATCCATCCAAATCTTCATTTTAAGCAATTATAACTTTAAGACAGTTAATGATATATCATTGAAGAATTTTAAATAATTCAACATAAATTCTTATAGTCACTATGTGCTGATCATGCATATGCATGATCAGACATAGGCCTGAACCCATTTATACAATATTCATATTAAGCATGTCATGAACACCATCAGAATGTAAACAATCCTTGAATAAAAATAGCTTCCAAGTAACCATATACAAGAACATAATCCTACTTGGCAAAGTAGTACATAAATTAACATGGACATAAATTTTTTTTATGTATATATAAAATAATATGCAACCCAAGCAGATAAAGAGTCTAGCCGTCCAACAGCATTATGTTAATTTTGATAGCCAAATTTAATCTGTTAAAGAAACCACAAAGAGAACATGTCTATTTTTTAAAAAAAGATTATGCAGAGCCAGAGCATTGACAATAGCAGCATCCAAGGAATAATTGAGTTTATATAGGGCAAAATAAAAAAGCTGTTGGAATTCTGTAATTTAAGAAAAGGTTTTAATTCTGCCATTAAATGAAGTAATAGATGTTGGGCCATTAAACAGCGCAATAAAAAGAAATATGGCTGTTGGGGAAAATTAAAACCTTTCAAATTCTGCCAATCAAGCGGGCCAAAAATTTAACGCAAAACTCGGGCACTCAGCGCGCGCACCCGTGAACCCCCCCCCTGCGCAGGCGCGACGCCAGCGCACACACGCTAAGGTTTTCCGGATCCGACGCCCAGATTTTCCATTCGGCTCAACCCGATTTGGGCTCGGTTCCGGTGTGGGCTCATGCGCCCGCGAGATACCCCCAAGTCCTAGCCCATTAACAAGTCCAATAGCCCATTAGGAGGAAGTCTATAATATACCCATTGAAGATTTATATCCCATCCAATGTGGGACTATATTTTTCCTTTTGAAATTGCAAGAAATATCCAACAAACAGTTCTCTTAAACCACCAATCCGAGAGGATGGCCCCATTCTCCTCAAAAGATGGATCAAATCAATCTCCAATTAGTTTTCTCACAAAATTTCAGCGTAGAACCGAATCTCTCTAACACCCACTAATATGCCAATTAGATTTCCACAAAATTACAGAAATACCATTGGACCCCACAATTACGAAAATGTCACTAAGCCTCCGAAACTACAATTTTGCTATTGTATGCGATCTCATCAAGCACCCAACCTCGAGATTGCGAACTAGATCAAGATCAAGAGGGAGAGCAAGATTGAGATCAGGAACTAGAGAACCAAAGGAGACGAAATTTGTAGCAAAATAGGCGGTGCAGAGAGTTGACCAGATAGCCATCGTTCCTATGTTGAGCCCCAACACCAGCCTACCCTTTGAAGTATGCCCTGCTAGGGCCGGGCTTTTTTACGGTCCGGTTCGGAGCCATAGAGTCGGCCCGGCCCATTTTTCGTCCCTGCACATGTTCTTTTGTGTTTAAATGGTTGTGAAAGTGGGAGATTCCACTATTTTTCCTACTATTCACACATTCTCATCCTCACTTTCAATCGTCCTGTTCTTTTGTGTTGGCTTCTTTGACTGTGAAAGTTGCTGACGTGGCTACAAGACACACAATAAAGTTGTGTGGGACCCACAAAAAATTCCAACATCCACATTCACAACACACTTTCACCCAAAAAAACACAATACTCACTTTCACAACACTATTCACAACTTCAACCAACCCAAATTTAAACGCAAAAGAACAGGGCTAGGGTCATTGTGCATTTATTTAGATTGTGGGCAAGTCTATGTGGGCCCTTCAACACGTAATGGGCTGCAGCCCAAGCCTATGCCCAACTTGTTCTGTTCGGTAGAGAGAGGAGAAATGAGCCCGGGAAGGAGTGGGGTGCGGGAGGTGGGAGGAGAGAGAGAGATGAGCTCCTTCATTCTTCCAACGCTGAGCACAAAGAGGGAGGTGGACACAATAATAAGAGACACACTCGACAAGGTCCTCGTCCTCCGCTTCGGCCTCTCCTCAGACCCCGCCTGCCTCCAGCTCGACGACATCGTAAGTCCGCCTCCTCCCTAATTTTACTATCACAGAATTCTAGGGTTAGGGTTTGCCGGGGGGTTTAATTCCTCGCTGTACTGTGTAACTGAGCAGCTTGCCAAGTGTTCTAGAGACATCTCCAGATTTGCTGTTGTGGCCTTGGTAGACATCGATGCAGAGGAGGTTCAGGTTTATGTCAAGTATTTTGACATTACGTTGATACCATCTATCGTGTTCTTCTTCAATGCTCATCACATGAAGATGGATTCTGGGTAAACAATCAGTTTTGTTTTCACTTTTTGTCACATTGTAGCATTTTCGTAATTTGCCCTAAAACGGAAAGCTGCCTTTTATATGACACGGTTAATTGGATATTTTAAAATGTTGGAAATAGCCGATGCAAGAAGATGCAATCTTGCAGCTAGACGAGACATGATTTGTTCAATGTTTTAGGTGAAGCCTATAAGCTCGCACTTTGTCTAATGATTATATGAATCCAACTCAATTACAAAACTCATCTTATTAAACGGGTTGAAATCTGTGATAAATCACTGGCTAATTATATGAAGAGATGTCATAACATGCATTTCAAATGATTGTCACCATTAACCTGGATCCCATTCAAATCAGGAATTAATGGTTGTATTTACCATGATTTTCCCTCTCAAATGAGGTGGAACTGTGGAATATAACCGTTAAGAAAGTTTTACAAAGGATTAGCCAAGGATTACGTATTTGTCTTTTAACTAATAACAACCGTCTATAACGTCAGCTGTCTTTGGATTGGTTTCAGATTCTTCACAGATTCTTGACCAACATGCCTAGGAACAAGATGCTAAAAGGTCCTCCCATAAACAATTAGTTAAATTTCAGGGGGGAAATGGATTGGATTTTTTTTGGGGGTCTTGTACGACTTCTTCCTTCGGCGACACCCTTAAGACATTGTCTGCTGACTATTAATTATGTAGGAGAGATGAAGTTTGCAAACAATGATCATGTCACTGAAATCCATTTTTGTAAGCCTGTAAATGATGAAAAAAAGTCTGTATGCCTTTGCCCCATCTAATTTATAAAAATTATAGCATGAAAGTATACTTGAATATAGGACATATACGATATGAATGACTATGTATACAAGACACAAGACACGTATGCACATACATAAAAGCGTAACTGAGTAGTAGACATGCACTTCATATAGACAAAAAAATAAATTACATTTCAATAATCATTTCTAATGTGGAGTCTTCTTTGAAATGAACATGCTTTGCCCCTAAGATTCTTCCTTTGATCATAAACTTTGCTTCTCTTTTCCATCCAAGACATGGTTGACTGTTGTCTTTTGTTACTTGTATGCTGAAAACATTGCATATTAACATTGGAAAAACATACATAATAAGTTATTGCTATGGGGTTGCCGAAATTGATTTTTGATTGATCCATGCCGATGAGTAGTAGAAAGCATGCATGACTTTAGCATAATATATGTATAACTTAAGCTTGATTGACACGAGAGAGAGTATTAATTTGGTAATGCATAACATATAGATATATAACCATGCAGTAAACATGTCTCCAGCATCTTAGGTAATTTGGGCACTGAGTGTTTGGTTTGCTTGAGATAATTTATAGATAAAATGTTGTATATCCATGTGACATCATTAATACCAGACATTGATTCGAATTACAATAACCGATGACTAAAATGCTAAAATCACAGTCTTTGATGCGTATGTTAGATACATCGAATTTAAATTTCTAAAGACTTAAATTTGTCTGAATATAATGTAATTCATTAGGAATACTGTATACTATCATCATGTAGTGAATGCAACTTGTACATTTCAATTTAAATTTCTACAGACTTAACTTTGTCTAAATATAATGTAATTCACTAGGAATACTGTATACTGTCATCATGTAGTGAATGCAACTTGTACATTTCAATTATATGCATTAACACCATCCTACGTTATATAACACAAAAAGGAAACAAATGAATGTAGGTGTTCTTACCTCTTCTCATCGGAAAGACAGGAACTCCTCATGGTTCCCATAGCTATGTGGCATGGCCAGTCTTTGAGCTTACTCAATATTTATACACGACGCATAGATGATGTTAGTTCTTCTGTGAAATTGCATGAAGAAGGGCTTTGTAATTACCAATAACAAGAAGGTTCGATTGCTATTGTGTAGATCCAATCCTTTTTAGTTTTTTTTGTATGGGAATCATATGTACTGTGAGCATGTATTTGGTTATTCAGGTGCATGGCCTTATTCATGAATCTTATTTCTGGTACAATTTTTAGGCGATCATGTCCATAAAACTGTACATTTGAAAATCAAATTAGTGCATGCATGAAATCTGACTTGATTTGCATGTAAAGTTGCCCACAACAGTATGTTTGGGATAAACAAGTTTACTAGAGAAAATACTATTGTTCCATTTATGATTAGAATTCATTTTAGTTTCTTAGAGAAACTCGTGACTTTTAATAGTTTCTGAGACCTCGGCAACTGCACCACAGTTCAAACAGCTCTCCTGTCCATCTCAAACTCATATTGAAACATTTTTGGGGTCCTTTTCCCTTGAAGCTGAACAAAAATACTAATCAATGGGTGGATGATAGCGTCAGTAGTCCTAACAAGAGTCTGCCATGGATAGATATGGACATGGTGTCACATACAGGTGGAAACAATTTTTACTTATTGGATGCAACAAGTGAAACATGTGTAATACATGTATATTAGTGTTCTTATATTCACTTACATATAGAAAAGAAGTGTAAAGAAAGAGTTATTGACAAATATTCTTATCTAGAGTTACTACATGTTATTATTTATGCATTTATATTTACAGAGCTTGTGGTTTTATGTTATATGGAAGCAGTTTACATGAATGTAAAACACACTGAGACATTTTGTGGGTTCATTTAATCCAAGATCAGAATAACATGAAACAATGTAAAATCGTAATAGATCTTCACAAGGTTCAAAATCCAGCTTTGGTAATTCTACATTATATTTCTTCTATGATTAGAATTCTACTACCATAATGCATTTTTTGCAGTCGGATAGTTAATACGGTGTGTTTTTTGCGCATTCTTTGATTGCAATTTCAATTTGAAGTGCCATCCTTTTCTCTTCTTTTCTTCCCACCTATCCCCCTCACCTCCCCTCCCCCTTATTCGTAAACATAGTTTACTAGCAGTTGAAAGACCAAAAACTATGGGGTTGAAACTATCATAATGGACATCTGTCCTTTCTAATAGCCTAAATATAGGTAAGTTCTACAGAATTGGAGTATCTTTGAGGAAATTATCTCTGATATCATGTGTTACTGTTTGTTCAGGACTGCCGATCATACGAAATGGATAGGCTACTTTCACAGTAAACAGGATTTTATCGATGTTGTAGAGGTGCGTATTACCTTAAATAATCTAACACACTACTGCCATTTTAGTTTACACTGTAGTGCTTCTTTTCATTTTTGACGCAATAAAAATTGTATCTAGAACATGCTTGATTTGTGAGTAAGAAGGTAAATATTTTGATCGGGATACCTGCCTTACTCATCATAACATAAGTTGTAAATTATGTACAATTAATTTGACTTGAATTTCAATTTCGTAAATAAACCTTTAAAAGCACTTGATTATTAATATCTTAAGCATCCTTTATGCAAATGAGGGATGTTGATGTGACATTTGTTCTATGTGGCAATGTCACATCAATACCCCTCTAAACCTTCCCCATTGGTTCCCTCTATTTACAAGGTTGCCATTGGCATTTCCCCCTTGGCCCCCTCTATTTACAAGGTAGTCATTGACATTTTCCCCTTTGACCCCCTTATTTACATGCTTGCCATTGAAATTTTCCATCTTTTACCCCCGACGATATCAACACACACCCGTACTTCTCATTCCTTTTCGTTTACGTGCATGCACCGCATCCTATTCGTGGAGATTTTTTTGCGCCGTGCAATGTGTGCACGTGTTATTTCTAGTTTTCTTATAAAACTGGGGTTTGGCTATTGAGGACAACTCTAGTTGAGAGTGGTTGATGGAAATATTGGCAACTATGGCAGCTAGGCTATTATCTTGAGGTCTAATTCATTGTTGGGTCGGGAATTGAGCCAAACCCGGCCTGGGTCCAGCCAAGTTCGGCCTGTTGAGCTTACTCACACATTTTAATTTTCAAATTTGCTTTGGCCTAGGATTTTGGCCTGATTTGTAAACCTATCGGGATTGGGCTTAGGGAACTTGGCCAGATGTGCTCGAATTAATAACATACATGTATCAATGTAATCAGATATTTGTATAATAAATATAATTATAATTGTACTTCTTACCATATTTATGTGAAGCCTTATACTATATACATAGATAATATAGTATATTTTTAGTCATAATTGGCAAGTAATAATAATCTTGCTTCACATTGTCATAAAAATAAAATAAAATGTGGTTTTGATTAAATCACAAACATTTTTACAATGTAGCACAATTCATAATTTGTTAATAATACATGACTTCTGAACTTTCCACTTATTTTTATATCTATTCTTCATTTAGTTAATTTAAAAATTATGCATTATATTGAAGTTATTTACTTATGATTTATGAATATAGGTTCGATTCTGGCTTGAGGGTTGAGTTTGACCTGCTTATTTTGAAAACCAGCTCATGCTTTAGGAGTTCAAGCTTGATACATAAACATGTCAGTCTTGAACTCAAGAACATTAGATGGACTGGGGACCAAGTATTTATGAGTTTAGCTATGTAACATCGCTTTCCCATCATTAACTCTTTGAATTGGTACCACTTCTACTTAGGAAACAAGAAACTCTTTGAATTGGTACCACTTTTACAGAGGAAACAAGAAACTAAATGGATGTACAAGTAAATTATTTATGAATTCTTGCTTGATTAGGAAGCCCAATAAATTAGAATTAAAACATAATTGAAATAAAATTTTGAATTATTTTTATTAAAAATTTGTATATTAATTAATAATTAATAACCTTTAATCGATTAAGAAAGTCAATCAAAAGAAATAGATCTACTAATTAAATTCTTATTTGATTATGATTTTCTAGATTATTCATGAAGAATCCTTTTGATTAGGCTTAGTTAATTAATGTATAGTCCTTTTGAATTGATTTATCATTATCATTATCATCATACCACTGACCCAATGATAAAGTACAAGATTAGGTTATTGAAAAATGCATAATTAAGTTATTGTATTTATAAATTTCAAATTGAGTATACAATTTATATCGATGCGATCAATGTTTAAAATACACACATGTTAGTGTTCATCATCATCATCTTAGCATTCATACCAAAAAATTAGGATCGATTTCATGGACTCAATAGGTAGATCAGATCGTGATGTTAGATACTTGTTTTTCACGTATTATGATCTAAAGTTTTCTCTTCTGTCAACGCTATCCATTCTTATTATTTTCATGTATTTTTGGTCTACCTCTCATTCTCTTAATATCAATATACATATGTTCTATCTTTCTAACATATGCATCAATAAGTGTTCTGTGTATATGATCAAGCTGCCTCAAGCAATGTTATCTCATCGTATCCTATATATGGATCATGCCTATATTCGTTCGGATATTCTCGTTTCTTATCTTTTCTAGCGTTTTCACATATACATTGTAACATTTGTACCTTTGTGAGCTAAATTTTGTTCATACTCCTTTGTGGTAGCATGGTCTTCTATACCAAATAGCAAAACTGGTCTAATTATCATCCTATAAAATTTATCCTTTTAACTGCATCGGTACATTTGGATCACACATCATTCCTGTTGCAGCTATTCACTTCATCCATCCTGCTTTATTTTTATGATCAACATTTTTCTTTATCTTTACCTCTTAGATAACCAATCCGAGATATTTAACGTAATTTTTTAATGATATACATTTCTCATCAAGCTTCACCATAATATGATCTTCGTATCTTACTATATTAAACTTACATTTCATGCTCGGTTTTGTTCCTGCTAAATCTGAAATCTCGAGTCTCTAGTATCTGCATTTGCATTTACATTACTTCTGGTCTCATCTATAGGAATAATATTATCTGCAAATAACATACACTAATATACATCATCTTGAATATACCTAGTCTTGAATATACCTAGTGAGCAGATCCATCACTATAGCAACGAGAAAAAGAAGCCAATGGTGATCGAAAAATATCTATTATTCCTTTATACATCTTCACATTAGTGATTACTCCTTTATACATGTCCTAAATTAGAGCAACATACTTTAGATGAACACCTTTCTTCTATAAGGTCCTTTGCAGAAGTTTTATAGAGAACTTTTGTGGAGAATCTATCGTAAGTTTTCTCCAGGCCAATAAAGATCATATGCAAATATCTCTTTCTTATTTTATATTGCTTCATAATCTAACCGATGAGACAGATTGCGTTTGTTGTCGAACGTTCTGGTATGAAACTAAATTGATTTTATGATATAATGATATTTTTTTCTTGAACTAAACTTGATCATCTCCCAAAGTTTCATAATATAATACATTAACTCGATTTCATGATAGTTAGAGTAACTTTGTATATCACCTTTATTAATATATAAATATACAAAAATGCTACTCTAATATTTTGTTATTTTAGTTGATTTCCGAATTTTGTCAAACAATTTTTACCAGCCATATAATGGTTACTTCCACTATGCATTTCCACATCTTAATAGGAATTTCATCTGGGTCACATGTTTTTTAGTTTCATTCTATTTTAAGCTTCTCTCATCTTATATACTTCAATTATTTGTATAAAATTATGATAAGCTCTTTTGAGAGAACATCATTATCTTATATATCTTGGGTATTTTATATCTTGTGTATGATTTTTCATTAAAGAATTTGTCAATGTGCTTTCTCCATGTACATCTGATCACCTCATCTTTGATCAGAGTTTTTTGATTTGTATTTTTAATGTACTTAACTACTCATTTTGCTTTTTCTTCCTCATTCGCACTAGTCGATAGATGTTCTTCGTTACCTTAGTTATATCTAACTTCTTATATATCTCGTAAGATTTCTATATGTATCACATTTAACTCTAATAGTAGCCCTACATCATCCCGACATTATCCCTACAAATCCGTCTATGTTTTCACTATCGGTCCCAAGCCCATAAAGATGGGGGTTTTATGTGGTAGGCATGTGATAGCTAGCACAATACTTTATAATCCTTATTATTGTTGTTTGTTAAAATTACAATATGCCTAAGATCTATTTTTTGATTATATATATAGTATTATTGCGTATGAAGATGATAGCCCATCTATTCAAAATGAGTTTGTGTGAGAAAAAAGTAGCAAGGCCTACAATACGAGTCAAAGTGAAAGGAAAAGTAGGTGGAAATCACTTTTTCTCTATCATAAGCTCATTTAGCTTAGAAAGCTTTCAAGTCATACACATTATTCCCTATGTATATGTAGACGTATACATGGACATACACACAAACATAAACTTGAGCTCAGCTACTTTTTGAAGCATTAGAATGCGTATATTCCCACTTTGGTTTTGACAATACACCTATGAAATGAGAACCCACACCATTAGATGTGATTTACTACACAAAAGCTATATAGAAACAAAATTTTATAAATTTTGATGTGTCTTCTCCATTTATGGAAGTGACCAAGCTTTAAAAAACTTTTGTAGGATTCCAAGGCATTGTTTTTTGGTTGCATGTCATATAAGCAAACTATGTCAAAATCTTTGAATGTTTATTTCTAGGTAGTTTACAAGTAGGGGTTTTAGCATAGTCATCCCTTAAATCTTGCATATTTTGATATCTGTCCCTTAAATCTTCGTATTTGCTTGTAAGTCCCTCAAATATATGTATTACACCTTAATTGTCCTTCTTGGCTTATTCTGTTAGAACCGTAACGCAACTTAACCTAACTCAAATATTTAAAGAAGATGTGGACGAACTTACCCCTGGGTTAACACGTCAGCAGCTTAGTGGGTGGAGTTTTGAAGCAAACCAACTTCTCGTAAGAACTTGAGCTCTCTCCTCTCTTTTTTCGTTTCTCTCTTAGATATTCTCGTCTCACGTCGCTGACGAAGCTGAGGAAAATCTCGCGAATTGAGAGGAAAAATTGAAGATTATGGTTCCTTGGTGGTTGGTGCAGTGAGATTTGAGGTAAAAACCCTAACTTTCGCCCACATTACAGTTGATTTACATGGTGATGTAAGGTTTTTTGGGAAAAGTTGCAAATTCTATGGGTTTTCTTCTGAATTGAAGGGGTTTCTGACTTGGTTTAAAGTGAGAGTTGAGAAAATATTTTGATACGAAAGTTTTAATTCTGAGAACAATGCATCAATATGTTTTGTAAAAATTCAAATCTAAGTGTTATTTGCGTGATTTATGGATTTTTTGACTGGTTTCAATACTTGTTGCATCACAGAATATTCATTAGTGTTTTGATTACATATATATGCACTGCATGTATATGTCTTATATGTTATTGATTTCATATGCATGTCTACAAATACATGTCCTGTGTTTTGATTTCATTGGAGAATTGCATTTGGACAACATATTTTATGGTTGCAATGTTTGTTGTAGTATAGAATGCTGCATTAGTCTTTTGATGTCATACATATGCACTGCATGTATATGGCCGATATGGTTTCCATACATGTATTGCATATAGATGTCCCGTTTTTGATGTCATTAGAGAACTGCATTTGTATAGTAATGCATTTCATAAATATTGTCATGTGTTACAGGATGGAGGCATATGTTATTGAGATAGTGTTAAGATACAATGGGTACTGGAGAAACATTCCAAGGACTGATAGAGAGAAGTATGAGTGTGGTAATCAGAAGATAGTGAGAGTAGAATTGAGTAAGATAAGTTTGAAATTTTTTGAAGAACAAATTGGTCAGTTTTTGCCTATTGCTAAGGATCATTTGCTGAAGTTGTCTTATACAATTCCCGATTCAAATCCTATGAAGTTCAAGAAAATTAAATCAGGTGATAGTTTCTTGAAACTGTTGAGAACACATGAATTGAGTCAGAGGGTGGAGATGTTTTTAGTCCTGGATTAGAAACCAGGTAATAGATGCATGACTACTAAAGCTTATAGAAGGAGAAATCCTCCAAAAGAAGGTAACAGGATGTCCAGGTCAACATGCCACATCAATGTTGATAATAGCTCAAGTGATGATGATAATGCCATTCTTGAAGATGTGGATGATTTATATGTAAACAATGAAGTTGCATCCAGAGCAGATGATGCAGATGATGCAAATGACAAGGAGGGTGAATGAATGCAAATACAGCTTCAAAATGAAGAAATAGCAGAAGATGATACAGATGACTGCTACTCTGAAGATGGATATCATTCTTTGAACAGCTCTAGAGACGAGTACGTGTCTGATGAGGCTGATGAAGTTGGTGAGAGTTCGCAAGAAGAAATTTCTAGTAACAATTGTGATGCACCATTGATGGATTTGGGACAGAAGTTTAAAGATGTGAAGGAGTTGAGATTATGCTTGCAACAATTCAACATCAAGCATAATTTTAATTACAAGTTAGAGAAGAATGATGCAATAAGATTGGTTGCAAGATGTGTTACTGAGGGTTGCCAATGGTATCTAAGAGCTAGGAGGTTGGTTGATGGGAAGACCATGGAGATAAGTAAATGTGTTGGTGAGCACTCTTGCATGGGAGCACTCTTGCATGGGAGTGAACACTTGCAGGAACTATCACGCTACGACATTCTGGGTTGCAAGAAGCATTGCTTCAGAGGTGAAGCAAAAGCCTAATATCACTCCAAAAGATATTGCTTGGATGATACAAAACAAGTATGGAGTGACAATCAACTATAACATGGCATGGAGGGACATGGATAGAGCAAAGGAAAACTTATATGGTAATGTAGAATAGAGTTATGATTTAGTGGAAACTCGAAAGCTAGTGAAAAATAACACTGGAAGCCATATAGAAGTGATGTTGGAAGAAGACAATTCTTTTAAAAAAATGTTTGTCTTTTAAAGCATCTGTTGTAGGATTTAAAATGGGCTGCAGACCATTTCTTGGACTTGATGATTGTCATCTTAGATCAAAGTATCTTGGGACCTTGTTATCTGCAACAACACTTGATGGGAACAATAGATTGTTTCCAGTGGCATTTGCAGTGGTGGATGGAGAAAGCAGTGAAACATGGTTTTGGTTCCTACAACAGCTATTGCATGCTTTTGATGGAGAAGTGAATAACATGACCATCATTTCAGATCAAGAGAAATGAGTATTGAATGCTGCAAGTCTTCTCCTGCCTACTACTGAACATAGAGTTTGTATGCGACACTTTTGGAAATCCTCGAAGAAAGATTGTCCTGGGGATTTTTTGAGCAAACAATCTGGGATGCATCCAGAGCTTTATCTGTAGCTGCTTTCAAAACACATATGGATCAGTTGAGGGCTGTTTCTGAGACTGCATATCATGATTTGCTAAGTAGAGACAAGTATGTTTGGGCTAGGAGTCAGTTTTCTGTGGTTTCAAAGAATCACTACATTACAAATAGTCAGAGTCTTACAATGCATGGATTTTTGAGGCAAGATACCATCCAGTAGTTGATCTTGTTGATAGGATTAGAATTAAGCTTTAAGAAAAGTTTTATCAAAGGAGAAGGCTTGGTGCAAAGTGGAAGGGAAAATTAGTGCCTTATGCTAATAGATATTGTCAGGACATAAGTAAGAAGATATGTGGTTATTTGGTGAGGCGTGTTAACGAGTACATGGTGGAAGTTGAGAATGAAATGGGTAGAATGATCCTAAATTTGACTGACAAAAACATATTCTTGTCGAAGGTGGTAACTCACTGGCCTGCCATGTATACATGCTGCAAGTTACATAGGCTCAATAAGGAATGTAGAATGGGCTGTGATGGATACTTCAGTGTGGAAAGGTATTTTTTGTTAGAAGAATACACTAATAGTTTATGTTTACAATAGCATCATGGTTTATGCTTATGTTTACATATAGTTTATGTTTATGGATACATGTAGTTTATGTTTATGTTCAATAATGGTTTATGTTTATGTTTATGTTGACTTGTAGTTTATGTTTATGTTTACACTTATATGGTATGTTTAATATGTAGTTACAAGAAGGCATAAGCTATGTCCATTGGACCTCTTGTTTCTAAGGACCAATGGGAAGAAGTTGTGAAGGACTACACGATATGACAACCTCATGCAAAGATGCCTAGAGGAAGACCCAAGAAGAAAAAGATCAGAGGCAAGGATGAGTTTGATGGGAAGAAGGTATCAAAAAGGGTGCACAAATGTAGTAGATGCCAAGGAACTGGGCATCACAAGAATTCATTAAGTTGCAAATCAATCCCAGAACAGTACCATCTATGACTGATATGAGTTCTATGCATTCACAAGCAGAGAGTAGTACTTTTATGTCCCAAACAGCTTCAATTTTTGATGGATAACCTTTATTGTATACAACTTTTAAGAACTATGCTTATTCTGAAGTTATGATTCTAATACTCTCCTTTTTAACATGTTAGAAGTGATATGTCTCAGTACTCGGTGGAAGATTTTGGTGAACCACTCCAACCACAACAACCAATGTCTCATTCTAGTTCCATTTTAATCTCTTTTCTGAATTAGTACATTTGCTATTACTGTCTCATTTCTTTAGGAAAGTGATATACTTTGACTTTATCGTTTTTTGCTTGTAGGTCTAGTTCTTTAGCTGGAATGTAACGACCCGCTTTCTAGGATATCCGAGAAGTACAAATCCGTCCCAGGTATTCCCAGACCAACGAGAGTTAGTAGAAAGAGAGAAAGGAAGGGAGTAAAAAAAATCTGCAGGTCACTGCGCACATACTGGGAAGTACAAATAAGGTTCCATTTCAGAAATAACACAGAGAATTAAATAAGAATACAACATTTCATTTTTAATACATTGATACATCTTTATACACATCATCACTTCACTGAATACAAAAAGAAGTAAACAAGAAAATCCCTCAAAGAATCCCAAAAGGAAAACACTCATACTCTGTACGTGTAAGTCTCTCTCTAACTACACCTAGAAGTACAACTGGACTAAACTGCCATCTGAGGCTCCATCTCTGAAAAGATCCCGAGTCTAACTCTGCTCTGACAATTCTGCTTCTAGACATGGAAAAGTAAATAGGGCACGCCAATGCGAGACACAGTAGGATTCTTAACTAAGCTAGGTAGGATCTATTTTAGAACCGGACTACCTATCTAAGAAGGGAGGTCTAACAAGTAAGGGTCACAATGCATAAAAAGTATTCACGACATTACATGCATGTATTAAAGTGAAACTTGGCAAATGTGCATAAGTAACCATATTATGACATGCAAGTGCTGAAAGTTAACATAAGAACATGTTGACATGAGGTAATAGCATTAAAGTAAACAGATGAACAAGTAAACCGGAGATAATAGCAATTACATATCAGAAGAACAAGTTAACATGTGGTAGCAGCATTTATGAATTAAATGGCAACTACTTTAAAGTATCACTTTACAAGTTTGGGAACCCGTGTAAATAATAGGACACTTAAAGAGCTGGACTTCACCCAAGGTGGGTGAAAAGTAGTATCTCAACCAGCGACACGAGCACTGGAAGGGCCTCCGTAAATCCTCAGAAGGGAGTGAGAATCTCGGGTTTTCAGTGGAAAACGGAGCAAACCACCATTTACCGTCATGGTGCATCACGAGTACACCACCGGCCTCTCTAACTCTACCCATTCCCCCTGCCTACTCACGGGAGTGCGAGTGAGAATCAAGCTATGTCCACACCTAGCCAACTCCTTCGCTCATGAGTGTTAGTGGGAGTCTCAGCTGTGTCCGCTCCTTAAGACCTACTTCTTACACGCATCCCCCCAAACCCACATCTAGAACTTCACCCATTTTAGAATGGACTGAAAACTCCAGATTTTTCATCTTGTCTCACACTTGTTTCATCATTTCATGAATTCATTTAGTGGTACACTTGTTTCACCATTTCATGATTTCATTTAGGGGTCTTAAGACCACTTTCACATTTCATATGGATATCCTTTCATATCCATTCATTATCACCATGGACTCCTCCAATTTCATATGAAAATCATGTAGTAAACACATATGTTTTCTTTCTTTCATTACAATATGAGTTATTCCATAGATTTCATGCTTTCAATCATGGAGTATTATACAAGTAAACTGATTCATAAGGTTTCATGGCATTATATGTACAACATGGCGAATTATCCACAAAAGAAGCAGTAATAAAACAACTCCAGATTTTGTCCTCCAGATTCATCAACGTATATCAAGCATGTGCCGTTAAGTTTAGCTTTCAGTGAAAACATAAAAGTTATAGATAATTTAGTTAGCTTTCCAGATTGTCCAAGATCATAGGATTTGGAGATCTGTAGTTAGAGTTATGGCATTTTTACCACAAAGTGGTAAAATCTGTCTAAAACTGACACTATGTTACAAATCATCTGTTTACACCTATCTACAGTCAAAATTAAGCTTTGCTATCTTCTTAACAGTTGTAGCTAACTTCATTACCTTTTCGAAACATCTTAGATCATCAAATTTGGAGTTTTCTACTAGGAGTTAAGAATTTTTGAATATTTAGGACATATGCTGAAATAAAACACAACATTAGGCCACACGGCCGTATGATTTATTCCATACGGTCGTGTGGATTTTTGTTGGCTGAAATGGACACATGGTCGTATGGGCTGTAGGCCACACGGCCGTATGATGAAATCTATATGACCGTGTGGATTCTAAAGTGCTCTAAAGTGCAACATGCGTCGTATCCTTTAAAGTGTGACACGACTGTATGGTTTTGGCCATACGGCCGTGTGGTGCCAATGTTATGTATTCTTATGTTCTTGTGAAGCTATTGACCACCATACGGTCGTGTAAAAAGGGCCATACGGCCGTGTGCTCTTGTTTACCGTCAAATTCGACAACATCGGAGATAAATTCTTTGCGATACCAACTAAATCCTATCTAACCAAGTTAGAATCATACCTGAGATGTCCATCAAATCTGGGGCCCTTCTTCTCCTAGATGACCCCAACAATCTCTTGTTCTCCTTCTTTCTTCTTCTATTGAATCCAAGGGGCTAGGGTTGTGAAGCCGTGGAGTTGAGTTTGGGAATCTGAAGCAGTAAGTAGGATGTGTGTGCAAAAAGATGAGGAGATGAAGCTGGGAATCTCTTCAGAATTTTTCTTCTTAACTTCCTTTCTTTTTTTTCCTGATTTCCTCCGATTTTTCTTTCTTTTAATCTCCCCTGAGCCAGCTCAAGTTTTCCCAAATCATTCCAGTCATACCACCTAATGAAGGTTAGGTGAAAATCCCCAGAGGATGCCACCTCTTAAGGAGGAGGTAGCTTAAGGGAATAAATTAGGATTTAATCTTTTAGTTTAAATAGGATTACCCCTTTATACCATGTATACTCCTTTAATACAAGTATATCCTTTTTAATAATTCCAAAAGCTGTTATAAAATTCATTAAAAATAATTTTAGTCTTACGAAAATCAAAGAAAATTATACACGTCTCCCAAAAATTTATTCGCATATTTATACGCCCAAGATTATGTATTAATACATGTATATGAATTTTGGTGTCATTACATTCTATCCACTTTAAAATAAAGCCCGCTCGCGGACTTCCTAAGATCAGGGTTTCACTGAAGGTCGAATAGACTTAAGGGTTACCTAACCTTATAGTCATACATGTATCACATTGCCCTTACATAACGTATAGGTTTGTATACACAAATACCTCATGTCTATATCTACTATATATAGTAATATATCATATTTATATCACTATCCATCCACATCCCTCTATTATTCATACAAACTTTAGTAAAAAGTGTATCATATAATACCAATACACATACTCATTTACTCCTAGAGGCTTATGTCATTATACATTCTATCTCAACGATACATATCATTCCGTATATTACTAAAATAAGATAGTTGCATGCAGTAGGCATTTATTTATTTCATACAATGTCAATTCAATACAATGTAGTTATATATGCCTTAGCTATATCCAATACATAACTTCACATATATATACTAATTTACATCCGTGCCTTCATTCATATTATTTCACTTATTCACTTATATCATACTCGTGCAACAGTCCTATATAAACTTATTATTTACATAAGCATAGACAGATAAGCATAGACAGATACACTCATATTCACAATGGCAATACATAATTACATATTCAAGATGCACACCACTACATATCTATTTATAGGTTACTATAACCAGTAGTATAACCAGTAGTGACATATACAATTATCAAGACATCCAAACACAAGTATACACACTAAGTATACTTATGATATATAAGTATGCCATATAATAAATCACATTTATTCACATGAGTTCACATATATAAAGATCCACGTATACATATACCTATATCATTCATTCACATTTCATACTGATATACTTTATTTATGTATACCTACAAATATCTTTATGTAGATATCATATAGTACACCTATAAAACCAAATATATCTCTGCATATCACTATTTATACATTCACCTCTTATGCACTAGCATAGGGTCATACAATATATGTCCATTTAAATACTCATATTGGTATGCTTAGACACTTGAATTTATGTACAAAATCACTTGACACTCTACATATGTATACATTTATACACATATATGCTAACAATCACTTCATATACACTCAATGTATTTGCCCACATAACAATCACTTCATAAGTCTAATTGCTAACATATCCATACATATACATCTATAACTTTATAGTTATACTTAGGTATATCCGAGTATAATTTACAAATATATAATTAAAGATGCATCTATTTATAAATCCTAGTATCACTAATAAGGGTTGCTTAATGTCAACCGTTAGTATGCGTACTACTACATACATCATATTCAATCCACACAACACTTCACTAGTATACATATGTCAAATGTTAATACACATATAGTACATATGCACTTATTCATACATTCGGATATGCTACACCATACATTTAGTGAATAATCATACACAGTGATATCACTTAAGCATACATATAGACATTTACAATCATACACACATTCATTTAGTAGTTCATACACATGGTATATATCATCACATATCTATTACCACATATCTATATGTAAGAGACATTACACTAACATACCCATAATATGTATACTACTACGTAAATGGTACACACAATTTCATTTATGATCATACACGTAACTAAGTACATCCTAATATTGTTATACATGCACCAATATTTTTGCTAACAGATGGAATTTATCATACAAGCATCAACACTCCCAATTATATGTACAACCATAGTCATTCATCTCTGAAGGCATACACATCAGTTGTCACTACATATCCATACACTAGTATACATATGGTATACCTACTCTCACACAAATAGTATATATATAATTCCATACATAGACTCACATACACTGTACATAATGCATACATGTTAATCTGTATAAATAATTCTACACATCTTATAACTCATCTACATAATAACCTACATAAAGTACACGTATAGAAGCAACCTGACAATTATTTATAAAAATATTTCACATGCAAATATAACTATAAATAATAATCTAGTACCCCGAAAAATATACATGGCATAGTCACATAATCACACAGATATATATAAACAAATTTTTTTATTGTCATCCCGATATCCCTATATCACAGGCCTCTTAATATCAGGGTTCTATTCTAAGACTGAACACCTACCTCTCCTTAAGACTCATCTACCTCTATGGTACATTACATGTACTACCTTACGCACGCTACAGTGTGGAGACCTGAATGGGCCACCACCTGTAACGACCCGCTTTCTAGGATACCCGAGAAATATGAATCCGTCCCAGGTATTCCCAGACCAGCGAGTGTTACGTAAAAAGAGAGAAAGGAAGAGATTAAAAAGAATTCTGCGGGTCACTACGCACATTCTGGGAAGTACAAGTAAGGTTCAATTTCAGAAATAATACAGAGACTTAAACAAGAATACAACATTTCATTTTTTAAATGCATTGATACATCTTTATACACATCATCATTGCACTGAGTACAAAAAGAAGAAAATAAGAAAATCCCCTAAAGAATCTCAAAAGGAAAACACTCACTCTGTTCAAGTAAGTCTCACTCTCAAACTACCCCTGGAAGTAAAACTGGACTAAACTGCCCTCTGAGGCTACATCTTTGAATAGATCTTGAGTCTAACTCTGCTCTGACAATTCTGCTTCTAGACCTGGAAAAGTAAATGGGGCACGTCAACGCGTGACCTAGTAGGATTCTTAACTAAGCAGGTAGGAACCAAGTTAGAACCGGACTACCTATCTAAGAAGGGTGGTCTAACAAGTAATGGTCACAGTGCATAAAAAGTATTCACGACATTACATGCATGTATTAAAGTGAAACTTGGCAAATGTGCATAAGTAACCATATTATGACATGCAAGTGCTGAAAGTTAACATAAGAACATGTTGACATGAGGTAATAGCATTAAAGTAAACAGATGAACAAGTAAACCGGAGATAATAGCAATTACATATCAGAAGAACAAGTTAACATGTGGTAGCAGCATTTATGAATTAAATGACAACTACTTTAAATTATCACTTTACAGGTTTGGGAACCCGTGTAAATAATAGGACACTTAAGGAGATGGACTTCACCCAAGGTGGGTGAAAAGTGGTACCTCAACTAGTGACACGATCACTGGAGGGGCCTCCTAAATCCTCAAAAGGGAGCGAGGAAATTTGAGCAAACCATCATTTACCGTCATAATGCATCACAAGTATACCACCGGCCTCTCTAACTCTGCCCACTTCCCCTGCCTACTCGCGGAAGTGCGAGTGAGAATCAAGCTATGTCTACACCTAGCCAACTCCTTCGCTTAGGAGTGCTAGTGGGAGTCTCAGCCGTGTCCGCTCCTTAAGACGTACTTCTTACACGCATCCCCAAAACACACATCTAGAACTTCACACATTTTAGAATGGACTGAAGACTCCAGATTCTTCATCTCGTCTCACACTTGTTTCATCATTTCATGATTTCATTTAGTGGTACACTTGTTTCATCATTTCATGATTTCATTTAGGCGTCTTAAGACCACTTTCACATTTCATGTGGATATCCTTTCGTATCCATTCATTATCACCATGGACTCCTCCAATTCCATATGAAAATCACGAAGTAAACATATGTTTTCTTTCTTTCGTAACAATATGAGTTATTCCATAGATTTCATGCTTTCAATCATGGAGTATTAAACAAGTAAACTGATTCATAAGGTATCATGGCATTATATGTACAACATGGCGAATTATCCACAAAAGAAGCAATAATAAAACAACTCCAGATTTTGTCCTCCAGATTCATCAACGTATATCAAGCATGTGCCGTTATGTTTAGCTTTCAGTGAAAACATAAAAGTTATAGATAATTTAGTTAGCTTTCCAGATTGTCCAAGATCATAGGATTTGGAGATCTGTAGTTAGAGTTATGGCATTTTTACCACAAAGTGGTAAAATCTGTCTAAAACTAACACTATGTTACAAAGCGTCTGTTTACACCTATCTACAGTCAAAATTAGGCTTTGCTCTCTTTTTAAGAGTTGTAGCTAATTTCATTACCTTTCCGAAACATCTTGGATCATCAAATTTGGAGTTTTCTACTAGGAGTTCTGAATTTTTGAATATTTAAGACAGATGCTGAAATAAAACACCGTAGCATTATGCCACACGGCCATATGATTTATTCCTTACGGTCGTGTGGTTTTTTGTTGGCTGAAATGGACACACGGTCGTATGGGCTGTAGGCCACACGGCCGTATGATGAAATCCATACGGTCGTGTGGATTCTAAAGTGCTCTAAAGTGCTACATGCGTGGTATCCTTCAAAGTGTGACACGGCCGTATGGTTTTGGCCATACGGCCGTGTGGTGCCAAGGTTATGTATTCTTATGTTCTTGTGAAGCTATTGACCACCATACGTCCGTGTAAAAAGGGCCATACGGCCGTGTGCTCTCGTTGCTGTCAAATTCGACAGCATCGGAGATAAATTCTTCGCGATACTAACTAAATCCTATCTAACCAAGTTAGAATCCTACCTGAGATGTCCATCAGTTAAATCTGGGGCCATTTCTTCTCCTAGATGACCCCAACAATCTCTTGTTCTCCTTCTTCCTTCTTCTATCGAATCCAAGGGGCTAGGGTTGTGAAGCCGTGGAGTTGAGTTTGGGAATATGAAGCAGTAAGTAGGCTGTGTGTGTGTGCGAAAAGACGAGGAGATGAAGCTGGGAATCTCTTCAGAATTTTTCTTTCTAACTTCCTTTCTTTTTTCCTCGGATTTTTCTTTCTTTTAATCTCCCCTGAGCCACCTCAAGTTTCCCCAAATCATTCCAGTCATGCCACCTAATGAAGGTTAGGTGAAAATCACCAGGTGAATGCCACCTCTCAAGGCGGAGGTGGCTTAAGGGAATAAATTAGGATTTAATCTTTTAGTTTAAATAGGATTACCCCTTTATACCATGTATACTCCTTTAATACAAGTATATCCTTATTTAATAATTCCAAAAGCTGTTATAAAATTCATTAAAAATAATTTTAATCTCACAAAAATCAAAGAAAATTATATACATCTCCCAAAAATTTATATGAATATTTATACGCCCAAGATTATGTTTTAATACACGTATATGAATTTTGGGGTCATTACATTCTACTCACCTTAAAATAAAGTCCGCCCGCGGACTTCCTAAGATCAGGGTTTAATTGAAGGTCGAATAGACTTAAGGGTTACCCAACCTTATAGTCATACATGTATCACATTGCCCATACATTACTTATAGGTTTGTATACACAAATACCTCATGTCTAAATCTACTATATATAGTTATATATCATACATATATCACTATCCATCCGCATCCCTCTACTATGCATACATACTTTAGTAAAAAGTGTATCATATAATACCAATACATATACTCATTTACTCCTAGAGGCTTCTGTCATTATACATTCTATCTCAAAGATACATATCATTACATATATTACTAAAATAAGATAGTTGCATGCAGTAGGCATTTATTCATTTCATATAATGTCAATTCAATACAATGTAGTTATATATGCCTTAGCTACATCCAATACATAACATCATATATATATATATACTAATTCACACCCGTGCCTTCAATCATATTATTTCACTTATTCACTTATATCATACTCATGCAACAGTCCTATATAAACTTATTATTTACATAAGCATAGACAGATAAGCATATATAGATACACTCGTATTCACAATGGCAATACATAATTATATATTCAAGATGCACACCACTACATATCTATTTATAGGTTACTATAATTAGTATTATAACCAGTAGTGACATATACAATTATCAAGACATTCAAACACAAGTATACACACTAAGTATACTTATGACATAAATATGCAAGTACCCGTATAATAATCACATTTATTCACATGAGTTCACATATATAAAGATCCACGTATATATATACCTATATCATTCATTCACATTTCATACTGATATACTTTATTTATGTATACCTACAAATATCTTTATATAGATATCATATAATACACCTATAAAACCAAATATACATCTGCATATCACTATTTATACATTCACCTCTTATGCACTAGCATAGAGTCATACAATATATGTTCAAGGATACATGCTATTATTTAAATACTCATATGGGTATACTTAGACACTTGTATTTATGTACAAAATCACATGACACTATACATATGTATACATGTATACACATATATGCTAACAATCACTTCATATACACTCAATGTATTTATCCACATAACAATCACTTTATAAATCTATGTGCTAACATATCCATACATATACATCTTATAGTTATACTTAGGTATATCCGAGTATAATTTACAAATATATAATCAAAGATGCATCTATTTATAAATCCTAGTATCACTAATAAGGGTTGCTTAATGTCAACCATAAGTATGCATACTACTACATACATCATATTCAATCCACACAATACTTCACTAGTATACATATGTCAAATGTTAATACACATATAGTACATATGCCCTTATTCATACATTCGGATATGCTACACCATACATTTAGTCAATAATCATAAACAATGATATCACTTAAGCATACGTATAGACATTTACAATCATACACACATTCATTTAGTCGTTCATACACATGTATATTAAAATATTAATAATTATATAATAATATTTAATAAATTAAATAATATATTTATTATAATAATAATTATATTATATAATATTTTATAATAATATATAATATTATTATTATATAATATAAATAATATATAATAATAATAATAATATTATTATATATAATTAATAATATAATTTATATAATATAATTATTATATAATAATTATATTAAATATAAATATATAATATAATATTATTATATAATAATAATTAATAATATTAATAATAAATAATAATTATTATATATAATTTATTAAAATAATAATTATTTATAAATATTATTATATATTAATATAATAATTATATATTATAATATATTATATTAAATTATATAATATAATATAATATATATAATAATATAATAAATAATAAATTATAATTATAAATATATATATAATAATATATAATCTATAATAATAATAAATATAAATAAATTATAATATATTATTATATTAATAATAAATATTATAATATAATTTAATTAATAAATAATAATAAATTATATATATCTAATAATATATTATTAATAAAATATAATAATTAATATAATATAATAAATAATATAATATATTATATAATATTAATATATATATATAATTTATTAATTATATAATATTAATAATATATATTAAAAATTAATAATATATATATAATTAATTATATTATAAGTATATATTATCACATATCTATCACCACATATCTATATGTAACAAACATTACACTAACATACCCATAATATGTATACTACTACGTAAATGGTACACACAATTTCATTTATGATCATACACGTAACTAAGTACATCCTAATATTGATATACATGCACCAATATTTTTGCTAATAGATGGAATTTATCATACAAGCATCAATACTCCCAATTATATGTACAACCATTGTCATTCATCTCTAAAGGCATACACATCATTTGTCATTACATATCCATACACTTGTATACATATGGTATACCTACACTCACACAAATAGTATATATATAATTCCATACATAGACTCACATACACTGTACATAATGCATACATGTTAATCCGTATAAATAATTCTACACATCTTATAACTCATCTACATAATAACCTACATAAAGTACATGTATAGAAACAACCTGACAATTATTTATAAAAATATTTCACATACAAATATAACTATAAATAATACTCTAGTACCTCGAAAAATATGCATGGCATATTCACATAATCACGCAGATATATATAAACAATTTTTCTTATTGTCATCCCGATATCCCTATATCGCAGGCCTCTTAATATCAGGGTTCTATTCTAAGACTGAACACCTACCTCTCCTTAAGACTCATCTACCTCTATGGTACATTACATGTACTACCTTACGCACGCTACAGTGTGGAGACCTGAATGGGCCACCACCTGTAACGACCCGCTTTCTAGGATACCCGAGAAATATGAATCCGTCCCAGGTATTCCCAGACCAGCGAGTGTTACGTAAAAAGAGAGTAAAAAGAAATCTGCAGGTCACTGCGCACATGCTGGGAAGTACAAGTAATGTTCCATTTCAGAAATAATACATAGAATTAAACAAGATTACAACATTTCATTTTTTAAATACATTGATACATCTTTATACACATCATTACTGCACTGAGTACAAAAAGAAGTAAATAAGAAAATCCCCTAAAGAATCCCAAGAGGAAAACACTCACACTCTGTACAAGTAATTCCCACTCTCTAACTACCCCTGAAAGTACAACTGGACTAAACTGCCCTCTGAGGCTCCATCTCTGAATAGATCCTGAGTCTAACTCTGCTCTGACAATTCTGCTTCTAGACCTGGAAAAGTAAATGGGGCACGTCAATGCGTGACCCCGAAGGATTCTTAACTAAGCTAGGTAGGACCCAGTTTAGAACCAGACTACCTATCTAAGAAGGGCGGTCTAACAAGTAACGGTCATAATGCATAAAATGTATTCACGACATTACATGCATGTATTAAAGTGAAACTTGGCAAATGTGCATAAGTAACCATATTATGACATGCAAGTGCTGAAAGTAAATATAAGAACATGTTGACATGGGGTAATAGCATTAAAGTAAACAGATGAACAAGTAAACCGGAGATAACAACAATTACATATCAGAAGAACAAGTTAACATGTGGTAGCGGCATTTATGAATGAAATGGCAACTGCTTTAAATTATCACTTTACTAGTTTGGGAACCCGTGTAAATAATAGGACACTTAAGAAGCTGGACTTCATCCAAGGTGGCTGAAAAGTGGTACTTCAACCAACGACACTAGCACTGGAGGGGCCTCTCGTAACTCCTCGGAAGGGAGTGAAAATCTCGGGTTGTCAGTGAAAAGCGGAGCAAACCATCATTTACCGTCATGGTGCATCACGAGTACACCACCAGCCTCTTTAAATATGCCCACTCCCCCTGCCTACTCACGGGAGTGCGAGTGAGAATCAAGCTATGTCCACACCTAGCCAACTCCTTCGCTCAGGAGTGCTAGTGGGAGTCTCTGCTGTGTCCGATCATTAAGACCTTCTTCTTACACGCATCCCCCAAAACTCACATCCAGAACTTCACCCATTTTAGAATGGACTGACGACTCCACATTCTTCATCTCGTCTCACACTTGTTTCATCATTTCATGATTTCATTTAGTGGTCTTAAGACCACTTTCACATTTCATATGATATCCTTTCATTTCCATTCATTATCACCATGGACTCTTCCAATTTCATATGAAAATCATGAAGTAAACATATGTTTTCTTTCTTTCATAACAATATGAGTTATTCCATAGATTTCATGCTTTCAATCATGGAGTATTAAACAAGTAAACTGATTCATAAGGTATCATGGCATTATTGTACAACATGGCGAATTATCCACAAAAGAAGTAGTAATAAACAACTCCAGATTCTGTCCTCCAGATTCATCAACGTTTATCAGGCATATGCTATTATATTTAGCTTTCAGTGAAAACATAAAAGTTGTAGATAATTTAGTTAGTTTTCCTGATTGTCCAAGATCATAAGATTTGTAGATCTGTAGTAAGAGTTATGACATTTTTACCACAGTGTGGTAAAATATGTCTAAAACTGACACTATGTTACAAATCGTCTGTTTACACCTATCTACAGTCAAAATTAGGCTTTGCTCTCTTCTTAAGAGTTGTAGCTAACTTCATTACCTTTCCGAAACATTTTGGATCATCAAATTTGGAGTTCTCTACTAGGAGTTATGAATTTTTGAATATTTAGGACAGATGCTGAAATAAAACACAACAGGATTAGGCCACACGGCCGTATGATTTATTCCATACGGTCGTGTGGATTTTTTGTTGGCTGAAATGGGCACACGGTCGTATGGGGTTTAGGCCACACGGCCGTATGATGAAATCCATACCATACGGCCGTGTGGATTCTAAAGTGCTCTAAAGTACAACATGCGTCGTATCCTTCAAAGTGTGACACGACCGTATGGTTTTGGCCATACGGCCGTGTGGTGCCAAGGTTATGTATGCTTATGTTCTTGTGAAGCTATGACCACCATACGGTCGTGTAAAAAGGGCCATACGGCCGTGTGCTCTCGTTTGCTGTCAAATTTGACAGCATCGGAGATAAATTCTTTGCAATACCAACTAAATCCTACTTAACCAAGTTAGAATCCTACCTGAAATGTCCATCAGTTAAATTTGGGGCCCTTCTTCTCTTAGTGACCCCAACAATCTCTTGTTCTCCTTCTTCCTTCTTCTATTGCATCCAAGGGGCTAGAGTTGTGAAGCCGTGGAGTTGAGTTTGAGAATCTGAAGCAGTAAGTACGTTGTGTGTGTGTGCGCGCGAAAAGACGAGGAGATGAAGCTGGGAATCTCTTCAGAATTTTTCTTTCTAACTTCCTTTCTTTTTTTCCTGATTTCCCCAGATTTTCTTTCTTTTAATCTCCCCTAGCCACCTCAAGCTTTCCCACATCATTCCAGTCAGCCACCTAATGAAGATTAGGTGAAAATCACCAGGAGGATGCCACCTCTCATGGAGGAGGTGGCTTAAGGGAATAAATTAGGATTTAATCTTTTAGTTTAAATAGGATTACCCCTTTATACCATGTACTCCATTAATACATGTGTATCCTTATTTAATCATTCCAAAAGCTGTTATAAAATTCATTAAAAATAATTTTAATCTCACAAAAATCAAATAAAATTATACACGTCTCCCAAAAATTTATAAGCATATTTATATGCCTAAGATTATGTATTAATACACGTATATGAATTTTGGGGTCATTACATGGAACAACAAAATTGACAACAGCCAGAGGAAGAAAATGGACTAATATACCAAGTGGGATGCTGAGGAGAGGTGTAATTGGATCTACATCATCCAGAGGGGCTGGAAGAGGACATGTAAAGCGAAGAAATGGTCATGTAAGAGGAAGGAGACAGACCACAACTACAAACATAGGGAATGCAACACCACAAGGCAACCAGACTGTTGGGGTTATGGCATATCAATCCACTACTCATTCTTCATCCTCTAGAGGTGCTGGAAGAGAAACTATACCACAAAAACATTTGCAGGGAAGAGGAAGGGGGCAGTCAGCAACCGCAACAATCAGAGGGATGCAACAGCTCAATGCAACCAACCTGGGTGTGTGACGCCAGTGTCTGCTCATAGTTGAACAACTTTGTTTTTTGGCTTCTTGTCGGTTCAAAGAAGTGCTTACCTCATGTAGTTCTAACTGATGTAGGTAGATTTTTAACATTTATGTTGGTGTAGTCAGGTTTTTGTGATTATCACAAAGTCAAGTTTTTTTGGTGACACAAAGTCAGGTTTCAGTATGTTGTAAGTTTGTGACAAATATTTTGGTGACACAGTAGGTTTCAGTATGTTGTAAGTTGTGTTGGTGTAGTCAGGTTTCAGAAGTGATACTGCAAATGCAATGACAAATATGTTGTAAGTTTGTGACTGGAACTGGTATTGCAGATGTCCAGTATTTTGTGGAGTTATGGAGTTGATACTAAATGATACTAAGTGCAGTCCAATATTTTTTGTAGTTGATTGGTTTTGGTTGGAGTTTTTTGTTTTCCTCTCTTTTTTATATGAATTGCAACTGGTCATTTGTTCTTGTATAGCAGCTATGGATTAATTTGATGTCCATTTGTTCAGTTGTTCATTTAGTTGTTTAGTTGTTGTCCATTATTTTATGAAGCTATGGATTTATTTGGTTGGAGTTGATACTAAATGATACTCAATGATAAAGGCTTAATGTTATAAACTGTTCTTTTGTTCTTATATAGCAGTGTCCGTTTGTAATGGTTGGAGTTAAGTTTGTTTTGCTTTCCAATCTTTTTCATATGAAGTGCACATGTTCAGTTGTGGTAATGCAGCATTCCTCTTTGTTTTTTCTATTGCTGTGTTTGCAAGGGAATGAAAACTGAACAGAAACATTACATGTCGTATTTAACAAAATGGAACCAAAAAATTGTCATTGTGTACAACATCACCTAATAATTTGATATACACCATTCATCAAGCAAATGAAACCTAAAACTTGAGAACTTCAAGCAAAAAATTCAATCATAACAAACACTGGAAACCATGGATTAAGGTTTCAGCCGAAACCTTTAGGTTTTGAAGGTTTCGGCCGTTTCGGATCGGTCCCGGACCGATCCAAAACACACACTTGTTTCTCGGTATCGGCCGGTTTCGGCCGAAACTGGGCAGTTTCGGCCGATACCGGCCGAAACGTTTTCTAAGTAACAGCAAATTTAAAAAAGAAGAAGAAGACACCCGAAGCAAACATCAGAAAATCAAAAAACATCAGAAAATCAAAGAAAATAAAAAAAGAATAAGAAGTCATAACATCAGAAAATAAAAAAAGAATAAGAAGAAGAAATCACAGAATCGAAAAATCAAAGAAGAAGAAGATGAAGAAAACGAAGATGAAGAGGACGAAGAGGGGGGACTTACCTGAACTTCAGTGGCCGCCCTCCGGACGCGCTCCAGCTCTCCCTCTAATCGCCGCCCTCCAGCTCCAGTGCCCCTCCACAGAGATAAAAAGAGAACACCAAACATGCAAGTGCTTTTATTTAAACAAAAAGAATGGCAAACTTGTAAATACATGTTAAATGTTAATACAAATGTGTAAGTTGAGCTCCAACACCATTGGGCTCAAATCAGATATTTTTTGCTATTCAAACTTATGTTTAAATGCTAGCCCACTTCCATTTATTTACAAGTTTGCCATTCTCTTTTGTCATATTGTGATACATTTAGCAAAATGTGCAAGGTGAATAGCAAACTCATCGTAATTCAATGTATTTTAATTTTGATAGTATTATACAAAATTGTAAATACGTATTAGTCATACGCATTTGATAGTATTTGATAGTGTTTGATTAATATTTTAGTTTAAATATTTAATGCTTTAGTGTTTAAGAGTATTTGATACTAATTGACAGGGTTTTAAATATTTAAAACTACCGATACCGTCGAACCGAAACTCACGTACGAAACCGTCGAAACAAGCGATACGGATACCGAAACCTAAATTTTCCAGAGAGCGATACCGAGACCAAAACCGAGACATCAAACATTGCTGGAAACCAAAAAAAACTGCAAGCAAATGAAACCTAAATACTGGAAACCAAAAAATTCAAGCATAACAAACAAAATTCAACAAAATGGAACCAACACATTGTCATCACCTCAGAATTTGAGGTATACAATTCATCAAGCAAATGGATTCAAAAACATGAGACCTGCCTTAAGTGAGACACTTCAACAAACACCTTTAGTGCATATCAAACTATTAAAGAGAATTAAAAATTCCAAACAGACAGTGCAAGTTACATGGATGATATTACATTTCCAAACTACTAACACATTACATTGACTTCCACATCAACAAAAGAAAAACTACAACTCCAATATCACAGACCATTTCAAATACAACAAAGTTCTATCAAATCCTATCAGCTAATACACCTCTGTCTTTCCTCATTATCATTCTTACATTATTATTAGGATCTTCAACCCGCTCAAAAAAATTACAGTGAGGACCCTTGTATTTCGGGCACCCATAAAAATCAAAGCCTTTATTCTCTCCTTGCTTGCATTTCCATACCTTGCAGTATATACCACAATAACACTTTGTTGAGCTTATACTGATGGAGCTAGAAACATCTCCATCCTCATTGATGTAGCTCCCAGCCATTAGAGTCATCCCCCAGTGCCCTAGGTTTATGATGGGAGAAAAAAGAAAAGAAGGAAGATGAAGGCTGCTGAATGAGGGGAGAAAATTGAGGTTACCGAAGGAGATGAAGGCTGCCGAAGGAGATCCCTCCGTGGGTTGTTTAAGGAGCAGCTTGCAGCTTCTGGCTGTTGGAATTTGCACGTTGAAGCTTTTGGACATTAAAGGGCGTGTTGATGATGCGAGGGTAAAACGGTCAAACATTGTATAATTCTAACAGAATTAGAATAAACTGTTAGAATTTTAACTGAACCGAACTCAAGGGACTATTAAGGTGTAATACTTATATTTGAAGGACTTACAAGCAAATACGAAAATTTAAGGGACAAATATCAAAATACGCAAGGTTTAAGGGATAAATATGCTAAAACCCCTTACAAGTATTAGATTAAATCTCACAATGTGGATTTTCTATTTGGTAGGTGTTTTTGAAATTAAAGTGGCATTGTCACCCCCAAGATTTAGAGTAATTGAATTGTAGGGATGCGCCCATTAGTAATCAATCATATGAGGCACTTCATGTATATTGGTTTCTTAATATTGTTCATGAACTATGCATTTAAGGAACTGGTAAAATCATAACTAGCTTAATCAATATGTATAATTTTTATCATCATCTCCATGTGAAGCACCATACCCAAAAGAGTCATTTGTCATTCGGTACATAATTCATGGTAATAGGTATGGTAAAATCATAACCAGCTTAATATCTTCCCTCCAATCATCCTCACCCTAGCTTTACTCTTATATATTTTTAATCAAATATTTATTAGGTTCTGTTCTAAAACCCACTGCATTATCTTCATAATGATTTTATCATAAGCTTCCCAAATCACTTAAAAGCTACATGCTTATATGTTCCTTCTTACGTTCATCAGCTAATACTTACTAGCAAATAGACTGGTGGAGAGAATCTTTGGAATCTGAATAGTTTGGAATCTGTGCAATGGAAACGAACCACAAATATAATACAACCTTAGCTAATTTGTGTGAAAGAATGAGCTTATAACATAAATTGTTGGTTAATAGCATCAAAACATATGTCAAAAATGGAGAATTTCTTGTGTGCTATGTTAACAGAGTTACCTTGAGATTGAAAGGAAAATTGTATAGAATAGCTGTAAGACCAACCATGGGGAAGGAGTTAGGCAATTCAAAAGCATGTTCAAAAAACGGGTAGCAAAAATGACAATGCTAAGTAGGATACAAAGCAAGGGACTACTAGATATGACAAGAAATAAGTGCATGTTTTCAAAGTTACATTTGCTGATATAGCAAATGAAATTAGGGAGTACTAATTGAGATGATTTGGGAATGTGCAATGGAGATCAGTAAGTGCGAGAATTACCTTTAGTGTTAGGATCATAGTTAATGTAGCTATGAGGACTAGGAGGAGGCCCAAACAAACGAGGATGAGTGCAATTACGAAGGATATATAAGTGCTTGATTTAACTGATTAGATGTTCTTTAACAGAGCCAACGGGAGAATATTTTTTGGATATACTAGTTTAAAGTAGTAGTTGTGCTTCACACAAAGGCTTCTTCTTTAAGAAGAAGAAGAAGAAGAAGAAGAAGAGAATTTGTGCGTGGATATACTAGTTTATAGTAGTATTTGTGCTTCACACAAAGGCTTCTTCTTTAAGAAGAAGAAGAAGAAGAAGAAGAAATTGGGCAGCTACTGCTATGACTCTTGTTTGAAAAATATGTGATATAAATAGGTCGGTCCTTTGCGCATCTGCATTTCTTGAAAGTAAATTGCTGGACTACTATTCCCTTTTACAACAGCAGTTGTATGTTCAGAACGCTCTAAACAAGTGAAATACAATCTACTTATAATCCTACCCAACTCACCTATGACCTCAGATTTTATTTCCATGAATACATCTAGTATTTCCATTCAATTTGCATTATTGTGCGTTATGATTCCATCTATCTGATTTAATATTATCGGTAAACCTTTTTAAGTGCCATCATGCAATGGCCCTCAACTCCCAAAGTGACAGCAAACTATCAACATAAGCTCGACACTACTAGTAGATCGCCAACCTTGTTATATGAAATTAATTTATTTATCAATGACTGCAGTGCTGCACTTGATCTTTCAAGGTTATTTATTGCGAACAGAACTTTCTACTTTGCTCGCTTTCGAATATCTATTATGGTCAATTACTTTGCCTTCCTGGTATCACCTGTATCTTTCAGAAGTATAGTGTTGTGCATCCCATATCTGTAATGCCTTTTATCAAACGAAGTATGGCGTGAATACAATAGGCAATACGTAACATATATCTGTAACTTGTAACATATAATACCAAAATATGTGTACTGGAGTGTGTATATACATTGTTAGCCCTCACCCCAAAAGTTAAGCTTTTGGGTAAAGTAAGACATGGTATCATAGCACTCAAGTGTGAGGAGTTAGAGACCTGCATTCATTACTCATCGTAAACATGTTTTGAAACATATGCTAATAGCTTGTGCTTTCTGATAGGATTATCACTTATCAACAAAGGCATCACAAGGAGCGCAAACCGAATGAGTAGGCCGAAGACAAGTTTTGGGGCTTTTGGGTATTTTTGCAATATTCGGGTTTGGAGGGAGTTTTGTGCAATTTTGGTTTTGGCTGCCCTCTTATTTGGAGGAGAGCCTTTTCATTGTTTCCTTATGCAAACTTTGAGTGTTTTCTTCATAGTTAGAGAGTAGAAACCCTAGCCCTAGCAAAAGTAGTCTCTTGTATTTTCTTTGAAGATCTATAAAGTTATCCTCTTTTATCTTGTCAAACCCTAGTTTTCTTATCAAATTGGTATCAGAGCAAAGATCCACCATGACCAACACAAGATCTATGGAGAAGAAGGATGCCCTAGATGAGAAAGTTGGAGAACTTGAAGCATCCCTAAAGGAGTCCATTAAGGAGCTCAAACGAAGCAACGATGAGAGGATCTTTTCTTTGGAGAACATGTTCAAATCGTTCACGGAGACGCAAGCAAATCAGCGAAGCGAGAAGCCTAATGGAGACGAGATCCCGGGTAACCATTCGGATTTGAGCTGCAGAGGACCCCCTGTGGACAAGGGAAAGGGGCAGATGGTATCCGCGGAGGGTTTCTCACCGGAAGATGAGATCGATGGAGGCGCCTGGGGACCCTTTCCACCTCAGCCAACTTGGGAAGGGGAAGAACACGCGTGCGTGGCTTCCACCCGCCCAGAACCCTAGCGGAGGGGTCGTATTGGGCTGGGCGGGGCATGCCGGGACCCGACAAGGTCCGGCGAACTCCTCGGACCCCGGCGAGGGTCCGGCGCACCCCGACGGGCATCGCCGGAGCCAGGCGGGGCAGTGAGGGCTTCAACAACCCCCACCGCTTCATTCCGGGGCGGCGAACCCCCGGCGACCTCCTGGGGGGCTCGCGAGCCCCCAGGGGCCCACCAGGGGCCTCGTTGGCCACCTGCGACCACGCAGGGGCCACGCTGGCCCCTGGCGCAGCTACAGGGGGGCGACGGAGCCTGTCCGCCTGCTCAAGGGGGCAGTGGGGGGTTTTCGCAGCAGGAGGGAGTCTTTTAGGGGGTTTTCACAAACCCATGACCATCTGCGGCCATCCAGGGCTTCGGGGGACCTCCCCTTGGAGCGTCGGGCATGGGGGAGACTTATGGGGGCGATTTCGGAGGACGGCGACCCCCCGGAGTGGGCAACGAACATTTTCGGAATGTCGGGGGGCCAAGAAGGGAACCATTGGGGCATGGCAGGTTATGGAGGAGGGCCGTGGCAGGCTGAGGGACCTCCCCCAAATGCTTTCCAACAGTTTCATTACGGCCAGCCTAGGGGAAGAATGGAGCAGGGAATAGAGGGTCATGAAAACAAGGTGCGGAAGTTGAAGATGCCGGTCTTTGAGGGGGAAGACCCTAACGGGTGGGTCTCTCGAGCAGAGCGGTACTTTGAGGCTTATCAGATGGGCGAGGGGGAGAAGATGCAGGCTCTGGGCATGTGTTTGGAAGGAAGGGTGTTGTCGTGGTATTTGTGGAGGCAGCAATGGAGACCGGTGCAGTCGTGGGCTGAGTTCACCTACTCCATGCTGCATCGTTTCAGAGACACCCAGGATGGAGACCTACATGAGCAGCTTTTGACATTAAGGCAGGTGGGCACGATAAGAGATTACCGAGAGAAGTTTGAGGCCCTCTCAGGTCGTATTGGGGGATGATGACCGAGGAGACATTAGTGGGGAGCTTCATTAAGGGGCTGAAGAGTGAGATCCGAGGGGAGCTACGGGTGCAAAGGTCAAATGGACTCTTGGAGACATTGGACCTGGCCCAGATAGTGGATGACAAACTGGCGGCGGAGCGGCGAGCTAAGGGAGCATGGGGCGGCTCTTCACTTCGAGAGGCGGCGGCCCCAGGTGTGCAGCATACTCCTACAGGAGGCAGTCAGGCCTAGTACCATACCAAGGGGAAAGGAGAAGAGCGGTGGCCCGTCACCTAGTGGGCAGTTCCGGCGCATGACTGAGGCAGAGATGCAGAACAAGAGGGCTAATGAGCTGTGTTTTAGATGCGACGAGAAGTTCACCCCCGGCCACCGTTGTCGAGATCGCACACTTCAGGTGCTGTTAGTAGAGGAGGAAGCTGTGGAGCCGAGTGAGGAGGAGGTAGAGCAGGAACCACCTCAGCTGGACGTGGCGGAGGTGTCACTTAACTCTGTAGTGGGATTCACTTCGAATCACACTATGAAGTTGATCGGGAGGATATCTAGGCAGGATGTGGTGGTGTTGATTGATAGTGGGACCACCCACAACTTCATCTCCAACCGGGTGGTGGAGCAACAAGGGCTGCAGCTAGTTGACATCGGCAGCTATGGGGTGATGATGGGCACGGGGCATGTAGAGCGTAGTGGAGGAATCTGTAAAGGGGTGATCCTGACCCTCCAGGAGATACAGGTGGTGGAGGATTTCTTGTTACTTGACTTTGGCAGCACGGATGTGATTCTAGGCATGAAGTGGTTGCATTCATTGGGGGAAACAAAGACCAACTGGAAACTGTTGAGGATGGAGTTTGAGCACGGAGAGGGTGTGGTGACCCTTCAGGGGGATCCCAGTTTGTGCAGATCCAGAGTCTCTTTGAAGACCATGGCCAGAGCTTTCCAGCCCGTAGGAGGAGGGTTTTTGGTGGAGCTCCAGGCTCTAGCAGTTAGCGGGGCTGAGCAGGAGCAAGATATACCGTGGGAGCTTCAATAGGTCCTATCCCAGTTTAGAGGAGTTTTCCAGACACCCCACGGGCTTCCTCCCCCACGTGACCACGAGCATGCCATTGTACTACGGGAGGGAGTCTCCCCTATCAGTGTGTGCCCTTATCGTTACCCACAGGTACAGAAGGGGGATATTGAGAGAATGGTGGTTGAGATGATCCAGGCAGGGGTGATTCAGCCGAGTGTGAGCCCCTTCTCGAGCCCGGTGTTGTTAGTAAAGAAGGACGGCAGCTGGCGTTTTTGCGTCGATTATCGGGCATTGAACAAGGAGACGGTGCCAGACAAATTCCACATTCCCGTGATCGATGAGCTGCTAGATGAGTTGCATGGGACGGCGGTTTTCTCGAAGATTGATTTGAAGTCAGGGTATCATCAGATCCGAATGAGAGCCGACGACGTGGAGAAGACTGCTTTCAGGACACACGAGGGGCATTATGAGTTCCTGGTTATGCCATTTGGGTTGACCAATGCCCCTGCCACGTTTCAGGCATTGAACAATGTGTTTCGGCCCTACCTACGGAGATTTGTTTTGGTGTTTTTCGATGACATTTTGGTATACATCCGGTCGATGGAGTCTCACATGGAGCATTTGGAGACAGTGCTGAGGGAGTTACAGGAGCACCAGCTGTTTGTCAACCGTAAGATGTGCACTTTCGGCCAGCGAAGTGTGGAGTACTTGGACCATATTGTGTCGGCTGAGGACGTGGCAGCGGATAGTTCGAAGATCTCAGCCATGGTGGAGTGTCCACTACCCACCACCCTACGAGCCTTACGGGGGTTCTTGGGCTTGACGGGCTACTACCGGAAGTTTGTCAAGGGATACAACACCATCGCTTGGCCGTTGACAGAGCAACTGAAGAAGGACAACTTCAACTGGAGTGAGGAGGCCACTCGAGCGTTTGAGGCCCTAAAGGGGGGAGCCATGACTAGCGTGCCGGTCCTCGCCTTACCGGACTTCTCACAACCATTTGTGGTGAAGACTGATGCGTCGGGATATGGCCTGGGCGTGGTTTTGATGCAGGAGGGTAGACCGATAGCGTACTTTAGCCATGTGTTGTCGGCCAGAGCTCGGCTCAAGTCTGTGTATGAGCGTGAGCTAATGGCTATTGTGTTAGCCGTGCAGAAGTGGCGGCTTTATCTCCTTGGTCGACGATTCATAGTGAGGATGGACCAGAGGAGTCTCAAGTTTCTCTTGGAGCAGAGGATGGTCACCGAGGAGCATCAGAAGTGGTTGACCAAGCTGCTATGGTACAACATTGAGATACAATACATGCCCGAAATTGAGAACAAGGCAGCCGATGCCCTATCACGGAGGGAGGTGGATTCACAATTGTCGGCCTTGTCAGCGCCTATTTTACTTGATTGGGAGCCCCTGCTACAGGAGATTGGGGAGGATGACGGGCTAGCCAAGATGCGGGCGACACTACTACACGATCCTACATCTCACCCAGGTTATTCAGTTGAGGGGGGGCGTCTCTTGTACAAGGGACGCTTGGTGGTACCTAAGGGGTTGGCTCACATTCCGAGGTTGATGCAGGAGTTTCATGGGAGCGCTGTGGGGGGCCACTCGGGGGTCCTGAAGACCTATCAACGGTTAGCTAGAGAGCTCTTCTGGGAGGGGATGAGAAAGGATGTAGCTAACATGGTGGAGAAGTGTGACATATGCCAGAGACATAAGTATCTTTCCACAGCTCCTGGGGGGTTGCTGCAGCCTCTGGCGTTGCCAGACCAGGTGTGGGAGGAGGTAACCATGGATTTCATTGACGGCTTGCCAAAATCTGAGGGGTACACAGTCATCATGGTGGTGGTGGATAGGTTGAGCAAGTATGCACATTTTGTGCCCCTGCGACATCCATACACGGCAGTGACGGTGGCCACTATGTTCGTCAGGGAGATTGGGCGTCTTCATGGGATCCCTGGTTCTATTGTGACAGATCGGGAAAAGGTTTTTCTTAGCACTTTCTGGAAGGAATTGTTTCGGACGCTTGGGACGATGTTGAAGAGGAGTACCGCTTACCATCCCCAAACTGACAGCCAGAATGAGGTGGTCAACCGGACACTTGAGACATATTTACGGTGTTTCGTTTCTGAGGCACCGAAGCAGTGGGTGAGGTGGCTGGCTTGGACGGAGTATTGGTACAACACATCCTTTCACACCTCGGCTCAAACCACTCCCTTCAGGATCTTATATGGGCGGGATCCCCCGCATATCGTGCATTATGGGCACCGTTCTACCCCGGTCGCCCAGGTAGATCAGTATTTGGAGGAAAGGGACCGCACTTTGGAGGAGTTGAGACGTCACCTGACAAGGGCACAACAGCTGATGAAGAGCCGAGCGGATGAGCACAGGCGGGACGTGCAGTTTGAGCAGAGAGACATGGTGTATTTGAAGCTACACCCTTATCGGCAGCGCTCCCTGGCTAGGAGGCGGAACGAGAAGCTGTCACCCCGTTACTTTGGGCCGTATGAGATAGAGGCCAGGGTCGGCCATGTGGCTTATCGGCCGCGATTGCCATCAGAGTCAGTTATTCACCCAGTTTTCCATGTGTCACAGTTGCGCCGAGCTATTGGGGATCACACCGTGTCTTCTTCTCTACCACCGACACTCATGGATGAGATGGAGGTACTGCTTGAGCCGGCGGAGCTGAAGGGGATTCGTCAGGGAAGCACCGGCGCACGGGAGGTGTTGATTAGTTGGAAGAGCCTTCTGGATCATGAGACATCTTGGGAACCCTATGAGGTGATAGCGCAGCATTTTTCGGAGTTCCACCTTGAGGACAAGGTGGTTCTTTTGGGGGGAGTAATGATAGGATCATCACTTATCAACGAAGGCGTCACAAGAAGGAGCGCGAACCGAAGGAGTAGGCCGAAGACAAGTTTTGGGGCTTTTTGGGTATTTTTGTAATATTCGGGTTTGGAGGTGGTTTTGTGCAATTTTGGCTTTGGCTGCCCTCTTATTTGGAGGAGAGCCTTTTCATTGTTTCCTTATGCAAACTTTGAGTGTTTTCTTCATAGTTAGAGAGTAGAACCCCTAGCCCTAGCAAAAGTAGTCTCTTTCTTGTATTTTCTTTGAAGATCTATAAAGTTATCCTCTTTTATCTTGTCGAACCCTAGTTTTCTCATCACTTTCTTCCATGGCAGGGAGACTGTTGGGACTGGGGAGTGTTGAATTACATTGTTAGCCAACCATCCAAACTATTATACTTTCTGAATTGGTGTTTTCAGATAAAGTGGCTACTGATAATATCATCTTCTCAAATGGAACCTGTGGCTAAATTTGACAAAACAACCATATAGTTTCAGCCAATTTCAAAAACTACCTTAATACTTCGAAAAAGAAAATAAACTACAATAAGCTTTCTCCAAAAGTTTCAAAAGGTTACACTTTGGCATCCCATTGTTATGTAAGTTAGCATGTTACTGTCACGTGGTAATTTAATGCCTAAAGTACACTTAAACATCTATATTAATTATCCAAAATAAAATTAAAATCTCAAACCAACACTTTGTCTCTCTTCTCATTCCTCTTCTCCTATGATCAGCCTCCACCACTTTCCATCCCATGCCAACACCCCTTATCACCACACATGGCATTCCTAAGCCGTCTTACCCAACTTTTGTGTGACCACCAGGAGCTGCGACCAGGAGGAGGAAATCATAACCTATAACCAATATTTAAGAAAAGTAGAAGTTGGGCCTAATTGAATGGATATGCCTTCAGTAAGGCCTAATTATAAATCTTACTGCAAAATCCAAAACCTCTCTCTGCCTTTCATCTGACGTCTCTTTAATTTTCGATCTTTGTCAATCAATGCGACGGGCATTCTTCAGTTGCAGAAGAATACTGTGTACGTCTACAGCTTCGCTGAGGAGGTGAACAAGTCTTTTCTTCACTCCACCTTCATCCCCTTTGATGACATTAAAGGTGCGATGACCACGCTCAAGCAGTCAGCCTCCCTAAAGCATCAAACCTTTGGTTTCATCACATTTTTTTTGAGAGGGATGACATTCAAGAGGCAGTGAAAAGCATAGACATGCCCACGATCTACCGCCGGCTCTCTTCTGCAATCTCAAGCCCAACCTCCCCAACTGTTCTATTACATTCTTTATGCAGGCTTCTTCGTTTTCTGCACCATGAAGAGGCTAGTTTGAGGGAAATTAGGTTTTTATACGAGACTGAGGATGAATTGGAAAGAGATTTTTGATGAATTAAACTATAGATTTGTACTTTGAGAACGAGAATGACAGGGGTTTGGGTAGCGACATGATTTGTAGGATTTGGGGGTTACTGATCATGGGATGTTTATAGTGATGGAGATGAGGTAGTTATGGCGGTAAAGGGTGATTTTTGATATTTATGTTATAGTTCTTGGGAATTCTAGTTCCAATGCTTATTAGCAATCTGTCCTATAGTTATTATATTTTTTAGAAGACTGTCATGATGTAACGTGCAGCATAGATGGATGTAGAGCCGTAGAGGTCTCATGTCGTTTCTATGTTGATTTGGTTTATATATTTTATATTTATATGATATAGTGGTCAATTATATGAATCTTAGTTACACGAATAAACAATGAGAGCTTCCCTTTTTCTTTAAAGTTATGATAAACACACAAAAATAGTGAAATAAAGAAAGTAATAGCAAAAGAAAAGGAAAAAAGTTTAAAATGAAGAACAAAAAAAAAAGAAAAATAATAAAGCCAAAGAGAAAACAAAGAAATAATGAAAAAAAAGAAAGTTAAAACATTAAAAATGTTATGAACGAGAAACAGATTTGGAGAAGGGATTGAGGCTAGGAAACCCCTAGCCTCCTTTATATAGTATTCATAATGGGTACTCATGTGGGTGGATACCCAATAGGCCCAATGTGTCCTATTCATAACACTTCCCCTTATCCAACCAACGTGGTATACTCGACTTTATGAATACTGAATGATTCATTAGTACTACTGAGTATCTTAAGGGGTGGATACTTCTGGATCCAAGTTAAGGGTAACTGCCTCGTTAAAAACCCTTAGCTTATGGAAAACCCTGTGGGAAAAACCAATAGCGAAGGGGAAAAGAGTACAGCACTCCATAACTTCCCCCTGATTTGGGGATGTGTCGAGGGGTGGATACTTCTGGATCCAGAGTCAATGTGGTTGCCTCATTAAAACCTTGACTATGGAAAACCCTGTGGGAAAAACCACTAGCCAAGGAAAAAGAGTACAACTCTACAGTTGACTCCCCCTAATCTGATCAAGCTTCAGGCTTGCAGATCTCCTATATATCTATACATTTAATCTCCTATGTGTCTATACATCCATCTCATCTGCAACATTCCGAAAGCAAAAGTAAAGTACAAGCATCACACATCTATACAAGTTTCACTCATATAAGGAATTAGCTGAAACTAAAGGAGCGCTAGCAAACTTGGTAGACAGCTCCACGTCTCAATCGTCATTGTCTGCGAGGTACTTCAGGACCTGACATTGTATGTTCTTGAACTGCTCCTTGGTGATGGGCTTCTCGGAATGGTGGAATGGATGTAGACTTGGAAGGATTCTGTGTAGATCTTCAGGAGGTGGACGTCCCTTTTATGCCATTCATCGCGATGATCTGTAACCTGCATATGCAAATACATTTAACATAGAGGGATTTTTCCTCGACCCTTGGAGATAGCGCAGAAGCTACATATATCTGGTCCAGTGGCGCGCTGCAGGCGTTGCACTGTACCTGGCTAATAGCTATACTGCTAACGCTCAAAAGAGACGTATGCAGTTGGCCAGGTAAAAGAGTGTTTCAACGGACACTTAAGGTACTTCTGGACCATATATATTCTTCCCCTCTTCCAGCTAACGGAAAGAGGGTCTTTTAATGTATATCTATACAACCAAATAGGTGTATTTGGTGGAGAATGAATTTAATGTTTCTTCATCAATCTTCATTTTATGAAGTTTTTCATCTTCGGGATGATTAATTAACGTCATCTTCAGGATGATAGTTCATTTCCAGGATAATAGTTCATCTTCGGGATGATTGTTCATCTTCAGGATGATTAATGTTCTGTAAGCCTAGAATTTATTGCCTAGCTAGGGCTTTCATATCATATCATATCATATCTGATAGATAGGCTTTAACAGATATTTCGGTAATTTCTCTTCAGGAGATCCGATAATATTTTGAGTTATTAAAAATAATCTCAATTCGTTTAATTTGCTCTCTTAAGAACAATACTGTTTTTAAGAGGTGCAAACAACAACCTTTTCGTATGAGTCCTTTAAGGATCTCTGTCTAGGTTGTCTTTCCTTTAATCATATTATCAATATGTGTCCCAAAAAGAAAGGAAAGTAAAAAAAAAAATTTGTACATGCAGTTGAAAGAAATTTTATATCGGTGATGTTGTCACATCCAATAGCAACATCAACCAAAAATTCCCTCTTTTTGCCATTCGTTGGGTTACGCCTTGACATAAACCAGTCGATGCATCAGATTCATCTTGTAAGTGAGTTCAGCTCATCTTACTTGATTACTTCCTGGTTTGAGCGATTTATACCTCCAAAAACTATATCAAATTAAAATGCTTATAGCTAACGATTTTTATTTTAATTCTCATTCAATACTCAGTTATCCCACAGAATTTGATATCATTTTTGATACCAGGACTTCAGCGTCCAACACCTCATATTTTATAAGTGAGTCCAGCTCACCTTATTATTGCCTCATTCCACATTATTATAATTTGACCAAATCTCTATCTTTGCTTCAGGCAAAAGCAGAGTTGTGGAAACGATACTTTATATTTAACTGGCAAAAATGAAATATGAGAGAATTTGTCGACAAAATGTGTTCTTTCTTGTCCAAAACTCACCCCGTACGTACTATAATCATTTGATTTCTCCCAGAGGTGTCTCCTTCACGACGCGTTAAAGAAGTGAAGGTTCTGGGACGGGTAAAAGAATATGGACAGATCCAGAATTGGTCCTTTAGCAACCAAGTTGCAATAAGGTTCTGGATTTGAGCTCACTTTCCTGTGGTGGTATTGTTTTTTCGGTCTCCAGGAGTAGATCTCTCTTTTTGGAGCCTAGTGGTATGTCCTCTCATCCATTGAGGATATCCACTTCTGCTACTGGTGGATTGCATCCAATATATATTGGTATGTCAATCCTAAGCTGGATTTTTAGTAGCAGGGATGTGAAAGTTTTGACAATATCTATATTGTCAGTAACTGTGTCTGATAACTGTTTTAACAGTTTCATAAGTGTGGATCTTCAGGATCTCATCACAATTCATGATAACCAGATCATAGGGTATTAATGATTTAAATGGTCATTTGAGCTTCAGGCTCATGGATGATTGTAGTATTTCTGTTGAAACTGATTCTGGGATATTAAAGTTGTGAGGGATCTTCAGGATCTCATCAAATAATAGGATCATCGATGCACGTCTTAGGAGAAGTGAATTTGAATGCTTCCCCTGTTCAGAGTGCTCAGACTCTATTTATCTGGGATATTTACTTCCGATAAATAGTTCTGCATTTTGATGGTCTATAGTGGTGATGTGGGGGTGTCTACTCATCATGGCACAATCTATAAGATGTGCTCTAAACGCTTCCCCCGTCAGGGGTTTTCGGAAACTGGTTTATACGAGGTGATCAGACTCCATATAAATAGGTTCTAAGGAGGCGTTTTGATGGTTTGCAATGTAATTGCATGTTCCCATGTGGTCACGCTACAACTGGATTTTTAATGGATAAGAAATCCATTTTATCTTACCCATATTTGGGTTTGAACACAAGCTTCAGGGTGTTCGTTATTTTTCCAGTTGTAAAACATTTAAATTTCCCAGTGTTATCCAAAGTTACCCACCATTTTATAAAAGAATGTGGTTGGATAATGACCATTTATTTAGAGGATATATTGATGACTACACCAAGGGTACATCATCAGTCCGGTTTAGGGAGTGGACGAAGCCTATTTATATCCCTTAAATACTCTCAAGAGACCTAAAGGTCTTCATTATCTTTAATGATGATAATATATCATCTTAAATTCATTTGAGGAAGTGGGGAGAGTCAATGTCCATGTGAATGGAGATGATCTCATTATCATTTTTCCTTTTTGAATAGGACAATGAAAGTTTCACCCTTTTTGAAGAATCTTCGGGTTCGTCTGGTTGATGATGTCGTGCATCATCACTCCAGGGGTGATATCGATCCAAAGTTGGTCGACTTCTGGACACTTCTGGTGTTCCAAAATAATTCCTCTTTTGAATTTATGTGGCACTTTTTGAAAAGTCCATTAAAATGCCTCAAGTTAATTTTGTCCGGTAATAGTTGAACTGTGTTCAAACTGTGAAGGATTACATCTCTTCACTTTGACTATTGTGCGGATCATTTTGGGACAAAGCTTCAGGCTTCATTTATTTCTTGAGTCATTAGGGATTTCGTTTTGACGAATATCCTTTTTTGAAACTGTATAAGTTTCAGAGAGTATATGGCATCCTCATTTTTTTAAGGGGTATTCAAGATAGCAAAACATACGCAGTAAATAAAATGTATTAAAACTACAAGAGAATAATACCGATGATAAGTCAACAAGTGACATAGTGTGATGTGTGCTCTTGAAAACATACAACAATAATTATGCCTCATTAAGACTTATGTTATGACAACAGATTATTTTTGATTTCAAAGTTTATTTGTCCTCGGGGAGTAGCTAAATATACATAGGGTCAATTAGACTTTCGTCGTTTGACTAGATATGTATGTATTTTTATATGGCATAAGTTAATGCACATTCATGTTTGCAAAAACATTATGGCTCTTATCAGAACTTCCGGGCTGATTTTGGCTTGCCATTGCTTACTCCATGTCGAGGTATATCGTATCTTCTCTTTCCCCATTTAATCCAAGACTTCCCCTGTTTTGAGTTTTCCTTCTTTTTATTTCAGGTCATGTTTGATCCTGAACTTCCCCTGATTTCAATATTCCTTATTTATAAAGGACAATGAAAGTTAGTCTTGCTAAGGAGACATAAGCAGGGGTTTGAGCAAATTATTTATACTTCCACTTTTCTAATTAATAAGGGACTTTTAAAAAGTCTATTTGAATGCTCGAGTATAGCTTCAGGCCTTTTACTTGAGTCGTTCAAAATTTTATGTGGATAGTTTACCCATGCTCAGAGGGGAACAAATACGTGGGTGCGTAATATATTTCTCACTTATTCATTAAGCTACGACTTCAGGCGTATGCTTATATTCAAGGCTAGAAAAAAAAATCTTTCCTTGTAAAAAATAAATGAGAGTACTCTTTTAAAGAGTTTAGCGGTATTATGGAAAACTTCTGGTGTCCATATTGGATTATATAGATCATGGATCTTATATATCTGTTTACCCGCAAAGTGTGCATCTTTTATAAAGATAGCAATTATAATTTTCGCATAAACCATCGTATTTATTTTATTAGGGAGAGAGAGAGTGTTGACTTTTGATTTGATTTTGAACTTCAGGTTCATTTTGTCAAAGTGGATATTAAACTTTTTTGAAATCATTATAGTCTTATTGTCATAAATATCGTCATATCATGAGCCCATCATACATATAATGTAAAACTTGTAAACTAAAGATTATGTTCAATTAAACTGAATTGAAACAAGTATGATGTACACCATGCTATTTATATGCTGCAGGCATTTTAAAAAAAAAATCTTATCGCAGGTATATAGTCTAGCAATAGGCGTTTAAACTATATCAAAGTGATTTTGGCATGCTTTTTGACAGTTTCATTGTAACATTAACATGGTATTAAAATAATTAACATCCACGCAATTAATGCATAAGCAATGAAAACGAAAATGACTTAGGACTATGGGGATCAGCCAGCCGACACCGAAATAAAAAGAAGTACAGTCCGAAGTTACATCAAAAATAGCATGAAAGAATAAAATACAACTCGGGAACTTCAGAGAGAAGCCCCTATCTTCATTGTGCGTATGCCTTCAGCTCCTTTTTGGTGTCCTTCGGTCTTCTTTTTACATTTATATCCTCACTTACAAATTTCTCTAAAAAAAAAGAAAAATTGCAGGAAATTAAAAGGTGTCGGAAACCTGGGCTGATCCCTAAAAACATAGCCTAATTTGCACATCCACGCAGATAATATATTGGAAACATACAACCACGCAGATAATCAATCACAGGCATGTAAAGATTAATTTAAATAATCTAAATTGTGACGTGCAAAAATATATTTTGAAAAACTTTTACCTTTGATCTATATTTTAATGTTTTGTTTACCGCTTTAAAACCCTTTAAATTTTCTTTTAATTATTTTGGGCTTTTTAGGGCCAAAAATAAAAGGAAGAAAAAATTATTTATGTAAATGGGGCTAATTTTCTGGCCTTTTGGGCCATGAAAACAACCCATTATGGTTAATTGGGCCTCCCCCCGAAAAATTGGCCCGTTTAGGGTTAGGGTTTCGGAAAACCCTTGGGGGGGGCCCGCAGCGTGTCGCCGCGACGGCTGGCCGCGCAGAACGCGGCCCGCCGTTGGCGGCGGCGGGCCGCGGCTGCGGGCCGCGGTCGCCGCAGCGGCGCGGGCCGCGGCACGGGGCCGCGGCACGGGGCCCGCGGCTTCAGGCCGCGGCCTGTTGGTCGCAGGCCTGCAGTCGCGGCTGCAGTCCGCGGCCTGAGGCCGCGGGCGTTTATTTGCCGGCGGCGGCGCTTGTGAGGCGCCGCCGTTTCGCCTTACGGCGTGCAGATATTTTGGATCAAAGGGGGGTAAAAACCGGATTTTTCAAGGATTTAGATCGCTAAAAAAACGGATTTTTATTGTTTTTTAAGGCATGCGGATCTAAAAAAAGGTGATTTTTACCGTGTTTTTAAACTTTTTGATCCTAAAACATGCAGATCTAACGTGAAAAGCAAGTTTAGATCAAAAAAAAAGAAAAATAATAAAGCCAAAGAGAAAACAAAGAAATAATGAAAAAAAAGAAAGTTAAAACATTAAAAATAATTTTCTTTTTTTTTCATTATTAACTTCCATCTTAGATTTCTTTTTATTTTTTATTTTTATTTCGTGTATTCTTTCATTCAAACTTTACTATTTAACTATTTGCAATTTTTTTGAAAAAAAGTCTTTGCACCTTTTCCGGTTTTATGTTATACTTATATATATATATATATATATATATATATATATATATATATATATATCTCTCTCTCTCTCTCTCTCTCTCTCTCTCTCTCTCTCTCTCTCTGGGGAGAGAGAGAGAGAGAGAGAGATATATATATATATATATATAAGTATAACATAAAACCGGAAAAGGTGCAAATACTTTTTTTCAAAAAAATTGCAAAGAGTTAAATAGTAAAGTTTGAAAGAAAGAATACACGAAATAAAAATAAAAAATAAAAAGAAATCTAAGATGGAAGTTTGGAATAATGAAAAAAAAAGAAAATTATAACATAATGAAAAAATTATGGTGGGTTTTTATTTTTTACTAAATACATGGTAGTTTTTTAGAACATGTCCCAAAAGCTCATGGTAGTTTTATGAAATTTATTAAATAAAAGCATTTTGATCATTTTCTATTTGTCTTTATTGTCGTATGGTAGTTTTGTGAAAATTTGGAAGTTTATGGTTGTTTATTGTTTTTTTTCAAAATATGTGTATTTTTTGGAATTCGCCTGAAAGTATATGGCTGTTAATATTATGAAATAATATCATCTCCCTCAGGTAGAATTTGTGCTTTCTTCCATGCGAGGGGAAGTGTTGAGAGTGTTGAAATACATTGGTAGCCTAATATCCAAATGGCTAAGCTGTCTAAACTTGTCTACTAACAAAATCACCTTCTCACATGGAACTTTTTGTTAATATTAGGAATTAATGTCATCTGCCTCATGCGGAACTTGTGCTTTCTTCCATGTCATGGAGTTTTTTGGGAGTGTTGAAATACATTGTTGTCCTACCATCCAATGGTTTAAGTTTTCTAAAATGGTGGGTTTAGATAGTTAGGTGACAATATCTTCTTTCCTGGAAATATTAGGAATTAATATGCTGTGTATTCTCTATCACATGGCCGAATTAAATTGCATTAACCTATGAAAGCTTATCATTTCGGAAATAATACGAATTGCAAATTTAATAATTAATCACAAGATTTCCGGTGTTTTTACCAGTTGTGCTACTGAAGTAGCTTTCACACCACTTGATGCCTGAAGAATCCAATCACGGGTGATTATTAAGTGACTGGTGATTATTAAGTGACTGATCAACTTTGCACCAATCACTCTTGTGAAGCAGCTACAAGCAAGTTTCCTTTTTTGTTGCATTTCCAGATTACGTATTTGTATTTTTCATGAAATTCGCAGCGCCCGACAGGGATCAAAAGAAAAATTAAAATATATTGTTATTATGCTGTAGTACAATATCGGAAAAATCTGTTGTAACTGAAACTTCCGAAAGCCAATATTTAAGCTTTTAGCTGTTAGCCAACTGGGCATCACTCAAAATATAACAAAGACTGGCCTGATTAAAAGCTTATGTTTCCCAATACTAATTAATGCTAGAATATAAGCAACCTGCATTCCTTTGAAATATTTTATTTCGAACATGTTATGTAATCTATCTGCTGGCTTACCACCATCTTCCTCACTTCCCGTTCTGGTGCTATGTAGTATTTTCTGTGTACTGCATTTTTCTCCTTTATCCAGCATATATTATTGATAAGGAAAACTCCCTTGTAGTAAGACCTCTCGATGACCCAGTTAGTGCATTGTCGATCTTGTCACTCATGACTCAGCGGCCATTTCTAACAAGTTCTTATCACATCAGCTTGTTCAGACAAATTGCACGGTTTACATTAACAATGAAACGACAACTTGCTTTGACCTGTTCCATTGACATAGCTGTGGTCTGTGATATCTCTAAATATGTTCCTTGAGCTGATCTTTCTTTTAAGCTCTACTGTAAAATGGAACCCATCTTGTGCAGGCCATATTTAGAGGGGCAATGAAAGGTAAACTGATCGTCAGCTGCCCACTCCCACCAGATAGGATACCCAAATTCCAGCTTTTTTTCAAAGACTTATAATCACTACCAGAGGCAAAGCAGATGTACAGTATATCATCAGAGATGGCTCAACTTATTCGATGATAACATGAAAGGCTGAAGAACATGTCTATTTCCACTGATAGTTTTGATGCAACGGGCGACTTGCGTCAACTTCCATCTTATTCAACCAGTCTATACAGAGAAAATTGCATCAGCTGTTGTTTCCTTGATTCCATCTTTGCCTTGGTGTATGTTCTGTACAGCGATCAAGTCATTTTTGTTATGCTCCTGTCATATTGTTTGTAACATTCCATGCAAGTTCCCTTGCTTACATTATGCTCGCTAATATATCAGGGATTTTCTAAATCGTATGCTTTCAATGTCTGGCAACTGAAGTTACAACACTATTTAACTGCATTTTGTTTCAGTATTATTAGCAGCATTTAACTTGGTATCTTGACCTAGATTTGAACTCAATAGTAGACCAAACATGCCAACGTCAGTGGCCTAGTTAGTGCGTTTGATTTTACGTTGATATTTGGTGATATGGAATTTTTTTGGTATAAGTAACTGCTGCTTATATTTTTCGTTCAAACAGAACCATCAATCTGTACACATTAGGAGAAGGAAACATGGCCACAATTAGTGGTTATGATAGTTTTCACGAGTAAAATTAACCAAAACTGAAGTAAATACAAAGAACAGAAAAACAGGGACATTTCAAAAATTAGCATCCTATTGATCCATTCATCCGAAAATCCCCAAAATTAACAGCTATAAAGTGAGGCTATATAGTCTACCGACATACATTGTCCCCTCACTGGCCATTACCAGACTTCATCCGATGAACCAATCGTCAAGTTAAACCCCTACATATACTAAGAAGTTAGAAGGATGTAAGCTCTACAAACCTCCCTTGTTTTTATACCTAACATCAACCCAAACGGTTTAAGATTCATTCCATATAGTGAACAGGGGAGCACCCTGAGCTGAAGCAGCAGCCATCAGACCACCAGAATGATCGCTGCTCGGCTCATAATCATTCAGCCTTGCAACACCTTGAGGATAGTACGCATTCCGATAAGAATCCGGCCACCCGAAAATGTGCTTCCCATCATCAGAGCCCATTCCCATGCCAAGCTCGAGCGAAGGAGCGCACGGGGCCATCACATTGTGAATGATCGGCTGCTGCTGCTGCTGGTGGTGGTGGAAGCTGCTCATCTCATGAAGGCTGTGTGCGGCGACTGCGCTGTAGTCCTCCTCTTGCTTGCACCAAGAATGCTGCTGGTAGCCGTAAGGGTAATGGATGTTGAGAGGCTGCATCTGTTGGAAGGCGATCGTGGAGGGCCAGCCGTAGCTGCCGACTCCCTCGGTGAGCTGAGAAGAGAGAGCGACGTTGTTGATGCCAGAGTCGGAGGACGCCTCCTTGAGACGCTTGGCGGCGGGGCCGATGGGCAGGGTGCTGCTCTCGATGATGCTCTTAACGTCGTAGCGGCTCATCTCGAAGTTCGTGATGGCGTTGAGGCCTCGGAATTTTATGGCAGCAATGTCGTAGGCTTCCGCTGCTTCTTCCTGTGTTGCTGCAAAAATATTGTGGCAAGTTGGATTCAAGGTTGAACTAATTTTTACAAGTAAATGCTGGTCAAATGACTTACTGAATGTCCCCAAGTAGAGATCCTTGTTCCCTGCCACTCTCCCAATTCTTGCTTGCCATCTCCCATGTTGATGATGCCTGCAACAAAAGTATGAAATGATACAATCGTTCATCAGATACAAATATTTCTTCAATGAAAACTAATGTGCAATGGATATTATTGGAACTAAATGGACAAAAATGTTACCTTGTGACTCCACGATAGATGGATGCGCCACGAGAAAAACCACTGCTCTTTCTATATATACAACAAAATATCATCAAATTATTTGCACAATGAATCAAAATGACTGATTCAAACTTAAGGAAATTAAAGAAATTGGAGCACCTTCTAATGGATGCAACATACTCCAGCCTTGTTGCATGCTTCATCTCCTCCAGCTCTTTCTCGTAGTCGCTCACCTGAACGTCGAAATCAAGAATGTTAGAATCACGATACACATAATCGAGCTTCCGATCAAAAGAACATAGGGAAGCAAATTCCTACAGGGAAATTGGTTGTAGTAGTAGCACCCCAGTATTTGAGAGCAGCCAGATCATAAGCCCTTGCTGCCTTCTCTTCTTTGTCATACCCCCCTGAACGAAGATCAATCAATCACAATTTGGTAAAACGCCGAAGAAACCAATTATATATTTTCTTTAAGCAAAGATGTTTTTAAAATTTACTTACCCAAGTAGACTGCATGACATTAAATCCATTTCCAGATACATATGGGGAAAAATAGAGGGAAAAAAACAAGATTAGAAATGCATCCAAGTTCTTGAAAAACATGAAGGGTATTGTTATTGATGCTATTGATCGATGTACCTTGTCGACCCTTCCGGGTCTGCCCTTCTCTTTTGCAACTGTTGTCCCATAGATGAGCCTCATATCTCCCCGTCCATCTGTGCCTGTGATTTATAGTGGCAGAGAACAAATTTTCAAAATTATTGAAGTTTGTATAAGCAAAGCTTTAGGGAAATGCATGACGTTTTTCTTTAGTTTATCTTAAATCAGTATCAGTAACTAAAAACTAAGTGAGAAAAGAACACATATTTTCATCCTTCATGTGGGATATTTATTGCATTAGCTTTCTAAGTATCTTATCAGCAAGAACATGAAATAACATAATGAAATAACTACTCAAAAACTAAGAAGAATTTAGATGTTATCAGAATGCTTTCTTACTCTAATTAAACTTTCCCAAATCATCAAAAAGAGGATACCAAAACAAAGAAGTAGATCAAGTATTTTTTTAATAAAAATGTATCAATGATCTAATATTAACTCTTAACTAAATATATGTCAAGATGATTCATGTACCATCTACAAATCTTTTGATTAACTAAACAAGTTGAATAAGTTTTCAAAAATTAGAAAAAAAAGAGAGGAATATCTTGATACCTTGTGACTCCGCGATAAATCGAAGTCCTCTGCCCAAACGTCTCGACAGATTTCTTGTTCACTTCTTCACCAGCAACACACTTGTCGTCAACGACAACCACCTTCTTCTTGTCACCATTCTCCATCAGAGCCAAGCTCTCCAATGGCATACCGGAGCTCGACTGAGACTCTTCCCTCGCAGAAAGAGCAGCCATTCCGTTGCTCGAAGAGTTGATTCCGATGCCCGACGCCATCATGGCTGCAGGTGGAATCTGCATAGAGTAGCTCTGATCATTGTACAAGAACGAGTGCCCACTCAGAAAGTTCTCCAACTTCGGCTCGCCGTCATCAGCATTGCTTTTACGATCAGTAACGAGCATCGATAGCTCGCAGTTCTTCATGCTCCAATCTGCAAATCAATCAAGACAAATACCTAGTAATAAAGTTACATGATTTCTTTCTATAGGTTATCAATATATACACTTGCACGTGTGTGTATTTATTGACCTTGGTGTTGATTGATGTGGTGAGCCGATCCGTTGAGGAGGTCGATGTCGGATGATGAATCGGCGGAGAAGCTGAAGCAGTCAGCGGAGACAGTGGTGGGGGAAGGGTGAGCTTGATAAGGGTAGTTTAGTGAGGATGGATGCTCCATTGGGGATAGAGAGAAGGCTAGCCAGTTGTTGATAGAAGCCATTGGTTTATATATGTTTGATACTTTATGATGCTTGATGAGAAAGAGATCAGTTCATTAGGTTAAAAAGTGAGAAGAAAGAAGAAGAAGAGAGAACTGCAGCAAGAGGAGAAATATGTAGGTGTTAGGGTTTGAAGTTGAGGGAGCAGTAAGAAGGGAACAGTGATGTGTATCTCTTTATAGATCTCTTTGTGTTTGTGTGGATTAGAGATGAATATGAATATCATTAAATAATTAAATATGTATTTGTTATGGACTTATGAGAGAAAGGATGTAATTTTTATTATTATTACAGTATTACTAATATGAATAGGTTTGAACACAATATATTTTGAGCAAAATGTTCTTACAAAACCATTTGCTAGGAAACTTAATGTTATAAATTAAGACATATATTAATTTTACAATGATATTGCACATTATTAAGAAACAATGTTTTGAAAAAAGAGTTAGCTAAATTAAGAAATTTGAGATGGAAATTAAAAGTGGGGTTGCAACACATTTATAATATTCTCCAATGTGGGACAATTCTAATATTAACAGATAATCTTAACCATATTAATACCTTTTCCCCATCAATACTAGTGTAAAATTATGGCTATAATTTTACACTATATGGTATAATTTTTTCTTTCTTTCAAAATTAATCTTCTCTTGTGGCTCTCATGGCCATTACAAGGCTTGGAAAGCTCGAGAATCTACTCAAGATTGTTGCAAGGTTGCTCGAGCTTTTCTTTTGTTAAATGAACTAAGCTCGATTTACAGTCCTAGGTAAAATCTACATTCCATTAGCTCATGTTATCATAGCAAACATCCAAATCAATCAAGACAAAGCAAAACATAGTTCACTTTTTTTGTAAAAAAATTAATCAACCACTATTTCAGAATTTATGTCACCTATGGATGTTATTGTAGCCTATCAACATCCTACAAGCATGGGCTATAGGAGTTGGCTACTTGGCTTCCCAACACATGAAAATATGGAGCCTAAAGCAAGTGAGGAAGATTGTGGGGGGCAAAAACAAAATAAAACAAAACAATAATAATAGAAATTAAGAAAGAAAGAAAGAGTAGTAAGAGGAGATTGTTTGCCAATTGCATGGTGTTTGAGGGACACAAACCCTCGTTCTCCGGGCCTCTGTAGTAATTTCTTTATCCCCCTAATATTTTACTACTCTTCTCTCTCATCAACCCACCAGGGTTTGTGTGGTTAACAAGGCAAAGATGAAATCTTAAACTATGATTAATTATCGCCCACTTCGATTACAGCGCAAGCTTTAGAGTTTGAAACTTTGACTGGCCTCAAAGGAATCCAAGAAGATGGTGTGCAAGACACATGCATGTCCTCTCTTTCTCTCTCTGTAAGCTAAGATAGGTTTAATATATAATAATATATTCACATAATTGTTACTGTGAGGTAGATTAATGGAGTCAAAGAGAGAAAGCAGACAGTAAGTAAGTGGGGTGCATCGCATGCCTGGGAGAAATCAGCGGAGCCCCCGTGCCATTTTGATTTTGGGAACACTTGTTATTATTAACTGGGGAAATTAAATATGATAATAACATTTTCATAGCTTCATGCATGCACCGAGGTCAAGGACTAAGCCATGTTGGCTCATGTTTAACTTAAATTTAATTTGGATTAATATTTAACTTGTGTGTGGGAAAGGAAGCAATCCCACCGCCACTTCACCATGTTCCCCTTCACCCCCTTTTCCCGCTTTTCATGTGCAATTTTTTTTGGATACAACGAGAAGCAGAAATCGAACCATCGAACTCTCTCACAGGATGGAAGATGAATACCACTAGACCAATTGGCATGGATATGTGCAATTTTTATAGCCACAGACATAAAATATTTTGAGTAACGTGAGTGTTAAGGCCAAAATTGATCGAGACAGTTGTCAAGCCGACGTAGACTCGAGATGCTGAGTCGGAGCCTCGTCAGCAGTTGGAGTGGGACCCTCGGTTGGAAGAACCAGGGTCGAGTGATGGTAGTTGAAGATGATGCGACGTTCGATCGACCTTCGAGTGGTAGTTGCGTCGATCGTTCGAGGCTGGGAAGCTCAATGTCGACCTTCGACGTTGGATGATGACCGTCGATCTGCACCACATGGACTCGTTAGGGGGGTCGGATCTGGGTTCCGACCCAAATCTCCTCTGATGCTTAAGTTAGTATAGAACTTAAGAGAGAGTGTGCGCTTGGAGCAGCTGAGATCGATCCATGGAGGTTCGTCTCAAGACTGGCGGCGCAAGCTCGAATGTATAAGAAGTATAAGCTGAGAAAATAGAGTTCTATGTCTTAGACATCGTATCTTGGAATTGGAACATGTTCCTCTATATATATAGGCGTTTAGGGTCCCTTTGGAGACGTTGGGGTGATAACGGCCACTAATAATGGGGCCACGATCTTTCCCCTTTAATAGGAATAAATGTTGTGCATCCCCGAGATTTACGAGCCCATATTTACTCCTACGTTTGAGTGAGGTGGACTCAACGGTCGACTGACCATTAGGCTTTGACTGAGTCGGTATCAGGCTTCTTTGGTGGGCCTTGCGGGTCATAATCATTTGTCGACCGAGTTATCTCGAATGCCGGTCCAATGATTCAACAATGACCCCCGTCGCACGACCTTGAAGGATCCATCTGCTCAAGTCAAGCGACGTTACATCGCATTAATGGGGCTCGGCAGTCGAGAAAATAGCACTTGAGTTCTAGGCACCAAAAACACCCGCCTCGTCGATTCAGATGATTTGTCGGTTTGAAATCTAAGACATTCTAAGCTCTTGGATCTTTGACACGTGTTCCATCATGTGGTTACTGCCTCACACATATATGTGGTTCCAGTAATAGAGTGAGGAGGTACCGTTTTCATTCTTTCAAAAGCAATGGCTTCATCCTCCATCTCTGCCTCCGGAAGGAACTTGGTTACATCCATGCAGAAGAATCGGGAAGGGATCATAGAGCCGGGCTTCTTGGTGAATTTGAGATCCAACGTTAAGGCTGGTCAGATCGCCGAGCTTCAAATGTGGTATGTTCGTCCGATTACCAAATTAGTCTGCCTAGGAGGGACGAGAGGGCCCATCGTCCTGGCGATCGGGAAGCGAGGGTTTACGTCAAAGCCTTCGAACGAGGGCTTCGATTTCCTATGCACCCCTTCCTGTGATACTTCCCGTGTACCTTGAACATTTCCCTCTGTCAGTTAATGCCGAAAGCCATTGGCATGCTGATGGGCTTCATAGTTCTGTGCGTGACGAAGGAGATTGAACCATCTCTGAGTCTGTTCAATCATTTTTTCTCGATTCCTCACCTCAAGACCATAGGGTAGTACACAATATTGGCCCATCGAGGTAGGAAGTTGTTGGAAGATCTTCCCACCTCCAATCACAAATGGAAAGACGAGTTTGTGTTTGTGGTTTTTCAAGGGGAGGCTAGCTTTTGCATCGGTTGCGTGCCCCTGATTTGGAACTTGCCGGGGATAAGCCATTGACTCTCGAGGAGAAAAAAGCCGCCGATATTCTAACGAGTCTGCCAGAGGATATGAGATCGATCAAGTGGATGTGGTCTGACGATGTGATGCGTCGGACCATGTGGACGAAATGTTGGTTCGGTCGTGCATACCTACCGTTCGACCTTCGTCTTTCGACCTAACTTGTCTGCTACTCTCGCAGGCATGGCTAGTTTGGATTTTCATGTGGATCCTGCATTGAGGGAAGCAGTCGACGCTTCCATCCAAGAGGCAGAGGCGAGCATGTTGTCTCCCCGGGCGTCGACCATGGGGAGATCGATAGCCCAGCCTTCCGGTGATCGACCCATGGTTTTCGAGGGGGTTGCTGAGGTGGCCCAACCTCAGAAGAAGAAGAAAGGTTCACCTCCGAATTTGAAGTAGTTGCGTTAGAGGGGACCAAGCAGAGGCGAAAGATCGTCCTCAGCGATTCAGAGCCGTCTAGGTTGAATGCTGCCGCGGGGCAGGTCCCCCAGCTAGGGAGTGATACTTTTCACGAGGAAGCTTCGAGGGAGACTCAAGTTTCACCGGAGCTTCTCGTGCACCAGTACTCCTGGCTTTGGGGGGTCTGTTTCCGCCCATAGGGTTGTCTGAGGACATCTCCGACGAATACAAGACGATTTTACTGGAGGGCCGATCTCATCAGGCCTCGTTTGACTGTTTCGAGGAGGAGCTCGTCCAGGCGGGATTTCCACTAAGGCGTGGGAACTCCGCTCTTCTTGATTGCGGAACCACCTCACGTATCGTTGAGAATGCGACCCTTCCTTGGGATAGGGTTATCATGGAGAGGGTGTATTATGAGCGGCTTGCGTCTATAGCCGTTCATGCTAGCGCCCATGTAATTGTTGCTCTAGCTTCCCCTGTAGGTGATTCCAGCACGCATGCTTACCATCGTGTGGTCCTTGCATGTCCTCGTGGAGACCGCGACGTTGCATCGTCATGCTCCAGTGGTGGCCAATCATAGTGTCACCCTGGAGGCCGTTAGGTCGAGAGTGGAGAGAGCTCAGGCTGAGTTGGATAGAATCAACCTTCTCTCTGAGACGAGATTGGATCGCATTCGAAAACTAGAGCACGAGTTAAGCGAATCTCGTAGGAGAAAGGCCGAGCAAACCGCCCTAAGAGAGCGAGCGGAAGATGCTCTACTGGAGGAGAGAGTCGAAGCCGAGGTTATTACGGAGAAGGTGATTCCAGATTTCACGGACTCATTTCCCGACTTCGACGAGCTATACAAGGCAGGCTACGATCGATGTCGGTTGGAGATGAAGAAGTGGAGATCGATAAGATCCCGGTGTTATTTTCGGACCTTGGTGACGATGAATTGAGCCAAGGCACGGAGGAAGATTCTCCCCCAGATGACGCTGCCATCGCGGCTGATAATAACGCAGGAGCGGACGCCATGAGGGACCCAGAGTTCGTGGCCGTGCTAGATGGAGACCAGGGGCCTAGCCAGCCGTTGTAGGGACTCGACATTTTTACGCCTGTTTAAGGAATTTTTGGATGTAAATGTAAACAAACAAACAAATTTTTATAAGAGGAGCGCCAGGTTGCGTCTCTTTGTTTGATGTTGTGTATGTCATGTGGTGGTTGTAATGCCTGATGGCCACTCGATGGGTCAGGCGCAGCTCCAGGATGACCGAGGATAAACCATCAAACCGTGTCTTGAAGTTAATCACCACGTTTCATGATGAGGGAGCGATTTCCTCGAATCATGATTGATGGCACATGAGTCGTTCAGCAACGAAGGGGAGTCCCTTCGACTTTCAGCTGGCGATATTTTAGAAGAGTCGCTCAATGGCGAAGGGTGGCCCTTCGACTTATGGCTGACGTTTGATTAGAAGAGTCGTTTAGTAGCGAATGGGAGGCCCCTTCGACTTACAACTGACAGTCGATTAGGATAGTCGTTCAGTAGTGAAGGGGATGCCCCTTCGACTTACGGCTAACGCTCTATTAGGAGAGTCGTTCAGTATCGAAGGGGAGGCCCCTTCGACTTACGGCTGACGTCCTTTTAGGAGAGTCCTTCAGTTGTGAAGGGGAGTCCCTACGTCTTACAGCTAACGACTGTTTAGGAGAGTCGTTCAGTTGAGAAGGGGGGGTCCCTTTGACTTACGGCTGACGACCATTTGAGAGAGTTGTTTAGTGGCGAAGGGGAGTCCCTTCGACTTACGGCTGACGACCGTTTAGGAGAGTCATTTAGTTGCAAAGGGGGGTCCCTTCGACTTACGGCTGATGACCGTTTTGGAGAGTCATTTAGTGGCGAAGGGGAGTCCCTTCGACTTATGGCTGACGACCGTTTTGGAGAGTCGTTCAGTAACGAAGAGGAGTCCCTTCGACTTACGGCTGACGACCGTTTAGGAGAGTCGTTCAGTAGCGAAGGGGAGTCCCTTCAACTTATGGCTGACGACCGTTTAGGAGAGTCGTTCAGTAGCGAAGGGGAGTCCCTTCAACTTATGGCTACCGACCGTTTAGGAGAGTCTTTCAGTTGTGAAGGGGAGTCCCTTCGACTTACGGTTGACACTCGTTTAGGAGAGTTGTTCAGTTGCAAATGAGAGTCCCTTCGACTTACGGCTGATGACCGTTTATGAGATTCGTTCAGTTGCGAAGGGGAGTCCATTCGACTTACGGTTGATGCTCGTTTAGGGGAGTCATTCAGTTGCGAAGGGGAGTCCCTTCGACGTACGGCTGACGCTCGTTTAGAAGAGTCGTTCATTTACGAAGGGGTGGCCCCTTCGACTTACGGCTGACGACCGTTTGAGAGATTCTTTTAGTGGCGAAGGGGAGTCCCTTCAACTTATAGCTGACGGCCGTTTAAGAGAGTCGTTCAGTAGTGAAGGGGAGTCCCTTCAACTTATGGCTGACGACCATTTATGAGAGTCGTTCAATTGCGAAGGGGTGACCCCTTCGACTTACAGCTGATGACCGTTTGAGAGAGTCGTTTAGTGGTGAAGGAGAGTCCCTTCGACTTACGGCTGACGACCCTTTAGGAGAGACGTTCAGTAACGAAGGGGAGTCCCTTCAACTTTTGGCTGACGATCTTTTAGGAGAGTCGTTCAGTTGCGAAGGGAGGTCCATTCGACTTATGGCTGACGACCGTTTAGGAGAGTCGTTCAGTTGCAAAAGGAAGGCCCCTTTGACTTACGGTTAACGCTCGTTTAGGAGTCATTTGCATCAACGTAAGTTCAGTTTTTCCAAAACCTCTTGAGGATCAGATCCTTTTCGAGGAGAGTTTTGATGTGGTAGTTTCTATAGACTTTACGAAGGAAGCGAAACTTTATTTGATAAAGGAGATATGCTTTATTGAAAGAAGTAACAGAAAAACGAAAATGGCGTACATGTGTTCTCCGATCGACATCGGAGCTGTTGTTCGTTCATCGCCTCTTTATTTGCCTCCAGCTTTAGACTGTTTATTAGTCGATCACATTGGTGACATGTGACCCTGTCATCTTGCACGTCTGCTTTGAGGATCCCTCCTTACTAGGTAGATCATTAGCCGGGTTCTTGGGGTGTCCTTGCTTGACTAGGGCATCAATCTCTTTTTTGAGAGTTCAACAGTCGTTGGTATCGTGCCCATAGTCATTGTGATATTTGCAGAATTTGAGGTCCTCCCTCTTTTCATACTTGTCCTTCTTAGTTGTCTCTTAGATTAGTTCCTCTTGTGGGGCGTAAACGAGGACTTCCGCCTTAGGAGTAATCGGCCTAGTGTAGATATGGCGCTCCTTGCTTCGAGGGCTCCTTTCCGTGGGCCTTTTATCTTAAGACTCCTGGCGGGGGCTCCCGAGATTGTTTCTCCTGACTCGTGTCTCTGTGAAAGGAGGGGGTGCTCTTCACATTAGCTCTGGCTAGTTCTTCCGCCTCCTCGAAGGAAGTGAATCGATCCGTTATATTGAGCATTTCTACAACGGTTTTAGGGGTGAACTGGTGAAAGGCCCTCCTCTGGTGCTTATTCCGGACCGCCTGGTGAACACCGCTATGACAGTCACGTCCGGTGTCTCTTCTACATCGAGCATCTCGTCGTTGAATCTCTGGACAAAGGCTTGGATCGACTCATTCTCATTCTGTTTGAGCGAGAAGAGGTGGGACGACCTCTTCTTAGGGCGTCGTCCCGCGACGAATTGTTTGCAGAATATTTCTGCCAGTTCGTCGAACGAGCCGATGCAGCCGTGGGATAGCCCTTCGTACCTTTTTTCTGCCCTCTTGAACAAGATAGCATGGAAGGCTCTACAAAGGTACGGCTCGTCGGCCCCGTGGAGCAGCATGACATTCAGATTCTTATGAATGTGCGACCATGGGTCGCCTCTGTCATCATAAGCTGGTAGAGCAGGGAGCTTGAACTTGGGAAGAGAAGGAGCAGAGATGATATTATCTTTCAGGGAGGTCTTTCAAATCGCAGATTGGACCAGTAGAGATCATCCTGCTCCAGGTTGCGTGTAGTTGGCTCCCGAGGATCGGTTCGGGATCTCCTCTCTCCTCACGAATCCACATGCAGGGTTCAGTGGGTTATAAGCTGGGGAGCGACGTACATTACATGATCTGATGCTACGGGTTGCTACCCTGTAATTGGAGGGGTGGGTTCTCCCTAGAGAACGAAAGCTCGATCATCGACCCTCGTTCCATTGTATTGTTGGGCCGGGGGGGTTGAATTGTGGAGGTTAATCTCCAGTTGATCTGCCCTTGGGTCTCCCAGATCCCGGAGGAAAGCCGAGCCCTTGGTTGGCGTTAGGTTCGGGTTTAGGGGGCGGCAACGGCTCATTTATAGGTGATGGGCTCCCCATGTTTTGACGTATTAAAGTCGCCAATGTGCCTATGCTCCTATCGATCTACGCGGTGAAATGGGTGAATTCTTTTCGAGTCACCCCAGGCTCCTTCGGGACCTCTGTTAGTCGTGGTGGGGGTGTTGTGGAATCCGCGACATCCTCCACCAGGACGATGTCTCTCGGCTTCTCCTTCAGACCTTCGACTATTCCGGCGTTGATGGGTCTTGCTATCATAGCTTCTGGATTGCTTTGGGATGTCAAGCTGGTTAACGTTTCCCACTGACGGTGCCAAACTCTTAAAGCCAAAATTGACCGAGACAGTTGTCAAGCTGACGTAGACTCGAGATGCTGAGTCGGAGCCTCGTCAGCAGTTGGAGTGGGACCCTCGGTTGGAAGAACCAGGGTCGAGTAATGGTAATTGAAGATGATGCGACATTCAATCGACCTTCGAGTGGTAGTTGCGTCGACCGTCCGAGGCTGGGAAGCTCAATGTCGACCTTCGACGTTGGATGATGACCGTCGATCTGCACCACAGGGACTCGTTAGGGGGTCGGATCTGGGTTCCGACCAAATCCCCTCCGATGCTTAAGTTAGTATGGAACTTAAGGGCGAGAGTGAGCTTGGAGCAGCAAAGATCCACATGGAGGTTCGTCTAAAGACTGGCGGCGCAAGCTCGAATGTATAAAAAGTATAAGCTGAGAAAGTAGAGTTCTATGTCTTAGACCTTGTACCTTGGAATTGGAACCTGTTCATATGTGTGTGTGTGTGTGTGATTAATGGGTATCATACGCCATATGAGAGGGTGTCTCATATGCCCTCTCACATAAGAGGGTCAAGTACAACAAGTACTTGTACTTGTTGTACTTGACCCTCTTATGTGAGAGGGCATATGAGACACCCTCTCATATGGCGTATGATATCCATTATATATATATATATATATATATATATATATATATATATATATATATATATATATATATATATATAGGTTGACTAGGATCCATTCGGATGGATCAAACATGCGGATCCATCCAAGTGGAATTTAAAGTTAGACAATGTAAATAGAAAATCCGACCGTTGGATGTCATCTAACATGTCTAAAATACCTCCAAACAAAATTTCAACTAATTTGGACATGTTTTGCCCATGCATCAAGTGGTTGCAAAATCGATGTTTTTGAATAGTTATAAAATCGGCTAATTTTGCAACCACTTGATGCATGGGCAAAACATGTCCAAATTAGTTGAAATTTTGTTTGGAGGTAGTTTAGACATGTTAGATGACATCCAACGGTCGGATTTTCTATTTACATTGTCTAACTTTAAATTCCACTTGGATGGATCCGCATGTTTGATCCATCCGAATGGATCCTAGTCAACATATATATATATATATATATATATATATATATATATATATATATATATATATATATATATATATATATATATATTTGAAGGGTAAGCAAATTTATTCATATAACTCAACAAATTACAATATTGGTCTACAAAATAGAACCAAATCTGACACACGAGATACAAAGCCATACGTAAACCTTCAACTCTGATAATCCTAGGAAACCTAGCGATATTTAGGATTCCTAGTTTCCCTTGAGCTTTTCCGTCGAGGTGGGTCCAAATAAGTCTTTTTGAGTGTCTTTAATTTTGGCACTAAGCGGCGCATTTCATCCTCCCACTCTTGGTTTATCATTGTAGCATCTCCATCAAATTCTTCCTCCCATTCTTCCTCATATTCATCCTCATCAGCATTTGCATCCGCAACATTGTCAGGGTCGTCAACACGGTCATTACCAGAAGGGCCCCCAGCTTCCGCAGAATTTGGAAACACATGTACATCCGCTGCATCACCATTAGTAACCGCTACATTTCCATTAGAAGGACCTCCATGTTCTATAGTAGATAAAAAACCTCTACTGGTATCATTCCCTTCATTAATCAACACACTTCCAGTCGCAGACATTGGAGCCTTGCCTTTCTCCACCCATACCTTCTTAAACGGGCATTGAGAGATTGAATGCCCAAAGCACTCACACGTTGGACAGCTTGGAGGTAAGTTTTCATATTCCACTCTAATGACCACATTCTCCTCATCCTCCACAGCAATATCTATTGTTTTTTGCAATTTGGTCTTTGCATCAATTTCAACAAAGCATCTTGCATATGAGTATCTTTCCCCTAAAGCTGTAGCCTTATCAAGGAATAAGGGCTTCCCTATAGAGCTAGCAATTATACTGATGCACTCAGTAGACCAAAATTTCAGCGGCAAGTCAGGAAATCTTACCCATACTGGAATTGATGACAGAAGATCTCTGTCCATTGTGAGATCTGGAGTCCAGCGTCGCAGCACTATCACTCTCTTATCAAACATCCAAGGCCCCCCTTGGAGTACCCTGCTACAATCTTCCTCCAGCTCAAACACGAAGAAGAAAAAGCCATTTTCTCTAGAATGGACCTGTAAAGTACCCTTTGGCCGCCACAAACGATGGACACATGTATGAAGGTGGGAATAGAAAGGTTTGTCACCCACAACATAACCAGCTAGTGTTCGTCCCCATTTTGCAACGTTAGTAGAGATTGCTTCTTGTGGGATCCAAGGGACAGACTTGCCCGAGGAAACCTCCCGAAGAGGATAGTAAGAGCATTTGCTAATCTCTTCAACAGCTCGACCTACAGGAAAAAGTGAACTCCAGGTTTCTCGACCAGTCTTCGCCACTCTCAAAGGAGCAGGTGGCTGGCCAGCAGCTTTTTCCTTCCGAATGTTATTAGAATTCCGTTGTAGCGGTGGAAATTCTTCAGTGTAATTGGGTGTTGACTTTGCTGCAGCAGACGTAGACATCCTTCGAAGACAGAATGAAGAACATTGATGATAAGGATTTCCAGCATTGATACAAACGGGATTGGATCTGCTGCCCATGATCTGTGGTATGATCTAAGCGAATCAGATCTGAAAATCTGAAAAAACGCGAACCCGTCCCACTCAGATCCCCCAGCCGACAGATCCAGTTGTCGTGATCCGCAATCGCACTGGAGACGCCTGAGGTGACCGCGGCCGCCTGATAGAGCGGAGACCGGAGACCGCCTGAGCGGAGAGCGAAGGCGCTGGATCTGGCGCCGCCTGGGAGCGAAGCGAGATCGAACCGGAGGGCGGTGGTCTCACCGGAAATCGCACCGGAGGCGCTGGATCTGGCCGGAGAGAGGCCGGATCTGAGCGGAGGAGGCCGGCGCGAAGGCGCTGGATCTGGCGCCGCCTTGGAGCGAAGCGAGAAACCGGAGAGCGGTGGTCTCACCGGAAATCGCACCGGAGGCGCTGGATCTGGCCGGAGAGCGGAGGCCGGATCTGCGGAGGAGGCCGGATCTGAGCGGAGGAGGCCGGATCTGATGAACGCCCCCTTAACCACGAGCATCCGACGCGGCCTACCGGAGGCTGGCCGCCGGCGTAGACACGTGGTCTCTCGTCCTCACTCAGGGTTACGCCCTTAGTGTGTGTGTGTGTATATATATATATATATATATATATATATATATATATATATATATATATGGAAAAAGGGGATCTAAGGTGCCTCCTTAGATGGAAATCTAAGGAGGCGCCCCCATTTCCCCCCATCTCCTACAAGTTTTTTTGAAATGTTTTTTCATGGGGTTGTTGTTCACATCATGGATGTTCAACATACCAAATTTCAAGAGATTCCAATACTTTTTGAGCCCCCATCTACCCATTACAACTTCAACGGTCTGAAAACGTGCTGAAAAACCCACGAAGTTGCAAGGAGTAGATGGAGGCTCAAAAAGTATTGGAATCCCTTGAAATTTGGTATGTTGATCATCCATGAGGTGAACAACAAACCCATGAAAAAACATTTCAAAAAAATGTGTGAGATGGGGGAAAATGGGGGCGCCTCCTTAGATTGAATCTAAGGAGGCACCTTAGGATCCCTTTACCCTATATATATATATATATATATATATATATATATATATATATATATATATATATATATATATATATGGGTATATATATATATATGGGATTAATGGGTATCATACGCCATATTATATATATATATATATATATATATATATATATATATATATATATATATATATATATATATATATATATATATATATATATAGCCCACATGTGCTTGTACTTGGTTGTACTTGGTTGCTTTATGTGAGAGGGCGTATCAGAGCCTATCTCATATGGCGTATGATAGCCATTATTGTGTGTGTGTGTGTGTGTGTGTGTGTGTGTGTGTGTGTGTGTGTAGGGTCCCTTTGGAGACGTTGGGTTTCCGAAATTGAAATTACCTAGTTAAAAACTTTTTACTAATATATGAATTACACAGCGCACACAACGGGCATAAATTGTGACCGTCATGATATACGTTATGATAAAACATTTACGTTTGCACACAATTACTCAGCACGCACAACGGTCACATAATGTGTTTGACCGATGTGCGGGCTGTGAGCATACCCGTATCTGGTTATCCACAATTACTCAGATCACACAACCACACGTAATTGTGACCTTTTTGCGCGCGGAGCCAAACTATTCTATATTACACTTGAGGGAAGATTTTGAATTTGTCCTATGTGGCAGTGTCATGTCAAGTTTTGGGGGAGGGGAGTTTCTTGGATTGAGAAAATATGTTGGGAATACACAAAAACATTGAAGAGAAATTAGTTGGGAGAATACAAAAGCTTTTCTTTTTTGAAATTGGTAGCATTAGCACTTAAGTCTTAATATCCTTCATTCAAAAATGACCCAAAAAAAACCAGTGTTTTCAAAGGCGTTATTGGGGCTCGTCTCAGGGCTCGCCCCGGGGCAGGGCATACCCAAAACGCCCCGGGGCAGCCGAATTAAGCCTAACTTTTCTTGGGCGTTCGCCCAGAGATGTGGGGCGAACGCCCAGGCATTGGGCAAACGCCCGGACATTGGGCGAACGCCCGGATGTTGGATCGCGTTTTTTGGTCCGGGCTTTAAAAGCGACCGCCCAGCAAATGATACACTTGGAGCCTGTATTTGATTGGGCTCAGTTCATTTTTTAAACCCATGTGGCCCATTCACATGTCTAACAGACTACTTTAAGAAAAAAAAGAGAAAAAAAATTTAACTCTAAATTTTTGTTTCTTTCCTAACCGATGACTGATAGAGAGTAGAGAGCGGGAAAAGGAAGAGAAAAAACCTAATCTTGTTTTGAAATTTAATTAATATCTTGTTACTTTAATCTTGTTACTACTATAATAGTTGAAGTTCAATTTTAAAAATTGTGAGAATTGTTACTGTCACACAGTGTCAAATTGTGAGAATTGTTACTATGATGCTGCGAATGGCCTTGCATTTGTTATGAATCGTGATTTACGAGTCTACGGCTACTCTTATTTGACGATAATCCTCTAGTTTTTTCCAATTCTTATTTGTGAATCTGTGATAACTTTTTGGTTTGGTTTGTGAGTGAAATACTAAAGTTATTTTTCTTAGTTAGATTCAAATGTTTTGAAGGAAATGAAGTAGTTGTTACTTTGGTACTCTGTTTATAATATTTATTAGTTTTTATGTTTTTATAGATTTAGTTATATATATATACATATATATTTATATTTATATTTCAAATATTTAGAATAAAAATTTGTGAGGCTTTCGCCCCACGCCTTGGGGCTTTCGCCCAGACTGGACGGACATGAAACGCCCTGCCCAACGCCTTCGCCTTTTAAAACACTGAAAAAAACGAGACCCAAAAAAATGAAACCCAAAAAAAACACACACACAAAATGAAACTCAACAAATATGCAACTTAAATTACAAGTATGCAAAAGAGAGCTTTATTTCGGCTGAGCTTATTTCGGCCGACTCAAAAAAATTGAAAACCAAAAAACGCAGGGAATGTGCATTCAAAGAGGCGGACTGAGCTTTTTGGTCGTCAAGCTGTCTGACCAACCCATTCGCGCAGAAGACGCTCTCGCCGAAGGCGCCCGCTAAATTTTTAGACGCTAATTTGTTGTTCTGCATCGAAGGCGCCCGCACCTAATTTATTGTTCTTCACTGAAGACGACCGTGCCTCTAAATTTATTTACGCTAATTTGTTGTTCTTTTAAATTTTGGCAGTAGAAATATTTTTTTTTGGGACAAAGATTTTGCTTGGAAAAAATCTTAAATGCACCGTGCCCGCGGGCACGGATTATGGCTAGTATGCAATTAAAACGACAATAATTCATCGCAACCAAACTTCAGATGCCATGACTGTTGTGCGCGCTGAGCAAAACTGTATTACATAATCCATTACCCACAATTATTCATCCCGTCCTACGCGGTGTGTAAAAAGGGGGGCCACGATCTTCCCCTTTTAATAGAAATAAATGTTGTGCAAGTCCCCGAGATTTACAGTCGGTCTTTACTCCCACGTTCGAGTGAGGTGGACTCAATGGTCGACTGACCATTGGACTTTAACTGAGTCGATATTGGGCTTTTTTGGTGGGCCTTGCGGGCCATAATCATTTGTCGACCGAGTTATCTCGGATGCCGGTCCAATGATTCAATAGTGAGAATACAAAATTAATGGAGATATACATTTAATTTACTGTTTGGTGATGTTTGGGTTTAGGTTAAGACAAACGCGAAGCTAGATTGGCAAGGGAAGGGTTGATAACTCATTTGAATTAAATTAATTTTTTGTCTGAATGATATTAGATAATGGGTTTTGAATATAACTAACACATTTTAATTTGCGTTTGCATGCATGAAAATGATTTTAGTGCTTTTTCAAGAGTGAATATCTCAATTGTCTTTTTTTCTTCTATTTCATGATGATTCCAACACAATTCTTAATGAATGTGATTGGGGAATATTATTGTCTTTCTTGTTGCTTATTGTTGTGTTTTTCTTCACCATGCAAAATCGGTTTTAAGGGATTTTGTTTCCAACAGATTGTATTAGAGCTTATGGTGTTTGATCTGTATGAACGTTTAAACTCACAAGATAAAAGGTGATGTTAGCATTGTGTCAATAAGCATGATTGGCAATCGTTGTTGGATCATTAATCTAATGTTGGGCTTATATATTAAATAACTATGTATGTTGGCTGTCGAATTAAGTTAAAGCCCAATATAGTGATCTAATTAATTAATTTAGTGTGCTTTCATGTATCTAATAGGGTGTGGTTCTTGCTCCTTCCACGTCATCCCTCAAACAACATTTAAAGTTCAAAAAGATCAGGTCCGCTTTTGAAGCAAATAAACTGCATAGCTATTAACAACAGGGCAACCAATATTGTTGTAAAGAAGACATATATATTATGTTGAATTTGATAGATAGTGTTAAGAAAATAGTCTTACATCGAACTTAATTAGCATGAAAAATGAAGTACATAAATTGCAAGTTAGCTGCCTGCCTAAAAGCTTAAGTAGTTTCTGTTTAAGCTTAATCGTTTGGATTATTAGAGATGATCAAATGAAGAAGAAATATGGGATTCAAACATTGCTTGCATCTTGCTCCCAAGTTCCCAAACGTCTTCCCTCCTGCTTGATTTGGACGTTATACAATGTCTCTTTGGATGTCGGCATGGAAAAATTTCACAAGGCATCGCATCCGTCTTGGTTAACGTGGTCAGCTGCAAATTGGCGTCCAACTTGAGGCTTTCCCTTTAGGGCCTGTTCTTTTGAGTGTAAACGAGGGGAATCCCACTTTTTTCACTGTTGTGAACAGTGTTTTGGGGGAAAACCGATTGGGATTCCCCAAACCCGTTCTTTTACTCTCCCAGCGTAAAGGGATTCCCAAAACCTCTTTCCCTCTCTATTCCCCTCTAAAAAGAAACTAAAATGAGGGATTTCATGAGGAATTCATTTCTCCTCCACTTTCTCCTTACACTTTCTCATCCAAAAGAACACAAAACAAAAATTTTCTCTCTCTTGATTCCTTTATTCCCCCCACTTTCCCCAACCCCATTACACTCAAAAGAACAGGCCCTTAAAGTCGCATATGATGCATGGCTACTAATTATTATATTTCATCCACACACAAAATGACTGACAAGTAAAGAAAAAAGGGGGTGGAAAAATAATAGGAAGATCCTCTGCCAAATTGTATTTAATTACGTGCCCATATTGATATAGACTACAAATTAGCCGCACGCGCGTTCCCATTTTAAAAGTAATGCCCTTCTAGGGTTTCGTGCTACTAACTTTGACCATGCAACCGTTTGAATGTAGATTTCACATGCCGTTGAGTTGCTCTTAATTTGCTTGTACCTTGCATTGGCTAGAAGAGTTACCTTAGCAGAGTTAGTTTTTGACAGATGGTGTCGTGGAATATCAAAGATACTCATCGGCTAGACAAGGAGAATATTTGAGAGGTATAAATATGTAAATTGAATCTTCATTGGCACGATGGCTTTTGGGGAGAGCCTAAGAACAAAACCATTCGGGTCCGGCCCGTAAAGGACAATATCATACCATTATGGAGATTTATGATATTAACATGAAATTAGTAGAAGAGAATAATGGCTATCATACGTCATATGAGAGCATCTCTCATACACTCTCTCACATAAAGCACCCAAGTACAAGCTCATATAGACATGTACTTAGGTGTCTTATGTGAGAGAGCGTATGAGACAGGCTTTCATATGACTTAAGATAGCCATTATTCTCTTCTACATGTAGTGTCAAGGGAATATACCTTTATTTATTTTTTTCTAATAAAACAAAATCAGTTAAACGTGCAATTTAAACATTTCATTCATTCATCAACTCCACATTTAATAAACTTCAATTCTCAATGATATGTTTTAATGAATGTCTTTATGGAATAATAATAATTAATAAATGTTAAATGTCATCAATGTTATGAATGGACTTTTGTAGGTCCATATGAAACCCATGTAGGGTTAGGTATCCACCACCATGTAACCCTAACACTATAAATATAAGGCTATGGGCTCTGTAGCCGTCATCCTTACAACACGTTATCAGCACGCTCCAACCAACTGAGAAAAATTGCGACGGTCTTTTGGCGGACGAGACCGATTCGTCAGATTTTTCGTAGCCATCTTAACCGTCGCTAGATCTGGAGGACAGATCTAAAGGTAATCAATCAAAACTAGATCTGACATCTCTTTCTTAAAGAATATGTTTAGATCTAGAATTATATGGATAAAAAATCGATGTTTTTACGATAAAAATCGATGTTTTTATTTAAAAAAGCATTGATTAATGGATTAAAATTGAATTTTTACAATAAAAATCGAATTTTTACGATAAAAATCGAATTTTATTTGAAAAAAGAAAGAGATTTGTCAATCCCGATGGGGGGTTCCGCTGCCTCGAAGGCTGCCCCCCATTAATCAACGGCAAGGGTGGGGATTCGCAGCCCCGACGGCCCCGCCCTCTGCTCCACCGGCAAGGGGTGGGCTCTGCAGCCCGGACGCCCCCCTCTCCCCACACGTCTGAAAAGGGGGGCACGACCCACCGAAGGGGGACTCCACGGCCCTGACAGTCGCCTCCCTGTGCACAGTTCTGCCATCCTTTTTATTTTTGGTCCATTCTGTATCTGTGATGTAAAATTGATGCCTGAAGAATATTTAATATTTGTGATGCAAATTTTAATGACTGATACATATTTAATATCGGTGATCCATATTACATGCTTCGTTGTGGTTTTAGATCGGCTAATTTGTCACCATTTTATTTTTTTCCTGCATTTTCTTTTTGAGCGAAATTTTTTTCTTTATCAGTATCTTTTTGCAAAAGATTAGAAATGAAAGAATTTAAAAATTAGAAAGATTAGTTACTTACAGATTTCAAGACAAGAAAATAAATAAGTTGTTATGAATGAGGGAGGCCTTTGGCCTCCCCTCCTTCATTACCCATTTATTAGGCCCCCATTACTTAGAGTAATGGGGACCCTTAGTCTCCTAGAGGCTTTTGGCCTCCCCACTATGAGATATATAAATAGAGCACCATGGCTCTTAGCATGTGGACTTATTCTTAGCAATGAAATTCTCTCTCTCTCTCTCTCTTGAGTTCATTATCGTATAACACGTTATCAGCTCGTTTGCTCTAAAATTCTTTGAGCTTCTCATCCCGTCTCCCCTCAAAAATCCATCCCCTACGCGCGAAGGAATCTATTTTTGCGGCTCTCCATTGCGGCGATCCGTTTTGGCGTATTAGGAGCGTGGATTTCTCTTTCTACGGATTTTCTATTTTTACGATCGTCCCTAGATTTTTTAATCTAGAGGTAATACTTTTTGATCCCGTAGAAAATTACAATATATTGATAAACATGATTTTACAAAGCTTATCTTAAAGTCTTGTATAAATCTGATTAATAAGAAAAAAATTTTAAAAATTTTTTTTTTTTATTTATAGCTATCTCTTGCAATAGTCTAATTTTACTGCTATCTAATTTTACGCATACGCACTGGTGTCTAATTTTATTTACCAGGCCTTGATATAGATGCCTGTGCTATATCTATATCCACAGAGATAGCTTAAACAAATATAAAATTTTATAGCTTATCTATATCTAGAGAGATCTATATCAAGGCAAGGGCGAAAGCAACTTCAGAAAGCAAAACCGTCGTATCATCTCAGAGTTACAATATCTATATATATATTCGAATTTGCGATATATTCTGATAACCTGTAGGTTATCACAAATATCAACTTACACTTGAAGGACATGCTTGTACATGGTCACCATGTATCTCTCAAAATGCTTGTACATGGTCAATATTTAGGGTTCTTGAGGATTATTTGTATTCCCTAATTCAATAGTAGACTTAATTTAATTAAAATTGAGAGTTGGGCCTGCAGCCCATTTGTGACTATCAAATATTTTAATTGGGCCTGCAGCCCCTATTACCTAACGGTATATATTTTAGCATACTATATAATGGCCTTATGCCAATTCCTTAACGGGACTCTCCCCTAAGTAAAATCAAAAATAATTTATATATTCCATGTTGACAAATTGTTTTAAACATCCCTCTTGCATATTATAATCTATGGTTTATTAGGACTATATTTTTCAAAA